>CM057381.1:131804166-133014583 GCA_030015415.1 Cynopterus sphinx
ATTGAATTCCCATCATAGCCTTAAAAAATAGGCTATTTGTCCTATTTTGCAGATGAGAGCATCAAGGTTTACAGAAACTAGCCCAAGGCCACTGAGATGGTAAAGAACAAAGCATGAAACAGGACCTATGTCTGTCCCCAGAGCAAGGTTCTTTCCACTATATCAGACCTCTCCCCCAGGTGGAGCCATCAAGAGAACCTCTTCATCAAGAAGACCCAGAGACATACATTTTCCAGATAATACATTTTTTAAATTCTGAAAAACAAGATGATCAGATTCTGACTTGTGGAATTTCATGAGCTTAATCCCAGGAAACTTGCCTTGTGAGTGTGGGCTGTATGGATCTGCCAGATCTTGTTTTTTTTTTCCCCATGTACTGTAAATAATGTCTTTTCAGGGTACGTGTCCTCTAGATCCTGGGAAGGCCAACAGCTCTTTTGCTAGTTCTATCAGTATATGCCTTTTCCTAAAAATAATTTTTTTGTATGGAATTCATTCTGATTCCAAATTTTTTATATGTACTTCATATTATTACCACTAAGAACTTGAGCCTCTCAGTTGTCACATCATTACAAGTTTATTTTCAAATGCCCAACTTCCAAATGCCCCCATAATTACTTGTCTTCCGCGTTCTCCTTTCAAACCCTTGGGTCCTTCTATGCTATTGTCAAATCCAGGAACTCCCTAAAAAAATAGAAAATAAAAATTAAGAGGTTTTAAACATTTCTTCTTAAAAATGTGACTTTTGTATAACACATTTAGTTGATAAGTCCAACTAACTGAAAGCAGAAGTAAGTTAAGATTATAAATGGCTTACAAGGGTTTTCTTTTTCTCCTGTGCTTTGCAAAAGGGAGTAGAGACCCAAGGTATGTGTGTGTGAGGAAATTTAGAATCACCTTTTCTTTCTTGGGGCCTAGGCAACTTTATACTTGAAAGTTGGTAGATTTTGCTTTCCCATACCCCTGGGAAAAGGCAAGTGTTTGTAATGGGTTCTATCACAAGAACATAAGTACACTGAGCAGTGCTGAGGACTGCATGTGCTGCCCACTCCCATTTTTTCCCTCTTGGACGCCTGGTTGCCTTCTTCCCCCATATGCTTACTCCTACTTTACTGGTTTCCAGAAAATTCTGGAATCTTGAGTTTTTCCCAATATTCATACAAATGTCCCAGCAGGAACTCATTGAAAACAGGCACACATTATGGGATACTATCCTCTGCAAGCCAAACTGAAAACTTTCAATCTTGGATAGTTAGGACCACAAACAGAGCAGTGTCGCCATGATGCTGGAACAATCAATAGAGCCAGTCTATTTAGTCAATGCTCCAATAAATTGAGTAGGGACAGCAATTATCCAGTCCTGCTGAGTGCCAGCTGCCAGGCTGTTTAGCTGACAGCAGCCCAGATTGCCTTCTTCAATCAATAACTCATTTGTGCTCACCAACAGGGACATGTCATTGTTCCAGGCACTTAGTAAGCTTTTAAACAAGTAGTTTCTACACTTACAAAGCTTATAGGCTAATAGGGTGAAAATAATGAGCCTAGAATTAATTTATAACAGATATTACTAAAATTTATGTGAAAAATTCTCTCTCCCACATACTAAAGTCAAAGATTATTTTCTACATTTTCTGCTTTACTCTAAAGTTTAAATATTTGTCTGTTAAGTACTCCAAGCAGAGTATACAGAAATTACATTATTAGAGAATTACTTTTGGTGAGAAAGGTGTGTAAGAAAAAGAAAGGTAATGTAAAGCCTCAAATTTTCTCCCACTGGACATATAAACTTATTGTGGTCCAACTCTGAACTATTTGATTAAAGAGATGGCATAAAAAAAATCATATGCCAGCACACTCTACAAGATAGAACGTCCAAATTTGCATCTATTCAGTTTATTGTCTGGACCAGTCTTTCAATTTCTATGCAACTAGACAAAAAAATTTCACTTAACACAAATTTTTAATTAAATATGAGCTCCTAATGCTATGCTTTAGAGTGATGAACTCTGTAGCTCAGAAAAATGATGTAGCTCAGTTTCCCTCCCCCCCTCAAATTATATAAGATTAAAAAAAACATTTAGGTCAAAATGGGAAATTCCAAACAGCCAAACTAGCTTTCATGTGATTGGAAGTTCTCTCTGACTAAGCCTAGATTTTTCAGAAATTTGTGCCATTTGCATACATTCTTATGAAAAATACGATCATATTTGTGTTTTATTTGTTCTATCAATCTTGCTCTCCCAAATTATTTCTGAAAAAGTAACTCACAAAATTCCACATATAGAAAAGTACAGAGTTGTCGCTGATTAGAGATGTATATTTCCAAGTGGCTGGAAAGAATTTTACTTTGAAAAATCATCTTATGTTAGCATCCTGACAAATAGCCCATCACATAGAAGCTCTAGTGGGTTGAATTTTCAGCCATCTTGAAGTCACAAAACTTTTCTTTTTTAAATAAAAATTCTTTTACATTATTCAAATTCTTTAAAGGTGTTACCTAACCATACAGACAATTTAGCAGACAATTAGTGGAAATTCTGAGCAAAGTGAATGGCCAAATGAATTTTTGGCCATTGTATATAGATGACTGAAATATCTTTGAACTCAAACTACTATTTCTGAATTATCCTTACTTGTGGATTTTTTTTTAATTAGATAGTTTGAAGTTATTTTAAAACTCTCAGATCACTAGACAATTGTTAGGAGATGTCACTTAGTAAATAATGTGGTCTTCAAGTGTAAATTCCTCTTTTTAAAGAGTTACCTTCAGTGCACACCTAACATTTACATTTGTCAGTATATATCACACCAAATTCTTTCTCTTACTAACCCAGGTGCAATGGAGGAAGACTACTTAAAGACAAAGTTCTGAGAAATTCCCAATTGTCCCAAATCCTTATCAGCACTTGGTATTGTCAATTTTTATAAATTGTAGTCACTCTGATGGGTGTACAGTACTCTGCTCTGGTACATTGCTGGTGAGAGTGTACAAATTAGAACAAACTTCTTCTGAAAACTATTTAGCTGTAAAGACTTAAGCTGAATATATGTAGACAAGTTATCATCCAGACATTCTGCTCCCAAAGTATAGGCCCAATAGAAATGTGTACAAAAATGCACCCAAAGACATGTACAAGAACGTTCGTAGCAGCACCGTTGATAACAGCAAACTTGGGAACAATCCAAAAGTCTATCAAGAGCAGAAAAGATAAACGAATCACAGGTTTCCACACAATGGATACTATATAAGCAATGAGATGGAATGAACTATTGTTATTCACAACATAAATGAATCTCCCAAGTAAAAAACTTAAGGAAAAGAAGCCAGAAACAAAAGAGTGTATCAAAAATGATTCACTTAAAGTTCAAGAACAAGTAAAACTAATTTATGGTCCTAGGATAGTAATCCCCTTAGCGAGGACTGGAGTGGACATGAGGGGGGTTCTAGGTGCTCTGTTGTCTAATGTTCTTTCTCTGGATTGTGAGTGCCCAGGTGTATTTACATTCATCGAACTGTACATTTATAATCTGTGTACTTTTCTGATGTATGTTACAGTTCAAAAATAAATTCTAGTCAAACAAAATGAAAACAGACTCATAGATACAGAGAACAAACTGGTAATTGCCAAATGGAAAGGGATTGTGGGTTGGATGAAAAAGGTGATGGTATTAAGAAGTACAAATTGGCAGTTAGAAAACAGTCACGGGGATGTGAAGTACAGCACAGGGAATATAGTCAACAATATTGTAACAACTATATATGGTGCCAACTGGGTAAAGAATAATTGGGGAATCACTTTGAAAATTACATAAATGTCTGACCCCAATGCTGTACACCTGAAACCAATATTAAATAATATTGAATGTCAATTGTAATTGAAAGCTAAAAAATTAAAAATTAAAAAATTAAGTTCTGGGGATCTAAAGTATAGCATTGTGATGATAGACAACGCTATATAATATACTTCAATGCTGCTAAGAGACTAGATCTTAAATGTTCTCACCACAAAAATGATAATTATGTGCCATGGTAGAGGAGTTGGCTAACATTCTGGTGGTAATTATATTGCAATGCCTACGTGTATGAAATCAATGCCTTGTACACTTTAAATTTATACTATGTTATATATCACTTACATCTCAATAAAAAGTTTTAAAAACATTTAAAAACAAACCTAAGTCCTAATTCACTAAGATTCTGGATTTTTTCTAACATCTAGGCATGGTGATAAAAGCCTTAACTAATGTTCCATTGGACTTGGTGTATCCCTTATGTCAGTGTGGGTCATACCTTTTTTGGCATAAGTGATGTCTACTAACTGATTTGTGTCCCTGTGAGAGTAGGCACCTTTGTGTCATAGGTTTTGCCTGATATAATCTTAGTCAGCTTAGAGCCAAGGAAATAAAGCTAATATTCTCAACTGAGAAAGAATGTTGGAGAACAGAAAAGAAAAGATGGCTTTGTTTCTTCTGTTCATGGCACTCAGAGAAAGACAAGGAAGTAGACTGAAATTCTTTCACCGCTCTGTAGCCCAAGGACAATTCTGAATGTGTATTGTCAACAAAAACACATGCAAATGATGTACAAGGGCTTCTCACTGTCCATACTCACACCGAGTGTGATGAAGCTCTAACATAAGGGATCTGCTTTTAAAATTCTACAGTTGTGCCTGCGATGATTTAAACTCAAGCTTGCTGTTGTAGTACCGTAAAGTAAGGATGACAAACCCTGATGGTAGTTCACAGCCCGCGCAGCCCGGTACTTACAGGATCTCCTCGCAGGCCCTTTGCTCCACGGTCACCAGAAATCCCTCTCTTTCCTGGGCTTCCCTAAAGTTAATAAAAGTCAGAATAAGGACAAGGCAATAGCCATTAATAAAAACAAAGGGCTTATCTTCCCTCTGAATTGAATAACTATATTTTTCTAAAATTATTTTTAACCTAGAAAGAGGAACAACCAAAAAATAGTTTTGGGCATCATACCAATAATTTCAGACGACTCAATTATTTGCCAAAGTGTTCCAGACACATTCATCATCTCATTTACTTTTTTTTTTACAACTACTTTATAAACCAGGTATTGTTTATTATCCTTCTTTTAATGAGGCAGCTGAGATTCAGAGAGATTATCCATTTTTCCCAAGGTAGGTTTCTGACCTAACTTTTCTCACTCTAAAGACAGATAAAGTAGATGATGGAAGTATGGCTTTTGTTGGTATTTGTTCTAGATGGAAATGGGTGGCACATAGTTCCACCGAGTTGCTGTATACCACAGACTCTTAACAACTTGTGGCTGTTCTTAGTTGGTAGCTGCTTTTCATTAATGACCCCAGTTCTTTACTCCTATCTGTGTCTTTGCTCTTTTCCATGTAACTCTGCAATGTTTTCCAACTGTGATGAGGCAAGATTCCCGGTCCTTGAGTTTGACCATGACCTGATTTGGCCAACAGAAAAAAATAGAAATGTCACTGTGAGAATTCCAAGCCTGGGCCTCAGCAGACCTTGAGAGACCTTATGTGTTTCTACTTCCTCTCGTGTGCTTCTGCCATGAAAGGTCATGGCCAGGCAGCTCTCTTGTCCCAAGGGGAAAAAAAAGAGACATGTAGAACAAAGCACCCATTCGACTTATAGATACATGATCCAAGGTTAGTCCTGCTCAGCCTAGATCAGGTGAACCTCTCGGACACATAAAAAATAAAAGTTTATTGTTACATGAGATTAAGGTTTTGCAATTGTCACAAAGCAATTTTGAGGCACCAGCTGACTAATTAATACACCTAGGACAGCTCTTCTACTCTGTTAATCACATCTTTAACTCTTGAGTACAATTTTCATGTTGTCCCTTTATTGAATCCCTACCTGAGATCCTTCATCACCCTTTTCTCCTTTTCTTCCAGGAAGACCATTGTCACCCTAAGAAACAAAAGAATAAACTCAAATTTCCATTTTCTTAATGAGAAAATGCTCAGAAGGGTCTTAAGTCACCAAGAGAAGGCTCTACCTGTATTCCATTTAATCCGTCAATTCCAATTTCCCCAACTTCTCCCTAAAAGATAAATATAATCAGAATAGAGTGCCTTACATTTATGTGGAAAGAAGTCAGACACCAAACAAAAAGTTTAATTTTATGTTCCACATACAGCCTCTTTGTTAGGATTGCCCTAGGTAATATTAAAGATTACTGAGTAATATAAACTTTCAACAAATAATGTGTATTGCCTGCAATAAAAGACTGGAATAAATAAAATGAAATTATTTATAATAAAAAAAATCAACAGAAACTTCATTCGTTCGATCTATGATAATCTAAAAAATAAAAATCTCTCTAGATAGTAGATAGGGAGATAAATGAATGTATTTAGTACCGTACCTCCTGTCCATTTAGTCCCCTGTTTCCCTGAAAATAGAAAGAACAGTAGTGGTTAGTGTAAGAAAATGGAATCAATGCTAGGAAGATTTCACAGTGTCTCACGCAACACTTACCTTAGGACCTTTGGTGCCATGGCATCCCCTAGTACCTTCCTCTCCCACTGGTCCAGAATCTCCTCTTTCTCCCTGAGAAAGAGCACATATCCTGATGAGCATTTCCTTGTTGGAACCTTGAGTCTGTCTTGGAAATTTGACAAGTGTTATGTTGGAAAAAAATGTGTGCCTTCTCATGGTTTACGATCCAGAATTCAAGCTTTAAAGAAATTGAAAATGGAAGTAAACCAGAGCTACTCTGTTGACAACTTTGCTTCAGATCCCACCTGGATGCTGTCATGGGTAGGGTAGTATCTAAATAAAACAGACATACAAATAACTGGCAGCTGAGATGTATTTTCAATATTTCAGGAGATATTTCAGAAACAGATAACGAGAAATTGGTGAGACATCAGAGAAGGATGCAAGAGGCATGATTTCTAGACCAAAATCCATTTTCCTTCTCTCTTTCTTTCTTAAATAAATAACTGCTCTTTCAGTCCTTGTTTTGGTAACCCCAGCAGTCTGTACATCTTGTGAGCTGGAAACAAAGATGTCATCCTCAGCTTCTTTCTCTATAAGTAGTCACCAAGTTATGTCCATTCAACCTCCATTCATATTGTGCCAAACGAAGATTAGGACCTCTTTGTCTTGTACCTACTACTTAGGGCTTCCAAGTCTAATGCCTGCCTTCATGGCATCCATAATATTGCCTGGGCATGCTTTCTAAACCCGTAGCCCATCGTTTTTACTCGTATGTATAACATCATTCAATGACTGCTCATCAACTGGAAGACACCATCCAAATCTTCTAGAGATAGGTATTCAAGACTCCCAATAATCTACATCTTGCTTGCCAAATAACCTCCTCTCATTGTATCCTAGGTTCCAGCCATGTTGACCATGTGCTATTCTGCAAACACACAATTCTCTGACTCAGTTACATGCCCTTGAACACACTGCTCTCTCTATAGTAGAATGCTTTTCCCCACAAACATTTGCCTGGTGAAATTGCTCTTTGTCCTTCAGATGCCTGCCCGAAAATTACCCCTTACTCGAGGCCTTCCTCTTCCAAGTCCTAAGTGCCACCAAGGCTGTTATTTGAGGTTCTTAGGTATTTGTTCTGCTATACTCTGTCACACTGCATCTCATTATACCTCTAGTGTACTCCTGTGTATAACAGCTGGAACCACTGTTGTCTTGCTTCTTTTCTACTGGTTTGGAAGTTACTTGAGATAGGAATCTTTCTTGTTCGTTTGTTTGTTTTTATTTCTAGGGGGTTAACAGACCACTAATGATCACTACAAGCAAAGCCAGATGAGGATTAGGAAAGAACTCTGATTTTGTACACAAATCATTAGAATCTAACATTTCTTGTGTCTCTCTGAACTGACACAAATGATTTTATATTGTAGATATGTTCTTAGAGATAAGTGAAGCTGAAAAAACCCTTGACTTACAGCAATGCCTTCCTCTCCCAGGTAGCCTTCACTGCCTTTAAAACCTGGGAGTCCCTGGAAATAAGGAAAGGAAGAGTAGTACATTAGCAGTCTATAGACCCAAAACCAGAGGTAAACCAAGCCAAATTCTTTAGCTTTACAGTTTTATGTAGAAAAGCAAGAGTTTGAAAAATTTAGTCCTCTGCCACAACCTAGGCTGCATTTACACACATAAAAATAAATGGAATTTCGAGACGATAACTCAGGGTGTGTGGGTGTGTGAATCCTAATACTGTCCATAACTCTCTCTGGGGTTATATATAGTGCTGGAGTTTTTGTCCAAACAAATGTTCAAATGACACAGCTACATTTGCCCCTGGCAAGCTAGAATTATCTTCTTTTTATTTAAAAAAAATCTTTTTTTTAGGATTTATGCTACATATAGAAAAACAGACCACCCATTCTTCCATTCTTTCTGAGCTCTGTTTTTAAAAAATTCTATGACTTCTTTTTACATAAAATTGAAGCATTCAGGAAATTAGTCCAAAAGCTTTCTTTAGAGACACAGCCATAGTAGTGTTGGAGTTATAGTGCTACCTATAAATTATTCAAAAATCAAACACACATGTAGACAAGCAGTACTGAAAACATTGTTAAACATATTCATAGTATGTTTGTACATGTTTAAACATTTACTAAAACCCCAAATCATATTTTTACATAAAGGTACACTAACTCCTTTTGGTTAGGAAATATCTGAAGTTACTGTTTTCCTAATTGGCCTGTTTTTGCCTATACATCTGTGATAACATTTTGACTGGATAAAGCTGAATGAAACATCTTAACATCTTTTGCTATGATAGGGTAATCTGATCTAGCTTGATTTTCAGCAGAATGCACAAAATATTCTCTACTTGATTTAAATGACTGCAGTTATTAAAAATGGAAATTGAAATGACATCGGTATTTGGAAGCTTTTTATTATTCAACATGAGAGATGACAATTGACTTTCCTGCATCACTGTCATCACTGCTAGAATATTGGATAATCAAGGATCTTGGCAGTTGTTTCTCCTGAGATTTGTATAAAAAGTTTTTAGAAGGACTCCAATTTTGAATGTCAAGGAAAAGCTCTGACTATCTAATTTGGCATATAAAAAGAGAAGTGTAATGAATGGTTACCCAGAGGCTTCTACCCGCCACTTAAAATCACCCCTTATTTCTACCTAAACTCATGTCTGATAGACATACTACATTCAAATAAAGTGAGCCATAAATCTTAAAATCACCCTTTTCCCTGGTGGTCCTGGCTCTCCCATTGTGCCATCCTCTCCAATGCACTTGCAGAATAAACAGCAGCAAGTCCTTTCAGCAACATTGACCTTGGGGGAGGGTAGGAAATGCATTACATTTGGTGGCATTGCTTTCCAATCACACATACAAGCTCACTAATGTGATTCAGACTTAGATCGATTTCAGAAGCCTGTTTACTCTTAAAGTAACTGTGCCCTAGAAAGAATGCATGAGACATTCTTCAGCTACCATCTTTTCTTCTATGATCTGCATTCTCTAGCACATGAGGAATTCAGAATCAATGCAAAGATTTTTTGTGTCCTCAAAATGGTATTAGTTTACCCATGGCCAATTCACTGTATACCTATTTATTATTGTGATTTTCTGAACCCACCCCATCCTAGCAATGACCATGGTGTTTATCACCCTACACAATTCTGCCCTCAATATTTTGTTCAATAAAATGAATGCATGCTGTTTTCTCCATTTACTATTCTGTGAAATCTTTGTGCACTTTGAAGATTTAGATAGCGCCCAATGTCACACTGCTTCAAACTGAATCCAATGATAAATGCTTCTAAAACAGTGTGTGTGACAGGATTTCAAAAACACGAATTACATGTTCAACATTTCAGAAGCATTTGCCATAGAGAGTGGGAGGATGGGAAAATTTTTCTTTGTACTATGGCCAAAAAAAAAATTATTCTGTATTTAAAAATGTGAATTTCATCTTGGTCCTAGTTAGTCATCCCCTGAAAAACTGATTAATTCCATTGCATTTTTACAATTAACCCACAAGATTTATTTTTAGGACAATTCTGTTTGGAGTAAATGCCATGTTTCGCCTTAATTGGGGGGAATCAATTTTTGTGTTGAGTAGTTTTTCATCAAAATTCCACTGTGAAAAAAAGCGAAAATCTTTTGATATAACCATTTAGCAATTTCCCTTCTTTGTCTCTTATTATATAATGTTCCTTTTCTGACATTAGAAAAATTTTTTTTTACTGAAAATCTCAGAAATATCAATAGTATTAGAAACATATGAAACCAAATAATAACAAAATGGATTCTCTGATTTCATATTAGATATCAATTTTATTCAGATCACCAAAATCCTACATCAAATCTTTTACAATTAATTTTAAAATTCATCTATCTCTAAAATTAAGTTTTTCTTGTATGGTATTGCATTTATGTAATATCTAAAAACTAACAGGCTTATTTTGAGGAATATCTTTCTCTCTATATAAATTTCCAATGCAGATTTCAAATAATAGAAAAAATGCATTTTTTTAAATAGACACTGTCTTCCCTTGTAGAAAGAAATTCCAACAAAATTCCCATATTTTTACATAATTACTATTCAGAACAAACTGTGATTTAACATTATTTATGAATAAATTCTATAGTGCACAATAGCAGAAGCTAGCTCTTTACTGGAAAGTGTCCTGAGATGCTGATTATAGATTTTATAAATTATAAGCAAATTTCAAATTATTAGCCACTTATTAAAGTAGTACCACATATCTTGATAACACTTCATCACTTTAGTTTAAATTCTCGTATGTTTCCGAGAGAAATATGGTTGAGATGGATCTCATATATGTAGCAGGCTCTAAAAATAGATCATAAGGCAAAAATCTCGGTAGTGGAGACAATCTTTAAAAAACTTTTGTTTGCTCATGAAGTACAAAACTGGAGGTCTATCATCACATTACTAGTTTTTTTCTCAACATTGGAACCAATTTCTTTTTCTTTAGTTGAACTGTAAATGTAACTGGTTCTCATTTACAGGCCATGTTGTAGGGAAAATACATATCTTAGACACTAGAATTACACTCCATGTGGTGAGCTATGACACAGGATTGACAAGGTATGTGAAAACTGGCTGGTTGAGGGAGCAGCTGACTGACTCTCACATCTCAAATTCCCTTTGGCACTTAAATATTCCTTGACTATAATTTGAGCAAGATTGTAGGTGCTGTGGAGGGCTTTTTTGTTTTGGGTTTTTCTTAATTTTTTTTTATTTTTATTTTTTAGCCAAGTGTATAAATTAAACATAATTTGACATATCTCTACTATATTACATTTATTTCAAAACATCCTCTTACTTAGGCTGTCTACTAATTCAGAAAAGCATTTCTTCACTCCAAAACGAACAAAATTAGTTTAAATTCATAAGTATAAATATTAAATCTATACAAAAAACAAATAGAATATTTAAACTCACCTGCCTTTTCTGAATTACTTACCAGGTACTTTGACAATTGGCTCCCAAGACCCCTCATTTCAATAGTGAGCTGAGTCTTGTACTCAAATCCTTTCCCAAATTCAATGTAGGGAAGATCAGTCAGGTCACTTGCATTGGCAGCTCCACTCAGAGCTATAGTTATGAGGGCATTCAGGCCTATGTAACACAGTTAACAGTTCTCAAGGTGAGGTGGGTTTAATTATTTTAATCTTTTTGCATCTGTATCTAAATTGCTATTCTAAAAAAACAGTTGCAAGAGGAACACTCATTTTATTGTCCATTTCACCCAAGCACACAGTGTAAAACTGATGTGACAAGACCAATTGGAGAACAAAAGGAATTTACATCTTTCAAAACTAATTAAAAAATTGGAGACAGGGAACAATTGTAACTGTGAGATAGTGAATTAAAGAGTCCACAGAGCATGCTAAAGTACAGAAGAAATAATATATCAGGAAATTAAGTGTTCTACTAAATTTCTGCTACTCAAAGGACCTTGGAGCAGAAGTGTGACATCACCTACGAGTCTCTCAGAAATACATAATCTCAGGCCCCATCCCAGATCTAAAAAATAAAAATCTACATTTTAATAAAATCCTTAGATGATTTGTATGCACATTAAAGTTTGAGAAGCACAGCTCTAAATAACCTCATAAGGAACTGATAATCCAATTGGAATTATAGGTAGCAAAAGACAGTAAAAGACCTCTTGTTAGGCAATTAGAAATACATGACACATAATTATCTAGAGCTGTAGCTCAGAGACTTTGGGATTTTATAGACCAGAATATTTCAAAGAAAACTTCTAAAGACTAAGAGAGGGTTGACTTATCTTGCAAAGTAAGAACATTAAATAATGATAGTAATAAACTTGGCAATCATTACGGTCAAAGTAACCATAGCACTAACTGTGCTCTCATATATTAACAGCTATTATGTGCCTAGAAGTTGTTTAAGTGCTTTACATGCATTATCTTATTTGTAAGATACAAATACAACTATATAGGTATGTAGAACTATAGCTCTATTTTATGGACAAGTAAACTGAGGCTTAGAGGAGTTAAATGACCCACTCCAGTGGTATTTTAAGGTTTTCACCCAGATAGCCCAATTCCAAAGCCTAGATGCAAAGGAAATTTTAACAACAAAAATGTACTGAGGACATAATCATAAAGAGCAGTCATAAAATTTAATAAGCTTAATGAAAACCTGACTCCACTGGCACAAGTTCTCTGTCTCTCTCTCTCTCTCTCTCTCTCTCTCTCTCTCTCTCTCTCTCGCTCTCTCCCTCCCTCCCTCCCTCCCTCCCTCCCTCCCTAATGGATGGGTAAAGAATTCTTTGGATAAGACATGGAACCCAATGGACTAGAATAAAGAAATCTTCAAGGACTTGACCGGGAGTTAAGAATGACTTTTTATATAAGTTTATACATGATTGTGAATGAAGTGAGGGATAGAATGAAGACAAAGTTTCAAGTTTCAGGGACACATTGGAGAGGCTCAATTTCTAGGAGAGAAGAGCAGAGTAGTTGGATAAAGTAGAATAAAGGAAGAAACATCAAAGTATTGGATGACTGACTTGTCTTAGTTTGCTTGGACTTTCCTGGTTTTCATACTGACAGTCTCTGACTTGTCTCAAGCAAACAAGAACAGTCAATCACTCTTACAAAAATGAAAATGAAAGGGAGAAAAGGAGTGGTGGGACAGGCTGGAACAGGCAATGAGGAATGCTGAGTTCATCCATCAGAGTTAAATGATCATGAGAAGGCAGCATGATAATGGGTCGATTTACGAGGGGAAAAAGTTCCAGGAAATGTAAAAATTTAAGAGTTATGAGAATCATGGAATTGGTTTGCAGGAAATATGCATGTCACTTATTTGTAACTGCTTTTCTCAGGATGGTGGCTTCAATCCTGCTTTTTTCAGACTCATCCAATAGAAGAGTTCTGTAATTTTAAATACAGTGTCTTTGATTCCTAACAATGACTAAAGAAAGAGAAGACTTCACAAAGTGGTAAGATTAATAATCATTGAGTGAATTCTAGATTATTAGATCTTTAAAAATTCAGAAACTAATTTGAATCCAACCCAAATAGTAGTTATAAAGCCACATCTACCATCAGGGATCCTCTTTCCTCTGGTCTCTTCTAATTCCATGGTAACTGTACAGTTGACACTTGTAAATTGTAGCAGTTTACATGGCCTCAAACTAGGGAGGCTCTGCCAAGTCAATATATCACAGGGCCCAGCATCAACTGAAATCATGTGAGTTTAAAAGTGGGAAGCAACAAATGTGTATGATAAACAGAGATGCACAAACATGGACTGTGGATTAGTGATTACCAAAGAGAAGAGGGATGGTGGAGATAGATGGATAGGAGCAAAAGGGGTCAAATATTTGCTGACAGAAGAAAATCTAACAAAGCAATACACATATGATGTATTATTGACTTGTACACTTGAAACCTATTAATTTTATTAGCCAAAGTCACCCCAATAAATTTAACACACACACACATACACACACACAGTATAAAAAAAGAAAAAATAGGAAAAGCTGAAATTAAAATAAAAAGCCTATCCCCCCAAACTAAGCACTCCAGGGTGTTGCTCATGAAAATTTCCACTATAGCTCATGAAAAAAAAAATGTGAAGACTTGATTAAAAGAAATCAGCTTTAGTAAATAATGGGCAAAATAAAAATCCTTACTCTCCAACCGTACATTCAGTGGACTTCACAATTTGTTTAAAATTGGGGAGTGAAACCCAAACAGCGAAGATAAAATCCAGTCAACGCCTCATAACTAAGCAGATGGCTTAGGTCGGGTTCTCTAGAAACAGAATCAGAGGTGATTTGGAGGCACACAGGTTATGGAGGAAGCATGTTCAGAAGAAAGGGGTGAGTGCAGCAGGAGCAGGTGGAGGAAAGAGCTGAGGGAGATGGTGTTTTAGCTTGAGTCTAGCTTCAGCCGGATGTTGTGAGGATCTTGGAGCATAAATTGCACCACATGGTACCATTTTGAGGCAAAGGTCCAACTGTTCTCTACCTGCTGCCCAGGGATGGGATAGAGAGTAAACTCCCACATGAGGTGGCTCCCACTGACCAAAGGCAATTCCTCAAAGAAAGGAGACCTGTGAGTTGTCAGCAGCCAACACTAATAGCATTTGGAGAATGGAGGAAACTGACCAGAAGAGGGAGTCTGGGTGGGGCACCAATAGCATTCAATTCCAAGAAAGTTTTCCTATTCTTAGTCAAACTAGAACATGTGGGTGCATTTTTCTTCCATTGATCCATGTTTTAGCAAGAACTGACAATAAATCAGACTGGGCATGGGATCTCAAAGCCAAAAGCCTGGTGCCAGAGCTTTAAACACTCAGACACTATGGTTGTTCCATCTGTGGTCTGAAGAATGGAATTGATGAAAAAGCCTCAAAACATGAGCAAACATGTCCAACAATGCCTGCAACTCTGGAAACTTAAAAAATGTTTAGAAGAAAATAATTCAGCTTTCCCATTCCCTTAGTCAAGGAGAAATACACAGTTTATTTCTGTTGACCCTAAAGCAACAATATTAGGTAAAGTGAGGCAAGGGAGACAGGGACCCTTCTCCAGGAAAGCTTAGGAAGGAGACATATAGTAATATGAGAGAAAGAATAGGACTTTGTATTCAGTGCTGTTTCATATACATAGGGTATAAAGAAAAGTGTTGACGCCAAATTTCCTTAGAGCTCCTTTGCTCTGTCAAATGAATACCAAGTGGAAAGGTTGGCAAATTCAGGGCTATATGAGTGCCTGGAAACTTTAGAGCAAGAACTGAGATCTGTTATTAGAAAGTTAATAAACACCCCTTTCCCAATCCTCTCCCATGTTTAATACCTTCTTTTCTAAGTTCATCAGATTTCTGTTCAAGTTTTTCAGTGTCATCATCCAATCCATCTGAAAATAAGAGAACCACCTAGGAGCATATTCAAAAAAGAAAAATGAGTAAAAAGGAAGTTCTTGCAACTACAGACCAACATATAAAATAAAACCAAGTTACCTTTCCTCGAGCAGCTGATTTATTCTGAAATGCATCCCACAGCGAATTCAAGAAGTTTACATTGAGAAAAGATGGTCCTTTAACTGTTACACCCTTCAAGCTGTTCAGTATGTTTTCACTGTAGATCTCAAACTTGGGGGAATATTTTTCCATGGCATTGGTCACTTGAAAAGCCACACTAACCTGAGTCTCTGTGCCCACCTCACAGCTAACCCCATTAAGGGAGCTGATGGCACGTAAGATGTCTTGAAGGTAGGTTTCCACCCAAGACTGACCGTCGAACAAAGCTTGCCCATTCTGCAGAGATGAGATGTCAAATCCTACCACAACATCCACAAAACAATCTAAGGTTCAAGGGAAAAAAAATTTTTATTAGATTAATGGATCCCTTTATTTGACTTAAATGCAATGTCTGAATCAAGTTACCAAGTTGGAAAACCAGAAAGAACATGAGGGAATAATGGAACATGCTCAGAATCGCTCTTTCATAACCTTTAAAAGTATAAGTATGCAGTATTTTTTATACTATAAAATAGTATAAAAAATTTTTATACTATTTTATAGTATAAAATCCAGATGACTCTATGACAATAAAAGTTCCGAAAGATTTTGTGGCCATTGAAAAAGCTATGCTAAGTCATTTAAATAGCTAAAAAAAGTATATTGTGGAAATATTAATAGTCTAAAATAGAAAATTCATATGCCATTTATCAATTGGGGCACCAATAGCACCCACTGACAAGTTTTTCAACAAACATGAAATTATAAATCTAAGGGATATAAAAACATTTGCACAGATAAAGTCATTTAGAAAAAACAAATTACAAAGTAATGTTCTAAAATGATTTAGATGATTTATCTTTCTAAAAATAATCTCTGATTCCTTTTTCAGTCTTCTAACATCCACTCAGAAAAAAAAAAGTCAAAAGACAAATAGTCCAAGAGATTCTTTGAGATCTTACTTGGTTTAAGTCCTACAAGTGAAGAAACTGGGAACCAAATTACCCACTTTTAACTGCGTCAAAGATGGTGCAAGCATCAGAGCTCAGCCATCGTGAAGCCAAAGCTAAAGACATTTTGGGGTTCAAGAAATACTGAGAGAGGTACTGCATTCAAAATGCTTTACTCTTTTTCTTAGAAACTAGAAAGGACTTGATATTTTAAACTGAACCTCCTAAAGGAAAGATAACTAGAGAAGAATAAAGTCATGTGACATATAGACTTTCTTTTAAAAAAACTTCTAGCTTGGATAAAAAACGTCGACCTTTTCTAGTTAATTCAATACATACAGATTGCTTGGAAATTAAGGGAAAAGTGTTTAATTTGCTTTGTTTAGATAAGCAGTTTTTCAGATATTTATTGTGTTGACAAATGCTTATCTCCACTCCCTCCAGACACGCTAGTCAGTTAAACATTTGCGAGTCTTTGAAACCAAAATGTCAGTTTTAATTCTTAAAACAAGAGCCAGTAAGTTGATCCATTTTAGTGAGAAAAGAGTCAACGAGGGAAAATAAAAGGCTTCAATTTTCACAATGACATTGGAAGCAAATAGATGTTATCAAGAAAAAGATCTGAAAGGTGGGCTTTTAAATTTTACTACACATACTTTATTGAGAAATCTCTTCTCCAATATTCAGAAAGGGGAAGAGAAGAAACTACTCAGAAAGAGCAGAATATGTCCTTTGCAAAATTCCTTTTGAATCTGTGTCCTTTCATTTCTATCTTGAGATTAAAAATTCCACTCTTGGATGAACATTGTTTTAATCATTGAACAGAAAACCATTCAGTAACCAAGATATGTTACTTCCTTCAAGGATAATAGCCTCTTGGAAAAAAAAAATTGGCAGACATAACAAAATGTCATTGAGTTATCCTGGGAATGGTCCCCTATACTTTTACATTTTGTCTAGAGTACTGACAGTACAAATTCCAGTAAATAAATTCCTTCCATTTCTTTAACTAATTCAAATTGTCAACTAATTCCATAATAATGAGAGCAAAGGAATAGAATTTGAGGAGCAAGTCCAGAGTTAACTATGTGTCCAAATAAATTAGAAAAACTAGGTCATACTAATCAGGTGGACCAGCACGTAATGGCTTGCAAACTCTTCAGAGATACCTGCCCTCAAACTAGAAGCCTTTGAAGTTAACTAAGAGGCAGGGATGGTTTTGGAAGTGAACTAGGGAGAAGAGTAAAATGGGATTTCTAAAGAGAAATGATGAAAGATTAAACTAGGATAGCAGTAGTAAGAAATGAATAGGGACAATAAATGCAAGAAAAATCAAGAAGGTAATGTATAGGACTGGCCATCCAGGGTGATAAAAAGGAGAAGGAAAACCAGCGTTTTAAGTGTTTGACTAGAACTCACAAACAGCAGTGTGGAAGTTCAGTGCAGGGAGGTCTTTGAGTAGGAAGGCACAAAGTTGAGTGTTAGTCATGTATCAGTCATGAGTCTGTTACTGCTAAATAACTTGGCGAATCTCTTAACATCTCCAGGCATTAATTTTCTTTTTTATAAAAGTGAAGAGGTTATGTATTTCAAAATAAAAATACAAAAGAACATAGAAATAGATTGAAGTGATAATTACAATCTTACGGTTCCCTGCCAGGCCCAAAAGCTGATCTTAATTATCCAACTTATAAAGAAAGTCCTTACTTGGAATTGCAGCATATTCTCAGTGTTAAGAAATGCTGTCAAGGGGGTAGGGTATATTGAGGTTAAAAGACAAATTCTTGAGAAAAATACTTTCAAGTAGAAAGTTGGGCTGTTGGGCTAGGGTTAAAGAAAAATTTGTTTAGGGCCTTTGGAAGAAGGGGCATTTTAGATGGAAAAACAATGATCTAGAAAATCTAGTTAGGTACTGTAAAAGATCTAGTTTATACGCCTCTCAAATTTGCTTGTACCTCCTGCCCCACCCCGCAGCACACAACCAAGGACTTGGTCATTTGTTTAATGGAGAGCCTCAGCTGGCACCACTGTGGTGGTGGAAGGGCAGGTTTTGACGTGGCCTTCAACATGCTCACTGCAGTGGGGCTACAACGATCCTGGTGCCCATGCCCAACCCAACTGAACTCATGAAAAGTTCTGGTTTTTTCCACTACCCTCAGCCACAGATATAATGGATGATGAGCTCTGTATCTGGTTTCTTCAAAGGGCAGAATTAATTCTCCATAATATAAACTCTGACCAATGAGAGGCCATTGATGGGAAGGAACTGGCAGATTAATCTCTCCTATATTCCTCTGATGGACGAGTCTATGCAGTGGTTCTCTACATAATGTTCTACATAACCAACATGTTATGCTTTCTGAAGAAGCTGTACCTAGCTTGATTACATCTTGTATTTTCCATCCTTTCCTTTATCATTTCCTTTCCACTCACTCTGGCTTCCCTGGGATTTTACTCCCACCAAAGTTTTAGCTCATAAAGTATTAGCACATAAACTTTGCTTTCAGTTCTATTTCTGGAGAACTCTGTAAAGACAGGAACATACAGAGATCTTGGCCAAAGAAAGGTGGAGATGACCATCTAACTTTTTTTCCCTATATTTCCTACATTCCTTGAATCAAATCCCAAGGGTGTCTCTTATCTCATCCTAATCAGACTGACCTTTTGCTTAAGCTCTTTTTTGATTCATCTACCCATGATAATGCAAAAGATGAGAAGTGTTCTTGATTCTTAAGCTATCTAATCATGGTTCAATGCCAAAAAGGACAGGACTTCTAGATCCTGAGAATCTCCTAGTCTCCTCTAGGTTGTCGGAATAGTCAGGTTCAAAGAAAAATCAGAAAAATGAGCATGAATAAAGCTAAAAACAACAACAACAAAAAAAACAGACTTTGGAGTTCAGTTGCTTAGGGAAATTGGGCACATGCTGAATTTGAATGTGGCTCTGAAATATTGCTAAAATATAAAGTTCTTAAACTAAGGAATACTTGGTAAATTGCCCTTCTGTTGAACTAACCTCATCACTCCACGTATTTGCATTTAAAAGACCACTTCGATATACACTCTGCAATACTCTGTGATAGTTACTAATACTGAAGATTTACCATGTACTTCCCATTCGTAATCTCACTTATCCTTATGAAACAGACTAGTAGAAACTATTCTAATATTCATTTGCTGAAGAGTTTGTGACTGCTATGACTTAGAGCAGTTTGCTCAAGGCCTCACAGTTATTACTGTGGATCTCACACTTGGAATCAGATCCAGGCTTGTCTGGAGTCCATATGCTGAACTACTTTGTTTTGCCACTTTCTGGGTAGCCCGTAATGATAGGTCAGGTAGGTTACTAGCTCTGCTGCTAGATTGTGACATTGAAAGTGACAGTTTAGCAACAAGTGGTTTCATTAGAAGCTTGTGAAGACAATTTTGAGACACAAAACCATGATTTCTTAATAAGTTTCAGATATAAATTGGTGTAGCACAGTATTTAGATACTATTTCTTTATAACATCAACATCAGATACTCTAGATACCAACTATATCAAGAAGATAGACAGTTTAATTTAATAACAAAAAATGGAATGGAGTCATAGACCTAGATTTCAAGATTTGCTTGGTCTGTTACTTCCTGTATGATCTGGGCCAAGTTACCAATATTCCTTGAGCCCTAGTTTCCTCATTTCTAAATGGGAATAAAAATAGAAATCATTTAGGTTGGGGGGAGAATTTCATGAGATGGAATATTTCAAATGCTTAGAGAAGGGGTCCCCTACCCCTGGGCCATAGACCAGTACCCTCACTGGCCTGTTAGGAACCAGGATGCACAGCAGGAGGTGAGCAGCAGGAGAGCAAGCTAAGCTTTATCTGTATTTGCAGCCACTTTCTAGCGCTAGCATCACCACCTCAACTACATCTCAAATCATCAGGCATTCGATTCTCATAGCACAGATTCCTGGTCCCAGAAAGGTTGGAGAATACTGGCTTAGAACACCATGGTTGGCCCTTCATAGATGCTCAAGAAAAATTGATCCTTAGTCATTTCCCTCGTATCTCCTTACAGATGACTTTCCTTTCACATATATTAAATCATAGTATACAATTAGAGGAAAAGAGATGATTTGTAAATGAGAAAATTAAGAAAGAATAGTGATATCTCCAAAATTTTGCATATTTTAATAAGCAAAGCTAGAAGTACAGGCTGTAAGTCATGTTTGCTTTGAGCCACACCAAGCTATTGTCTGATTTCCTTGAGTTGGGAGTTTATAGTTTAAGAAGAACTGGCATCCTCTCATTTATTGTACATGGCTTTGAAGCTTTATCGGTGTTCATTCCAGCCTCATCAGTCCTTAGCTCACAGCTTGGCTACAAGGCCTCACATTCTTGCTTGCTGCAGTAATAACTTCAAGATTATCTTAATAAAGAGCACTTTCTTCTATTTATTTATACATTCACTATTTTCTATCAAGATAACACATTGACTCTTTGGATCATATACTCCTGGTTTTGACTTTCCACATGGTTTTCTTTTACTCTCTTAAGTATAGACCAGATAGTTCCAAGAAAATTTTCTTCCTAATCATGAGTATTTCATGTGAAATAGGAAATCAAATGTAGAACGTTCAGCTGAGGTCACCAGATATATTCCAAAGTATGGGGAGATTATGAAGCAGGATTTACAAAGACAATAGTCATTGATCAATTATGGGACCCTTAAACTTTAGCCTCCACATTGGGTCTTATACAAAGTTTGAACTTGGAGTTTAGATGAACATTTTCAAATAATTGTTGATGTACTATGTGCTCTCCCACCACTTGCACGCATACACACAGACAAGGAAAGAAGGTAATTTCCTCTTTGAGCTGAGAGAGAAGAGCTTTAAGAGAGAACTCAGAGATAACATGAGCCTAGAAAGTCTAAAGAATGTGACACAGGGTGGCATGTTGCTCTCTCTACAAAGGAGAGGTGGCCATACTAGGTAATGTCAAGTGTGTATACAGGAAATTGATATGTTATTGTTTCCCATGGAGTTACTGCAACCACATGTAAAAAACAGCTCTTGTGAGCTCTTCTGATCTCCTTTCCAAGAAGGCTACCTGGAGGGCCAAGGAGATGGCAGTAGAATAAAGCTGCAGGCATCACCAGGTTCCCAGAGGCTGAGGAAGGCATGTAAGAGAATGTCTGAAATTGAGACATGCGTATCATCCTCAAGGGAACTATGGAAGAAAGATCCCCTGACAAATGATCTTTGGTTGAGGTAGAAATAATTAAGGCAGGAAGGGAAATCTTTGAAGGACCCAGGGATAGATTCAACTTTAGACATGGGCTACCATTGGAGAAAACCAATTTCTGATAAGTGCCATCAGGTAAGAACTTTCCCGTACCTCTTTAACTCTTCTCCCTTCCCCTCTCCATTCTGGAGAGGCCAGAAACTGTGGTTAACAAGAAGAGGGCAGGTCTTAGGAAAAGGGGGTAGGAGAGAGAGGTGGGCAACAGCAAAATGCCAACCTTCTCTGTGGCAGGTAAGCAGCCTGTGACAGGGTAGGAAAGCAGAGTAACTTTGAATGAAGTTTCAAGTTTTAATAGTTATACTGGGATGGACATATTAATCACCAAAAAGAGGTTCATTTATTACCTGAAAGTGACTAGGGGCAAGGGAAGAGCTGGCTCGCATGAATAAATTTAAAGGATCAGTGGTAGACAAAAATGACTTTATAATTACATCCCACCTGTCATGCTTATTCAAAGGAAAGTTTAAATGTGCATTTTCTCATTTAATCTTTACACTGATCTTTTGAAGTAGGTGCTGTTATGGTTTATACTTTACTGATTAGAAAATTAAACTTATAAAATAAACTTGTCCAAGAAACAACAGCTATTGAGTGGAGATTTGTCTCCAAAACTGCTTCTTAACAACGGTGTAAGCTTTCCTTTCCCTGGGGAACATCCAGGGTTGGTGTCTACCAAGGGTAGTTAAACAGAATCACAGCTAACCTGTTGGGCACTTGTGTGAAAAACCAGAATAAGTTATCCCTGCTTTAGGATTTCCTTCCATGTGTTGGAAAAAAAATGTCAGATTTTAGAGACGTTGCTTACTAACTTCTACAGTAAAGTTTCATCATAAAGCCATAAACCTCTAAAGACATTCACTACAGACCTCTGCTGCAGCATTTGGCAGCCCTCTAGACCTTATTGCCAGGCAACTGAAATCTGTCAAATAGTTTACTTCTTTGATATATGTTCTCCAGCGTGTGAAACCAATCAGATTGTAAATAAGGGACTTTTCTTCACACCTTCTAAAATCAAAGGATTCCCATTCACAAAGAGGTCATGCTTTCCCTTGAGACAATGAGAAAAAAAGACACAGGCTCTCAGATGCTGTTTCTCAACCCACAAGTCACAAAAAAAATGCTTGAAACCCATGAAAAGTTCAATTTGAAGTCCAAAGGCACCAATCTAAGTTCTCCCACCAGCCTCAGGGGACATAAATAGAGCTTGAGGAAAATGTCAGAGAAGACAGGGGAGAAATAAACATGAAGGACACATTTGAATACTTACTGCTCTCACCCCCTGGGGTACAGATGTTGCGAATTACCCTTTTCTTGACCTTACTCAGTTCGTCGAAGTTATCAACCGTGAGTTTTTTATTTGCAGCCCCAGTGATCTGAATGAGCTGCTGGTCATCCACATTCCCGATGCCCACGGAGTATATGTCGATACCTTTGTGTCTCAGGTCTTCAGCGGCCTGAGCCACCTCATCTTGGGACTGACCGTCTGTGAGGACCAGCAACACCTGGGGGACACCTGCATTTATCCGGCTGCCCATGTCTGCCCGGAAGTAGCGCCCCACTTGCCGAAGTGCAGCGCCGATGTGTGTGTACCCAAAGATCTGCTGGATGTTTTCAATCTTAAATGATATTTCCTTTTTGCCTGTGAACGTCCCCAGTAGAAACTCTTCCTGGTAGGTATGGCTAAACTGGGCCACTCCTATCTGCACTCTGTTGACACTGACATCAAAGTCTTGAACAACAGATGCCAAGAACGCCTTCATCTTCTTGAAGTCATCTGGATGTATGCTATTTGAACCATCCATGAGGAAAACGAGATCTATGGTTTCAATTTTACAGTCTACAAAGAAGAGGAAAGGGAAGAACACATCAAAATCAGATTGTTATTCTATTTTTAACCCAGCCAGAGTAAAGGAAATGTTTGCAGCTGTCTAGAAATGGTATTTTTGAAAGTGGTTTCTCTTATAAAAACAACTAGTTCATGAAGGTGGCACTAGGCATGAATGACTCACATGTCCTTTTATGCTTCTCTTAGCTTTTCTATTTGGTTTTATGCCATTTCTTTCCCAAGATGCCAGAGAACTGGGGGTGGTGCTACAGAGAAATCATTCTTACCTGCAATCTAGCCTTAACCCAATGACAGAAGAAAGCCAGAAAAAAAAATAACACACATCTATTTAGAGATTCAAATAAAGAGACAGATGGTCTGTAGTGCTTACTTGACCTCTGTGGCTAGTTGAACCAGTAAGTACTTTCTGGTTTATTGACTAAGCAAAGTTCTAAAGTCATGTCTTCTGACCTATATCCAGTCAGTTTTCAGTTTTCCTCTTTATCATCCCCCTTCCTGGTGCCTATTAGCAAAAATATCTACTTGAGAATAATATTTTTTAACAAACAATGGATTATTGTTTAAAAATGCTTCCTCTGTATTAACACAGCAAATACAAAAGAAAGGAATATGAAAGACCACTGCCAGTGAATGAATTATGCTTGGCATACGCTCATGTGTATCCTTTAGCCTTCTGGTAAGCATTAATATCTTCCTGAATTCCCCAGAGATCTCACCACTGACCTAACTCAATTCTCAATTTAGCCTTGAAAAAGATTAAAAGTGTCTGAGAGTTCAAAAGTCAAGATAAGTAGGAAGAGATAAAAAGAAATATGATAAATATATCCTTTAGGAATTGGTTAACATTAAATTCCCTTGTTTCAGATTCAAATAAAGGAAATAAACTACTTTTTTTCCACCCAAGAACTTTCCACATTAAAATGCAATGTCAACATCTAAAGTGAGCTTGAAAGGATAGGTAGGATTTTAGGCATTGACCAACAGAAGGCAAAAGATTTTAGTTTTCAATAAGACCCATAAAAATTTTGTTAGTTTTGTGAAAAAACAAGATAACAGTTGCATTCTAAGGAGGCAATGTATATGAAAACCAGAAAAGTTAATTTTAAAAAAGAATTGCACCAAGGTTTTGGAATCCTAGATTAATACCAATTCATTTAAGTACTTAATATTTTTAGTGTGATACATCTTAATAAAAATAAGAAGGAATTTTAACAGACTGCACTCTCCCTTTGAAATAGTATAAAATGGCAGCTGACTGAATGAGTAAATAAATACACACATACACACATAAATATGTCAGCGTAATCTCCAGATGTCAAAATAGCATCAAGGGCAAAGAAGTCCTACTGTACTATGCTCTGGAAAAATCTAAGTCTGGAATAGAATCTTTATTATTTGGCTTCATGTTTTTAATGAGATCGTGCCATAATAGAAGGACCTAGAGACCTCCAGCCTAAAGGAGAGACAACTTCAGGGAATGATCACTGGTTGTTAAGGAAAAAAAAAATGGAATTTGATTTATGTAAAGAGCAGGAAAAAGAACCAGTGAGTGAAAATGACACTGTAAATAAATTTGTGTTCTAATAAATAAAGTTTCCTCAAAAAATGGTGAATTCCCCATCATTAGAAGAATTTAGGTAGGAGTGAGTAGGAATGTTGTAGCAGGTACCTTTCTTCTGGGAGGAACCCGAATGCAATGTTTTTGAGGTCTTTCCTCCCCTGAGGTTCTGTAACAGGGGAAGTCCTGTAAATAGTTAGTGCTCTTTCTTTCCTGTTTGGAGAACTTGCTCCTGAGGGCTATTGCTTTCTCCCTCATTTGGACCTCTGCTGAATATTAGGAATAACTTAATTGACAAACCTTACCTACTTGTGAAGAGTTACACACACTGGCTGACACATCTGAAAATATCCCTTTCAGGCCTCCAAAAGTCTCCACGAAGAAGTACTTGTCACTCGACCCGGCAATGGACAGCAACTCCACAAGGTTAGCATCAGCAATCCCCACAGCCAGAACAAGAATGCCTTTGTCCCGTAAGGCCTTGGCCGTGGCATTGAGCTTGTCTGCATCATGGGATACTCCATCGGTGATCACAATGAGAACTTGGGGGACCCCCCGGTATAGGCGGCTGCCCCGGGATTCGGTGAACATGTGGTTTGAGAAGTCTAGTGCCTCGGCAGTGTATGTGCTGCCGCCTATGGGCCTCTGGTCCCGGAGTGCTGAAATCACCTCTGATTTTGTGTCATGCTCATCCAGATAAAACAGCACCTCTGGGTGATTAGCATACCTCAGAGCCCCAAACTGGACCTGATTCTTGCCAACATCGGCTTTTTTCACCAAGTCAATCATGAAGTCCTTCATAATATTATATTCATTTTCATCAATGCTGCCAGAGCTGTCAATCACAAACACTACATCTAAAACTTCAATCCTCTTGCATTCTAAGAGAAAGAAAAAACATATTAATTTTGGATGTCATGGGATACTCCCCTCCTCTCACCTACTTTCTAATTGCCAGTGTATCTTCGCCATGGTATCAAGCGTACATTGGAATGTCCATTCCTTAGATAACAGACACAATGCACATATGCTCGTGATCCCAAGATGTAATAATATGCAATTAGGTGTGATTTTAGAAAATGCATATGCAAAATAAAGAGTTCTGTAAAGGGTGGGAGAGGAGAAAGCTTCTGGACTAAAAAAAAAAATCTCAATTCTGTGGAAATTTTCCATATAAATGGCTCCCTCAACATGTGCTTTAATTTACACAGATTTGTGTATTTTTTAAGCCACAGGGATCATGAGATTTTATTCTTAAGATAAACCTTGGGGAAATGACCAAATGAAAATGAATTTGGCAACACTGTATATTTTTCCATGGTTATATGATGGCTGAATTTTCAAGGTTACATTTTCTCCCTTTTTGACATTCTTGAAACATTATCCGTTTTCATTATTGGGCCTCATCATAAAAATAAACCCTTTTCACACTTCACCTAACTAAGTTGTCCCAGCGTGATGATCCTATTAACTTTTTATTCCTCAGATCAATGCTGTGGAAAAGTAAAGCAAGAAAGACCCAACTAATACTTAACCTATGTGTATGTAGCACATTCTATCTACAAGTGAAGAGTTCTAAACCCATCTCATTCATTCTGGGGAAGTGGAATGGTAAGATAGTTAATAATTTAGTCCTCATGTAGCACAATGTCTCTACATGCCTTACAAGGGTACCTTCCGAACGTTAACTCATCCATTCTGTAGAAATGGAGTTGTGAGCAAGTATCCCCCTGCCCCCACCAGAGGCTCACTACATTTCTTTCTTTGGCCAGAACTTTCTTGCTATGTGGTAGGGCTGTTAAAAACCTTTGGGCCAATATATTTACCTAAATGACTAGAAGCCATGTGTACAGAGTCATAAACCAAATTTTCAAGAAAGGCTGTGTAAGATAATAGAAAACACATATTGGTCTTGGTCTGCAGTTCCTGACACAGAGTTCCTGAAACCTTTGTAATTTCCTGTATGATAGTAGTGCCTTTTGTTCTAATGAGGTGAATGGCTCCTGGATAGCTCCTGGATGAGGGCTAGATACCAGAAAGACCAAACCATGATTATAAGCTTGGGATTTCAGCACCCCACCCCCATTTTTATGAGAAGGGGGAAGAGCTGATAACGAATTAATAATTCATCATGCTTATGTGATGAAGCTTCCATAAAGTCTTAAAAGTATGGGGTTCAGAGAGCTTCCAGATGGGTGAATGCATGATGGTGCTGGGAGAGTAGGGAGTCCAGAGGGTGCCTAAAGCTTCATACCCCTTCCCTTATAACTTCGCCATATATCTCTTCCATCAGGACGTTTACTTGCATCATTTATCATATCTTTTAGTAAACAGTGTTCTTTGAGTTCTGTGAGCCACGCTAGCAAATTAATAGAATCCAAGTAGGGGATTGTTGGAACCTCCCACCTACAGCAGATTGGTCAGAAGCATAGGTGATAACCTTGTCCTGTGATGGGTGTCTGAAGTAGGGGTGGGGGCAGTTTTATGAGACTGAGCCCTTAACTTGTTGGGATCTGATGTTTTCTCTAGGTAGAGAGTATCAGAGTTGAGATGAATTCTCAGACACCATGCTGGTGTCTGAGAGTTGCTCGTGGGTGTGGGAAAAAACCTCCACACATTTGGTGACCTGAAATGAAGTGTGCTATGTGACTAGTAAAGGAGACAGGAAAGAAACACACAGTAGAAAAGAACTTGGTTTTTCCCTACAGAGAAAACAAACAAAACAAAACAAAAATTGGAATGTTTCCCGTACTGGCTGGTTTTGCAAAAGAAGAAACTATGTTCCTTTGGCCACCCTGGAGAGCCTGTCTGGATTACCCAGAGGACTGGGGGTTTAACTGCTCAGGGATGAGCACCCTTCAAAGAATGCAGATTTGTTCTGGGTTGAATTTCTGGGAAATACAAGCCAGGTGTATTTCTCTTTCCATAAAACACAAACCACAGTCACCAAACCTTCTAGTAGGAGTTGAATTGAACTGCTTTTGGAATAACAAAACAATGTTTGTCCCTTCTCTCAAAACTCCACTAAGATAATCTCCTTCATAGACATTTTCCAGACTGATTTTGTCATCAGATCCTCTGGGTTACAGTATAAATCAGTTCCTTAAGTGTTTTCAAAAGTATTATCTCATTTTATACAAGTAAGGGTTTTTAAAAACTTTAAAATAAACTAACATGTATAGTGGATGTTAAGTCAAAAGGAGACAGATTTGTCCAGCAGGTTATGCCCCTCTCTGGCCTGCCTTGGCAGCCCACAGATAGCCCAAGGTTGTATGAGGCTGGGCTCCTCACCACAGGTGGAATGGACTCTGTGGTATAATGTATACTCTAGAGTTTCTCATGGGATCAAGCTGAAGCTGGATTCCAGCTAAGACCATCATGTTGCTTAGCCCCCACCCATGCCCTATTCTGTCTTCCTCACTTCCCTTCTGAAAAGACCTCCTCAATAAATCTCTTCCATAAGAATCTGACTCAGCTTCTGCCACTAGGGAGCCTGACCTGAGACCTAGGATAATACTATTTTTCTTAAATGGAGGCCTTACCATCTAGTGCTATTTGTCTATAAATAGGAAAGAATCTAAGCATACCAAACTTGTTCCTTACTGTTAAATTTAGCAGTTCTGTTGAGGAAAGTCATATATTATATGCAGGTCACTAGGATAAACATTTCAATGAAACAAAAGTTTAAGATGTTCAGATAGTAGTCTATTTAATTCAAAAAATAATAACTGGCATGCACACATGGTGTCTGGATAGCCCCATAATGGGTATGGCCAGGCCTACCTTCATGTGGGCTGCATATTCCAAAAACAAGATCATCTTCAATGCGCTGCAGAATGTCAAAATTCTCAACATAAAAAACCATCTCTGGCCTTCCGCTGATCTCCTCCAGCTGGGTGACATTGGAGCCGAACACCCCCACGGAATAGATAATTATACCTTCTTGCCGAAGAGCTACTGCTGGGTCCTTGACTACGTCATGAGCTTCACCATCTGTGATGAGGATGAGAAACTTTCTGACATTGGGCCGGGCCCCCTTGGTGGGGCTGAAGTACTGAGCCACGAAGGTCAGGGCAGCACCAGTCCATGTGGTTTCTCCAATGTGAGCCATTTGGTCTATCGCATCTGAAATTTCACTTTGGGATATGTATTTGTTGAGCTGAAACTCTTCCTTATTGACGTCGCTGAACTGAACTACACCAATTTGCACCCGATCTGCTCCAATCTGAGATTTGCTTACCAGGTTTTTCATAAATGTTTTCATTTTGATGAAGTTTTCCTGTCCTATACTGCCAGAACTATCCACCAGAAACATAATGTCAGCTTTCATTTCTCTGCAGGCTGCATGGAAGAAAGCAAGATGTTTACTCAAGTTTGCTTCACGTAAAAGAAAAATATTAAGAGTGAACAGGAAATCCAAAACACAAATAATACTATACTGAAGTTAACCATGTACTTTGTAAGGACTGTTGCAGGTAAATAAATCACTGGAGGCAATAAAAGTGAGACTATTCTGTTATTTAGTAATTTGCTTTAATATTTAGCTCAGGGTTCCTCAACGTGGGGACTACTATGACATTTTGGGCCAGATAATTTTTATTGGGGAGGGCAGTCCATACATTGTAAGATATACTACAGAATGTTCAACAGTCTGACCTCTTTCTGTTAGATGCCAATGGCACTTCCTTAGTTACGACAACTGAAAATGCCTCTAGACATGGCCAAGCGTCTCCTGAGAGGACAAACTCTCCCCTGATTGGAAACTAGAGATATAGCTCTAAAATATTTCATAAACGTTTTTTTAAAAAGCAATTTAAATAAACCTGAAGAACTCCTTAAAATCAGATATCACATGATCATATTACATATGTAGTATCTAACCATATACCTATGCTAGCAGGGATTTGTGAGAAGCTAATTAATACTTATTAGGGAGGATGCCTCCAGATATTTTTATGCTTCAGATATTAATTAGAACAGCCCTTAGTTTTGTTCTGGAAACAAACACAGCTACACAAGTCAACCAATCTCAACTTGGAAATTTATGTTGTTTCTCTGAACCTGCAGTGACAAATATTGCAAGAAGACAATTTGTGAGCTGAAATCCAAAGGTGAAGCCACCACTCTCCTACCTTCTTCAGCACAGATTTCTTGAACAACTTGGTTTCTTATGTTTTTCAAAGCATCAAAGTCATGGACGTAGTAGACCCTCTTCTCCACACCAGCAATTTCTTGTAGCTGTGTTGTGTTGGCTTCCTTGACCCCGATGGCATGAACATGGATGAGCTCGTTCCTCAGTCTATTTGCAGGCTCTGAGATGCTATCCTTGGACATGCCATTTGTTAGGACAACAAGGTGACATGGCACTCTGTTTCCTCGCTGCTGCTTTGCTTTTTGCAAAAGCCCCAGTGTGAAATTCAGAGCTGCACCCGTGTTTGTATTTCCACCCATCTGCCTGATGTTCTCAATAGCCTTTCCTAAATCATGCTTGTTAGAGTATTTATTGATCTCAAATTCCAGGTCCCAGCTGTCAGCGTACTGAACGGCTCCAACCCGCACCTTTTGGGGAGCGATGTTGAACATCCTTACAACCTCTGACAAGAAGGTCTTCATTTCTTGGAAGTCTGTGGCCTGGATGCTACCAGAGCCATCAATGAGCAGATAGATGTCTGCTTCTTCAGTGTCCACACAACCTAAAATGGAACCAAAAAGTTGAGTTTGGCATTGGGGTAGGTGTGAAGAAGAAATGGGAGCAAACAGAACAACAAATACAAGCCTCTTCCAACAGAAAAATCGGAAACAGTTTCTAGGAATAAAAGACATACAGTGTTAATAGAGGAATCTTAGTATCAACTGGGCCAAATGAATTTCTTTTCACAGTTTAAGGTTATTTGGATAATTCCCTGCCATGAATCAGGGTAAATCTGGAAATAGTAAAAGATTTAAAAGAAATCACTTCTCTCATTAGTGAATAACTGCTTTGTAAAAAGTCATTTGGTGTGTTGTGACATGGAGAAGGTTCTTAACTGAACATTGTGGACATATGAAGTCTCTTTTTTGAAATCTTGAACAAATTATTCATTCCTCATCAATACCTAGTTAATTAATAAAACTAAAGGTATTTGTCAGTGGCCTTCTTTGTGTAACTTCTATAATAAACATGCTATAAATATTTGATGAAGAATGTATACATATATGCTTATAGGTGTATATGCACATGAAATATTTATACAGAATACATGTGTATATATAAACTATATAAAATACACTGTTCTCTGTCTCTCAAAACTCAGAGACACTAGAATAGTACTTCACAACAAATTAATGACTCTGTCCTTAATCCAATTTGTGCTTCCTGTTCATTCTCTAAATTAGAATTTGGGGATGAGGGCAGAGGAGAAGGGAGAGAAAATATAAAAAGAAACAAAGAGCAGGGGAACATGACAGGTGAAGGAGAAAAAAAAGCGAGGGGATAAAAACAGCAAATGATGGTATTCTGAAGTGGTTATAAGTGATGAAGAATCCAGGTAAAACTGCACAAAAGAGGAAGGGAAAGGGGAATAAACTCCTTCTCATTTCAACACCTCAATAACTTATATTCTCCCCCGATTTACATTTCATGTGATCAAGCTAAAGTACAAGATTAGGAACTTAGTCTCACTCCCCACCTCATATCCCAGCAATCCCTTTCATATATATAATACCTGAAAGACAAGAAAAAAAGATCTGAATAATCCTTCCCTCAATAAGACTTTACCGGATTTGAGACTTTCTGTCCGTTCTGAAATGACAGAGACTGTGTGCGTTATCTGCTTCCGCAGCTTCTTCAGAAAAGTCTGGTTGTGAGCAGCCAGGTCAGAGAAGGTCTTCAGTTTGGAGACATACTGCTCAGCAGGGTGCGATGCTATCTTTTCCAGCTGGCTGTCACTGGCTGCCTCGATGCCCATGGTGAAGATGACCACACCCTGGCGCCGGAGGTTGACGGCTGCCGTGGTAACGTTGTCTTCTGATGTCCGGTGGGTCACCAGCACTGCAATCTGGGGTACCCCCTGATTCTTCCGACTGCCATTCTGTGCAAGGAAGACTTCCTTCCCGATCTTTCTGATGGCCGCTCCGGTGTAGGCATTCCCAGCCTGGGGAGAGAGGTTCTGTATATACTGGAGAACCTCTGACTTATTTACGCCGCTGCTTAGTGAATTTATCACCTTCGTCTCATTGCTATAAGCCACAAGGCCAATCCTCATGCAGTTCTCCTTTATGTCAAGAGCAGATACACTTTCTTCCAGGAATTCTTTGAGATAGTCAAAGTTCTCCTGGCTGCCGTTGATGGACACATCCAACAGGAACACAACATCTGCCACAGAAGGGCCTTGGCAAACTGTAAAGGCACGGAATGCAGAAACGAGTTTAGTTGTAGGTTCAGGGTCTCTGCTCAGCATTCGAAGGCCTGGAGAACATCTACCAGAGCTTGACTGTGTGCTTAAAGAAAGGAGGAGGCATACAAAATGATTATATGAAGTTGAGATCAGAGCATCATAGTTTTAATTAGATCTTAGCTAAACTCCCAGCTGCAATTTCCTCATTTATAAACTAGAGATAATATTTATCTCATAGAGTTGTTATGGGGATTAAATGAGATAATGTGTTTAGCATGGGGCCTAGTGCATAAGTCATTCAATGAATAGCAGCTACTACTATCATATCAAGATCATTTAAGCATCATCACTGATAAAATCAGCAGGAATAGTCCAAATATGCCTAAGGGATGGTAATAGAATAATAATTACATTTTTCATCATTTTATTTGGGAAGGATTCTAGCAATAAGATCCGTGTTTGTTTTTTTTTTTTTAGATTACCACAAGAAAAGCATTCTCTAGTAACAATAAATAATTATACATGTCATATCATTCTGATTTAATGAGAAATAATGAGTTTCCTTTACTGCTTGTTTGGACTTGTATACTTTGAACAAATTGGTTTTTTACTGGCTCTTCCCTGCTCCTCACTTGAATGGTCTCATAAACTCTTAGTCCTTCTTGTTAGTTAATAGTACAAGGGACAGACCAGGACAGAGGTTGGAGGTGGAACAGGACACAGAGCAGCTAATGTAGAACAGAGTAGCAGGAAGAGAGGCAGCGTGGGAATGAAACTACATGGGCATGGGGATCGAGAGACCTGACCCAGCTCTGACTTCAAACTGCATTGCCTCTAAGGATGCCTGCAAGTTGCTCTCTGCAGCCTAAAGGGTTTGGACTACCTGAAGTCGTCTCCAGCTCTAATGGTCTGTGGTTACACTCAATGACTTCAGGAATCAGGATTTCTTTAGGGAAAAACTACCTTTCCAATGAACCAGTAATAAAAATACATGCCAAAGAAAGCCCAGGGAGATAGCTCAGAGATATGCTGGTAACAGGTAGAAGGCATCTCTGAATTTTAAGAAGCCTGTAAATAATATATGCAACATGGTTAAGTGAAACATGGAAGACAAAGGCTTGTGGGGTTCACTGGATTTAAAATGGCCACAATCGTTGGGCTCTTTAGAACACACAGATATTTAACATTTGAAAAGGCAGCTGGGTTTGGGGGGGTGGGGGGGAAGGATGTTCACAGAGTCTCAATCTGCCCATCATACTGATTTTTCAAAAGCATTTTATCACCATTTCTATACGAGCCCCCTAATCTCACCTTCGACAAGAACATCATCCACTGCGCCTTCCTTGTACTGAGTCGCATCCTTGATGATCTCTGTCATGTTCTGGGAGAACGTGCTGAGGTCTCTGACCGTCCGAAGCTTGTAATGAAACTGAGCCGTGGCCATGGCCTTCAGGTTCTCCTCAGCAGCCTGTTGCAGGCCCACGGAGATGATTCTCACCCCATCCTTCTGCAGGGCCCGGGAGGCCTCTTCCACGTCATCCTCGGACTCGGCAGAAGCCAGCACCACCAAGATTGGGGGAAAGAGTTTCTGGTCTCTCCCATTTGCAGGTGCAGAGAAGTAGGTCCTGTGAGCCTCCCGGAGAGCATTTCCTACCTTCAGGGAGCCTCCCAAGAACGTGAAGTTCTTCTTGAGGTGGTTCAGCATGGGATTCCTGCTCTTGAAGGTGCTCAGCTGGAATTCGCTGTGGAGCCTGTCGCTGTACTGGGCCAGGGCCACGCGGTATTTGTTGGCCTCTATGGGGAGACTGCTGATCATTTTGTTGATGAATGTTTTCACCAGAGGGAAGGACTTAATTCCCAGGTGATCAGAGCTGTCCACCAGAAACACAACATCTGCATACTCAGGGCCTAAAACCACACACAAACATATGCAAAGCATAAACTTTATAAATCTACTACCATGTTTACTGCCAACCATATGGGGAAAAACTTACTTTCATCTTTTATATGTGTTTTTAATACCTTCCCAATGAACTAAAAATAATAGTCAGAAATTACACATCCTCTCAAGAAAAAAAATTTGTTTCTTGGGCTGTTTCTTTTATATACCCTCTCATTTGTACTGATTACAAAATCAAGCATCACTTTTGCAAGTAAAAATTCTGGGTTTTAATACCTTTGGTGAATAATTTCCCATTGTATCTTATAATTTTTTTTATTGCTTTCAGCATTTGACCTAAATTTACATCAAGAGGATAAAAATTTTCACTAAGAACAAAACTGCTTCAAATTTGTTTGAATGGAGAAATCTGAAAGATAACTTTTCATTGTGATTCCAATTTAAACACTGCAACAAGTGATCTGATTAATTTAAAAAATGTGCTAGTTTTATATGCCGAGTCAAATTGATTAACTTTAAAAAATACCTAAAATCATAAAAATATGGATTGCCTTAATCTATTTTAAAGTTTTTATTACATTTTGATGAATCATATGAGTATTATAAGTGGCAAATTTACTCTCATGTAAAATGTGATGGAAATCAGTATACCTTAAGCTAGAAAAAGAATTACGGTTTCAGTTTCTCTTAAAAATATAAGTTTTATACAAGAATACAATAACTTGCTGAACTTTTAAGGTTTTATTAAATGCTAGATTCAGTGTTTGGTATGTAGAATTACATTTTTATGTGACAGAGAATCACTGGGTTCCAGCACAAAATGTTTGTTGGTGGTCTACTGGTTTGAATTCAGAGCTCTCATCACTTCAGTATAAAATCTATTTTTGTAGGGGAGGGAACAGAAATGTCTATGTTTATCTAGATGGTGTGTATTTAAGAAAATACAATGTAACTGAACAAGTGATGGAAGTCCTTATTTTGTTATCACCTACTTCTATTGGCTCAATATACTTGGTCCTCAGTTTCCTCACCTTTAAAATGAGTAGATTCAATGAAAAAATATCCAAGGTCCCTCCCCACTTAGTGATTCTGATTATCTGAAATGATTACTAGGTAAATTCTAATCAAATTACAATAACATCAATCATTTCCTGTCTACAACTGCTAGGAAGCCAGATTTGGCACTCCTGTGATTGAGGCATAGTGGATAAAAATCATTCTTTCTTGTCTTCTAAATAACCGAATTTCAACCTATTTGAGATTCCTTTGATGATCATATAGCCAATGGCATCTTGGGAGAAGATGTAAATGAAGGTGAATCAATACCTTCTTCTAAGAGAAAGCTGGAACCCCTAAGGGGACTCTCATGTGAGCTCTGCCATGTGATAAAAAGTGTCTTTTCTGTTCATGGATAAACTCTCACATCTTGTGAGGAGAAAATAAATGTAGACAACTGGCACACGAGCTACACTTGGGTTCTGATAAGGTTCATCACTATCTCTGAACCATAAAATAATTGGGGGAAAAGTACTGTCTTTCTTTAAAAATGTCAGGCCCAATGAGACATCAAAGGAAGATGTTTGTAGTCTTAGTTTATTTCTTCAGAAAACTTGCTGCCAAGCTCAGTGTCCTTGAGAAAGTTGTAAAAGAGGTGGCCTGGACATGAAAAGACCAGTATATGAACTAATTATTTAAGGGGTGGTAGAGGCACTAAAGTGTAAGCAAGTATGTATGTATGTATGTATGTATGTATTTTTTAGTCGAGGCAACCCTTGGTTGTCAGCTTATAATCACTGAGTTTTTATTTTTTATGTCTATAGCACCTGGTCTTCCTAGGTGGTCCCCCATCCAAGTACTAACCAGGCCTGATCCTGCTTATCTTCCGAGATCAAACAGGATCGGGCTAGTTCAAGGTGGCATGGCCATAGGCATAGGCCAATATTTTGACTTCAAGTCCACTAGATGTAGATTGCTGACAGAGAGTAGACAGCTATGGAGGTTTCTCTTCATAGTAAAAGCACTTCCTTTACAATAAGCAGAGAAATAGCTTAAATTGTAGCAAAACCTGGATGCTTAATCAGATAATGTTTTGGCACAAATGAAGTAGAAAGAGACATTTCAAATTTTCTAGGCCTGAACCTAACATTAAGAGACAGAATTTTATGCAACCTCCCAGAAGACCTAAAAGGGGATGAAGCTAAGGACAAAATAATAGCTGTCATGTCTTACTGTCATTAACAAGGAATAAAGTTCAGAAAAAAATGATCTTCAAGGATGACATCAAAAAGAAATTGAGCTACCACTCCGCCCTTATCATCAAAATCAAAACAAAATTAAACAAAACCCAGCTTATAAGTAGGTCAAAATCATATACCTAGTTTTCAAAATAAAAATAAAAGAAAATAATTATTTTCATTTTTTTTTCTTACCAGAATCTTGGTTCACAGAAATATGGGAGCAAATTATTATGAGGAACAAAATCAGCAGCATTTTCATATTATAACCTGAAAAATTTCCAACTTGAAATCTGAAAAGACAAAAAGAAAAACATTTCTGTGGATATTTGGGAAACAAGACTGACACACATAAGAACACACAAAAAAAATTATTAATAAATTAGGTGCAACAGTGGACAAGAAAAATTTGAGGTTTCCTAACCTCCAGATCTGTGAAGTGCCTTAGAGAAAAGTGAACCACCAACATTCACACAATCTTAAGTTTCTCCTGGTCAGACCCTGTAGAAACAAAACATTGTAGATTGTTAATGGAGAGAGCCAGAAGTATTCTACTTCCAACAATATTATGTGTTCCTATTAGTCATTTTTTCTGTACCTTAGTGTCACCCTCTGTATATTCATTGCCAAGACAATTCAGAGTTCATGGTTGGGACACAGTCTAAGACCTGATTTTGTAATTTCTCCATCATGAACATGTAAGTATGTTTCATATTTGATAAGTATTTCTAGATGTCAATTAAAAATTTTTTCTACGTAATTAGAAAGGTAACCATTTCCCTTCATCCTTAAATCTGAGAGAAGACAAAGAATTAACAACTCTTCACATTCCATATGATGTCTTGCTCCTTGGCATGACTCAATTTGTACTATTTTGCTTCCATCTCTCTAGAACTGCATAAGGTAAGCATTTTCCAGTTCGATTCAGTCCAACGCACTTCAGCCATCTTAAATTATTCATTTCATGGAATGAAACAGGATACTCAAGATATTGAAAATAAATATTCTAATTAAGCAGGTTGGGCTCATTCACTTGCTCATTCATCCACCGAACCAAAAAAATGAATTGATCCGTGTTAATAAACTAGTGTCTGTTTAATTTTTACCCAAACATGTATTTGCAGTCTCATTTCTTATCAAGCAAGCTCTTAGTGCTTAAAAGTTCACTCCTTCAGAAAAGGGGCCTGTGCCATGAGGAATTCCATTCCCATTTCCTCATCTACTTCATCGTTCTTCTGATATTCTCAACTTGGGACTCTGTTCTATTCCTTCTTAAGAAGCATAGATGAGATAAACTTTTCAGGTCATGAGTCAATTTATTAATTCGATTCCAGAGGTAATCAGTGAGCTGGAAGGGGCTCTTGAGGTTTTTTGTTGTTGTTTTTAGTCCAACGCTTCTATTTTAGAGAAACTTTAGTTGCAAAGTGGATTGCCCAAAGTTAAAACCAAATCGTACTATCTATACATTTTTCTGCTACTGTCTATAATGATAACAAATTCTACCTTTATTGAATCTTTAGTATGTGTCATGCTCTGGGCTGACATCTTTACATTTGCTTTGTTTGATATTGATAGTAAACCTAGCAGCAGGTGATATTATTGTTCCAATTTTACAGATAAGGAAACAAATTCATACGGGGATGTAACTGACTCAAGGTCACATTGATGAAATGGTCCACAGTTGAGATGAGAGCCCACATCAGTCTGACTAAAATTTATACTTTTTTTTTAAAATAATTAGTTAATTTTTTTATGGTGACATTGGTTAACGAAATCCAGTAAGTTTCAGCTGTACATTGTAACAGTAAGGCACATATATATTTACATTGTGTGTTCACCTCCCACAGTTAGATTTCTTTCTGTCACCACATATTTGACCCCATTTACTCCATCTACCACCCCCTACCCCCCTTCCTCCTACCCTCTGGTAAAATCTAAACTTTTAAACTCGGTTACCCTGTATCCTGAACGCAATATTATGAGCACAAAAAGTATCTCCAAGTTTCTTTGTTCTATCTTTTTTCTAAGTGTCAGGAAACATTGGTACTTCTTTTCATGCCTTCTTATTTTGCTTTTCACAACCAGAGCTTTATGCTATTCACTTTTCTGTTTATACTGAGGTTTAGAAGTAAGTGCTATCTTTGGGAGTTGTAAAAAAAGAGGAGATGCTTCAAGAAGAGTCCACAGGACAAATGTCAAAAACTGAGAAGTAAATAGTACTGAATGAAAGCTAAAACCTATATAGAAAAGTGAGAATGAGGTTAAGGCCACAAGCATGCAGCATCTGGAAATATCCCCAAGCAGATGGTCAATACCACTGGTACATTAAAAGTTGGCTTTGGGATAGTATCTAGTGAAATAATTTCCCCACAGTCTTTAAGTAGAATCCCACATCTGGTGTGCTATAAGGCAACACAATACTGTGAAGCCCAGTGAAATGTTCTCTTGCAGTGGTTATGTGCTCCACTTTGTGAGTGCGGTAAAATCAGAGGTGGGACTAAATCTCCAAGTTCATGGTTGGGAGGCTTGGGTTCATTTCTACATCAAAACATGAATAAATTGCCCGTAATCTGTATAGTATTCTACCATCTTATCTGACTAGGATTTACATAATTAAAATTTTAAAACATCTGAGTATTTTAAATTTAAAAAACACCCTAGGACATGAGAGGAGAACAAAGGAGAGATTTAAAGTAAAAATTTAAATTCATGGTATACTCCATCTTAATATAACAACAGTGAGACTGATTGCTTCTTATTACAGAAACATTCTCAAAAGTACGAATCTTTTTAATCTGAATTTTGTTGTACTCCACTCATTCTGAATCAAGCAAGCTGAAGCTAATATACCTCTTTTGGAAATTATATGCTACACAAGGCCTTTTTAAAAATCTGGATCTCTGTAAACTTTCTGTGTGAAGGTTGAGTGTTTCTAATTTCAACAACAGCTGCAAAAGCAACACAGCCATCCAACCCTTGGCTTCAAACTAGAATATTTAGAACTTGTGCAACACCTCTCTTGAGGCTATCAAGAACCAGAGGTTTCAGGAAGACCTCTCCTCGATATGAGCCAATTCATAATCTAGGACATGTCTTAAAAAAAAAAAGTAGAGCCCGGAAGGAATACAAAAGAAATTTTAGGAGAATTAAGAAAAAAAAAAAACCCTTTCCTTCCTTTAAAATAAGCATACAAGATACATCATTTCTAAGTACTAATTTTATTTTTCTTCAGAAATGAGAATATTCTCAACTCTTGCACCGTAAGAAACAACACTGGGTCTGTGCCACAGAGTTCAAGATAAATGGTTGCTTGTTTACTTAACCCCTGATCTCTTCACTATTTCCCTTCCTCAAGCCATTTCTACTTCTCAGAAGTCAAAAGGTAGAAAGAAAAATATTCAAGGTGAGACTTGAGTTTATGTTGAAGTGCTTCAGGATAAATCTTAAGCACACAATCAGAACAAATGAACACTGAATTAATGATGGTAAGCAAAACAAAGCATACACGCATTTGTGGGGCTCGCAAGTTGCATAGTTTTACTGTTAATGTCACACTTCTCCCATTTTCTGGAATCACAAAAAGAGGCTGTACATGTTGATCATTTTGAACAAGCTCATGCAGGTGACCTTGGCACTTTGTAAAATGAACACTCTGTTGAGAAGTGCTTGGTTCTGTGGAAAGAGCACAGTCTATAAAGTCTCATGACCTGGCTTTCAGAAGTTATTACTAACAGGAAAAAAACGAATAAATCAATGCAGCATAATGACACAAAGGCATATTACACATCAATCAATGGAATTAACTATATCTAGGTACAAAACATGAATGACTTAGCAATATAATGAGTAAAAATATAAGTTCCTTCCAAAATACATGAAGTATGTATGTATGTATTTTAATTAGAAAAACTAAAACTAAGTTTTATCATTTTAAGGGAATATAAATATGATAAAACTATATTTTAAAAAGGAAAAGGATGATTTTCATATAGCAAGTAAGAAGCTTGGAAGTTGCCACTCCATCCCAACAAGTAAAAAGCTGAGCAAACTGAAAAAATCAATAACTCTTCTTAGATCTGTAAGAGAACCGAGGTCACAGGGCAAACTGCAGCTCCAAAAATTTAAGTATGATGAGCAAATGCAGAGAATCACCATCTACTAGAGTAGAAAGTGATGAACTGGAGCCTCCACAGGAACCAGTGCTGGGGCAAAAAAAAAAAAAATCAAAAAAACAAACAAAAAAAAAACGAACTGTAATTAACAAACGGCTGGAGACTCGCTGTAGACAAGTCTGAGACATGAAAAATCCAGGAGGACCCAGTCATTGAAGGGCCCTTACTTTTCTGAGTTTTACTTTGGAGCTCTATTAGGTTCTTACAGTGAATACCTGAGAAAAATACTCTTCTGTTTCTTCCAGGGATAAGGGAAAAGGAACCATGTTGAAATACACCAGAGCATTCTGTTCTTAACAAGGTCTGCTCTCAAGAGAAACTATTTAACCAGAACCTAACCAGCTGGGATTTTATTAGAGACTAACTAACCTGGGGGAAAGGAAACATGCAACTCCAGCCCACCTTAGCCTTCCATGTGGGAGTAGGAAAATACCCAACTTCAGTCCTCTCTACTATGCCATCCCATCTAAGAATGGGGCAGAGGGGTGGGGGCTAAGAATCACTTGTACATTTCACAGTCCAGATGCGCAAGCACACTGAAAGACTGACACCTAATCAAAGGGAACGCTTCTCTTCCCCTCATACCTTACCAACACGTTACAGCAGTTAATCTATAGCAGTTTCTTTTACCCAGTACATCAAGTCTGGCTATCAAGAAAAATGACAAGACAAAATAAAAAGCAAAAAGCAAAAAAAAAGTAGAATATGAAGAGAGAGAGAGCAAGCAGAACCAGACTTAGATATAGAAGGGATATTGAAATTATCAGACCATGAATTTAAAACAACTGTGACTAACATGCTAAAGGCTCTAATGGATAAAGTAGACAGTATGCAAGAACAGATGGGCAATGTATAGAAATGGAAATTCTAAAAAAAATGCTAAAGATAAAAAACGCTATAATAGTGAAGAATGTCTGATTGGTTTATCAGTAGACTAGACACAGCTGAAAAAAAAACTCTGAACCTGAGAAAATCTCAATAGAAACTTCCAAGGCTGAAAAGAAAATGGAAAAATTGACAAGAAAAAAAATAGGATATCCAAGAATTGTAGGACTACTGCAAAAGGTATAACATATGTTTAATAGGAATGCCTGAAGGAAAAGAAAAAAGAAATATTTGGAACAATGAGAACTTCCCCAAATAAATGTCAGATACCAAACCACAGATTCAGGAAGCTCAAAAAACAGCAAACAAGATAAATTTAAAAAAAAATTGAAACCTAGGCATTACATTTTCAAAGAGCAGAAAATCAAAGACAAAGAAAAAATTTTGAAATAAACCAGATAAAAAATAGCTTATCTATAGAGGAGCAAAGGTAGGAATTAATATGACTTCTTATTAACCATGTAAGCAAGAAGTGAGTGGAGTAAAATATTTAAAGTATTAATGGAAAAAAATTCATCAAACTAAAATGCTTTACACAATGAAATTATCCTTTAAAAGTGAAGAAGAAATAAAGACTTTTTGAGGCAAATTGAGTGAATCAGTTATCAGTAGACTTGCCTTGCAAAAAATGTGAGTTATTTAGAGAAGGAAAATGGTATAGGTCAGAAACTCATTCACAAAGAAAGGAAGAGCATTGGAGAATCAGTAAAGGTAAAATAAAAACTTTTGTTATTATTCTTAATCAATCTAACAAATAATAGTTTTTTTTAAATTACAGAAACAATATATTCAATTATGTATTTTCTATATGGGTATATATACTATATACTTGCACTCATGTATGCTTCTATATATGTAAAATGAATGATAGCAATGTTACAATGGATGAGAGGGAGGACTTAGGATTATTTTATTATAAAGTGCTCACACTACTGTGAAGTGGGATAGTGTTATTTGAAAGTGGACTTAGGTTAGTTATAAATGTATATTGTAAACACTACCAAGAAAAAGCATAACTGATATGCTAAGAAAGGAGAGAAAGTGTAATCATATAAATTACTCAAGACATCAAAAACCATAATAGAGTAGAAGACAAATATAGGACATCGATGGTCCTAATGTACTAACTAAAAGACAAATATTGTCAGAGTGGATCAAAAAACAAGACCAAACTCTGTTATCTACAAGAAAGCTACTTTAAATATAGACACATATAAAGTAAATTGATATAGAAAAATATACCATGCTAATACTAATCAAAAGAAAGAGGGAGCAGCTGCATTAATTTCAGACAGAGCAGACTTCAAAGCAAGAGAAGTTATCAGGAATAAAGAAGGGCATTACATAATGATAAAGAGGTCAATTCTTAAGAAAACAATAAACCTTAACAAGTATGTATCTATCAACTTCAAAATACATTAGGAAATAACTGATAGAAATGCAAGGAGAAATTATAGTTGGAGAATTCAACACTGCTATCATTGAAAATAGATATATGAAAAATGAATAGATCAGTAGACAAAAAAACAAAACAAAACAACAGTAAGGGCATAGCTGAACCCAGCACCACTATCAGTCAACTGTATATAATGGACATCTAAAGTCTACTTCACTGACTAATAGCAGAATATACATTCTTTTTGAGCTCACATGAATTATTCACCAAGATAAAATGTGACCATAAAACTGAAATTTCAAAGAATAGAAATCATACGTCTGCTCTAAAACCTCGATGGAATTAAACTAGAAGTCAATAACAGAAAGATAACCCTAGTATTCCCTAAATTGCTGGAGATTAAACAAGTCACTTGTAAATAACACAAACTCAGAAGAAATCTCAAGAGAAATTTTATAATATTTAGAACTAAATGAAAATACACAACTTATCAAAATTTGTGAAATGCAATGAAAGAGCTGAGGGAAATCTATAGCATTGAATGTATATATCAGGAAAGTAGAAAGATCTAAAATCAATAATCTACATTTCTTAGGAAACTAGAAAGAGTAAATTAAATCCAAAGTAAGCAGAAGAATAAGAGTAGAGAAATCAATGAAATTAAAAACAAGCAATTAATACAGAAAATCAACAAAACCGAAAGCTGGTTCTTTGAGATCAATAAAATTGACAGTCCTCTATCCAAGCTAAGACCAAAAGAGATGACACAAATTACTAACATCAGAAATGAAAGAGGGGACATCATTACTGATCCCGTGGATCTTAAAAAAACAATCTAGGAGTTCTCAGATTTCATAGCCTAGATGAAATGGACCAATCCTGTGAACACCACACAATCTGTCAAACTCACAAAAAATAAAATGAACAACCTGAATAAGCCTATATTTAATAAAAATGAAATAAATGATTAATAACCTTTCCAATAATAATCACCAGGACCAGATAGGTTCAATGATAAATTCAACCATTTAAGGAAATATCAATGTTCTACCATCTCTTTAAGATAGAAACAAAGGGAATAATTTCTAACTAATTGTATAAGGCTAGCATTCCCCTAATAACAAAACCTAACAAACACAGTACAAGAGAATTACAAAGTGATAGCTCCCATAGGTACACAGATGCAAAAACCCTCAACAAAATATTAGTAAATCCAATCCAACAACATATAAAAAGAATTATGCACCATGACCAAATGAGATTTGTTCTCGATATGCAAGGCTGGTTCAACACTGAAACAATAAGTAATATAATCCATTAAGCTAAAGAAGAAAAAATCACATGGTTATATCAGTAGATACAAAAAATTGACAAAATTTAATACTCATTCATAATAAAAACCCTCAGTTAACTAGGAATAGAGGGAAACTTCTTCAACTCAATAAAGAATACCTACAAAAAACCTACAACTAATACACTTAACGGTGAAAAACTCAAAGCTTTCCCACTAAGATCAGAAAAAAGGATGTCTCCTCTCACCATTGTCTTTCAACACCATATTAGAAGCCCTAGCTAATGCAATGAGACAAAAAATATGTGGTATCAGTACAATCCCTATGAAAAACCCAATGGCATTTTTTATAGAAATAGAACAAACAATTCTAAAATTTTTGTTGGAACCACAGAAGAACTGAATAGCCAAAGTAAACTTGAGAGAAAAGAACAAAATTTGAGGCATCATGTTCCCTGATTTCAAACTATTATAAAGTTACAGTAATTAAAAAAGCATGGTATTGACATAAAAATGGACACATAGATCAGTGTAACAGAATAGAGAGCCCAGAAATAAACCCACACATATATGGTCAATTTACAACAAAGGAACCAAAACTATACAATAAGAAAAGGAGTGTCTTGGGAAAACTGAACAACCCCATGCAAAAGAATGAAACAGGACCACTATCTCATACCATACACAGAAATTAACTCAAAGTAGATTAAAGACTTGAGCATAGGACCTGAAACCATTAAACTCCTAAAGGTAAACGTAAGTGGTAAGCTCCTTGCCATAGGTCTCAGCAATGATCTTTTGAATCTGATACCAAAAGCAAAAGCGAAAACAATCAAGTGAGACTACATCACACAAAAACACGTCTGCATCTCAAAGGAAGCCATCAAAAAATAAAAAGACAACCTCCTTAACGGGAGAAAATATTTGCAAATTATATATCTGATAAGGGGTTAATATCCAAAATATATAATGAATTCATACAAGAGCAATCATCATTATTATCTGATTAACAGGCAAAAGATATTAAGAGATGTTTTTCCAAAGAAGACATATAGATTGCCAACAGGTACACGAAAAGATGCTCAGCATCATTAAACATCAGGAAATTCAAGTCAAGATCATGAGATATCACTTCACTTCTGTTAGAATGGCTATAATCAATAATAAAAAAAAAGTGTTTGGCAAGGATATGGAAAAAGGCAACTCTAATGCACTGTTGGTGGGATTGTAAATTGGTGCAACCACTGGAAAACAGCATGGAGTTTCCTCAAAAAAGTTAAAAATAGAACTACCTTATGACTCAGCATTGCATTAATGGGTATTTACCCAAAGAAAAATAAAACACTAATTCAAAAAGATATATGCACCTGTATGTTCACTATTTACAATAGCCAAGATATGGGAGCAACCTAATACATGAGAGTGCTCATCAACAGATGAGTGGATAAAGAAGTTATGGTACACATATACAATGGAATGTTTCTCAGCCATAAAAATTAAATCTTAACATTTGCAATGACATGGACCTAGAGAGTATTATGCTAAGTGAAATAAGTCAGACAGAAAAAGACAAATACCATCTGATTTCACTCATATGTAGAATCTAAAAAACAAAATAACTGAACAAGCAAGATGAAAACAGAAAACAAACTGTTAATTGCCAGATACAAGGGAGGTTGGGGAACTGGATGGAAAAGGTGAAGGGATTAAGAAGGACAAATTGGCCGTTACAAATAGTCATGAGGATGTGAAGCACAGCATAGGGAATAGTCAATAATATTGTAATAATTATATATAGTGCCAGGTAGGTACTAGACTAATTGAGATCACTTCCTAAGTTATATAAATGTCTAACCACTATGCTGTACAACTGAAACTAATATAATATTGAATGTCAACTCTAAATGAAAAATCAAAATTAAAAAAAAAAATGAGCTCTCAAGCCATGAAAAGACATGGAAGACAATTAGATGTATATTGCTAAGTGAAACCACTGTTTTGGAATAGTTTGTTTTGCAAAATTAGATAACTGGTACAGAAAGGGAGGTTTTTTTGAAATGCTGAGTTTGAGGTGTCCACATAACGTGGCTGCAGTCAAATAAACACAATATTGGAGCCCTAGTGAGTCATCGTCATACTCGTGAGTTGGAGTCACCTGCTTTGGCTGAACAGTGCACCAGCCCTTGGGAATACAAAATCCAGTAAACAGCCCTCAATCTCATGAACTCATGGTGGGAGGGAGCACAAAGGCAGATCTACGCTACAATGCAGGTAGGCAAGCCTAGAGAGGGAAATCAGAAAAGAACCTTAATGCCTCAACAGTGGAGAGGGGCGTGGGGTGCAGAGATGATTTTTCTAGAAGAGGACTGCTTTAGCCAGTTCTGAAGGACAAATACTTGTTCTCAAGCATGGGTGCTCCCTCAGGAAATAACAGAGTAGATGACAAGAGAAGGTAGAATTATTGATGAGTGCCATCATTTCTGGGAACATGAAGTCAATAACTAGCCAAATTGCATTGCCTTGACAACTGCCCCATTAGGTAATTTATAAATCTCAGAAGGACACAGAAAGAACCTTGCTTCCATTACTTTAGAAGCTATCAAAGGAAGAAAATGAAACAAAATGGAAACTATGATATGCAAATTCATTTGTTCATTTAGATTTTCCAAGGTCATATTTTATCCTAAACCCCCTGTACTATCTATCCTCTTACAAAAAATATAAAAGCCATGGTTTTGCTTTTTTGGGGGTGGGGAGGAATTCTATATTTTTATAGTTCAAAAAGTGCTCATACTTTCCCACCCTTCTATGAAGTAGACTCAGCTATTCCCAATTTATAGTAACGCTGAAGTTTAGGAAGAATGAGTGACAAGCCCAAGGTCAGAAGCTGGCAAACAGCAAGATTTGGACTCAGAATGATCTGCTCCTCACACAAGGGCTGCCCTTCTTTGTTCAATTGAAGTGAGCAAAGTGTATGTATGTGAGGCTGTGAAGAGACCATTGAAAAACAGTGCAATCAAGTGAAATGTGCATGGGCATAGAAGTGGGATGTGGAAGACTATTAGGGCCAGTTTTGGTGGCAATGGGCTTTGATTTTGTGGAAAGTGATAACTTGCTTTGATGGGGGAAAGGATGAGTGTGTGGGCTACATGGGTAGTGGTATAGCATTGGTTTAATAAAAATGAGCTAGGTAGAAACAGCTCCTGGAATTTTATAGTTATCTATACCAGTTCTCAATAGAGGTTTTGTCCCCTGTAGACAACTGACAATATCTAGGGAAGTTTTTTATTTTTATGGCTGGGGGAGAAGATTAGTGCTACTGGTAGCTAGTTGGTAGAGGCCAGGGAAACTGATAAACATCTCACAACACCAAGGGTTGTTCTCCACAACAAAGAATTATTGGGCTCAAAATGTCAATAGTTGGGAAACACTATAGGTTGAGAGATCCTGATCTATATATATTAAACACACTGAATGAGTACTCTCAAGAGAAACAGAACCAGCAGGGTGTGTATATATCTATATATTGACTACATATAGATATATCTATAGATTACATAGATTATATATCTGTATCTATATAGATGTATGGAGCAGAAGTTATGTATAGACTATTTCAGTATATAAACTATAGATGATAGATAGATAGATAGATAGATAGATAGATAGATAGATGACAGATAGACAGACTATATCTATATAGACATATGAAGCAGGATCTTTAAGGAATTGGCTCATGTGGTTGTGGGGACTGGCAATTCTGAAGTCTGCAGGGCAGGCTGGAAATTCTGGCAGGATTTGATGTTGCAGTCACGAGTCTGAAGGCAATCTTCTCCAGAAACACAGAGAGACCTCAGTATTCTCTCAAAGTCTTCAATGGATGGATAAGGCCCTCCCACATTTAAATGTTAGTCACTTCTTAAAACCCCCTTCACAGCAACACCTAGATTGCTGTTTGATCAAAAAACTGGGCACCATAGCCTAACCAACTTGACACATAAAATTAGCCATCACACATGTTTAACCCTCAAAACCCTGTGAGGCCAAGATTTTACTCTCATTTTAAAGATAAAGTGTGTAAAGTTTAGAGAAGTTAATGAATTTTCCCACAGTCGCACAGCTAATACTAACAGTTAACCTATTTTGAGTACTTATGGTGAGCAGGTGCTGTGCTAACAGCTTTGTGTTGTTAATCCAGTTGGGATGCCTACCTTTATCACCTCCATTTGATTGAAGAGAACACGGAGACACAGAAAAATGTAAATTTCCCAGAGCCAAATAGTTTTTAAATAACAAAGCCAGGATTTAAACCAAGACAGTATATTGCTCCAGAGTCTACCCTAATCTGATACCCTCATGCAGAATCACCAGGAGGGCTAGCTGGAACAAATTGCTGGGGTCCAATCCCGAAACTGAATCTGCAGGTATATGGTGGGCCCAAGGATCTGCATGTCTAAAAATCTCCTAGGTGGTGCTGATGTGACAGGCCTGGAGACTGGCCATCCTTTAAGAAGAAATGGTCTATTGCACTGCTCTGTGCTGTTATACTTAACAGTAAGCAAGACTGGGCCAAAATGCATGCATTCCATACACATTCCTGAGCCCCTGCTATATAACCAGGTATAGTTATATAGTTATATGGTGGTTCTGGTCACCAGTTCCAATGTATAGGGGGGTTCCACACCTCCAACCAGTTCTCTAACACCAGCTGGGGGTTTTACAATCTAACTGAATTCTGACACTACCTGGAGATAGCCCTTAATCTCACAGGTTAAGGGCTCAGTCCCACAAGACTCCACCCTCCTCCATTACAGATGTCAATCACAAGTCCAGGTTGTCACCTGTGCTTCTGACCGACAGGCTATAAGTCAGAGGTTCTCAAGACCCTCTCTTCAAGTTCAATTAATTTTCCAAAGTGGCTCACAGAACTCAGAGAAACATTTTACTTACTAAATTACTGGCTTATTATGAAAGGATATGACTCAGGAACAGCTGGATAGAAAAAGTTCCTTGGACAAAGTATGGGGAAAGGATATAGAGTTTCCATGCCCTCTTCGAGGTGACACCCTACCAGTATCCCAAGACGTTCAGCAACCTGGAAACTCTCTGAGCTAGGTCCTTTGGGTTTTTATGGAGGCTTCATTACATAGGCATGGTTGATTAAATCACTGGCCATTAGTGATGGAGTCAACCTCCAGCGTTTTCCTCTCCAGGATATGAAGGGGTGGGACTGAAAAGTCCAACCCTCTATTCGTGGTTGGTTCTCCTGGCAATCATCTCCTAGCCTTAGGTATTTTCCAAAAGTCACCTCATTAACATAAACTCAATTGTGATGCAAAGGTGCTGCTTGTGATTAACAAGAAACCATTTCATCTTTGTGGTTCTAAAGCTATTTCGGGAACTAAGGACAAGAGACAAAATATTATAACTAAAGATCCTCCCATTGTTCTCATTGTTAGGGTTTGGGGAGCTGTGAGCCAGCAACCCTGGATGAAGACAAAAAGGTGTGTGTGTATGTATAATGAATCACGATACCACCCTAGGCGATAGAGATAAAATGATAACAAGGCAGTCATGGTCCCTGCCCTCAGGACTTCTCCAGGAGGATTAGTCTATGGGAAAAGGAGAGTAGGCTTTGATGGGGAACCTCACTAAGGGCAAGAAGTGCTCCCAGGAGGGGCCCCTCCCCTGGGCGTGGGCTCAGAAAAGGTACCCCAGAAGAAGCTGACATATAAATAGAACTAGGGGAAAGGCGGGGATTAGGGGATTCTAAGGAGTAGCCAAAGTATTTCCAAAAGAAGGGGGATGGCAGAGGCCCACAGAGGAAGGGAGGCTTTGCACACTTTGGAAACGGAAGCGGCTTCAGAAAGCTAAGTCATACTTTGCTTATCTCTTTTTAGTATATCGTCATGTGATCTGTATGGTACCTCTGTGCCTCATTTTTCTCATCTGTAAAATAAGAATAAAAGTCCCAGATGTCCTTAATTTAAAGTGTACATCCTCCTCCCCCCCCCCCCCGCCCCCATTTTAGCATTCACAAAATCAGGATAGGTGTTACTGTAGATTTATATATTTCCTGCTGGGTTTTCTTCTTCCTTTGAAAGCTACTGGGCATCTGATGTTGTCTCAGAATTAAAGAAAGGTGGAGTCATTTTGCCTTACCAATCTCCTGGGGCTAAGAGGATATGAGACTATCAAATGAAATTAAGGCTCACTATGGCTCTCAGCCCAGATTACACCCTAGTATCCCCTGGGGAACTTTTCAACTTTACCAGGGCTTGGGCCTCATTCTCAGAGATCCTGATTTTATTGATCTGGAGTAGGGAGCTGGTGAGCATGTTTTTGAAACCCAAGTGATTCTAATGTATAGCCAAGATTGAGAACTGATACCAACTGATCCTACAGCAAACTACCACCTGCATCAAATCAGACTCTGCTAAATGCAGTTTTATCAGAACACAGCTCCACCCATACATTTACATACTGTCTTTGGCTGCTTTTCCTCACAATAGCACAGTATTTGCTATTTGCAGCAGAGAGGGCTGACCAAAAAGTCTAAAATGTGTATTACTTGGCTCTCTGCAGAAAAACTGGCAACCCTGGCCCTAGACCATTGCTACTCAAAGTGTGGTTCTCACCTCAGCATCATCAGCACCTCTGGAAAGCCTGTTGGAAATAACCTTCAGCCCTTATGAATCAGTCAGCAGTGAAACAACATCCGTAGGTGGTTTGTGTACATGTTACAGTTTGAGAGGCCTTGCCCTGTGCCCATCTGACCTCTGTGACCTTCTCCGGCCAGTTATTCCCCTCTACCCTTGCTTGGGTCTCCACTGCGATGCTAGTTGGATTAACAACAACATAAAGCTGTTAGCACACAACGTCCTCTCCCGTCCTCATACATTAGATCTCCTTTGTGGTTTTTTTCTGTCATGGCACCTTATTATTTTTCTTCATAGCTCATCTCAAATCTGTGATTAAACCTTCATTTGAGTGTTTATGTCATTAATGTCTGTCCCCCCACTAAACTGGAAGCCTCAGGAGAGTGGAGACTGGGTCTCGGGGCATAAGAAAGGTACAAGGCACACTGGGCGCTGCTTCCTAGAGGGGTAATGAAAAGAGGCAAGGTTATCTTGGAAGTAACTTGATGGAAAAGAACAGGACCAATAACTATGAAGACCAGGGAGTGTGCAGCCTAGGAGGTGCTCAATGATGAGCAGAGGATTTAATTTCCTCATTTTGCATTCCAGGGTTAAACAGTATTCGGTCACACAGAAACGTTGAAGTGCTTTGGTGAACCTCTGCAGAGCAAAGATCCAATTTTACCAGCTGTTCATTAAATGAAATATCTATACATATATAAATTGGAAATTTAATTAAGGAAGGCAGAGGTCCAAGGATGTGATCATTGCCTGAGAAAGTTACATTTCAGACCCTTTTCCCATCCAAGAGAACCGAGGAAACTCTTAATTGCATTCTATTCTTTTTTCCCTCTTAATCACAGCTTGCTTCAACTGTTTTTTTTTTTTTTTTTTTTTTTTTCCAAAATACCCTTGGGGAGTGAATATTTTTGAATGGCTAACTTCTCATATGAAGATTAAGCACACCAGCTGCTCTTGTCTACAGCTGTCTTGTCTTTCAGAAAACAGAACACAAGTCAGGTGGCTTAGGACTGACCTTACTTCCGGTCCTAGGCACAACACTCACCAGTAGTGAGATAAGATCACTGATTTTACTGGAGAAGACAGCAGGCTCAAAGAAGAAGGAAGTAATGTCACAGACTCAAGGTGGCCCCAAAAAAGCCTCAAAGGTGATTAGAATAATGCTGGCTGCCATTTGTGGGTACCTGGCTCAGTAGATGAGTCACCCAGTAGGAATTTTTGAACACATTTTGGTGATCCCCCACCCTAAAATAAAAGAGCATAATGTTTGAAAAGGGCTCCAAAGCCAGAGGGAAAGTAGCCTGAATGAGAAGTGTGAAACACGGCTTCTAGTTCAAGCTGAGAGGCCGTAGGCCAATCTTTTAACTTAAACTCTAAGACCTTAGGCGAGTCCTTTAACTTAAACTCATTTTCCTCATCTGTAAAATAAGGTGATTTTAGTAAACTTATTTATCAATTCATTTCTTTATGCTAGGTACTTTGTTAGGCAGCAGGCAGGCGATGAAAAGTAAAACCAATGGATCTTACAGTGTGCATTGAGAGAGCAAGATATTTTTGAAAGAATTGCATCAATATATGTAAAGTTACAACTGTGTTCATGCTGTAAAGAAGTGGTTTCTCTAAGACCCCACAGCCAGTCCATAAGTAGGTCTGGTCAATAGTACCTTCAAAATATATTTCAAATTTAACCACTCCTCTTGACCTCACATTCATGTCCATGCCACCATTGCTTCTTGCCTGGATTTTTACACTACCAGATCTCCATGCTTTGACTCCTGCCCTTCTTAATACATTCCTCAAGCAGTCAGTAATCTTTGAAGACCATACATTAGATCAATATCCCCATGTTCAAAATCTCCAATGCCTTTCTATCAGGCTTAAATTAAATTCCAACGCCATATGCATGGTCCATAAGGCTCCATTCTCATTTTGCCATTTGACTTTTCATAGAATCTCAGAATCGCTCAGTAAAAATGGGACTTACAAACCATTTCAAGTATTTTTTGTAAACAAAAGTGATTGGTTATTCCTCCGCCCTTCCCGTAATTAAAATCTCTTAATGACTTCCCACTGATCTTGGGATAAAGACAGAAATTAATAATAGATCCTGCAAAGCCATACATGGTCTGGCCACTTCTTTTCCAGACTCATCAAGTGCCATGCTCCCCTTTGCTCTGTGTTCTATTAATACAGGAATTCCCTTGGTTTCTCACCCACTCTCTTCTTCTTGCTGCAGGACCTTTACACGAGCTCTCCTCTCTTCATGAAAACCATGTCCTCTGGGCCTGGCTGACTCTCACCATTCCTCTAGACCAGAGGTCCCCAAGCTTTTTGTCACCAGGGACTGGTGCACCAATGAGAATTTAATGTCTGATGATCTGAGGAGAAGCTGAGGCGGTGACGCTAGTACTGGGGAGCAGCTGCAAATACAGATGAAGTTCCACTGGTTCACTCCCTGCTGTGCAGCCTGATTCATAACAGGCCACAGACTGGTACCGATTCTGGCCTGGGGGTTAGGGACCCCTGCCCTAGACACTAGCTTAAACAACATTTCCTTAGGAAAGCCTTTTCTGACCTTTCTGAGTTAATTGATTTTCCTTATTATATGTCATCACAGTTATAATCAACAAATACTTATTGAACACCTTTTTATGGATAAGCCTTATTTTAGGTGCTGGAAAACAAGATGGACAGAGTGTTATCTCTTGCCTCCTGGCTAAAGCTAGTAGCATGGCTATCACTCTAAATTCAGGGCACATATCTCCATTCTCGGTGGGGAAGTTAGCAGATGTGCAGTGTATGAAATCACAACCTCTATTTCGGTGTCCCGTGACCTACCTAACTCAAGAACTTTTATAGCTGCTGATTGAGATGATAATGAAACATCCATACCCAATTGTAACTTTCTCCATGAAGAAGATGAAAATTTGATGGAACACTGAGAAATAAAATTAATGAACAGATGAATGAAAACCCTCAAGCTTTTGAGAGAAAACAGGTATCGATCTAATATATTTTGCGTTGAGTACATTTTTATGGATTTATTAGGTGGGTCTCTAACATAGACAAGACTATCAACTATGAATTTACCTATTTCTTTTGGTATAATGACTCTTAATTACTAGTGACTGTGTGTGCCCAAATTGTTGAGATATACAGAAATAAAGGGGGTTTACAAACTTTACATGTTGAAGTGGGGCAGGGCACCCCAACATCTGGATTACCATAGACTTAAGTGCACCAAAGTAGTAACTTACCAAATAATACCTAAAAGTTTTTAAAGTGCCAGACAGCCCTTTGAAGTGCTAATATTCACCCCTATTATGCACTTAACTCACTCTCCATTACTGAAATCTAAAAATTTTCTTGCCCACCTCTCCACCCAGCTGAATCACTGAAAGATATGCATCAGGGTTTGTAAATATTTTAATGACAGGTCCTTGGGGGACCTATTATGAAGTGCTAATTGTGCTGCTTTAGGATGACGGCATGGAGAAGGGGGAAATCAAGGAGGAATGACAGTTGGGAATAATTTATTAAAGCAAAACTCTTAGTAAAAGCTCTTCAGTTTAGAAACTGGAATCATGGCACTAATCCTAGGAATGAGGATGTTGAAGCTTAAGAAAGTTTGTTTGAAAGAAGCCATGTGAGGGAATTAGATGCCATTATATGTCATCATGTCACTTACATTTCCAAAGACACACTCTATACATGGTCTGAAAAGACATCAGAAAAGCAGGATGCTTTTAGCTAAATGACACTTTATTTCCTCTGGGTTCCACCCCAAATCCCTATATTAAAGTGCCCTTTAACTCATACCTCCTGGAACGTGTGGCCTTTACTGTCTGTCTCTAAACATCACAGGATTGAATCAAGCATAGTACTTATCTCACTGAATCTGAAGGAACTTTATTGAGCGCCACTTATGTGCCAGGAATCAAAAATCCAAAATTTAATCAAATCCTCTCAATCACCTTGTGCTTGGATATGGTTTATACTTTAAATGAGAAAACTAAAGTCCAGAAAGCTTATGTGACTTGCCGATGGTCATCATCTAGTAAGGAACCTGATTTCAGCTAATTTATTCATATAACAGGTATTTACTAAACATCTACTAAGTGGCTAGAACCAAAGATAGGCTGGTGACCATGAAAGACAAAGTAATCACAGTTCCACGGGAGAAAAATATGACTAGGGAAGCCTAGGGTACTTTGGGACCCAGAGCAGGATACCTGATCTACTAAGAGGGTCCAATAACCCTTTCCCCAAAAATGGACATAGTAGCCAAGCCTTAGTAGGAGAGAAGCAGTTAGCAAGATTTAGAATCTAGAGAATACTGTTCTAAGTAAAGGAAATTTCAAATGCTAATGGCATGAGGTGGGAGATAACAAGATCTCCTTTAAAAACTAGAGTATTGAGAAGGGTGGCAAAAAGAAAGGAAGGCATGAGGCAGGAGAGGTAGATAAAAGTTGTATGGTGAGAAGTAAGGATTCTAGATATTATCCAAAAGCATTGGAGTGTTTTAAGCAGAAGTAAGTACAGGTTTTAAGAAGCTCACTAAGTCTGAAATATGAAGAATAGCAGAAGAGGAGCAAGACCAGATGCAGGAAGGTGTACTAGGGGGTAGTGTTGTCTGGGTGAAAGAAATGGTGGTGTTTGGGACCTAGGAGCAGAGATGACAAAAGAAGGGAAAGAAGAGATCATTAGGAAATGAAATGCTTAGGACTTGTAGACTGATTAGATGGGATTGTTGATGAGCACTGGGAAGACAGGGCTTCAAAACTACTTCGAAGCTTTTGGTGGGGCCACTGGGTCATGCCATTCACAGAAAGAGGGGAACATTTGTGGGTAAGATAGTTATTACCATGGTGGGTTTGTTGGTTTTTTGGTGGAGGATGTTTAAGTGCCTTGTGGGCAGTTAGTATGTGGGTGTGGAGGTGTCTGAGAAAGTGTTTCCCTTGGGGAGCATGAATCAGAAAGTAATTGGTAAATGTGATCATTAATTTTATGTGCCAACTTGACTGAGCTAAGAGATGTAAAACATAATTTCTAGATGTGAGGGCGTTTCCAGAAGGGATTAGTATTTGAATAGATAGAATGAGTAAAGATCACCTTTACCTATTTAGGTGGGCATCATCCAATCCATTGAGAGCCTGAATAGAACAAAACAAAACAGAGGAAAAACTAATTTGCTCTTTTGGCTTAAACCATCTAGACCTTGGCACTCTTGGTTCTCAGGCCTTCGGACTCGAATTTGATTATAGCACCAGCTTTCCTGGTTCTCTGGTTTGCAAATGGCAGATCACAGGACTCTCAGCCTCCATAATCATGTGAGCCAACTCCTATGATAAATTTCCTCTTACATATTTCCACCTTTATACACTATTGATTCAGTTTCTCTGAAGAACTGCAATATAATAGTAGGTAAAGGGTGGAGGGAACAGTCTAAACTTTACAGGGTATGTGTTTGAGCCACTTCTAATAACCAGCAGAATGTGTTATTTCTGTAATGATGAGGTCACCCTGAGTCCTCACTGATATCTCTCTCCACATCCCCATGACACAGCTCTCAAAGAACACAGCTCTCAAAGAACTGATTGGAGTTCAGGATCAGGTCATGACCAACAATCCAGATTACCCAGAAACAAGTTGAACAACACTGGCAAGGGACAAAATTCTGCTCTTTAGAATATAAAGCAAGAGTTCCATTCTTGATTCAATTTTTGGCTGGAATAGAATCTTTGCTATACTTATGGCAAAAACACTGCATTTACTGAAAGAACTAACAAGCTTCTGGTAGGTTGGATTTCTCCCAAAGAAGACTTTGGGTGAAAATTTGTGCAGTTAGTTTATTTAGGAGGTGAGCACTGGTAAAGGAGCTGGGAAGTGAGACAGAGAAGGAAAAAAGCCCATGTGGAATTGTTAATTAGTAGGTTGGTCACCATTCTGGGCAGCTGGAGTTACTTCCCTGGACACCTCTGGAAGATCAGAGCAAGAGTTGCCTCCCCCAAGGTGTGAGAAAGCTAGGCTATTAATTCACCAACTTTCATCTGTTATTGGGAAAGGGATCACTCCCAGGAGTGTTAACTCCCAGGTCTTTCTGGTTTACTCCGCCTGAGTCAGGCATGGTCCTTAGGCCAGAGAAAGCCCTCATGCTTTCACAGGTGCTTGAAGTAAGAAGCGCCAGCATGCATTAAAACAGTGGACTTGGAGGGAATGAGGGCAGGGCTCTGACTTCATCTGTTAGACAGCAGAGAAGAGAAAAGCCTGCTCATTAGGGAAATCTGGTACAATGTATAACATCATCTTTTTAGTATTATAGAGTTTAACTATCCCAGAGAAATGTGGATGTAAATGTGATTATGAAGTGAAGTACACCAGCTGGTTTATGGTGAGGTGTGGGTACCATAAGATGGCACATGGACCATTTGACAACACACCGAGGGATTTTTTTCCACCAAACAGTAACTGCCAAAAGTGACTATGACTTGCTTATGATCATCAAAGTTGTATTGTATTTGGAATCATGTACTGGAGATTTTCAGTCAGAATTTCTTGTCAAACATTAATCTAGTTGTTTTTAAGGGACATGTTAGTGATTAGCTTATGGTTTTTCAAGCCAATACAAATGCTTTTGCCAACTAACTCTGGCAAAATTGATCCCCTTTAACGTCTAGGATACAGTACTTAGGGCATTACAGAAACACTTCAGAATCAAATCAATACCCAATTTTTAATTATAAATGATTAAAGAATGATTAGATGTGTATTTAATGTGTCTTTGTGACTCAAGGGGAATGTTGAGGTTTATGTTCATATTCCCTCTACTACTAGAGCATTTGGTGGGGGCGGGGGGAATTTCCCATTTATGGCAAAATCAAATTAGTAAATTTCCTCAGACTTGTTATTTAGAACCATAGAAAGTATTAGTTTTTTAGGATTATCTCAGTGTATCAGGTAAGATATAGAGTCAGTAATGATAAATCAGTTGTTTCTCACTTTAGCAAAAGTGAAGGTCAGAAGCCCAGACACAAATAGAATTAGTAAGGCCTCCTTTATTTTACCTGAGATTTGCATGTTTGTGAATTTTCTAAATGCAATTGCTCCATATTTATATAAGAAGCATAATTCAGCCAGACTTTTGACATTTCAAGTCATTCATTTATCATTGAGTACCTACTAAGTACCAGGTACTGTGGAAAGTGTCAGGGATATGAGAGTCTCAAGAGACCTTTTCATCTGTACATGGTTTATGTTAGCCAAATGGTATCTGTTTTTATTCATGATAATCTCTTTCAAATTTTCTTGCCAAGGCCTTGGGTCACCCTAAGAAAAGACAAGTTTGGAGGAGGGTAAGGAATGAGGAGAGGGAGTGAGATGAAGTCTCTCTAACAATTGTTTCTTCATTTAAAATTTCCGGCCTTTACTTAGTCACTGTTTTGTAAAGGATCTATACCTTTTTAACTCTCCATTACCTTGAAAAACTTAAGTTTGTTTTTTGGGTCTTTATTCTAAAATTCTGAAAATTCAAATGTGATACGTTTCTGCTGAAAGTAGAAAAATACTTTTGTTATCACAAAACCATTATCCAAAGAAACTAAAACACTGAGGGCACTTTTCAAAGCCTTCTACCTGCAGGAACAATTTGCATTCTCTAGAAAAAGTTGCCCCAAATTGTAAAGCATAAAATATGAAGAAGTATATAGTGAAATCAGAATAGTCACAGCTCCCAAATATCTCTTCCATGACAGCAGCATGGCTGATATGTCTTTCCTTAAACAATTTCTACAAACTGGAACAGTTTCAAGGGAAAAGGGAGATTACAATGTTTGGCGAGTCATGTATTACAGTTAATCATGTGTTATACTCCATGGAAACAAAGTATTTCAGTGAGGTCAAAACATAGAATAAGATTGGGGTCAACATTAACTGAATTTGCGAAATACTTCATTTGATTGCCTTGGAAAGGTTTAATATTCGTGATATTCATAAAAGTAAAAATATAGAAAATCTTCATACTAATTTCTTAGGACTGTAGGAGTGAGTGACCTTTGATTTCAAACACATTCTCATTAGTCTGGACCATTTTTATTTATTTGCAGAGGGTATAACTAGCAACCACATATTTTCAAGAAATCCCAGGGGAGGGGGATATTTATTGACAGGAACATTTTTTAAAAGTCATTTTAATGACAAATCAGCAGGACTACATAGTATACTGTGTAAATAGATGAATGAACACATCGACTTTCACAGTTCTTGTAACCTGACCTTCATTTGGTGACTGAATTAGCTGCTCTTGGCATTGTCTGTGCAAATAAATAAATAAATAAACAACCAAATAAATAAATAAATAAATCTTTTCTTTATGAACATTTCAACTATTTAAACTTCTCTGAAATTTGGACTATCTGAAGGGAATGGGAAAAGTGGAAATTGCAAGGATATTGTGTTTTTGAGAATCGCTTCACAAAAAGATTTAATAAAATTTAAAGATGATTCTCCAATGAATGCTTAAGATAAAGTCTTTCACTGACATCACAAAATTTCACTTCATTTAGCACAGAGTCCAAAAACACGCATACTTTCGAAGGGAAGACAAACTTTCTTTTTTGCAGGTTCTCTTCTGAACTTAACAATATTTTGGAATAAAATGATGAAGGAGAGAAGAAAATTAATTATTTTATAAGGGAAAAAAACTTTTAAGGCCATATATTTTAAAACACTTTATTTAGACTTTTCAGGACTTTTATGTGATCCCATCTATGCAGACACTAAACAATAAGTTTAACATTGTAAGTAACAATGGTGTACTTAAAAATTTTATATTAAAAATACTACTCACCCAATAGATCTGTCTTTTAAAAAAAAGTGACTGCTTTCTGTAACTATAGAAACTCTTGACAAAAAAAAACTTCTAATATCTGTTCCATCTCAAGTCTTATGATTTTCACCAACACCTCAAATATTCCTAATCAATATCACCACTCATCTCCCCTATCTAAACTTTTCTCCCACACTGGCAAAGATTATCTTTAAATATCTCTGTAGAGTGGGCTAATAAAAAGGGAAATGAGAAATCTTTATCACAAAGGGACGCAGAAGAAATCACTTACTAGTTCTGATATTTTCCCTCTTCCAGACTGCCTCCTCCCCTCTTCAAAATTACTTGCACAGCTGAGGCCGAGCCAGGTAGTTGGGGTTCCACTCACTGCAGGATGTTACTGAGCATTCATAAAAGGGCGCATTTTTCCTGTCTTCTCCCTTCCCCCCAGACCACAAAAAAACCGCAACCACCTTTAATGAATTTGGGTAGGATGCAAGAGCAAAATTACAGACTGGGTCTACACAGACTTGGGAGTGACCCAAGATGGTTAATTTCATTCATCCGTTTCCCGCGTAGTGCGGGTGCCTGCCACACCCCAGTCCCTGACCTGGGCAGGAGACGATTGGGAGCTTCTGAAATCGCCTTCTTCCTCTCCCTGCAGCCCCCTCCATCTGACCCATCCCCCCCAAGCGACTCCTGACCACTTGCAAACCTCGTTCTGGCTCTTGCTATCCCAGAGGACCTCAGCTCCAGGACTTACCTCGGGAACACTTCCTCGCGGTCCCCAGCCCCGCGGTCCCCAGTTCTGCGCCCCCCACGCCCTGAGCGTGTCTTCTCGCCTCGCACACGGGACAGAGCGCAGGGAGGGGAGCGCAGGGCCGCGCGCCCCGACCTCGGAGACACCGCGGGGACCTCGGGAACCGTGCACGGGACGGAGGCAGCCCCGCAGCCTCTCGCCTCTTGGTGTCCCGGCAGCAGCTCCCACACCCCTCCTTGACTCTCTATAAACTGCTTCTCCCCGCCCCGGGCGGGACCCTTCCCCGCCCCGGCGGCCCCGGGCCCAGCTCTCGTCCCGAGGGGGGCGCAGCCGGAGGGAGGTGATGGAAGTGGGAGTCGGAGGGTGATGGGGGCCGTCACTGCCGCGCCCGCCTCTCCCCTGTGCGAAACCTCTAGCCTCAGGTTCCGGACGGTGGGAGGTGACTGACTGCGGGGAGATGGGGAGGTCGCAGCGCGCACCTTCTCTGTGCCCAGCAGACCTGCAGGGCGCGCGATGCAAGGGGCATGGGAGTCTGGAACTGCTGTCGTCGGGTGCCTTTGTCTGTGTTCCGAGATCTTTTTGCAAAAGGAAGGGGCTAGCAAGGGAGCTCGAGGGTCTTGGGGTGATGGGAACTCCTCTCTCTTGCCGGTGAAGGGAGACCAGCACAGCGCACCTCCGGATTGAGGCCAAGCGCCATCCTGGACCAGGGTCCCTAGGAGTCAATATCCTTGACTCTTTTGTCTACTGGCTTTTTCTTGGTGACTGCCCATTCATTAATCTACATACTTATTTGTTTCACAAATATTTGAGCATCTAGAATGTTCTGCTACAGGTGCTTGAGATCCAAAGCCAAGATGGGCTTCTCAGCTTACAATCTCACTGGGGAGAATGATGGAAAAAGAAAACAGGGTGGTGATTCCTGGGCGGGATAAGCGCTGCTATAGGAACATAAAGAAGGGATTCTAACTAAACCTTGGAAGGCAAAAGAAGCTTCCCCGAGGAAATTAGGTCCAAACTGAAACCTAAAGCGTGAGGTAGGCATAAAAGCAGGGAGAAGTGGGGACAAATGCAACCGCAGCTGCAAAGGCTGGTAAATGGTAAAACACAGGGAACACTAACCCTCATCAGTGGAACCAAGAGTGTTTGTTTTTAAAATTTTGCTATTTACTGTCATCCTAGCTTTATAAAAAAAAAAAAAAAAGTTTAAAAATCTTGGAAATGATGAACCTGTAAGTGGTAGAACTGGGATCTGAATGTAGACAGTCTAGCGCTTGAGTGTGCTTTTATAGCATAGAGTGTCAACTTGGCAAATGACAAGTTCAAAAACAGAGATGAATGGCGATTCCTTTGGAATCTCACATATAACTTCAAGTCTCAGCTAGACCATCTGGGTAGTGTAAATAATAAAGATGCTTTCTCATGTTCCTCATTAAGTCTTTCAGATCATGAGACTTAATGTCCTGGTTCATAGACTTGGCAGAGCAGCAACAGAACAGGTGGCTTCAAAATGGTGACTCCTTTGTGGGTCTCTTGGCTTTGATGCAGGAGGCCCGGAGAACATTGGAACAACAGCAAAACAGCAAACACTGGAACATCTCAATTATTATTGCTTTGTCCTAAAATGATTAAAATTAAGTAATTCTGTTGTCATAATCTCATAAAGTAGTATTATTTTTTTTAAATACACTTCAAACACACAACTATGCTTTCCTCATTCCCAGGACCATTATTGAAAGAGGCAGACATGACTCCTGGTAGCAGGGTTTCTAGCGAATTGCAAGCTCATACAGTTAGTTTAAAAAATATCTCGCATATAAACAATTCCTATTTTACTATAGCCCCATAGAAAATACCAGTCTGATAGAAGGGTTTCTGGGAGTCATTAGCCCAGCCAGCACCAGGGATCATGTCAGTTCAGCTGGCAGGCTTGATAACACTGCCTTAACAAGCCAAGTCAAAACACTCAATCTTATGTCCCAAACCAATTTTCACAAAACTTTACCAGCACGCAAAGTATTAGGCTTCCTTTCGCCTGAACTCAAGTAAAATGGCAGAGAAAAAGAAAGATCCTTGAATCTTTCAAATGCAGGTGGTTGCCTAAAGTGACCCCAGCTTTTCTCATTATGCAACTCTTGTTTTCTGGACCAAAGAAATGATCAGCAATTAGCCAGTGTTCTTTGCTGTATTTTTGGAGCTCTTATAGAAACGCCTGAAACTTAAGTGGGAGTTTGGGCGCTATATATGCTTGAATGTTTTTTTGGAGCCCATGAAAACCTCATCAAACTGGTCACAGGTTAGTTACATCAGAAGACAAAGGCAACCCTTAACTAAGATGTAATATGAACTGGTCAACCATGATAGGATTGGGACTCTGGGAGGCTTGTCCATTTGTAGTTCAGCCTTTGGGAGAAAGTCAGCTACCACCAGCCTGGGAACACCCATGTTGATATATGTAAAATATTTCAGAACTCAACCCAGCTAGACCTTCACAGTTTAGATCCTCAGGCTACTCAAGTTACCTTCTATTTGATCTTCCAAAGTCCAATCTTCTCTTTCATCCACTTCAAAAAATAGGACTTCTGCTAATTCATTCTTCATTCTTCTGACAGAGGAAGCTTTCTAAACCACGTATCTGATCACTATGCTGACTTAAAGCCTTGAAAGGCTCACCAGTACCTTTAGAGAAGAGCCCAAACTCAAGACCCTTTATCTCTCTCACCATTCTTCCTTCTTGCCTTATACCTTGCCTTCCTGCCACACTCTGACCACTAATCAGGGCAGCTCGACCACCCTAATAATGACCCATGATGATCTCCTGTTGTTTTCATATCTCCTTGCCATTGTCAAAGCTGTTTCCTCTGCATTTCTTTATTCATTTGTTCAGCAAAATATGTATCAAATACTTGCTATGGGTCAGGCATTGTGAAAGATTAGAATCATTTTTTATGATAATCTATATATTTTTCATTATAAATTAAAATAATATACTTAATCCAGGAAACATTTGGTTTGCTTGGATCTATTTATCAAACACGTTTTAAACATCTAATATGTGATAGATACTGTATTAGACACCAGGAGGCAATCAGCCATACTCTCTGCCATTAAGACCTCAGATTCTAGTGTTGAAGACAGATAAATAAGAAAATTATTAATATGATAGGCGTCTGTATGCACTGGGCACTATGGGAGAAACCTTGGAAAGAAGGTGATACTTGGGACAAACATTGGTCCTGGGGTTGAGTGACAAAGTTGAGAGAGGCAAGAAAGAAATAGTAGGTAGAAAAAACAGCATATATAAAAGCATGAAAGTCAATGGTGGCTGGACAATGAAGAGTCATGATATAAAATGAGGTAAGAGAAGTAGGTGGGTTAAGTGATGGATTGGATGCAAGTGAGTGAGTAAAAGGAGTCTAGGATAACTCTCAGGTTTCTGGCTTGCAACTATGTGGGGGCAGCATCATTTACTGGAATAGTGAACATAGGAGGAGGAGAAAGAAGTTTGTGGAGGGAGGTTGAAGAAAACAATTTTATTTTGGATATTTTGAGTTTGAGATGCCTGGGAGCTGTCCAAGTTGTGATACTCAGTGGCCAGATGCATATATGTAATCTGAGGCTTAGAAGTGAGGCCTCAACTGGAGACATGAATTTGGGTCCATCATAAAATTAATAGTTGAAGCCACAGGAATGTATGAGGTGATATAGGGAGAGTTCATTCACTCATCATTCTTTGAAGAAATATTCAGTGAGCACTTACTATGTGGGAGGTACTGTTCTAGACTCTAGGGATATATCAGGGAGCAAAACAAACAAGATTCCTGCTTTTTTGGAGCTTGAGGGAAAAGGGTTGGAAACACCTTATTAGATGATGGGGGAAGATGCAGTGATGAGGTAACTTTTGGCAAAGTCTTAAATAGAGATAAGTAATTCCTGAGAATTATCTGAAGGAAGAGTGTTCCATGCCTAAAGAATAGTCAACACAAAGGCCCTGAGACAGGAGCATGGCTGTTGCTTTTGAGCAAAGGGAAGAGGCCGGTGTGACTGAAATAGAGTGAGTAAAGGGAGGAGTAGAAGGGCATGAAAAGAGGTAATGAGAAGGAGAGCAGTTCATGGGAGAAATGGAAGCTTTTAAACAGAGGAGTGACATGGTATGATTCCTGCTTATAAAGAGCAGCAGACTATAAGGGAGCAGAGTCCTGGAAAATAGCTGACATTGAAGGAATGGACAGGAGAAAAGGTTGTTCCAGGCAGTAAGAATACAGATGAAGGGTCAGATCCAAATGCCCTTAAGGATGTTAAGATCTTGAGACTTTCCAAGACATGTGACTAGTTGTGAAAGGATGATCCACAAGGCAAAAGGAGACCAGGGAAGAATACTTTCTTGAAGCCAGTAGAAAGAGATTTGGAATAGGGTAAGGATCACAAGGGGGTCAGGAAGAATAAAGCTTGAGGAGTATCTTTTGGATTTGGCAGTGCAGAGAGCTCTGTAATGGCTGCCCCAGTAATGGGTGGGTGGAGGTGGGCATCAGAACCCAGTGGCCTGTTGAGGGAATGGGAGATGAAGGAGTTGCAAGAGAGCAGATTCTTTCAAGAAATATGGCAGAGGAAGAAGAATGAGGATTGTAACTTCACCAAGGCCTAGTATTGAGGGTAAGTTCATCTTACTGATGATAGCATAATTTTTCTTGGAAACAAATGGAGGGGAAATTTTGTGCTCATGAAGTGAACCAAAAAAAGGAAAAAGGAGTGTGCAGAAGATGTCCACATTGTAGGAGTTCTGACTTCCCACTTTATAAGAACACACTAAATAGACTTATAGCCAACAGTTGGGAAGTGGGGCAATTTCTAGGATAAACTTTAATTGTACTGCAAGGATTCTAAAGTAGTGCAGCAAAACCCCAGGCTGGGCAGGTAAATTTGGAACTATCACCCTTGGTGATTGGCCCTTGTTCCCCATCCACCCTCATTCTCAGACAAAGACGGCCTTGCTCAAGTTCTTATCCTAGATAAGACCAATTAGGAAATAATTGTCTTCTTGTCACTTGGGAACTTGCCAGTTACATGGTCATTTGTACACAGTATATATTTTACTATCTTTACCTTTGTGTTCTCTGTGACCTTAAAGAATGCCCAGAAACATTGGTTTTTATTAATCTTGCAACAGTGCCACCCTGAATTTTATGCAATTGATTTTTCAGACCCTGCTTAACATATCATGGCAGGCATTTACTGGTACAATTACTTACTTTGGGCATGTGTTGAGTCAGTCAAAGAGAGATCTTTAAGCCCTTCAGTTTCGAATCAGCTATGAGGTTGGAGTAGAGTAACTTTCCCCCCATTCAGTTAAATAAATGTTAAGAAGCTAGAGATGTTGAGCCAGGTTCTCATTGTGTGATTTACCTCTCTGGTACAATCCTGTGAGAGGTCAATTTACTCTTACAGGCCTTTAGGGTGTAATTAAGAGTCAGTGAAAAATTCTAATCCTCTTCTCAAGACTCCATCTTTAAAAGGACTAAAAGGACAGAAAACAAATAAAACGCATGATGGAGTGAAATTCATCTCATTTTCATAAGAAAACTCACTAGTTCCTATAATCAAGCCAAGATATAATCTTCCAGGGGTAGCGAGGAAGGGGTAGCTAGACTTGGTGAATCTGACCATTCGCCCCAAGATTTATCTTGTTTGTGGGAACTTTTCCTCATAGACGTTGCTATCACTCCCGAGTATCTCACCTTAACACTTTGGCCCAGGAGGGGTGTTACAAGCTTTCCCTTAATTTCTCCATCACAACCAAGAAAGACCACGATAAACCTACAAGATATTCTGAAGACTCAGGATAATAACAGAAATAGCAATGATGACAACAACAGCAATTAGTCAACGCCATGAGGTAGCTATCTTTTACAGATGGGGAGACAGGCACAGAAACTCAAAAATACTGCCCAAGCTTTGTTGCACAACTACTAATGTTTAAAACCAAGACTGAAACTCAAGAAATAAACCAGGAAGTGACTCTGTGGGGAATATACAAGCAACTGAGCAATCTGACACACGAAGTACGAGTGGTAGATTGTGTTTCTACAGACGGTTGCAGCACCATCCATCACACATGTTTCTGTCTCTGCAATTCAATGATCAGAATTTCATTGTCTTCTCCGTGCTAGGCATAGAAATTGTCCTAGTTTGCTCTCTCACTCCCACTCAGAAGCAGACCTTGGAGACAAGTAGTTTATTTGGGAGATGATCCTGGAAAATACTACTAAAGGAGTGAGACAGGCAGGAGAGGGAAGGCTGCCAGTGAAGGGGGTGTCATCAAGTAAGTGACTACTGTGGACAACTCAGGCTTAGTGCTACCGGGGCATGCTCGGAAACAGTGCAGAACCGTCTCCATTATTTACTCACCAAATGTCTTACCGGCTGAGAAGTCCTCTCAGAAGGATTAACTCTGGCACCTCTGGCTCACCCTGGGGACTAGCAGAGCAGCCTTCAGCATATAGGATTGAGGGCAGGGGAGGGGCATTGACAACATCTTCTGGAGAGACCTTTTGAGTCTGTGTGTGAACTCAGAGAAGAGTGGACCAGCAACAGTAGAAAAAATTAAAATGTGATTGAGGCTTACCTTATCCAACTCAAACAAAACATAAAATTCTCCGAGGCTGTGTGCAGGCATGCTCCCATGCTGGCCCCAGTCATTTTCTTCTCTCGATCTTTGCCTGCCCTAAATTGTTCTCCCAATTGGTTCCCAACTGCCCCTCTCAAGCTTCTGGTGCTCATGGGGGAAGTGGGTGAACCTATCTGCCTACACAGATGTTACTTTAGAAGTATTTACATCTCTATTTGAGAAACGTCGATATGGAAGAAGTACCCTGCGTTGTCCAAAGAGGCTGTGTCAAATACTTCGTGCAACATGGAGCTTGTGAGGTGTTTTTAACTCTAGCTACTGATGACTTTAGTTGAAAATTTTGGAAAAAGCATACATCTAAAGCCACAAAAGAATGTGATTTTCCTTTACCTGATGAGAATCATTCTTCTTGGTTACATCTAAAATAATTCAATTTGTTGACTCAATGACCAACCCAGATGATTAAATCTCTCCAAACTGGAAATTACCTAAAAGCTTTGAGAAAGATTTAAGCTCATAATCTACCTTAATATATATATTTTTTCTTTTCACAAAAAGGTGGATTTATCTATCATAGCGCATTTTCCAAAGGTTTTGATTTTTGAAACAAAACATCAATAATTTTGTCCTATTTCAATTTTATGACATGATTCAGAGATTCTCAAGAGTCTGTGAAAAAAATCGCTCAAAAAGGAACATGATATTCTTTGGAGGCAAATTTCATTTGAGGTTTTTTAACCTCTTTTCAATTATTTATCAATTTAAGTTAAGGCAGACTGTGTTGTTATAAAGTGACCCACAAATATTGAATTTTGCAAGGCTACAGTTTCACATTAATAATAATGAATTTCAGATTTCAGACTTAAATATTGAATAGCCAGAAAATAAAATCTCTCAATTTACAAGCAGGTCTTTTAACCATTATTTAAGGAAAGATAGGACAGTGGCTGAAATATGTGATATAGGCAGCACAGCTGATTGTATCGGAAAGCTGTGTCCCCACTATATGCTCACACTCACCTTGCAGTTTTTTAAGAGGCATGCCAAGAGCAATATTGATTTTGAAAGGAAACTTCTTGTGGTAGGCACATGGTAAAAAGAGTTCAGATAAGTTTTACTAAAATATTATCTTAGGTTTTTTTATGGAATTAGACATGGACAACCTACTCTGAAAAAGCTATTCTGAAGAGATGGTGTTATTTAAACAACTTTAACTTAAGCACCATGTTAGGCATCTGGAGAAGCAGCCAACTCTGTAGTAAAAAAAAAAAATTAATAATAGATCAGGATTTTCAGAAGAGCCTGATTCATCCCCTTAAGAGCAAATAACTATAGTCTTCTGGTATAAATTTTTAGTCTTCTGGTGTAAAGTGTAAATAGCAAATCTGTGTTGCTAGCAGCTTGATACTCCGATAATAGCTAGAATAAGAATAAAGACAGTCAATAAATTAAAATCATCAGTGAATTTTTTATGGAAAAAACAACAATTGACATTACTCAAATGATAACTTTTCTGTAAGAAAGGTTATTGAATAAATATGTGTAAACATCTTAGTGTTTTATCTATTTCAGCAAAGCCCTTTTAAGGAGTAATTTGTATTTTTCCCTAAACGTCTCATAAAAGTAACCCTATCTTGGATATTATTTCTCTTCGGAGGTCTCTTATGTTGGACTTTCTTATTAAATATTTGATATTATGCTATTCTCACACTCTTTTCTCCAAAAGCTTTGAAGAAGTCCAAATTTATTGTGATTAGTCAACCATCCTCTGGGATCTGTGGTAAAGAATTATACATATTCATGCACATGCACATACACACACACACACACACACACACAATTCATGTAAATATTCATATATCCATTCTTCCAACTTGCTGGGCTGCAGTTTCTGGGGATAGAACCTAAGATTCCTCTGTACAATAGCTACATGAGTGATAGAAAAAAATAGTTACGGCCATGGATGAAATCAAAATTTTCCTAAAGGAATGGAATAATCAGTAAATGCATCCAAGGTTCAAAGATTTATTTCCTATGACTTATACTTGGTGTTTATCTGGTCAACATTTTCCCAAGAGTGGGGCCTCAGAGCACTATCTCTTCTTAGTTACAATTTTGGAACAGAATTTGCTTGCAGAACTCCTCTCCCACATGCTCTATGCCCTTCTCACCTTCTTAGTGGTACCTTCAGGTTAAAATTAGGGAGCGAGGAGGAAATGGTACAGGTACATTTTTCTGGTTGAAATTATGGACTCACATGAATACTAAGCTGGGAATGATTTTTTTATTCCTGGGAAAGAATTTTAAGACATATCTCTTTATTTATTATTACTAAGGTTCAGAGCAGTTTCTGTTGCTGTTGTTACTATGGGAACATCAGGCAAAGGTGGAAAAATCCATGGTTTTTACTCTTTTTTGAGGAGTGGATTATTTAAAGAGGAGAATATTAATTAGCAATCAGAAGTATATATCATGGCATTATTTCCATCTTTCCAAGAGCAAAGCTTTTTCTATGTTTGTGCTCAGAATCACAAACAATTTTTAAAAAACCTTTAAGTTTATCTAGCCCAACCTCTTCCCTTTCACCTGAAGTAATGGAGGTACAGGAAGGGCAAGCAAGGTCACACAGCAGTTGGTGGCAGAGCCAAGCTCCAAACTACTGTTCCCCTGATCTATGACCCATTGTTTCTTACTCTGAGACCTGCTATGCTTTGAAATACATAACCAAAACCAGTTTTTCTTTCCTAGGCAATCTTACTCTAAGTTTTCTATGATTGATTTCTTATGAGAAATTACTTAATTTCCCATAAACAAATTTATAGCCCATAAAGGTATAGATTTTACTATTTGCTTTAAAGACCATGAGTCACAACTAGGCTTCTATGTTTTCACATATTCTATCCAGAAATAGGCTACTTGAGGAGACTAATACAAAGGGTAAGCAACGAGATTCTTCTAAAAGAAACAACTGGTTCTCTTATTTCTTGGCTACCCAGGAAGAATAGGTTCAATTTCTTTGTCAAGTGAATGTGTCAGGCAGCTGGTACTTCTAACAATGACTTGTGCTCTACCTTCCACAGTGTGACTTTTTACTGGGAATCTAAGAACCAAAATCTCTAGACAGCTTCACATCCATATGTGGGCATGTGACTAGTTTTGGCTAATATAAATGCAAATGAAGGTGATGGGTTATTTCCAGACTGAAGAGTTTAAGAAACAAATTTCCATCCCCACTTACTTTCTCCCTTACTTTTATTTTATAGAGTAACTGACTGCAGAAGGGGACGATGGAGTCAGAAGTTGGAAGAAGCGTGCATCCTTAAAGCCTCAAAATCACCATGCAGAAGTCTGCTTCCTAACCATAATATCAGTACTAGACTGTGAATGAGAAATAAACTGCTAATGTGTTCTGCTCTATAAGTTATCTATTGCTGTGCAACAATCACTTTAAAACTTAGAGGCTTAAAATAATGACAAATATTAATTTTGCTTACAAAACTTTAATATGAATAGGACTTTCTAGGGATAATTGTTCCCTGCTTCACGTGGTATCGGCTGGGACAGAACCACTGGAGGACCTACTTTCAAGATGGGTCAGTCACATGGCTGGGTGTAAGCCAGGAACTCAGCTGGGGTTGAGGAATGGAGTCCCCCAGTTCCTCTCCATCTGTTCTCTCCACTGGATACTTGCCTTTCTCAAGGCACAGTATCTAGATTCCAAGAGCAAGCGTCCCAAAAGACACATTGTAGAAGCTGACTTTTTTGAAGTGTGGGCCCAGAAACTGACACAATGTCATTTATACCATAATTTACAGATCAAATAGTCATAGAGCCCAGAATCAAGGTCACAGGACATAGATTTCATGTTTCAATGAGAAGCGTGTCAAAGAATTTTGTGGCCATATTTCCCTTAAACCACTGTGATTCTGAGGTTTTATGGTCAGGCAGCTAATGCTACAACTACTGCAGTGAGAGAGAAGAAAAAGATGCCAGTTCTTTAACAGTCTCACATCTATTGATTATAAGTCAACAACTGACAAACAACAATAAAACTGCAGAGGAAAGCCTTTAACTTTTATGAATTACAAAATCAAGATATATTTAAGAGCTTCTGCAAAGCTCTACTGAGTTCAGCTTTAAAATATACTTGTAGATTTCTTGTAAGTCAACAACAAAAGAAAGCAAAACATACAAAAAAACACTGCAGGATGAAAATAGACAAAGAACACGAATGACAGTTCACAGAAGGAAAAATGTATAGCTGATACAGAAAAAAAGCTATTATAGCCATTTGTTAGGTTGGCTGCCCAATATCTATTTCCCCTTCATGACATCACTCTGATTTCCCTTGAGAAGTTTTCACTTTCCCGCTAGCTTTGGTCCAGTGGTTGTAATCAGGGCACTGTCCATTTCCATCCTGAGGGCAGGCATTTGGCTCAAACTTTGTAAACTGGGACTTGAATCTTATGATAGGAATAGAAAGACGTTTTGAAAACTCTTGGGGTTGCACTTTGTTCTTGGATGGTGTCCTGAGCAGACCTAACCCAATGATGCCCTTCTATACTGACTCCATTCCTAGGTACCTCCTTCCTTTACAGAAATGTCTGTGTCTTACCCATTCTAAGCCTCATTCTCCAGGTCCCAGTAGTTCTGTGGGCTTCTGATGTCCTTCCCCTGCATCCCTCTTGATTTAACCCACCTAGAATGGACTTTGTTGCTTGCAATAGAAGAACATTGATCTGTACAAATGTTCACCCACAACCAGTAATAAAATAAATATATATTAAAACAATGAAATGCAATTTCACTTTTTAAACTGGCAAAAAGTTCTAAAAATGAATAATACTACCCAGTTTTTTTCAGGTTGGGGAAAAATGACTCTATTCACAATTGTTGGTGTGAGTGTAAATTGGTACAAGTTTTTTGTAAGGCAAGGAAATATATATAAAAAAAAACTTAAAATGCACAGTATTCTTGCATAAAAATTCTATATAAAGATTTAGCTGCTAGGATATTAAAGTGTTGTTTATAATTGGAAAAAATTAGAAAGAATACTTTTGAGCATGCAAAAGAACATTAATAATTATGCCAAGACAAGAGACATAAACCAAGACTGTTTCAGGCAAATGGCAATGTTCACAGTCACCCTATATACAACCAATGACCAGGGGAGGGGGAAGTAGAATGAGGGTACTGTATATCCAAATAACAGATTCAGTCATGCTATTGCAAATGCTAGTATATTAAAATCCTATATTTATTTGAGTCTGTTTCTGGAACTTTGTATCACTCCATTGATTCTTGTATGTCTTTTTGTAACTACTTAAAACATTATGGCTTCATGATAAGTTTTAATCTATGATAAAGCAAATCACCCTATATCAGTTTTTTTTAAAGTTCTTCCAGATGATATTTATAACAATTTTCTCAAGTTCAATGCCCACCCTCCCCAATATGTTAAATTATATAACACTTGGGGGTAAAATGACATCTTTACATATTCTGTTTTAGAAATATGGAATATATTTATTTTTGCTTTCTTTCATATTGCCCAGTGGAATTTTATAGTTTCCCTTCATTTCTTATTATGTTTATGCCTAGATGTTTTACATTATTGTTGTTACTGCAAATATTATCCCCTCATTATTTCTACATAAAGAGTTATAGATTTTTGTGTATCCATATAAGCAATCAACTGAACATTCTTTCTAATATGATTATTTCATCACAGTTTTCTTGGGCTTTCTAGATGGATTATCATATTATCAGAAAACAATAACAATTTTGCCTTTTCCTTTCTTATTTTGTTTTATTGTCCCACTGTATTTATTAGTGTTTTCTTAAAGGAGTTTGATAGTAATGGCATTAAGGGGCATCACAATTCATTTCTAGCTTTAGTAAGGTTCCCCATATTTTTATACATTGTTCTTTCTCTCCAACTCAGCTCCTCTCCTTCCCATACTAATTTCTACTTCTTCAGATTTTAATTCTTCACTTCTTCCAGTAAGACCAACCCTGGTGGTCCTAACTAGATCAGGTCTCCTCATTACATTTTGCCAGTGCATCAAGTTGTAATTTTAGACTTATTTGTATGGTTATGTGACTAATGACCATCTTCCTCATTCATCTACAAACTTTGTAAAATCTGATAACTTGTCTGATTTTGCTCATAATGGTATATCCAGCACTTAAGAAAGGGCTGATGCTTGACACATATTTGCCAAGTTATTTCTAGCATCTTATCATTAAGCATTATGCTGCTCATCTTTCTATTGTATTGTCTATTTTTCTATTGGTATTTTATTATTAAATTTTAGAAACTTTTTGAGTTTTTCAATTATTAACTGTCCAAAACTGAAGTGATTCCCTCCAATGCTCATATCATGGGAAGTCAGAGCTGCCAATCAAAAGTCAGATATTCATCTTGGAAGCTTTCCCTCAATATCTGCCATCTATGACAGCTTGGCATGGACTGACCCATGGAATGGAAAGCACTCACATTTGAAGTTTCCATCTCTCCCTCATCTCCAATCATTGTCCCTTCAAGCCCGTTTTTCCTAGAATTTCCTCCTTTTATTTCATGAGAAAGAGAATTCAGTGTTGGTTTTTCCTGGAACATGGTCCAAATACCACTGTATCTTGAAAAACATCATTGAAGTTTGAGGTATGTGGTTGGCACCACTTGAATTCGAGCTCTTATCAAGTATCCCTCCCCTTCCCCTTTTATCTTTTTGTGCTCATCTCATGTCATTGGAATGATGTTAAGTTTCACTCTTAAATATCTTTCTTGGATGTTTGTCATCCCAAAGCCTTCAGAGAATTAGTTTGAGAATAAACAAACATTTAACTAGCCAAGTGAATGGAAATAATATATTAGTGAAAGCTAGTAATGTGTTGCCACTCTGTAAATGACTGGTAAATCAATTAGATTTGCTGGGCTTGAGTTTTCTCTTCTCAAGGTTATAATAGTACCTACTCATAAGGCTGTTATAAAGATGAAATTAATATATAAAGAGCTTAGGACAGTGCCTAGATATTATTATTGAAAAGATCATATACTAAAGAATCATGTTAAATGGATATTTTAGGAAATAACTACAGTTCTACCCATGGATGATTGCACAATAGGCAAGTTTGGAGGAAGGGCCTTTATAAGAATAGTCTTACATTTTGGTGTAAGACTCTTAATATGGGAACCCTGTTGAGAGCACCCTTGACATTAATCACCTAGTCTTGGTTTAAATATCTTCTCTGCAAGAAAGTTCACTATTTCTCAAAAACTTATTGGACAATGGAAACTTAACACTAATATATCAATACGAAGTGTGTCATATTTGATCAAATAGTCTCCACAGTCTATCATTTTTTTAATTTCTATAGAGATTTTATTAAATTTTGTGGAACTGAATGTTATAAACTTCTTTCCCTGGTGATTTCATTGCTTTTTACATGGAAAATATGAGTAAAAATAATTAATAGACCATAAACAGGATAAGAAGTATAAATAATTAATATATATGAGAGAATGTTTAACTTCATGGTGCTCAAATGTATGTAAATTAAAATTATGGATTTTTTTGTATATAGATAAGGAAAATATATGAGGAAGATGATTACTTATTAGGGTGTGAAATGATGAGCTCATATATTACAGAGGAGAACGTAAACTATTACAAATGATTTGGCAATATGTATTAAGAACCTAAAACTTAATAGGATGGTTAATTTTATGCATTAACTTGGCTGGGCCACAGTACTCAGATACTTGGTTGAACATTATTCTAGATGCTTCTGTGAAGAATTTTTTATGAGATTAACATTTAAATAAATAGACTTTGAGTAAAGCATATTATTTTCTATAATGCGAGTGGGCCTCATTCAATCAGTTGAAGGCTTGAATGAAAAAAGACTGATCTCCTTTGAAAAGGAGGAAATTCTGCCATAAGACAGCCTTCGGACTCAAACTGTAGCATTGACTGTTCTCTGACCTACAATGCAGATTTTGGATTTGCCAGCCTCCACTAACACATAAGCCAATTCCTTAAAATAAATCTCTGTTTATATAAAAATCCTATTAGTTCTGCTTCTATGGAGAACTCTGACAAATACACTTAGTAATACTTTACTTATACTTAGTAATGCCATTTATAGGACTTTATGTGAAGAAAACAATCATAAATATAGTACAAATTTATATAGCAAAAATAGAAAAAGGAGTAAAAAACCAAATGTCCAAACCTAAAACCTTGTAATTAAATGGGTATATTATGCCATATATACCCATAGAAAGAATGATACAATCTGAAATCATGAAAGTCATGTGTTGGAATAGTATTTGTTGATTTGAAGAAATGCAAATTATCATATCCCTATCCCCATGTGTATATATCTATGTATCTATGTACCTGTCTACCTATATCTGTGCTGTCCAATACAGTAGCCAGTAACCACATCTGGCTGTTGAGCACTTGAAATATGGCTAGTCAGAATAAAGAACTGAATTTTTATTTTTACTTAATTTTAATTAAATTTAAATTAAGACTTCTCATCAAGATGGTGGAGTACATAAATGCTATGCTCACCTCCTCCAATAACCACATCAAAATTACAACTAAATTATAGAACCACCATTATTGAGAGCCACCTAAAGACTAGCTGAACAGAAGTCCTGTACCTAAGGATATAAAGAAGCCACTACAAGGCTGGTAGGAGGGATGGAGATGCAGAGCAGGCAGGTCTCACATCCATGGTGTGGCAATTAAGAATTGAGAGGTATATCTTGATTTAAAGGACTCCCCCCTGAGAAGCAGGGATCCCAGCCCTGTACCCGGTTCCCCAGTCCAGAGCACCAGTGCCAGGATAAGGAGTCTCTATAACATCTGGCTGTGAAAACAAGTGGGATTGCATCATCAAAGTGAAATGAAGGGCTGCTGAAGACTGAGACACAGCATTTGAGGGGACCATGCACAGAACTGCTCTCTCAAAAGCTCACTTATTCTGGTCTCCAGTGCAGGGGCAGAAGCTTAAAAAGTACCAGGGAGATACAGGGAGAAACTGAATTGACTAGCTTTAGGACAAAGGCTAGAGGGGCAGGGATCAGGGTAGCTCTCTCTAGGGATGCAAGCACTGGCAGATGCCATTGCATCTTTGTTGAGCAGTCCTCCTACCCAGCTGGCAAGCACAGGCAGATGTCAGAGTTGAGTTCTCCATTTACCTGGCTAATACCATTCACCTAGCCCTGGTGATTCCCTGAGACTGACCCATTCAATTCATTCAATTCATGCTTTCTGCCAGAGCCACTTCCAGAGGATTTTCACACAGCAGCCTGCTTCAGCTCAATTGCAGACTTTCCTAAGATCTTTCAAAGGTCCATAAACCCCAAACAAGCAGTGACTTGCCTTATCATTTTCTGTACCTCTTGCAAACTACCCCAAGCCTGGCATCAGTGACCACTGGTCTCAATTTGCATCGTAACTTTCATCAGGTGGCTCCAAGCCTGGCATAAGCTATGGCTAGTGTTGGTTTGGAATGTAACTTCAACTAAGCAGCAGCCCACAAGCCTGGAACAAGTAGCAGCTCACCTCAGCTCAAATCATGGTGCCCACCAAAGGGTCCCAAACACAGCACTAGTGGCAGCCAGCCTTGGTTCACAGCACAGCCTCTTCCAGGTGCTTCCAAGCCCAGTACAAGCAACAGTCAATCACAGGTGACTTTGTAGCACTCATCAAGCAACCTTAAGTGGGGCACAACCAGCAGCTAAATTTGGCTTGCACCAGAGACCTTTAAGAGGCTCCAGAAACAATGCATCCTGCGGCTGGCTTCAGAACACATCAGAATGCCACCCAACCAGCTCCACAAATGACGTACCTGAAAGGTGAACTTAGCTAGCACCAGAGCTCCTTTACAGCAACTCCTGTGCTGTGGGTTTAGCTCCCAGATTACAGTTTGTGTGCTGTAGTCACAGGCAGCCCTCATAGCCAGTAAGTATGAGGATCAATCCCACCCACTGATATTATGATAACAGAAACCAAGGCTCAACTATAACAGGAAGGCACACACAATGACACAAGAGACACCCCAGAGCCCTTGGCTCAGGTGAACAGAGAGAAAGCACTGCTGTGCCTCACAAGACATCTACTACATAAGGCCACCCTGCTGAGACCAGGAGACAGAGCAGATCTACTTAATACATAGAAACAAACACAGGGAGGCAGCCAAAACTAGGAATCAAAGAAACATTGTCCTAATTTAAAGATTAGAATAAAACTCCAGAAAAAGACCTAAATGATACAGAGACAAGCAAAAAGATCAAAACCCTGGCTATAAGGATGCTCAAAGAACTTAGGGGATGAAAACATGAACTCAGTGAGAGCTTTGACAAAGAGATAGAAATCATGAAAAGAACCAGTCAGAAATGAAGAATATGATAATCACAATGAGGAATACTTTAGAAGAAATCAACAGCATAATAGATGAAGCAGAGGACTGAATCAGTCATGTGGAAGACAAGGTAGCAGAAAACAACCAATCAGAACAGCAAAAACAAACAAGAATTTTTAAAAATGAGGATATTTTAAGGGACTTTTGGGGCAACATCAAGCATAACGTTTGCATCATAGGGGTACCAGAAGGAGATGAAAAAGACCAAAGAGTTAAAAAAAACTATTTAAAAAGTAATTACAGAAAACTTCTCTGACCTGGTGAAAGAAATAGACATATAAGTTCAGGAAGTGTAGAGAGTACCAAATAAGATGAACCCAAAGAGGCCCTCACATCATACTTGCCAAAATATAATGCCAATACGTAAAGACCAGGAAAGAATCTTAAAAGTAGCAAAAGAAAAGAAGATCCCCAAAGGGAGCTCCCATAAGACTGTCAGCTGATTTCACAACAAAAACTTTCCAGGCTTGAAGGGATTAGGATGAAATATCCAAAGGGATGAAAAACAAAGACCTACAACCAAGATTACTCTACCCAGCAAGGATATCATTTAGAGTTGAGGGAGAAATAGTGTCCCAGGCAAGAGAAAACTAAAGGAGTTCATCATCGTTAAATCAGTATTACCAGAAATGTTATAGGGGCTTCTTTAAGTAGAGATAATTTTTAAAAATAAAAATAAAAGAATACAGAAAAAATTGTCACCGACAAAGGCAAACTCTTAAAAGACAGTGAATAAACTAACTATAAAGCTAGTACAATGGTTAAAAGGCAAAAGAAGGAAGATCATGTGTGATATAATAATAAACAAAGGAATACACACAAACACACAAATGAAGTAAAAAATAATGTCAAAAATAAACATGGAGGAGGAGAATAAATATTTTAGTGATTTTAGAAGGCATTTAACATGGGTGATTATCAACTTAAAATAGACTGCCAATAACATAGCTTGATATACATGAAGCACATGGTAACCACAAACCAAAAATATACAAGAGGAATACAAGAAACAAACAGAAAGGAGTCCAAACACAACACTATAGGAAGTCATCAACATACAAAAGAAGGGAGCAAGATAATAAGAAAGGAACAGAGAAGAACTACAAAAACAATCAGAAAACAGTTAATAAAATGGCTATAACCACATGTCTATCAATAGTTACCTTAAATTTAAATGGACTAAATGCTCCAATCAAAAGACATAGGGTAGTTGAATGAATAAAGTCAAGACCCATAATATGACACCTACAAGAAACCCACTTCAGATCCAAAGACACACAGAGACTAGAAGGGATGGAAAAATATATTTTGTGCAAATGGAAACAATATAAGCTGAAGTAGCAATATTTATATCAGACAAAATAGACTTTAAAACAAGAGCTATAACAAAAGATTAAAAAAAAGAGCATTTCATAATGATAAAGAGATCAAACCAACAAGAGGGTATAACTCTCATTAACATCTATGCACTCAGTGTAGGAGCACCTAAATATGTAAAGTAAATATTGATGGACATAAAGGGGGAGATCAACAGTAATACAGTATTAAAGGAGACTTTAATATCCTCATTAACATCAAGGATAGATCATCCAGACAGAAAAATCAATATGAAAACAGTGGCCTTAAATGACACATCAGACCAGATAGACTTAACAGATATTTTTAGGACATTTTATACCAAAGCAACAGAATATACATTCTTCTCAAGTACACATGGCACACTTTCAAGGATAGTCCACAAGTTAGGCCCAAAGAAATCTAAATAATTTTAAGGTGATTGAAGTCATATAAAGCATCTTCTCTAATTAAAATTATATCAATTACAAGAAGGAAACAAATACACAGAAATACATGGAGGCTAAATAACATGCTACTAAATAATGAATGAGATCAAGGAAAAAATCAAAAGAAACCTTGAGACAAATGAAAATAAAAACACAATAGGACACAGCCAAAGCAGATCTAAGAGGGGAATTTATGGGAATATAGGCGTATCTCGAGAAACACAAAAAATCTCAAATTAACAATCTAACCTTACACCTAAAGAAATTAGAAAAAAAGAACAAATAAAACCCAAAGTGAATTGAAAGAAAGAAATAATAAATATCAGAGCAGACATTAAAAAAATAGAGTTTTAAAAAGCAATACAAAAGATCAATGAAGCCAAGAGCTAGGTCTTTGAAAGATATAGATAGATAGATGATGATGATAGATAGATAGATAGATAGATAGATAGATAGATAGATAGATAGATAGATAGATAGATCTTTACCCAGACTCATTAATAAAAAAGAGGGACAATGCCCAAATAAATAAAATTAGAAATGTAAGAGCAGTGACAACCAACAGCATAGAAATACAGAGTTATAAGGAAATATTATGAACAATTATATGCCAACAAATTGGAAAATCTAGAAGAAGTAGATAAATTCCTAGAAACATGTAATCTTTCAAGGCTGAATCAGGAAGAAACAGAAAATTTGAGTAGAACAATAACTGCTAACAATATCATATCAGTAATAGAAAAACACCCAACAAACACAAGCCCTGGACCATTTGGCTTCATAGGCAAATTTAACCAAACATTCAAAGGAGAATTAATGCCTATCCTCTCGAAGTAGCCAAAAAAAAAATTGAAGAGAAGACTCCTAAAGTCATTTAATCAAGCCAGCATTAATTTGATATCAAAACCAGACAAAAACATTGCAAAAATAAAAGAGAATTATAGGTCAATATCCCTGATGAACATAGATGCAAAAAATCCTCAACAAAATATTTCAATCTGAATCTAGCAATACATGAAAAAGATTGCACAATATGATCAAATGGGATTCATTGTTGGGATGCAAGGTCGGTTCAATATATACAAATCAATGAACATAATATACAACATGAACAAAGGATAAAAATAATATGAACATCCTAATAGATGCGGAAAAAGTATTACACAAAATCCAACATCCTTTTACTATAGATACTTTTAGCAAAGTGGGAATAGAAGAAACATAACTTGATAGAAGCCATTTATGACACACCCACAGCTAATATACTTACTAGTGAAAAGCTAACCCCTTTTTTCATTAAGATCAGAAAAGAGACAAGAATATTCACTCTTACCCCTTTCATTAAACATAGTATTGGAAGTAGTAACCACAGCGATCAGACAAGAGAAAAAAAAGCATTCATATTGGAAAGAAAGAAGTAAAATTGTCATTATTCGCAGATGACATGATACTGTATAGAAAGAATCCAAAAGATTACACCAAAAAAGAGACTATTAGAACTAATAAATTAATTCAATAAAGTAGTAGAATACTTCAGAAATCAGTTGCGTTTTTATACACCAGTAAAAAACTATCAGAAGGAGAAATTAAAAAAAACAATCCCATTTACAATGCAACAAAAAGAATTAAATACCTAGGGATAAATGTAACCTAGGAAGTAAAAGACCTCTCTACTCAGAAAACATTAAGACAATAAAGAAAGAAATTGAAAAAGATGCAAATAATCATAAGCATATATCATGCGCATGGATAGGAAGAATTAACATCATTCAAATGTCCATACTACCCAAAGCAATGTAAAGATTCAGTGCAACCCATATCAAAATACCGATGGCATTTTTCAGAGAGCTAGAACAAATAATCCAAAAATTTATAGAAAACCACAAATGACCCCCAAATAGTTAAATCAATTTTGAGAAAGAATAGATTTGGTGTTATCATACTACCTAATTTCAAACTATATGACAAGGTTTTAGCAATCAAAACATCATGTTACTGGTATAAAAACAGACATATAAATCAATGGAACAAAGTAGAAATCCCAGAAATAAAATCACACCTATATGGTCAATTAATCTATGACAAAGGAGGCAACAGTGTACAATGGGGGTAAAGACAGTCTTTTTAATAAATAGTGTTGAGAGAAATGGACAGATGCATGTAAAAAAAATGAAACTGAATCAGTTTCTTACTCTATTTACAAGAATAAACTCAAAATGGATTAAAGACTTGAATGGAAGACACAAAACCACACAATTCCTAGAAGAAAACATAGGTAGTAAACTCTTTGCCATTTCTCTTAGCAATGTTTTTTGGATATGACTCTTCAGGCAAGGGTTTTCACTAAACAAAATGATATAATAGAAACGTTTGCCATGTAATTTCCATTAGAAAATAAAGGAAACTGCTGGTTCTGGGAGGAGCATTTTACGTATAAGAAATGGAAATTATAGTGGCATCAGACTCCTCAAACCAACGCTGGAAACTAATGCCATGGAGTGGTTCTGTCATTAATTTGGAGGCAAATTATGCTCAAATCTATGGTCCATATAGAATTTCATGTCCAGGAAAACGACGTGTTAGTTTCCTAGGGCTGCCATACCAAAGTACCACAAACTGGGTAGCTTAAAACAGCAGAAATTTGTTCCTTCATTGTTATAGAGTACACATGTCCGAAATCAAGGTGTTAGAAAGGATTGTTTTTTTTTTTTTTAAAAGGTTCTGAGATAGAATCTGTTCCATGTTTCTCTCCTGGCCTCTGTGGCTGTCAGCAATTCTGAGCATTCCCTGGCTTGTAGATGCCACAGTCTCTGTCTCTGTTGTCACACGGCCTTCTTTCCTTTGTGTGCCTGTGTCTTTACATGACTTTCTCATAAAGACATCAATAATTGGATTTAGATCTCACTCTAATTTATAACCTTATCTTAGCTAATTACATCTGTGAAGATTCTATTTTCAAATAAACTCATATTCTGAGGTTCCACGGATTTGGGGGGAATACTATTCAACCTAGTAACAAAAACCAAATATGAGGGCAGAAAAAAAGATATTTGAGGCATGTAAGGACTGAAAAATTATATCTGTGATGTGCTGGTTCTTAGGACAGTTACTGGAGGTTGTGCTTTTTAAAAATAAGTAAATAAACTAAGAAAGAGGAAGCTACAGAACCAGATTAAAGAAACTCTAACAAGGAAAGCAGAATTAAGAGTCTTCAGGGAGCAGAAGATTGGGGGGTATTCCGGGAGTGAATTCTCCCAAAGCAAGGGAGAGAAATTGCCAAGTATCTGCTACAATTAAGTATTTGGAAAACAAAATTGACAGTTATTGGCAGAGCTGAAATTCCAAGATAAAATAGAAGTTGAATAATAAAGAAATATGTATAGTCTTTTCTTGGCTCAATACTAACCCATCTTTATACAGTTATAAAATAGCAATCTTGATTTAACAAAAACTTAAGGGACTATATTAAGAAGGTAAGGATGGATAATTATGTTAGATAAGTTGCTAAAAATTTATCAACCATTATAGGAAGGCAGTAGATAATGTCTAAAGTTAATATGACATAAAATTGCAGGATTAATACCTTATTTAGAAATAGGTAAAAACTTGAAGAAGAAAGTAGTAAAAGTTTATATGGTAACTTCCAGAAAATAAGTCTGGAGAGGGGAGAGGAGACGATGGCTATCTTTTATTATGAGCTTTTTAGTGTTGTTTGATTATTAAAAATCTTTGAGCAATACTTTTATAGCAATTCAAATTAAAAGAGAAAAGTATAATACAATATGCGTGTTAGCAAGGCTGATGAAATTTTGATGGGAGTGGTCTCTGAACCCTACTTTGAGCAACACTTGTCTGGAAAACTGCCACAACATTGCTGGGACATCAGTTCCAGCTGGTTTCTGATAAAAACAGTAAATTTGATTCTATGCTAGTCATGTCCATTCCATGTTGGCACCGAAGTAAAACAATGTTGCATGTTAAAACGCTACTTAATTGAAAGTTATTGTAACTCAGAATAAAGGAAGAAATGAGAGGTCTATATTCTGAGGTTTGGAAACGTTTTCAGGCAGCTGGAGCCAGCCTTCCAACCAGGCAAGTTGCAACACTGGCAGAAGCCCTGAGGTCAGTCACTCCTGTGTTCTCGGGAGGCTGACTTGGGTCCTGGAAGCACACGCAAGAAGGAATGCCATTGATGCTACGCTTCAATGCTGTTATCCCATTGTTATGGAATAGCTGTGGGTATGAAGGTATCTGAGGTTATAGCTCGGTTTATTTCAAGGAGAATCTTAGAAATGTATCCAGGGAAATGCTAAAATGAAAGCTGCTGTGAAATCTGCTACTTAAACAGTGACAAAAGAGTCACAGTGACAGCAAATCTACTGTAAAATGCTTATAGAGTCGTGATCACCCCTCACCACACAACTCTATTCTTTAGTCTACTTTGAAAGTTACCACCAGCATCCCAAACAGAGTCATTAGGAATGAATCCTAACTTGTATTGAATAGTGGTGCAAACCATACACTGTATAGTGCACTTTATACATGCCAATTCTCACCAACCAATTTCACAGCTGAGAAAAACGGAGGTTCCAGAAGTTAGGCTGTAAGCCCAACGTTACATAACCAGTAAGTGGTAGAACAAGTCTTACTCTTGCTGTGATTCTAAATTGCATCCTGGACCATCAAACAGCCTACAGGATATCAGATAAAAAATAGGTCATTAGCATCTAAGCTGTGGAGGGTGATCCGTTTATTACTGCAGATGTGTTCACTGGACAGAAGAATCCTGTTGGCTGGCAGGAGGACTCTCATGCAGGTGCTGAGAGGGAGCTGAGCACAGCAACACAGCATGAGAGACCTGATGCCACTCCTGCAAGAGTCACCAGAACACCAGCACAGCTCTGTCACAGCTATGACTGAAACCCACAGCAAGCTGGACATCCAGGGATGAAGAGGAGCAAGTGGGTTCTAGGAAGGGAGTGGCTGATTTAAGGCAAAGACCAAATTTTAAGATGAGGTCACTGGTTGAAGGGTTTCAGAAAAAAAAAAAAAAGCTACAGATACCAAAGAAAGTAGCAAATTCTGAATCACAGAATTTATAAACTGAGGGAATTTTAGAGAAGATCATCCCATTCCCCTTCCCCATTTTACTGATCATAATAATGAAAAGAAAAAAGATAATAGGATTTAACATTATCTTCCATACGCAAGGCCTGATGCTAAGTATGCCATTTAATCTAATAAACTAGATACAATTTTTATTCACATTTTATTCATGAGGAAATCAAGGCCCAGAGATGGGGCAATTTACTCAAGGTGGCACAACTAGTTAGAGGCAGAGTTAAGACGAGAATTCAAGCATCTGATGCCTAATCCTGGCTATTTTTTTTTCTGTACATTATAGCCAATTTCTCTTCCCATGACAATACATGTAAAGAAAATGGTCTTTGGAAGAACCAGACAAATCCAAATCTAAATCCCTTTGTATTTTGGACCGTGCGACCTCCTCTTTCTGAGTCCTGGATTACTTATTTATAAAATGGAGATAATGATATATTACTCTTCTTTTGCTGTTAGCATTAAGTAAAATGATGTATATAAAATACTTACTACAGCATTTGGTAGACAGTGGGAACTCAGTGCTTTTTTTTTCCTTTTTATTCTTCCTTCTGCCTTTGGTGTAGAAATAGTGTCTATTTGGTCTTTTTAGTATCTACACTTTTAGATAGTAATTGCCATATATCATATTGATCCAAAAAGATCAACTATATATTATTTTTTATATATATATATATATATATATATATATATATATATATATATATATATATATATTTGCATACATATGAGGACTCATGTAATGAAATATTTGGAGGGCATAAGAAAAGAATATTGAGAAATAATTTTAATAAATTTAAGAAACATCAAAATGTCTCCTTTTTGTGTGTTCCTAATATAATGAAGTGGTATTTAGCTGATACACAGCTACATTATAGAATCATCTGGAACTTTAAAAATGCCCACTGTCCTGGCTGCACCCTGTAGCAATTCAATCAGCATCCCTGAGGTGTAGGAACAGCCATCAGTAGTTTAAAAGGCTCTTCAGTGCTCCCAATGAGCTGTCAAAAGTGAGAACCATTGAGCTATACTAGAGCAGGGGTTCTCAACGTGTGGTCTCAGCATAAGCAGCATCCGCATCAACTGGAAATCTGTTAGAAATGCATATTCTCAGGCCTCACCCAGACCTGCTGGATCAGAAACTCTGCAGCTGAGGTCCTCTAGAGTATTCAAATGCACACTCTACAGCATTCTTAAGCACATTCTTAAGCACCACTAATCTAGATATTGAGTCCTCTCCCTTATCCTTTGTCCAAACTAATTATCATGTCCTGCTCGTTTTACTTTTTAGATATTTCCCTTACATGTTCATTCATCTCCAAGTACTGTCCCTTCTTGTCTGGATAACTGATTACTCTGTGACCAGTTCTTCTCCCCTCCAATTCTCTCTTCTCTGAATAGCAAATACCAGTTACAATAAAACTACATTCTTTCTCTGGTGCCTCCAGGATAGACTCTTCGACATGGCATACAAGGTTCTCTATGGCTGGGCTGGCTTGTACTAACCTCTCTATCCTCATCTCTCAGCCACTCTTTGACTCAGTTTAGCAATACAAAATTCATATAGTCATTTTCCTTTCTCTATGAATACAGTGGATTTTCTGGTTTAAACCAAAACCCGTTTTAAGGACAAAGAGCCAAGATAGACAATATTTTCTGCTAAATTACTCACCCAATTTTCACCTGGCTAAATTGAATCCAGTCATTTTCATTTCTGGGTCAGTCTTCCCAGCTGGACCATAAGCTCCAGCCATATGTCTCCTTTGACTTATTTCTATATTTCCTTCTCTGACATAATGTGTGCTACATAGTAGATGCTCAATATATGATGCCAAGCTAAACTTAAAAATCTATAAAATGCACCTACTCATCTGTAGAGCTTCAAGCGAGTGAATTCTATCTAGGCCAGCTCCCAGGTGACTGTGATGTTGCTAATTCATGAGCCATCAACTACACTTTAGGTAGCTAGGCTTGTGACCCTCCAAAGCCATGCAATACTGAGCACGCACAGATCAATTTTATTATACTAGAAAAAACTTATTTATTTGGCAGAAGTGCTAGTAACTGAGAGGATAAAAGATGACTCATGCTGTTTATTAGACTATTCTCATAATATCCATCATCTTGGACTCTAATATATTCTTTTGTAAGAGATTTGCAAACAGCCATCTGGTGAGCCAGGCCTTCACACAGCTGTTGTCCTCATCACAGGAGGTGAGAACTTCCTTATCATCATTCGTGTAGAGGACAACTTCTACTTGTTACAGAACTTTTTCTCAACACAGAATCCAAATTCAGTTTGGGAGAGGGAGGCCAACAGGATAGTAGCCAGTCTTAGCATGATAGGGCTTATACATTCTTCACAAAGAAAAATAATTATTGAGTACCTATTAATTTCCTAGTGAACTCTAAGGTGAGAGGACTGGGGTTGTCAAGGTGGACAGTGGGGAGCTAGAGAAGAAATTTACTCAAAAGAATATGTAAGAGTTCTGGGTCAGAGACAGAAAGGTTCCAATTTAGGGTGTCCACTAGGGACTGCACATATTACCAACTATGACTATTTAAATTCTCAACTCCACTGCTCACACTCAGATAAAAGATTTAGGGATTATGGATGCATCTTGTGAGAATCATGCTAAACAAAATAAGCCAGGCAGAAAAAGTTGAAAATCACATGACATCATTTATATGTGAGATATAAACCTAAAAGCAATAGAGATTTGAACATGGACAGTGGGGTGAGGGGAGGAAGATGGGGTAAAAGGAGTCAAATATATGGCGACAGAAGGAAATCTAATTATGCCTTACTGTTGAATTGTACACTTGAAACGTGCTGATTTTCATTAGCCAATGTCACCATAATAAATAAATAAATAGATAAATAAATAAATAGATAGATAAATAGATAAAGTGTTAGATGAAGTTTTCCAGAGATATCACAGGATTCTTAGTCATCTGTAATTCTGACCAGCTGTTCTGTGGTGCATTGTCCATGTCACACGGGACTTCAGCACCTCAGCTATGGATCATTCAGCACAGAATCCCTGGGGAAAATGTGCAATTAGTGCCTGTTCCACGGCTCCTTTTGAGGACATGCAATTTTATCTGCAGATCACTCCATAGTCAAAGAGACTGGCCATTTTAAAATGGTTCAATATATATATTTTTAAGTTTACTATATTTTCTAAGCTTTAAAAAAGGGGTTTTTCAGCAACTCACCACACTTGCCATGGCCTTAGCTTCCACTAATCCTCAGATTTCCAATCCAGTTACATTGGCCACTTACAAGCCCTGCTTATACATTTTCGAGTTCCCCACTTACATCAGTGCAGAAATACACACACAGGTTTAGCTGGCTTTTGTTTTCTTGTCATTGCTTATGCTAGTTCCTCTCCTCTCCATTGAATGAAACTATATTTATCTTTCATGATGAGTTTGTTTATTCATTCATCAAATCTTTATTGGGTGCCTTATAAGTGCCAGAAACCATCCTGAGCACTGGGGGTACAGTGATGAACAAACAGGGATGCTCACTTCGGTGCTTCTTGGGATCACTTTGGGAAGTTTATGGATGCGGTTCCCAAGCAGATGAGAGCCAGCTCAGAAAGATGAATAGGAGGTAGGGTAGGAACTTCTGGGAAGAAGTTCTTTGCAGTGGGAAGAGTTTAGGCTAGAAAGAGGAACAAAGGTCAGGTTTTGCAGGGGCTCTCAAGGCATGAACGGAGCTTATACTGTTATCTCGAAGGAACTGAAAGGAAAACATTAAGGATCTGTAAGTAAGGACCTGGTGTGAGTCCCATTTATTCCTTGAAGGCTCCTCCAGTTATTTAAATTCCAAGTGATTTTCTCTTCTTTCTTTGGTTTCCAAAGCAATTACTGGCTCTGCTTAACAGCCTTATTCTGAATTCATGCACAGTATTTTTTATCATCCAATGGTCACCCTCTGCTGTTAGTTCTCAACATTCTGTGAGCACAGCACACAATCAAGCATTGTAATTTTGGCTTGAATGTCCAAAATACATAATACATTTATTCAAAGTTCTCTATATTTATAGTGTAATTGTTCTTCCGGAGAAACAGTGTCATTTAATATCCCCTCCTTACCTGTTATATGTTTGAACTGCTATGCAATCTCAAGTGACCACTGAGACATAAATTCACAGCAAAAGTGAATGTACACTCAATGGTAGGTAACATCAACTAATTTTGTACATTGATTAAAATTATGTGTATAATGCTAAAGGGGATAAGTTTTCCCGGTGCTTGGTGTTCAAGGAGAACGATTGTTCTAGAATGTCACCTAACTCTAGGTGCAATTTGAGGACATGCCAATAAAAGCTTAGAAAAAAACAGTAAACTTGACAATGCAAACTCCTCAAGACCAAGGACAGTTATATATTTTTTAATTCCTCACAATTCTCAACATGGTTCTAGATGTAGCATAAGGATTTACTTGAAGTTTGTATTTATCTCATAACTTGGTTTTACTTTTTTTAAATTATGAAATATGTCAGGCATCTAAAAGTATAAAATTTTAAAGCAAAAATAAGAAACACCCATTTTTCATCATCTATCATAAAATAAAACATTGTAATGACAATCGGACCACTACTTTACACCTCTTCACTGTTTTGAATTTGGGGTTTATCATCTTCATATATGGTTTTACTACAGTTGTGGGTGTTCATAAATAATATATGATACTGCTTCTCAGGTTTTAAAATGTTGCTTAAGTGCAATCATAATGTATCCTTCTGCAATTCTTTTGAATTCAATGTTATATTTGAGATTTGTCCATGTTTATAGAGACAGCTCTCAATTTAACTGCTATATCATGTTCCATTATATAAATATACTGTATTTAGGACCTTTTGGTTGGTTTCAAGTTTTCATTAAAATACACAATGCTGTGGAAAATGTGTTTACATTTGGTTCCTTACGTACATATATGAGTGCTTTTTTAGGCATATAGATCTACCGTGGGATTGCTGGGTTGCAGATTATATGAACTATCAACCTAAACAGATATTGCTAAAATGCTGTTCAAGGGCAGAACAATTTATACCCTGATCATCAGAGTGTGAGTTCCTCTAGCTTCACATTCTTGATAACCCATGTTACTTTCAGATGTGCAGATCTGATGTATTCTTTATGTACACATTTACACACACTCAAACACAACACCAGGATCTTTGGGGAAAAATAAAACTGTAATTTATTAAATGAGTAGTGTTTGCTTTACAACTTCCCAGAGAGCAATAAATGGCTACTTTAAAATTTTTGACAGCCTAGAATTAATTGATTAGATTATTTTAAAATTATACAAACAAGAGTAAAGTTAAGGAAAAATATGTGAAAGAAAGTACAAAATTGCCTATAGTGTATTATCCTATTAACATAGTTGCTTTTAAAATATATAGTGTATACTGATTGACTTGGTGATTGCTTGTTGCCTTAACCAGATTGAATGATCTTTAAAATAAATTCACTATTGGCTTATTTTACATTAATGTATATTTTCCAAATATGTTAAATTCTGTACTGGTGTTCCAATGGGTCTGAGTTTGACTAGTTAAATAAAAGTGAAGAAAAAGTCAGGTGGTGAACTCACAATGCAACATACATATGACATATTGAATTGTACACTTGAAATCTGTATAATTTTACTAACCAATGTCACCCCAACAAATTTAATTTTAAAAAAAGATAATTAAATTTAAAAAAGAAGTAAAAAAATGAGAACAAGCTTCCAAGTCAGATTTGCTTTCATTTTTGAACTTGTATCTTGCTACATTATAATTTCCAAGAATAGGAGCTCTGGTCATATAGAGTATTCATGCTTTTCCATAATGTTTTGTTTTATTTTGTTGCAGCAAAATTAAGCACACACAAAGCAAAGCATGCTGAAATGCTAAACAAATAATCAGAGCACAAAATAGTAGTTTATCATATCAGCCTGGTCTCATTTTTTTATCAAAAATTCCTTTCTTTTGAAAAGACCCTGGTAAAGAGCAAGCATTAACTATGGTGGCAGCAACCTGCCAGGTGTGTTTCACAGGGCCACCTGTGAGAGGTGCAACATTAGGGTTGTAGCAGAACTGAAGATCTGGACACGGGTTTCTAGTTCCATGAATAAACAGAAGACATTTTTAGGATACTCAAAGTCTGAAAGCTTTTTACTCGAGTCCAATTTGAGATACAGATGTGATGAAAATGATGACAAAAGTCTTCTTTAGGCAGATACATCATCAGAATTAATGCCTGAACTGTAGAGTTGTCAAAGAAAAGATTCCCTTAACTCTTCAAGGTCAGTTGTCCCAGTTCTCAGGAAATGAAATCATTCCTAGTTTCTCAGTTCTGCTCACTGATGTCTTTACTCAGGAAAGTCTTTATCACAGATTTGAAACAGAACAAATTTAGCATGTTATTAGCCAACTGTTTCATGGAAAAGTTCTGCCACTAATCCCTCCATCTTTAGTAGATGATATATATAGTTTCTGGTTAGAACCACATGAAATTGCACATGCCAATGGAGAGGCCTATTTTCTTTTCTGCTACGATCATCTTGTGTCCTCACCATCTGCAAAACATAAAAAAACGATTGCTCTGAATGTCATTGGGTTTCTTTAGAATGTTATCTCTGGAGTCTATTTCTTTATATGCCACATACGAAACAAACCTACACGGTTTTTGCCATTTTCGATAGTCAAGATAAAAGTCCAATTCAGGGTGATGTGATAATAGATATAAATGAGTGACATATAAATAGAACCAGTATAGATATACTTCTTGCTGAGAAAACACTAGTATATTCATGATCTGAAATTCCATACTCAGCACATTTAGTGGCTGGTGTCTTTGAATTGAGGCGAGAAGGAATGTGCAGTAGACAATATGAGGACTCTGCCCAGAACCCCTCTGATCTTATATTTAGCATCAATTTCTAGACATTATCACTTCTCCTCCTAACCCTCTTCCCTCCTGTCCTTTACACCCCCATGTAAGCTTTTGCCTTCACCATCAGCACCTACTATTATTCTCTGGAGGGCTGTTGTCCAGCCACTGAAGCGGCTTTAAACACGAGCAGTATGAGTACCTGGGATTGTACAGCCCTCCCTAGGGCAGCCCTTGAGCAATCAGTGATCTACAAATGAGAAAGCCCAACTTTTTCCAAATGTACATTATAATGACAAAACAGAAAATCTGTACATTAAGTAGATGAATAAAGTGAGAATATCAGAAAAAAGGGAGACCAAAAGAAAAGCCTACTCTCTTTGGGAAAACAAAAGATAAGCAAAGTGATATAAAGGTTGATCATTCGTCACAATGGATTTTTAGTTTTAACTGTCAAATATATTAGATATCTGACTTAGATAATTCATACAGGACTTAGATAATTCATATAGGGATAGTAATATCCCTATTTGAATCTCATAAACAACCCCAACACCACTGTCTTCTGGCCTCCATGGTTTCTGATGAGAAATCTACAATCATTTGAATAGTTGTTCCCTTCTTTTGTCACATGTAGTTTTTCTCTAGATGCTTCAACATTTTTATCTTTTGCTTTGAGCAGTTTATGATGTGCCTGAGTGGAGTCTTCTTTGAACTTTAAAATCTGTACAGTTATAGCTTTATCAATTTGGTAAGGTTTTGGCCATCATTTCCTCAAATTTTTTGTCTGAATAAATCTAACTTTCTACTTTCCTTCTCGAAGGCCAATACAACCAACGTTAAACCTTTTGATGTTGTTTCACAAGTCTCTGAGTCTCTGTCCATTTTTAAAAATCTCTTCTATCTTCAGATTATATGATCAGTCTATCTTTAAGTCAACTAACTCTTTGCCATCTTCACTTGGCTATTGAACCTATCTAGCGAATTTTTAAATTTCAGATATTGCAATTTTTTTTTTACTCCAACATTTCCTTTGGTTTCTTTTTGCTATCTTAATTCACTGCTGAGAATGCCTATCTTTCTGTTCTTTTCAGGTGGTTCATGTTTATGTCATGGAGCACAGTCATGATAGCTGCTTTAATGCCTTTGATGATGGCAACACCTGAGTCAGCTCGAGGCCGGCATCTGTCGATGATTGTCTTTTCCTTTGAGAATAGTTCACATTTCCTGGTTCACTCTGTTGCATAATTTTGGATTTTATCCTGAACATTTGGAACATTATGCTGTAGAGACTCTAAGTCTTACTAGAATTTTTGATTTTTTTTTTTTAAAGCAGGCAATGAACCTATTAGGTTCAGATTGCATGTGGTGTCTCATCTTCTGCAGGCAGTGGTTTCAAACTTAGTTTAGTGTCCAAAGCCTTCTCTATTCTGTTTTGGGACTTTCTCATCCATGTACACCTCAGGGTAGAGTCTGGAACTAATACAGTTCCCACAATTAGAATTAGAGGATCCCCTTCTCCAATTCTCCTCTGACTGAGGTTATCCCTATACACTAACTAACAAGGCCTCTCTTCCCAGTTCCTCTGACCAGAAAGACAGGGTTTCTTTTTAATTTTAGACATCTAACCTTCCACTCAGCTCCAAACTGTAGCGGCCTTTAGAGCAAAACCATGAGAGAAAATAAAAGAAAATTGGGGATTTCTTCTACCACCTTTGACAAACAGGGGCCCCTTTTTCTAGTTCTTCTACCTAGAAATATGGGGCTACCACTAAGCTTTCACCATGTGCTCCACCCCTACCATGCAGCTCCAGGGCTGGGGCCTGCCCTCAGCATAAATCCACAAATGAAAGAGAAAGGAAAGTGGGAAACTCATGCCCATTCATAATATATCTATTTTTGTTTACTTTTCAGAGTTTTCAAGTTGCTTTTTGCATTTTGTCCAGAGTTTTCAGTTGTAATTAATCAGTGGGAGAAATAGGCAGTATGGGCTTACTCTACCTTGAGGCTAAAGCAGGCTTAGTTCACCTTGACCAGAGCCAGATACTTTATCATATCAATATTTTATTTACCTTTTCTTACATCTTATCTTCTCTGCCCTTTCTGTCTATAGTTTTCACCATTTCCTCTATTCTTACCTCCCATATTTTTCATCATTTCACTGACTTTGTTCCATATCTATAATTATACTCATATCTACTATATATGTGTAATACATAATATATAGTATATATATTGAAGTATACATATATAGAATTTTATATACATACTGCATACATATACAGTGGTTTATTATTATATAGCTATACCACAATTTATTTATCATATCTACTGTTGGGCATTTTTATTCCCACTTTGGGGCTATTACAAATAGTGCTGGTGTGAACATTCTAGTACCTGAATTTTGATGAATATATATTTTTATGTTGGATATATACATTGGAGTACAATCGCTGGATCATAGGATATGCAAATTTTCAGCTTTAGTAGACACCCAGGAACATTTATTCTAAAATAATTTCTCACATAATTTTGGTATAGGTAAAGATAGTGAATAGCTGTCCTAGAGCCTCCTGTAGCTTCCTGTTCTCCATCTCCTATTTTTTTTTTTTTAGCCATAGGTCCATAACCTATGGACCTCAAGCAGCCTAAGAAGCTGCCTTCAGCCTCCACAGAGATCTCAGAACCACAGCAACATTGCTCTCTCCAGGTACCACTGAGGCTGGAGCTCAGCTAGGAGCCTGCATCTCAGACCAGGAAAACCCTAGGTGCTAAGGTAGAAAGACGACCCTGAGTGTTCAAATGTGAAGGCTTGGTGTACAGTTCCTCCTCATCCCCATTTTGCACAATGGTGCAGAGCTCCTGTCCTCCTGCTTACTCAAGACCCATGGTCCTTGCGCTTGTCCCTCTCATGTCTTCATTCCCTGACCCCACACCAAACATTTATACCTACTTCTAGTTCTGCTTTTGTCAATACTGATTCCCTTTTTGCCTTATGGAGTTTTATCTTCCTTGACTTCTTATCTTGAGAACCCTTTGTATCCTTAGATGGTAAAGCCCCTCTCTTTCATCATCTCTACCTGTCTCAATGAGTTCTTGTTCCTCATCTTTGACCAGGAGAAAATCCAAACAAAGTACTTCAGCATCTTCAGTTCTACTGTACTCAAGGTTACCTTTTTTATCTTGTTGTTTATCATTGGCTGGAGCTGTAATTTTTCCTGAATGTGCTTCTTCCTTGTCTTCCATCATCATTTCCCCAGTTGAAAAGAGCTTGTATAACATCTGGATCAAGTCAGTCATGGTCGCAGAGCCATTATTATGATTGTTCTCTAATACAAAGACATGCTGCTCCTGGGAATCAAATTCATCAAATGGCTCACTGCTTTCTGCCTTTATTTCATACACCTCAGGAATAAGGCTTATGTGACAGAGAAAAGAGATAAAAAATACATTAGCGGAGTCCCTTACAGGATTAAATGTAAATACAGCCAGATAATATGACACGAATCAATTTTAGGCATGTGATTAGAATAGTCCAAATGCAGTTTATGGGTGAAGTTTGACTGAAAGGCGATTTTTTTTTAATATTCCAAAGGGAAATTAAACATGTGTGTCAGTGTTTAGGACTCCAAACCAATATTATTTTCATTACTGAATTTTTATTGAATTTTGCAAAATCAAATTTAAAAGAATCTTTCCTGCCAGTCTTTATATGGTTTCTGTTTACTAAATGGTAAACGTTTTTGCTGCTTTTGTAGCTTTTTCTTTTTCATGTTTTCTGCTGCTCTAAAACTGTTACATCTAATCTTGGATATCGTAAGTTTTATGTTTGGGCAGTACCCAATATTAGAGTGGTGTTACAGCATTACTAATAAGGTACTTTAAGGGCCTTGTTTTTATAAAAGTAACATAAATTGAAACATGGTTCTTTCTAGTACAAGTCATATCTGATCTACTATGAACACTAGATCTGCACTGTCATCACAAACCAGGAGCATTTAAAACACACACGTACATGCATGCATGCACATGCACGCGTGCACACACACACACACACACACACACACACACACACACACCTGACAACCAACTTTCCATCTTGAAAACTCAAACACCATTCATTTCAAATTCTTTTCTTAAGAGCTGTTTCCAGCTGTAGTATTACCTACTGTAAATTTGTCAACTCACAATGCAGTGTTTTCAGGGCTAATGTTCTTTGGGCTGGGGGTGGTGATGTTAACACACTTGGGTCTCAGCTCTGCAGGAGGATAGTTATTAATGGCTCCTGGAAAGAGAGTGGGCTGGTTAATTTAAATTTTATCCTTCTGTATCCTGAGTATCACACAAAGTCAGTTTGTGTTTTCCTGTAGTTGGAGGTATTTTCAAGAGCAAATTAATTTTAGACAGGCACTCTCTGACACTGCAATACCTTGTTGGCAAAGTCAAAATTTCTGAAGTTTTGAGTGAGTCAAAACTTCTCATGCATTGCTATGTCACAGCCTTGTGATATAATTCAAGGACATCTCTTAACTCCTTGTATCATCATTTCTCTCCCTATAAAAAAAGGATCTTTCTAGAAGACATAATTAACTATTGAAATTATCTGGCCTATTTATCTTGGGGTTGGAAGAAAGTCAATATTTTGCAAGTGATAACCCTGTTACTAACTATAAATCCAGAGTCTAAGATTCCTGAGGGTTATTTGAGCCCTGGGGCTTTATCAGGGCCAGAAAATATGCAGCCCTGAGATTCCCTGGTAAACATGTAGGAGTTACAGATAACCATTCAATGTGGCCTCTGACCCACTCCTAATCCCAAGCACAGGCCAGGACTTGCTTGATGCTGCAAGCTCTTAGGTATGCTACTATACCCATGTCTAAAATTACAACACATGGAGAGAGGCTGAGGAAGCCACTTTTAAAGCCTCACTGTAAAAAGATACCCTTAACTCTCCTACCTGGCTGTGCCCAAGCCAGCTGTCTGAGACAGGCTCTAGAAGAGATTTGTGCCCAAGGCTCATAAGAATTCAATTCATAACCAGAGGTAATTTATAATGGCAAGATAAAATACAAGTCCTTGGAGTAGATGGAAGGTAGTGGTACTGAGATATTATTTATTATAGCAGCATACCTTGTTAAGAGTTTAGAAATTGAAGTTTAGTTTACTGAACAAGAGCAGAGCTCTGGGGTCAGAATGCAAGTTGAGTCTAGAAATTGCCAACTCTTAACTGTAAGCTTTTGAACAATTTATGTAATGTCTCTGAACCTGTTTTCTCACTTGTAAAATGGGGATATTAACACTTTCCTTTGAGGACTGTACTAAGGATACAATCCATTGAAAGAACTTTGTACACAGCAAACACACACAAGTTAGGATTGAAAGACACTTTTACCCATATTGGGAGTTTTCTGGCAAAAACTTTAACAATACAGCAGTAAAGTTCAAGGTTAATAAGACCTGAGGTTTTTCTCTGTGGTTTTCTCACTGCTTCCTACTTGTGTTTTAAACTCACCACTCTTGATTGAAGTGAGGAACGTGTTACTAAATCTATTGGTGGATTGTACACAGAGACATTAAATAATAGAAAAGGTTTAATGACTTACGTCTGATCGAATGGACAAATGGCTTGACAAACTTGATGATATAATTCAAATCTGGCTTGTGGATTCGGCCAAGCTGGACTAAGTGATAATCTAATGGATGGCTTGCTAATTCTTCTAATTCCTTGTCATTGTGTATAGGACCAAAGGAAAACACAAATATGGAGTAGCCCTGACACTTGGCTCTCAGAGATACATTTCTTAAGACCTCCTTGTCTAGTGGGTTGGTTTCTCCAGCAGATATAACAAAGATAACTTTGTTTTTCCTCAGGTTGGGAGTTCCTGCAAAGACATTGTCAATTGTCCACTGCAGAGCATGGCCAGTAAAAACATCTCCATTGAGCTGTTGAAGAGAGTCCTGGAGGTGATGTTTCATTTGATATATACTGTTATAAGTAACCAAATCAAATTCCAGGGAGACAGGGCATTCTTCAGCGTTGGGCACATAGCCTGGAGGAGAGTAACTAAGGACGGCCACTCTGTCTCCTAAAGTGGAGGTCAGCGGATTTGGGGCAATAAGAAAGTAATCAAGGACTGAGATAATAAAAGCCTTCACTTCCTGAAATTCATCATTTCCTACTCTTTGGGAAGCATCAATGAGGAAAGCCACATCCATGTAATATTCATGAAGAGAGACATCTCCAGGTTCATCAGTAAGACCTGGTTCTTCTTTTCTGCCATGGTTTTCATATCCTGCAACAGAATAATTCAAGTTACTCGTTTTAGTAGAAGGATAAACTAAGAACTCCTAGCCAAGGACCACAAATACACAGCATGGGTGTTACCATGCTTCACTCCCACACTCATGGCAGACATCACTAAGCAATTACAGCACTCGTTCCCAGATTGATTCTCCACTTGTCTCCACAAAGTACATGGTGAGCCATTACCATTCAATAGGGCTTGTCACATGAAAAAAAAACTTATTTGCTACCTCATCTCTGATTTTGTCAAAGGACTGATTGATCCTCCAGCTATTTGCTAATATAAGATAAGAAACATACAGCTACGTTTAGCATACTCCATATGGTTACAAAATTTGGAGTGTATAATTGCATCAGATCTGGTTATATGTAATGATACCAAGAGAAAAGTAGACATGTCAAAGTCACATTTACTGATGTCACAAACACATATACCTTTATACACACATTCAAAAAATGCACCATAGTGTGATGTCATGAAAGCTATACAAATGCTGACTTTAGAATTCTATAAACATTATAAATGCTGACTTTAGAATCTCAACCCTGTGCAAGCCATAACATACTCAAAGACTTTAATATTCAAAGTGCCAAACTACAACCAGTTTATTAGCTCACAGCAAGAAAAGAAGCTTGCACCATGATATAAGTTGACTATATTACAAAACACATTGATTAGTCCAGCTAACTTCATTTTTTTGTGCAGCAATACTTTCTCAATGAAAGGAACAGTGCCTTGATTTAGATTCTGAGGCTAACTTTCTATCTTGTTATAGATCAGCATTTCAAGTAGCACTGCTCCGAGGCTAAGGGGTCATGAAAACATGTCCACAATCATGAGGATGATGGCTGGTTGGTAAGGCCACAACAGAACATAACAGCTCAGAAAGACAAGAAACAGGTGGCCAATGTTCTTTGTTTCATGAAAGAAGTATGTTTGTGAAACTAATCAAGGAAGAAGTAGATTTCTAACTGGCAAAATTTATTAGTCCCTTTTCATGTTCAACTCATTATTAATGCTTTACATTTATTACTTTATTTAATCTTCATAAGAAAATCCTCACAAATGAATCGATTAACCTGTATTAACGTCATAAAAGCTTAAGATTTAAATAGAATGCAAAAAACCCACCATAAGTAATGTTATTAACAGGGCCAATACTCTATCAGATGTTTGAATGCTCAAAGAAATCTACATTTCTGATGTAAACACCACATTACCTTTTTTATCTATTGTTTGTATTTTGACAAATAAAAATTGTATTAAGTTGTACAATGTGTTTTGATATCAACATACCTTGTATAATAATTACTACAAACTAATGATAGATTTAATTTTCTAAAATTTTGTTTAGAATTTTTGCATTTATTTTCCTGAGGAATATTGGTGTGGTTTTCTTTACATGTAATGTCTTTGTCTGGTTTCAGTAATCATGGTAATCTGTCCTCAAAGAATGAGTTGAGAAATATTCCTACTTCTTTAATTTTCTGTAAGAGTTTGCATTGATATTGATATTATAGAATTGATATTATTTCTTCCTTAAATGTTTTGTTGAATTCACCAGTGAAGTCATCTAGGCCTAGAGTTTTTTTTATGAGAACGTTTGACCTACAAATTCATTTTCTTTAATAGGCTTAGGGCTATTAAGATTACTTCTTCTTGAATGAGCTTTGGTAATTTGTGCATTGCAAGAAATGTCTATTTTATATAAGCTAATTTATAGGCAAAAATTGTTTATAAAATTCTCTAATTATCCTTTTAATATCTCTAGAACACACTTCCTATTTCATTACTGATATTCGTAGTATCTTCTCTTTTTTTCCTGGTGAGTTTGACTATATGTTTATCAATTTTACTGATATTCTTTTTGTTTTTATTGGTTTCTCTTTTCTATTTCATCAAGTTCCACTTTAATTTTATTATTTCCTTTCTTCTGCTTACCTTGGATTTATCTTGTTCTCTTTTTCTTATTTCTTAAAGCAAAAGAAGAGGTCACTGATTTGAAATCTTTCTTCTCTACCAATATAGGTATTTAATGCTATAAATGACTTCTTAAATACTACTTTAGTGGAATCTCACAAATTTTGGTATTGTGGTTTAATTTTCATTCATTTCAAAATACTTTCTAATTTCCCTTTTGATTTCCTCTTTGATCATGGATTATTTAAAAGTGCTGTATTTAGTTTCCAAATACTTGGGATTTTTCAAAGATCTTTCTGCTATTGATTTTTAATTTACTTCTGTTTTCTGTTTCATTGAATTCCATTTTAATTTTAATACTTCCTTTCTTCTGCTTATCTTGGGTTTATTTTGTTCTTTTTCTTATTTCTTAAATCCCTTAAATCTATTAAAATTTGGAGAACTGTTTTGTGACCCACAACATGATTTATCCCGGTAAATGTTTCCTGTGTACTTGAAAAGAACATGTATTCTGTTGCTGTGTGGGGTATTCTATGAACAACCATTAGATCAAGTTAGTTGATAGAGTTGTTCGAGCCTACTATATTCCTGCTGCTTTTGTGTTTACACCAGCCAAATATCGAGAGAGGGTATTGAAATACATTGATGCTCTCTTCATTTTTAAAAAATTTTTTCTCCTTGAGTTTTATTTTGGAGAATTTCTATTGCTACATCTTTAAGCTAATCAATTCTTTCTTTTATCAAATCTAATTTATCATTGAACCCATCCAATGTACTATTGTTCATCCCAGACACTGCAGTTTTCATCTCTACAAATTTTATTGAATCTTTATTTTCTATGTCTCTACTCTTTATCATATGAAATATAATTATAAAAACTGTATTAATATATTTGTCTGCTAACTTTAAGATTGAGTCTCTTCTGGTTTAGTTTTGAGTGCTTATGCTCTAAATTATGGGTTATGTCTTTCTGCTTCTTATGCCAGACATTGTGAAATTTTCCTAATCAGAAGTGGGATACTTTTGAATTTCTATAAATATTCACTTGCTTTGGGGAGGCAGCCAAGTTACATGAAAACGATTTTATCTTTTTGGGTCTTGCTGTTATGATTTGTTAGGCAAGTCTGGAGCTGTGCTTAATTTAAGGCTAATTATTCCCCACTACTAAGGTAAGACCTTCCTGAGTTTTCTCCCCAATAATCTATGAATCATGCATTTTTCCAGTCTTCCTGGTGGGTAAAGACTCTATTCTGGCCCTGTATGAGTGACTGGCATTATTCTCTAATCCTTTCAGAAGATTCTTCCTCCCACCTCAGGTTATCTCCTCACAGGTATGTTATCAGTACCCTGCTCAATAATTAAGGAGGACCCTTTGCAGATCTCCAGGGCTCACTCTTTGTGCATCCCTCTTCTCTCTGGTATTCTGTCCTGTGAACTCTTACCATCTTGGTCTCCCTGAACACTCAGCAATATCTCTTCACTATAAGACTATATTGGGACTATATTGGGCTCCACCTGAATTCTCCCTTCCTGCACCATGGCAGGAAAACTTCCTCACGGCAGTAAGCTGGAGTAACATAAGTTCACTTCATTTGTTTCCTGTCCCTAAAAGATCAATGTCTTTCATTTCCTGTTGCTTTGTGCGTGCATGCGTGTGTGTGTGTGTGTGTGTGTGTGTGTGTGTGTGTGTGTGTGGTGTTCCTTTGGTTATTTCAATTGGGAGGTAAATCCAGTCTCTATTACTCCTTCTTGGTAATTTAAAATAGATAATAACTGACCATATTGTTTGGGATGTTCCTATGTTCTCTTCCTTCTCATAAGGGGCTAAGAACTGGTCATTTATCTAGCAGATTTTTCTTTTATCATTAAATTGGTAGTAACTGAACATGATTTGAATTTCATAAGTATGTTTGAAATGAATAGGCCTCCCATTCTACACCAGAAACTAGTTTTATAATTCTTCTTAGAATTTTTGAGAAAGATGAAGCTTCCTGATTAAACTACTAAATATGAAACTGAAAGAGCAGACAAAAGCATATATTTTATATTCTTCTTTGCTGTGGATGCTACATAGTATACGTTAGGCCTAAAACATCACCACAAAAAAAACATTTCTAGACTTTTTGGCTATAGTATGTTAGGAACTGTGAAGATTATTAAATGCACATTTTTATCATTTTGCAGTTTACAATTCTGGAGTTAACTAATTATTACCTGTTCTGCCACTAGGATCTCTGTTTTCCAACGATAGCATTTTGGCTTCTTTAAAGAGAATGAGCTGATGAACACATTTAGTTAAAACATAAGGAAGAATATTTCATAAATATTCTGGTAGAAGATGAAAGGTTGACTTACCATGTTAGTGAAATATTTTTTCATGCATGCATATCAGAAATATTACTGTTTTTTCCAGTTTTCTCTTTATAAATGAGCAAAATCCCAATCCTCTCTAAAAGTACCCAACAGAACTATTTTCTAGAGATGTGTATTTACCTACAAAATCTCCAAAAACAGAGATTTTTTTTTTACCTACTTACAGGATTAGCATAAGAGTCAAAGAAGCTAAATGTAGATGATTATGCCTTAAAAACTCTAAAGTTTAATTAAACTCTAAGGTGTGATTATTTAACTTTGAATCTAAATTCATCTTATTTAGAAAGACTGGGCCTTCTAAAACATTTCCTTCAAAAAAAATTTGGCAGAGTGTGGATAAAATATACCCATAGTTCATAGAAATGCATATATTTTCTGGAAATATCACCCAGCCAAATTTCTGTCTTCAAGCTTAGGTAAGAATTTCCTCAGAATGGCAGAGGAGGAAGGACTGGCTCACTTTATCATGAACAAGACTTGGAAAGAATGAGAAATCCAGATGAATTTCCAAGGAAGCACCCCCAGAGATTAGCCTAACTTTGGCCAACATGTAAGCCACAATGCCAAGTACACTCCAGTAACTGTAGAGAGAAGTGTGGGTGGAAAGGGAATTTAGGGAGAAGGGAGAATCATCAAGACTTGAGCCATTTGGACTGGGATTAAGTATGCTGCTAAATAGCTATGCTGCCTTTCATGGTATTTGTGGGAAATCTCAAGATATACATGAGTTACCCAGTGGTTTGCCTTGGATTTTGTCCATGGGTGAAAATTATCCATGTGGTCTCCATTGGTAAGACAAGTGTACAACTGAAGCTATGTTATGTGTATATTTCTGTTCACATAGACTGTAGCAGTTGTTTTTCCAGTTAACCTTTTTTATAAGACTTCTCATGAGGTAGGCAATGCTTTCTTTTTAACTTTCCACTTTCCAAGTACTTAACTGAGCACTTCGGTCACTTCTAGGTCTTGTGCTCAACCTATGCATGTTTTCTTTCATTTAATCTTCCATGAAGCACTATGAGGGTGAAATTCTCATCATTACCATTTAACAAATGAGCAAGCCGAGACTTGGAAAAGATAAATGACTTGGCCTGAAATGACAGTCTGTAAGTGGCAGAGGCAGGATTTGAACCCCACTGTGTGTAACACCTTCAGAAGAATTGGTCATCAACTATAAGGGTAAAGCAGACACATTAAGGGGCATATTAACCACCTCACTAAAGGCCCTGAAATCTGGTTTGAAGAATGTGGGTCTTAGTTAATTGCTGTTACTTGTGAAGCCACTAGAGAAAGTTTTTTTTCCAAAAGTAGGCAATTATAGGAATTAAATAAAATTTGTAATTTTGTCTTCTCTAGGCATTGTAGAAAAGTGTTTACGAGCAGAACTTTTGGAGTTTGAGTCTTGACTGCATTGGTTAGCTCTGGGATCCTGAATCTCCTCCTTACTTCAGTTTCATTATCTAAAAAATAGTAGTAATAAACTACACCTTTATAAAGTTTTTGAGATCATCAAATAAAGTTTGTACAGTGCCTAGCATATTCACAAATATAATTTTTAGAGTGAAACAAATAGTAAAGTCTCAGACATCTGAAAATCTTGCTCATGATAGTATATTCTGCAAACCAAAATTTCTCAGGAAAAAATACAGTCAACTGGTATTAGTATAACACAATGTACACATGCATGCACCTGCATTTGCACATATGAGAAAATGTTCTATTGTTTTTATGCATGCTTAATTGCAGAGGAGTTGGCAATAATTTATACACCTCTCCATTTAACACTGCCATCCCAGGCCTGTCTTCCCTCCTGTCTGCTGAGGCCACCGGTCATGCTCTAAGCTGGAGTAGCAAGGGAGGCAGGTACACAAGTGTGTATCTATGTGTCATTGATTTTATGCCAAAGGAAAGTAAATACACATTTAAAACTCACTTGTTTTGTAAAATTCTCTTCTATGAGGTTCTCTTTCTCCCATTTGCCTGAATGAGTAGAAGTGACTATCTCAAAATAGATTGCATCCTTTTCCCCCAAGACTTAAAATAAATGTCTTTCTTGGCCTAGAGTTTTCTAGCTGACACTCAAGTCTGCAAGACTCACCCTTGCCATCTACTTTATACTCTAAAATAACAATATGCAGAAAGTACCAGCATACTGAGAAATAGTGATGTACATCTTGGGAGTTATTTACACCCAAACATCTGGATCTGGCACTTTGGTTTTTAAGGCATTAATGTGTGCTCTGGTCTCTGGATCACTTTATAAGTAGGATTTTGTCTTAATGAGATAAAATTTTAAAATAAGAATTACACTACCATAATTATTTTTAAATAACTTTTAAATTATTCTCAAATTTGGCAATTGGACATATTTCCTTATTTGTAAATGCAGCCTATGCCATTACTAAACAACATGGCATACATAGTTAAAAGTGAGTATTTTTGTTTGGATAGGCACAAGCTTGAATCCTGGCTCTGCCACTTACAAGTTGTGTGACTTTGCTTGAAGTTCTTAACTTTTGTATCAGAGTGTTCTCATCTATACAATATAAAATGTTATAATAATATGGTTTGGAATAAAGATGAAATGATATCAGGTATATTAGGTGCTTATCATTCTGTCTGGCACATAGTTGCACTAAATAGCAGTAGCTTCTATAGTTACTATTATTCCTCATGCATTGCTCAATCATCAAGTGGGACAGTGTATGTAATGCTTTAAGAATTGCACTGCATGGAATAAAGCATTCCATCTGTACTTTTCATTAAACTGAAAATTTTCTGACTTGTATTGGGCTTTTTTTTACACACACAGAATATACTCTTGTCAGACTACAAGTTCCTTGAAGACAGGGCCTCTGAGTCTTTTTTAAAAACAAGAACAACAAAAAACACCAAACCTCTCTAAGCCCACCTCCCTACCCCCACCCACCGCTAAAGAGACTAGATCAAGGTTTAATTCAGAGCAGGAGCCAAATACATACTTGCTACATAAAAGGATGTCTAAATATTCATGGGAGAATCCATGTGAATGCTTATGTAATAAGCACTCCCAAGGCCTGTCACTGCTATCTCCAACACTGCTATCAACACTATTCCATCCTCATGCCTTTACTTTCACCACCACTCCCACCTCTATTACTACTTCTATCACCACCACCATTCCCTCCCCACCACTACCATTATCATTACCACCAGCACCACCACCCTGCCCTCTTACCTCTATCTCCACTTCCACCATTAACAATATCACCAACATCTACTCCACTTGCCTCTACCATCACCACCCCCATCGGCAGCAGCAAACATCTTCACTGTCATTGTCTTTACTATCACCACAACCAGCACCAACATTATTATCACAACCATCTCCATCCCTGCTACCACCACTACCCCCCACCACCATCACCCAATTATTATTTCAAGTATTCAAGTTTTATCCCACTTGAAAGAGGTCTATGTGATAAAAAAAAATGTCACTGTAGTCTAGAAAGTTGATTTATTAATTGTAACAAATGATTACATGAAACATAAAGAAGCAAACTAAGTGTACATTTGAATTCAAATAGTCTAGATACCCTAAACTCTCAGTTCACATTAGTTTTGTCCACATGTAAAACCTTCAAGGGAGATAAACAATATTATAATTACAATATAATACAGTCCATAAAAATTAAAAATAGAACTACCATGTAATGCAGCAATTCCACTTCTAGGTACTTATCTGAAAGAAACAAAAACACTAACTCAAAAAGATATCTGCATCCCCATGTTCATTGCAGCACTATTCACAATAGCCAAGATGTGGAAACAACATACATCCATATTCAGCCATAAAAAAGAATAACATGTTATCATTCACAACAACTTGAATGGACCTGGAGGGCATTCTGCTAAGTGAAATAAGTCAAATAGAGAACAAGTGCCATATGATCTTCTTTATATGTGGAATTTGAAAAACAAACAAACAGACAAACAAACAAGATCATAGATACAGAGAACAGAGTAGCGATTGCCAGAGGCAGGGGTAGGGGCAGGAGAAATGGGTTTAGAAGGTCATGGTCATAAAGTAAAAAGATAGATAGAAAGATGATAGATGATAGATAAATAGATAGATAGATAGATGATATAGATAGATGATGATGATGATGATAGATAGATAGATAGACAGATAGAGTGTATTAATGAACAACAACAACCAAAAAAAAAAAAAAAAGAAATACCAAAAGAAGCTAACCCACACAATAAAAGACAATTAAGATGTTAAAATTTGGCTATAATTTTGATTTAATAATAAAACTAGTAAACCATAGTCATAATATTTTCAGAATGTTATGTCAAATATTAAGCCAATAAAATTTGAGAATCATGGTCAGAGTACTAAAGGTTAGAGAGAAGGGAAGACACAGGAGTGTTTGCGGGAGAGGAAACTACAAAATAATGAATTTTTTAGAAGCTAAATTGAATTGTATCTTTGTGACAGCTATTTAGGACATTCCAAGTTTTTCATGGGTTCCCTAAATATGGAGTCTGAGAACAAAAAATAATCTGGCATATATTTTACCACAAAGGGATTCAGGAATTCAGGCAGCCACTGAAGCCCACATAAATCTAATTTTCCTGATTCCTATGATTTTAATAGCCACCTGCAGCATGAAAATTGTGTTTGCTATTAAATTATATCTATAAATACCATATAACCTGTACACTATCAATATGTAATAATTCTAAAATGACCATGTGACTCCAATTGTTACAGATAAAATTAAGGCTATGAATTATCACTATATTGAGGAATCAGTTATTTGAGAGGCTCAAGGTCAAGTGATTTCTTTGTACCCTTCTTCCCGAGCTAATTCGCATGTCTTTTAAAGTAAGGTAGAAAACATATGAATGTGTCAAAATGTCACTTTCATTAAAACCTTGAAGTTATTTTTATATAAACAGACAAAGAAGTGTTCCTGGAGTGGAAACGTAGTGCAAAAATGCTAAGATCCACTGCCTCCCCAAGAAAACCCAATATAATAAATTTTCAAGCAGAAATAAATGCAACAACCTCTGTATACAGTTTAAATTGAATAGGGGACTCATCTTATTCTCCAAGAGCATCAAGATAGTTGAGACTGCCTAAAGAGTTCATGAAAAATGTCATTAAAATTTAGACATGACCATAATTCAATTATGATCTCTTTAGAATATGCAGTGATATGAAAGCAGAACATTCAGCTGATGTTTCATGGGTGACTCAGAAGCCACTTGTGCTGAATTCAATTCCAGTGCAGAATGAAAATTAGCTGAAGTAAAGATATATATTCAAGTTTGCTATATGATAGCAAAATTAGAAGCAAGCTATGTGTACAAGAGGTAGTTAAGTACTATCCTTCATTGAAAGTATCATTATGAAGACTCAAAAAAAAACAGTATGAAGTTTGAAGCAATATATAAAATCTATGACATAATATGTGAAAAGCAGGATATATAATTGACTAAAACTATTTAAAACTATATGTCTATGGAAAAAAACAAAGAATATATTCCACACTATAAATAGTTCAACTTGCTAAATTGTTTGATTTGAGACTCTTTGTATTAAAAGTTTATATGGTACAACAGTACCTTTATAGCTTTTAAAAAATTAGCAGAATCCTGAGGGTATGATGGGGAATCAATAGACAGGGTACAGGAACCACGTGTACCTCTACTGAATCTTCTAGTTCCATGACTGTGGGGGGCATGAAGTTTCTTCTAACACAGGGTTTCTCTAACTATTGACAGTTTGGGTCATTCTTTGTTGTGATGAGGATGGCTTGGGCACTGTAGAACGTTCAGCAGCATCCTTGGTCTCTAACCACTAGATGCCAGTAGCATCTTCCAGCTGTGACAATTAAAAAAAAATGTGTCCAGACATTGCAATGTGTCTCATAGAAAAGTGTAGAGTGGAATTGCCTCCAGGTTATTTTTAAGAGGTGATTGCTAAATACCTTCCAAGCTTTAATATCTTATGATTAATTCAAAATCAAATGACATATTTGCTATTTTAAAAAAGAGAGAGAGAGAGAGAGAAACCTAATTTGTAGATCAGAGACTGATTAAAACAAATACATGTAGAAAAAATACTAAATATAAAACAAAGACTGCATACTCCCTTGAGCTCAATTGTAGCCTCATTGAAAAGGAGAGTGTTGCTTCTCATTTCTCCATGAAATTTATTTGAAAGAATATCAGTTGATGTTATCCTAACGCCTAGAACTGCTTAGAGCTATTAGTGAGCCTGAGGCTGATTTGGGGTTAATATTTAACATTCATTACAAATTATCTTGTTCTTCTTTAATCTTGAAAGTATACTAAATATATTGTAAATACTGGTTAACTTTCATTTTGATGAAAGTGCTAGGCTTATCACTGAGTCAACAGTTACAATTTAATTAGATTCAAACCACTCAATTTCCATTGCATAATTCCAAAGAGCTAAGTTTAGTTCATTGATAAGTAATTAGGAGGGACCGAATTTCTAAGGAATTCTTATTTTGCAGATGCTGCAGCGAAAATACATGATAGTATCTCTAAATAATCTCTATACATTGTATTTGGATCTTAAGAAGTGTTTTCTTAGATGTTGGCTGGCTATCTGTCTGTCTGTCTGGCTGGCTGGATGCTCAGTGGTCTTGGATGAGTAAAATAAAATTATAGCCCAGTTTACCTGGAACTCTTTGGAAACAGGCTTTTGATACAGATTGTCCTTGAGCTACTGTAAGAAGTGGAGAGAGCCAGGAAAGGTGATGACATTGAAGATAAACTTGAAAGTCAGAGCAGGTAAGAAGGAGAGAAATAGTAGTTGTGTTTCTTGTGACAGAGGGTGATATATACAACTCATCACCAGCCCTCAGGACTCTGTGAACTTCTTAAATTTCTTAAATGGTTACGATTCCTGACTTTCCCCCAAGTCTCCCTGTTCAAGAGCAGAAAGATCAGCCATAAGAATCACATTATGAATGAGTATCAAGCACAGCATATGGAGGCCCTTATGAATATTATCAACCTTTTATTTGTGCAATATATCTGGAACTTTTCAAAGCTTATCTCTTAGCACCTGAATAAAACATCTGAAACACAATTTACTCTCCATGAGGATGGCACATGATATAGAAAGTTCTCAGCAGGTTTTGGCAACTGGGTAAAGAAATAGCACAAAGTCTCTAGACAATACTTATGATCTGAGAATCAGATTTATTTTAAAGGATAAAAAATACATATTATCCTTAGATCTGAGACTCTCTTTTTCCAGCCTATCACAACCTGACATAATTCTCCATGGAATTCCCAGCACACTTCAGCCCACTCTAAAATTGGGTGGGGTAGACGTAACTATAACAAGTTACGCTTTTTTCCTACTACAGACATGTACAATTATTTCTTCAGGCAGTTTGGACCTTACACAAGTTATTAGCATCTTAATTCCAAGACATCTGAAAAACCAAATGAATAGTCTTATTACTGAAAAACGGTCATTAAAGATGATTGCAAAGATGAGTTTTTTTCTTTCTTAAATATTCAGTCATATCTGTGTTTTCTAAAAAGATTCACACTTTTGAATTATTAGACTTTAAAATGTTTACCTATAACAAAATATCACGAATGACAGTTTGCTATTCTAACTGTCCATACAACTTCTCTTTTTCTTTTTCTTCTTTGTAAACCAAAACAATAAATTCTTGCTCCTTGAGAACTGTTGTTACTCCCATATCATTAAACACTCAAAATGAACTACATCCATTAAAAAGAACAAATATTGTATTCTCCTCTTTAAGCTATGTATATCTGACAATAAAAAGCTTTTTTAATTAAAAATATAAACATTTGGGGTAAATACTCAGTAGAGGATTGCTGGATCATATGGTCAGACATAAGAAGAAATGAAATACTGTCATTTGCAACAACATGGATGAACCTTGAAATAATCACATAAAGCAAAAGAAGCCAGACAGAAAAAGTTGAAAATCACATGACATCACTTATATGTGAGATTTAAACCTAAAAGCAACAAATGAACAGGACAAACAAAACATGACTCATGGACATGGACTATAGAAACTAGTGGTTACCAAAGAGTAAGGGGTGGGGAAGGAGAGGGGAGGTAGGCGGGGTAAAAGGGGTCAAATATAGGTGGGTAGGGATAGGTTCAAGTGGGTAAAGGAGATCAGATATATGGTAGCTGAAGGAAATTGGACTTTAGGTGGTAAATACACAATAGAATATACAGATGTCAAATTATAATGTACACCTTAAAATTATATAATTGTATTAACCAAAGTTATCTCAATAAACAATAATATATATAAACAAATATATATATATATATATATATATATATATATATATATATATATATATACACAATAATACACACACATACACATACACATTTGAAAGCCTTAATGCCATGGTATTATATACACTCAATTTTACTGCATTATCTCTTTTTAAGCCTTATTTTCAACTAATGATTAATTGACTTTTTTATTCTTAATTTTAGTTTCTTTTATGGAAATGTATTCATTTATGGAAAGTTCAGCTGTTTTAAAGTTCAAATATTTATGTTATAGAAATAAGAGACTCAATGTAGGAATACGAATGTTGAATCTAAGGAAAAAAATACTTATCTAAGGAAGCTACTAAAAATAAATATTATTCATTTTTATAAATAATAGGCATGAAATTGGCCCCTTTTTTTTAAACATGTGTATTCTAACAACTCACATGATACTTATGGCATAACACTTTAAATGCTGGCTTTTTGTACAAGTGAGAATTTTGGGAGATTCTAGAAGCATAGATGGAATGTCTGAGTAGTCTGTTCAGCATGTCATCTGTTTAAACAAAAATACAGACAAAAGTCCTATGTATCTTATTTGTTTGAAGCTACTAAAACCTGACAAAAATTATTACTGCTTTGCCATTCGAATGTAGAATAGGCAGTGGGGGAGTTTATGCTTTATCATTTCCAGGTATCTCAAAAATAACATTTCTCACATAATCACAAATTCTGGGGCTCTGGCAAGGCCAACTTTTAAAGTCATTTTAATCTCTCATTTGCTCTGATGTTCTCTATCCTACCTCCTTCTATATCATACTAACCTAAGATGTGGAATCTAGAGAAATCTCAAATTTGATAAGAATATCAGGGACATTTTTTAGAGCTTATATGAGTGATCTCTTTAGTGGTATTTGTCATCATTTATATCTTTACTTTCTATTTAAAAAGTAGTTGTAGCTACCATCTTGAACCTGAAAAAAATTGCTTTAGATACCAGCCTTAATATATTTGAGTCTCTATTAGTATTACAAGGACCTAGTGATCTAAAAATTTCTATTGTAACTTTTCATTTCCTTACCAGAAATGTGACTTGAAATTTCTTCAGAATCCTGATCTTTTTCATATTTAGTCATTAATAATGGTGCCATGAACATTTGGCTTGGAATGTAAACCAAATGGTCACTTCCATTGTCCTCCAACATGAAAGATGAGTCTCTCCCAGCATTTAATTCCTGGCTAACAAAGCTGTTCTCTCCTGAAGAGATCTCATGTGGTTCTTCAGTAAATCTAGAAGATAAAAAGGAAAGTTTTAGGTGAATCTAGATAGCTTTGGGAAATATAAATAAAAGATTTCAATGACAATATAATTATTTCTTATAAGAAAAATGAGTGATAAAAAAACTTCATTTCAAAGAAATAATTCATGAAGATTCATTATACTTATTATTTAAAAAGCATAGGCTAATAAATTAAATTTACCCTCTCCTTTTCCCCATCTGTTCATAGCCTGTGAATAAACTAAGTCTGGAATAAACTAAGTCTGATTTGCCACAGAGTTTTAGGTAAATGACAAAAAACTCAATCATAGGTTATTTGGAACAACCAAATAATGTATCTCAGATTGATATCAATCACCATAGAAAATACAGAAAATAGTCATTTAACTTACCACGATTGCTCTAATAAAATAAGACCAAATAAAATATATCTCATTGACAACATACCTCTTAAAATGGTGTCTACATGTGTATTCTTAGACACTTGAGAGTTCTCTATGATAATTTGAGAATATTGTGTTTTATTTAGATGATGACAGAAAACATATTCAATAGAAGTTTATTCTTATTTTTATTCTACTCAAGTAATTTTATGCAATTTCAATGTTCAGGTTTACATTTGTATTTAATACTGGTGTTTGGCACCCACTGGTACTACTTTAACTGTTGAGAGTTAATGAAGAAAGGAAAAAAAAAATCAAACATAACACATAATACATTCACATCAAGTAAAAGTAAAACAATATCATTACACATAGCATGAATGATCACTGTGCAGTAGTGCAGGTGAAGATAAGTGATGAGGAACCAAGTCATCATGTAACAAAGCAGGCAAGCTAAAAGCAGATGCACCTCTGCAGCGTGCATCATATTTTACATATTTTAACATTATGTACCACATATTTTCAGTTTTCAGAAATTCTATTTTGGTAAAGCAGAATATCCATTACATTAAATTAGTGTTTTAAATTTGTGTCTTACTGAGTTTGCTTGGATTTGATGTACAAATTTGTTTGGGTCTGAGAGTTGCATAAGAACTATAAGCATATGGTATTTGCAGCTAGATTTATGTTGGCACATGTTTAAATAACATTATAATATTTTGTCTGCAGCTCTGTAAGAATTGATTTTCCTTTAAGGGAGTTCATAGCATTTAATGTTGAGAAAGGCCGCTGCATATGACATTAGTGTCATAAGTCTTTAGTAGGTATTGGCTGTTTGACACTTCCTTGCTAACTAGCCAGTAAACGCAATCTGACATGAGAGGAACATGTATTTGCATGAAGTTTGAGGAACACCAATTTTGACATTTTGCTCCTAGATATATGTAAGAGGACCTTATCTGTTCTGAGTTCTTTGTTTAATTGCCATCTGAGAGGATGGAATAATTATGGCCCTAAACTGGGGCTTTCACCGGGCTACAGTCAGGGATCCATGCTAGGGGAAGTATAGAGAGAAGCAGAGAGCAGTCAAACGGGCCCTTCTCATTCTGTTTGAAGTTCAAGATTCATTTAGATTAATTATTTATATTTGTATTTAGGATACAAGGTTTTGGAAAATTACTTATATGTGCAATTATATTGAGGGGTCTTTTATGCTACATGTTGGGGATGAAACAATGAATTGTGTAGCCCAGACTTCAGTGACACAAGACACTGGAATAAATTGTAATAAGTGCCTCAGCTGAGGTATAAAAAAAAATACAAAATAAAAAAGGAAGAACTATAGATTTTGACTGAGAATAAAGATGGGCTTTAAAAAGGAGACAGCTCCAATCAGAGCCATGAAAGATGGGTAGGCTTTCACTGGAAAGAACAGGGTCCCAAGCAGCAAGACCAGAGGCCCAGGAAGGTGAACCAACAGTTTACACAAGGCAGACAAGAGTCTGGTATAGCCAAAACTCAACATTTATGGTGGGGAAAAATGTGAAATGAAGTTGAAGTCGATTGAGGCTAAATTATGGACTCTATTCTGGGAAATACTGAGGAAACCATAAATTTCAAGGCAAATTATAATAAAGCTTATGTAGATGTTTTAAAAACATCAATGCAGAAAGCAGACTTGATGTGTAACTTCTTTTACAGAAAATGGAATACATGAAGAGCCATTACTTCAGAGACCTTATTAGCTTCCTCAGCCTAATAACCTGCCATTGGCCAGTTATATACCTATCGGTCCATCCATTAACAGTCACTTGTAAATATAAGAGCTTTCCAACTCACAGGAGATCATAATTTTGATGATCCTGTATTTCTGAATTGATGAGTCTACAGGCATTCTCTAGCATCGGTGGTGGATACTGATTGAATCCTCCTATTGAGAGAGCAAAGTTATAGGTAGGTTTTTAAACTAGAAATTGCATTTGCTAGGTAAAGAGAATTCCAACAGGAATCTTCTTGAAACAGTAAATGTGACTAAAATATTTCAGCAAAATTTAGTTGGGGTGAAAAAAGAAAATAGTAGCAATTCGAAATAGCGTTCAAAACTTGTGTTTTGTGGCCAAAGAATTTCCAGGGTCAGGCAAACAGACCTCCTCAAATTGTTTATTTAAGGGTTAATTGTGAGGTGAAGAGACCCATGATTTCCATATTTCCAGGCTAATAAAATCTAAGGAAAATTTTACTGACACACTTATAAAGCTTTCTTACTCACACTATGCTAACAAATAAAATATAGAAAAGGTAATATTTTATTGCATGATGCTATTTCTGTGCTTTTGCACCAATTAACACTGATTTTCTAGGAGGAAAAGAATCACTGAAAGGGTTTTAGTTTACTGACCTAAGTAAGTCCCTCTACCTCCTCCCCACTGCTGTTCTATAAGCTGTGAAATATTGAGATGTATATCATTTTACCTCTCAGGCAGGAAAACAAATAGTTTTTAGTTAAAGAAAATCGTTGACCATTGAATAACCCAAGACTCCATAAAAATATTTCAGAAAATATTTATAGTTTTATAATAATCATATTTCTCTAGTTCTAAGATGAGCATTTTCTTCCATTGCTCTAAAATTGCTATTAGTGAGGCAAGAATTGTGATACAGTTGTTATTGTCTGTGCTTGTGGGAGCAGCAAACAGGACAGCATCAAAACTTGTAGAAGTGGTGTCACTAGTTTGGAAAATATTCCAGAAGTAGTAAGAGTTTTTTTAATCCCTAAAACCAAGTGGTTATGAGAAGGCAGTGAATTGGATGTATTAAATAACATTGCTTAGGGGAAAATCAAAAGTAAGCAAGATCTATGTGAAAAGATCCTTAACATCACTAATCATCAGAGAAATGCAAAAACCACAATGAGCTATCACCTCACACCTGTCAGAATGGCTATTATAAATAAATCAATGAACAACAATTGTTGGTGAGTGTGGAGAAAAGGGAACCCTTGGGCATTGTTGGTAGAATTGTAAATTGTTGCAACCACTAGAAAACAGAGGTTTCTTTAAAAAATTAAAACTGGAACTATCTCTGACCCAGCAATTGCACTTCTGGATATTTATCCAAAGAAATTCAAAACACTAATTTGAAAAGATATATGCATCCATAATGTTCATTGCAGCATTTTTTACAATAGTCAAGATATGGAAGCCACCTAAGTGTCCATCAATAGATAATTGGACAAAGAAGAGGTAATAAAAATATAGATATTTATATATTTATATAATGGAATATTATTACTTGGCCATAAAAAAGAAAGAAATCTTACCACTTGCAATGACATGGATGGACCTAGAGGGACTATGCTAAGTGAAATAAGTCAGACAGAGAAAGATAAATACCATATGATTTCACTTATATGTTGAATCTAAAGAACAAAATAAATGAACAAACAAAACAGAAATAGACTCATAGATTCAGAGAACAAATTGACAATTGCTGGATGAGATGGAGTTTGGGTGGGTGTGGCTAGGTGAAAATGGTGAAGGGACTAAGAAGTACAAATTGGTAGTTACAAAATAGTCATGGGGTGTAAAGTACGACATAGAGAACATAGTCAATAACATTGTAATAACTATGTATGATGTCAGGTAGGCACCAGATTTATCAGGGGGATCACTTTGTAAGTTATATAAATGTCTAACCACTATGTTCTATACCTGAAACTAATAAAATCTGAAATATTGACTGTAATTGAAAAATAAAAATTAAAAATTGAAATAAATTGAAAAAAGTAAGCTCTACATAATTGCAAAACCACTTGAGAGCCTAACAAGACCAGTTTTGAGTTATTTTATAGTCTTTAAAAGTGCTTCATCATCAATCCTGATAGCACAAGGAACAATACTGTATGGAAAAAGGTGGATATCAATGACTGAGTCAAGAAGTAGCTCACAAGAATCAAATTTCGAATAAGACATTTTATGGATGCCCTAACAAGTCTACACTGTATAAGTGATATGTGCTAGTCTGTCTAAAAGAACTCTTTCTATTACTATAAAATAGAAATATAGTATAAAATGCTCTAATAGGAAAGTTGGTATCAACATTTAATTGGAAGCATTTTTTCCTAACATAATGGTGCATCCTAAAATTGAAGGCATTTGGAGTTTAAAAAAAAAATAACATGATATTCTCAAGTGAACTATTTGGCTTTTTCAATGGAATATAGCCACAGAAGGAAGGTGGAGCTCTTCCTGCAAACAAGGGTGAACTTTCAAGATATGGTGACTATGGTGGTGTTGGAGACCCCTTGAATACCAGGGCAACTCTGGAATTCTAGCGTGGTGAAACTGGTTCCAGTACCTAACTCCAAATGCATCAGACTCCTGTAGAGCAGGATTTCTCAACCTTGGTGCTACTGACATTTTGAGCTGGGTTATTCTTTGCTGTGTATGTTGCGGTGGGGTAGGGGACAGGGGTAGTCTTGTGCATTGTAGAATGTTTAACAGCATCTCTTGCCTCTACCAACTAGATACCAGTAGTATCCTCTCCCTCAGTTATGACAACCCAAAATGTCTACAGATATTTCCAAATGTGCTTTGGGGGGCAAAACCATCCCAAGTTGAGAATCACTGGTCTAGAAAGAGTGTTTCTCAAACCATTTGTGATGAAGGACAAGATATTTTTTACTTCTAATCCTTTGCAGAGTGACACTTTTGGTCAATATCTTGTTCAATGAGACAGAGGCTACTGCTTACACACTTGTATGCTGTGGCAATGTCAAATTGCCTTAAAAGTTTCTGAATGCTTACTTTCAATTTCTGTATTTCTTCCTTTACAACTCACTTTGTAGACTAGCACCCATCCAATGGTTGACACTTTGTAGGGCAGTGGCCTAGAGCCTACTCAAAGTGTTCTTCTTGGACCAGAAGGATTGACATTAATTGAGAGCCTGTTAGAAATGCAGAATCTCAGGCTCTATCCTAGACATACTGAATCAGAACCTGCATTTTAACAAGATTCCTATCTGATCTGTATGCTCAGACTCTTTGGAGGCAACACAAGACTGTGCCATCCTTATATCCTCACATAGGTCTCCAGGATGAGCCAAGGTTGGAAATAAACCAGGTGTAGCAGAGAAAATTTTTATTTAAATGCTCATTCTGGGGACCATCTAAAAGAGGCTAAAATTTCTTTAGGTTGAGTGAATGTAACCCAGGAGACCTCCAGTCACTCTGTGCTTTCTAAAGTGCTGAGATTTAGGCTAAGAAACGTTCTATCACAAAAAAGGTCTCACTGCATTATAACCAAGGTATAAACATGTTTTAACCTGAATATGTCCTATCCCTGTCCTCATCTCACCATTTAATTCATATATTTGGGTTAGTTATAGATGCAAAGACATGATAGGTTATCAACACTATTAACAAGCATTAATTTATTAAAACAAAGAGGAAAAACAAAATAGTGACTTACGTCTGATTGAGTACACAAATGGCTTTAAAAACTTCACAATGTAATCCAGATCTGGTTTATGAATTCTCCCAAGTTGTATCAGATGGTGATCAAGTGGGTAGCTGGCTAATTCTTCCATGTCATCCTTATGTGTAGAACCCAGGGAAATCACAAATATGACATAGCCTTGGCACTTGGCCCTCAGAGCCATCTTCTTCAAGAATCCCTCTCTCTCACGATTTTCTCCAGCTGAGACCACAAAGATGACCTTGTGTTTTCTCAGGTTGGGTGTTCCTGGGAAGAGATTCTCCATGATCCACAGTAGGGCATGGCCAATGGTGGCTTCTTCATTTAGCTGTTGAAGGGAATTCTGAATGTGGCTCTTCATTACAGCTAGGTTGTCATAAGTTGTAAACGCAAACTCTGTTTTAACCACATCTTTCTTTCTCCTGGAACTATCCCAAGGAGAATAGCTCAACAAGGCAATTCTATCACCAGAGTCTGAGATTAAAGGGTCTGAAGCAATGTTGAAGTTGTCCAGCATTGAGCTCACCAAGTCTTTCACAGCCTTAAATTCATCATTTGGTATATTCCGAGAATTGTCTAAGAGGAAGGCTATATCCATGTGTGAATTTTCAGGTACAGAAACCTCTTTGATGCAAAGATTTGGAAAACATTTATCTGAAAATATATAGAGAGACTCATCATTGGTTCAATGTTGGCACAACCAGACAGTTTTTGTAGATCTTCTCCAAGTGATTTAGTGACTGATTACCAAGCATAAATAATCTGATCAATCTCTTCAACCTCACATCATTTAAATTAATGAGGAATTTTCAATGTCCCAACATTTCTGTGGCCACTAGCAGACAATACGGAAAGGTCTTTTAAAAGCAAATGTAGGTAGCATACATACTTGAAGTCTACAAGTCATGTCCAAAGTCATTTTGAAAATATTTTTCATATTAATACAAACTACCAAATTATTCCCAAGAAAAACCACAAATGGGATAATCTTCTAAACCAATTTTCACATTCAATGGACATTCCAAACATCACAGAGATTGAAAACCTGATATGCGGAGTTAGAAAACTGGAAACCTTAAAATAGAATCTATAATTGAGAATATAAATCTCTGATAGAGCCAGATTTAGTAACTCACCCAGAAGGCATTTAATTGTTTCAGCACAATAAATTCTTCTCATTGGTCTTACCATAGCAAAGTGTACAGCGTCGAAGTCTTTCTAGTGGTTCATATTCTCCATCTGAAGGCACTGGAATCACTTGAAATGTGCCAGTGTCATCAAACTGTATTGAAAAAAAAAAATGCTGATTTGCTTATTTTCTTTATTCATTATCAGGAAGCCACTATGCACCCACTTTAAGGATTAGCTGAAAAAACACCTAATGATTATTACCTTGTATTATAACCCTTTGTTCTATTCAGTGCATCTTTACACACACACACACACACACACACACACACACACACACACACACTATCCCCCTTTTATCCTAAATATCATGCAAAGAAGGATATAAAACAGGTAGCAGCATTCCTGTTTTATAATGAGAATACTGTCACAAGATGCCTACCAGATTCATCCATAGGACAAGTATTAAAATCCCACTTTTTTCCAAGCTTTCATTTCTATATTGAATTTTTACATGATTATGACTATGCACCAGCTGGTTACATACCACACATCAGCTTCTGAAGTTAGATTCTGTAGGAATTTTACATTCACAAGTTTTTTTTGCCTCTTTAATTAGTGAACCCAGCTATTTCCACCCTGATCACTGTATCTAGAAAAAGGCATGCCTTTCAGATGTCCAGTGGACTTCCCAATCACAAATTCCAAATAAAAGTCTATTTCAAAAGGCAGTAGACAGAGACAGTACATCTATTCAAAGTCCTTGGTAGTTCACTGCCTAATTTTGTCTGTTTCATTTTTTGCTTTAATACTCACTGAAATGGGCAATATAAAGCAATCATTTATTCATTCAATCATTCAGTGGGTCAATAACTGTTTATTGGGCATTACTGTGTGAGGCTCTATACAAGACAAAAGCTTTTGTTACAATGAAAGAAATCTCCCATTCCCAGGTAGTGATGAAGGTATCTCTCAATCCACAAAGATGTTTATGCTTTTTCTCCTTCTCCCTTGGGAAATTAAAAGATTAGGAAGGCCACACCTGTTTTTTTGTAAAGTACTGAGTAAGCTTTTGAGAATATTTATAATCATTCCAGCCTTATGCTTAGAAAGTATTTACTATATTTCTATTCACTACTTTTTAGGAAATTGGATGCTTTGGGTGTCATTTTCTATTTGACCTTATTGGCCCCCATGTAACTACTAAATGCTGCTTTGGTAAATCAAGGAAGTTTATTGACAGGATTAAACCACACGTTCTTCATTCATTCATTCATTCATTCAAAAAATATTTACTGAATGCTCACAATGTTATAGGTACTGTTCTGGGTGGTAGCGATACAGAAATGAACAAAGCAGATAAAATCTGTACCTTATATTCAGGAATATGATATAACATATAATATAACAAATAAATAATCTAGTATGTTGGGAGGTAATTATTTTTAGGGGAAAAAAATATTGATTTCTGATAGTCCTTTCTATCAGGATGGATTATGACTCTCCATGTGGCTCCTATTTCTAAAAAAAAAAATTCTCGAATATGTTAGAAGACTGATTCTTTTCATTATTTTCCTTTTTATGTAGAAATGTATTTGTATGAAAATAAACCTTCATAACCTCTTGGATGACATGATGGCTTCATACAGCTCCAGAAACATGTAATTTCATGGATAAACTTAATATATTTAAAAATAAACAGCAGATGAAGAGGTTCTTCAGTTTTAGGGGAGGGAGAGGGAAGCATAGATCCCATAAAAATCCAAGGATCCAACAGGAAAGGAACCACTCTTGTTCATACACATCAAACATTTTACATATTAGGAGTTCGAAGTTCTCCTAAACTTCATCCCTCAAAGGTTAAGACCAGTTGTTCAATGAGATACAGTGAGCAGATGATAGATTTGAGAAACAGATCTGCAGAAGTCTGGTAGAGCACCATACTCATAAGCCCTAACAGACAGACCAGAGTTTGAAAATTGATTTAGCCATTTAGTAGCTGTACAAAATTGGAGAATCACTCAAACTCTCTGGGCCTTAGTTTCCTCATTTTCAAAGGGAGATAACAACAGCATTGACTTCGGTGGGTTGTGATAATGTATGAGTACGTATGTACGCTTCTAGGGACAGTGCTGGCACAGAGCAGAAGCTGAGCAAATAAAATCTGTAGAGCAAATGTGGCTGCTATTATTACTGCTTACTGTTATTATTAGATATTAGATTTCATGGACCCTGGCAACAATACAGCAGTGAAAACTGCAAAAGGGCTCAAGAGGCCACATATCTTCCCCTACTCCCTACTATTGCCGCCCTGCCAGGACTACTATCTTAAAAATAAAGTTGCCAAGGGAAGATCTTACCTCAAAAGTCTCATCAAGGAAAGCCCTTTCATTAAAAGCAAAGACTGCTGGACTGATATCCAGGGCACTAAGCTCCATGGTGGCTGTGATGATGGATGACCTACTGGTTGCTTGTCCATTGCTAAAAAACACAGCAACTTTCCTCACATTGGCTCCTGCATATGTCCGCTTGAAAATGTTCCGGGCCGCAAACCTCATCGCACTACCAATGTCTCGGGCTTCTGTAGGCATTTGATATTTTATTTGGGAAAGAAGCTGAAGGAGTTGCTTCTTGCTGTGGTAGTCAGACCAACGAATGAGGTAGCTGGTGTCTGAGTCATAGGAAGCAACAGCAACTCTTGCTCCCACAGGGCAATTATTTTCCCTGATGTTAAGGTCTTTGACAACAGAAATGATGGTGTCCCTCGTTTCATTAAATCTCTGCTCTGTGGTACCGTAGGACTGGTCCAAGGCGAATACTAGCTCTGTCGGATACACTGGACACTTTTCTAGAAAAATGAAAGAAAAGCAGAAGTATTATGTTATTCACTGCATTGAAAACCTTTCCCACATCCCTTACTCCAGTGAGGCTGGTTCACACCAAGGTCTAGGAAAATGCAGGTGTTACACACAGCTCTAGAACTAGAGGTACCCACATGTAAAGGAAGGAAAGATATCTGCTTTGTTGAAGGTGCTGCATAAAGATGGAGCATTAATATTTGGCTATGTAAAGTATGTAAAGGAGACTTCATAGACTCCCTTCCCTAGTGACCAGCAGAGTCCCTGGTAGATGCAATTCAAATCCATCAAGTTTTATAGGGCACTTTCATGGACAGTGTTTTTGTTTTGTTTTGTTTTGCTTTGCTTTGTTTGTTTCAGAATTAAAGTGAAAAGCTCCATCCTTTGGGATAAGCTCAGAGACCATGTGGGTCTACTTCAGCAAGCCTCTAGAAGACCAGGAGCCCCTAGAGTTAATATGACCAGCTGCAACTACAATGTCATCCAAAGGATCTAACATGTCATGCAACACCAATTACAGTCTAGAGCTTGGGGTGACTATCTCAGGGTCAGGCTGATGAGTGGCAGGCACTTGATGAGATGAAAGGTATGAATGTGGGTCAGAAGCGGGAAAGGAAACATTGCCCATCCAAGAAGCTGGTGTCCATGGGGTCAAACAGCAGACAGAGAAACAGAATGTGGTCAGTCAGAGAGCCCTGTCACTGAATCTCCCAGCAATACAGGATCTACACTGTGAAGAATTTGAGCTGTAAAGTGACAAGACCTAGAAAGAATAGTGTGAAGGGGATGGGGCTGGGAGTCACCATTTTATAATCAGATTGAAACATGAAATTGACAATTGTAGTTAAAATCAAAAGACAGAAGTGTCTACACAGAATAAAGACATCCTTTTGTTTTTTCATGGAGGGTGAGACTCTCAAATGGGTCTAGTCAAAACACAGTATTTATTTCAGCAAGAAACACAGCATGGTAAGAATACTCACCTTTCCAACAAGCTTTAAAAGAGAGAGAGAGCGGGAGAGAGAAAGAAAGACAGAGAGGAGTCAGTTACATCTGTGAAACACACACTAAAAATAATCCAAAACAATAAAATTTCACCAAAGCCTAATATTTTCTTTGATTCTAAGTGCACATGAGTGTAACTGAGGCTAATGCCTAAGTTACAAGGAGTTAAGGCTCAAGGATTAAGGAAGATACACACAGAATTTTATTAATCTGTGAACCTTCCTGACCCTTTCTCCCTGTGAGTCATGGGCAGCAAACTAGCAGAATTTTGGTGGAGATCTGAAACACTGATCACTTGTCCTAGAAGCAGAATAGATGAGCTTCTGATCAAATGGCAAGATAACTAAAATTCAATTTGTTTTGTCTCTCCTCTTGTAGCCTTCTGAGAGTCCTTCAGCAAGGCAAGGCTAAAATATGGGGTTTTATTTTCTTCCCTGATGAATATCTTGGGAATCTCTATTTTCCTACAGAACTGTGAGGATTTCCAAATAAATATTCTTTGCTAAAGAGTAAACACAGCTCCTGCGTTTGAATGATCTCCATATCTAGAGAGAGGAGGAAAATCCCCCCAAAATTTATCTTGAGCAAAATAGCATCTGGTTTCTCTAAATGATTTTCTCTGTCAGATGAAGTGGAGAAAATGTCAGTAAATCTTTAGAAAAGAACAGGCCTGACAATTTCTATGTTCATTTTACTAAATTCCTGGAAGTAAATGAGTCACTTCAATATAATGAAAGATTTTATTAGTGCCGACAACAAATTGGCTTCCATCTTGCTGTCCCACAGCACATGTTCTCCTCACATCAACCCTATTAACATCTTTTATCATTAGCCTGTGCCAGTAGGCAGCACACAAAGCCCACAGCTTCCTGTGCATCTCAAGGCCTGAAACAGATCTCTTTTTTTCTGACAGAGAACTTTATTTGTTAACCTCCAACCCAGCTTTGCGGCTAGAAGCGCAGGCTCTGGAAATAGATACACATGTCTGGGTTTTAATCTAATAAAGCTGGGTGACTTTGGAGAAACTAGTTGACCTCTTTCAGTATGTTTCTTCTTAAACTTATTTTTCCTAAGAATCTTCTTTACTTATGCCTCTCCCTCCAAAACTAATCATCTGGGTCCTCCTGTTTTATTCTCAACCACCTTCCTCTCTCCCCATTCTCCCTGCAGCCTCCTCGATCTTTTATTTCATTCTGGGTGTAAGGTCTGAGCCACCAGCTCAGGACCCAGGCCCTGCCCTGAACTCTGTGTGGCAGACAACTTCCGCAGGATAAAAGAGCAAAAATGTTAGACCAGGTCCAACTTTATAGGGCCCTGGTGATGTCATCTATAAAGTGAGGCAATGTGAAATAGCTCTAAAGGCCTGTCACCCAACTCCTCATCTAAAGTGTGAATTCCAGAATTCCATGCTCACTGATCAGGACCCCTTCTGGTTATAGAACCTGCCCACTCTCCCCCATCCTTTTAATTTCCTGGCTAACTCCTTTCATTCAGTGTTGGAAAACTGTTTTCAAATCTCAGACTCTACACGGGGCAGGTCATTACCTCACCAGCCCCTTCCACCTCCTTTGGTCTCCTTTGATGTTCCTGAGAAGACTACCACCACCTTGAGCGTGTCTGACCACACATTCGTCTCCCCTCAATGGCTCTCCCTTTGCCCACTCCTTGTGGCCCCAGGCCTGGTCTTCACCTTCTCCATGCTGGAGAGCGTTTATGCTTCCCAAACAATGTCTTTCACAAGGTTCACTCCCTTTGAATTCTCTCACCACTGGTTTCTTCATGCTTCTTTTCAAGTTGCCCACACTTGGCGGGACTTCCTCATCTCTGCAATGCCATTTCCTGTACTTTCACCGCATCCTTTTTGCTAAAGTATCTCCCTGGGTTCAACCTTTGGGGTTCGGTTTCTTTCTCTCTGGTTTCATTCTTTGGAATTTCATCCATCCATGTGTCTCGAAGGACCAAAGCACTTGAGCGACTTCAATATCTGAGTCTCCTTCCCTGATCCTCACCTTTATTTCAGTCCCTTTTCATCGGCTGCCTGTATTTTATTTTAATTTAGGGCCTACCTCTAAAATGTTTTAAATCACCATGTTTTCCTGCCAATTGAGTTCCCTTCACAAATCCTCCTCCTCCTGATCCATAGTGATACTAAGATATTAAGCTACACCTCTCCCCGTCTGGACTTACAATGGTTGCGAAGTTGTTTTAGTTGTTCTGTCCTTGCCACATGCTTGCAATGACTACATTCTCATCCAGTCCCCTTCAGTAAAGTCTTTCCAATTTTCCTACTTCACATTCTTCTGATTGTGATTGTATAAACACTATTATAAATCACATATAAATGAAGACTAATCACCTAAAATTCTACCACCCAAACACAATTTTTACATTTTCCTACCTTTGTCTCCAGTATATTTTTACGTATATATATGCACATATCTATTTACATGTAAAAATTAGGATTCAATTTAATTTTCTGCTTTTTAATAGCAATATTTTTCATATTCTGACTTCATAAAAACCATATCTGCTTAATATTTTATCAGATGATATACCATAACCTAATTATTCTATAAGTGTAAAGAGTCTAAATGTATAGTTATTTTGTTTTAATGAATATTTCAAAGATCACCTGTATCTATAATTTTTCCTTGTTTTATTTCCTTAGAATAAATTTTTAGAAATAAGTCACTTAGAGTTTTCTACCTCATTCTCCCCTTCTTCATAATCAAAGACAATTTTTATTCTGTTTTATTCTTTTGCTGAAACTATTGTTTTGCCACTCCCACTTACATCTTCATAGCCAGATTCAATTAGCTCCTTCCAAGGATCCTTCATTAAATAAGTAAGTAATCAACTAACCCGAAACTCCCTGCTCACCCGCTTTAACCTCATGCTTTCTCAGGCCTTTGTACACAACTGGTATAAGGGTCAACTTCTTCACACACCATGTGAGTTGGTCTCTAATTGTTTCCCATTGGCGTGTTTTCTCTCGCTGTAGGAATCACACCTTATATTTAGGGTGAGTTAAGGTATTCATCACTTACTTACACTCCTTTTCCTCCCACCTTTGGTGTGAGCTGTTCTACAGAAGGCACATTTGCCTTCTTCATCAGCAAATTCCACCTCCTCATTCACATACCCACACTGCCTTCATCCCAAATGCCCTCACCAATCACTGATGCACTTGTCCTATGACACATAGATACTCACGACTATGGTCCCGGATGAACTGGATCAGATCACATTGCTGTAAATAATAAAAGGGAGAGGGAACAGAAACATGAGCACAGTGACCTGTGACTGGCTATATTTATTAGCCGGTGGGCTGGCTGGGAATTCTTTCATGAATAAGGAGATACTTACAGAATATACAGGCTTCCCAGGCACGCCTTTAGGGCCCTCGGAAAATAAAATCAGAGCAAGTTATTGGTATGTGAATTGAAGTCTTTAATGTCAAAACAAAAGCAAATGAAAAGACCTTCTTTCTTAAAGGCACAGCTGGCAGAGAGCAGTGAATTGGTGGATTACAATGCTCTCTCTCCACTTAAATCAAGAGGATAAATTTTTTTCAGTGTTAGATTAATTAAACTAATATCTGCCCAGAGTGAACTGAATCATTTACCTTAGGTAAGAAGAAAGAAGAGTATTTCTTAAAGACATTTGTACTAAAGATATAACACTTAGAAGGCATTTCTCATTATAAAAGTTAAAATTCTGAACAGCAGATTTCCCAAAGCATGGCACCAAGGAGAGGATTTATAAAGAATCCAGAATTATAGGTACATTACAAATCAAGGTGTTTAAAATGCAAGTAGCAGCATACAACCTCTACATATGTGAAATAACCAAAGACAATTATGTAGCAAAATGAGCATTACACAAAAGAGAAGCATACACATTAAGCTCATAAATGCTGAGAGATTACAGAACAAAGGAGTACAAGTAATTGAGTGAGATTAATCAAGGAAGATTCCTGAAAAAAGGCAGTCCTTCCTTGACATCTTAAGCTTTGTTCTTTTCTCTTTCCTTTTATCAGGAACTAGCTTCTCCTTGGCAGCAGTTCTTACGATGTCTGTGCACGTGGATCCCTCTGGGCAACTGATGAATGCTAGGATGCTGGCTTCAAAAAATGCTATTACATACTCATATTAGTACAATGTCACTGGCTTCTCAGCTGCTCAACGGTGGATAGCAGTACAAGAATCTTTTTTTCTAAATGACAGCAGGGTATCTGTCCATCCATTCATGTAATATTCAGTTAAATGTCTGCTGAATGCTGAGGTGCTCCACTGCATGCTGCTGGTATTAATCAGAACTATTGTGGCCAAATCTCTCCAGAGTCTAAATTTTGTGGTATTCATGATTCTTCCTATGGGGGAATATTTTCTTCCGGACCCAAATCAGGAAAGTATGCATCTTACTAAATGATACTGAGTCATATCCTTCCCTTTACAAGTTATGGCAGAAAACAGGAAAAAAAATGTACAGCCATATATATAGAGAGAAACAGTTTCTGGCCAATAAATAGGCAGCCCACATTTTAACAGAGAATCAGAACTGTAGCGTATGTTCTAAATGACTTTAGAGTAACTTTTGTTTTTAAGCAGAGGCGGAGGATCAAAGGCTTGAGACAAAGAAGCCACATTCTACTGTACTGGCAAGGGCTGAACACAAGATCAAGATCTGAGACCCTCTAAATAAGAGCTCCAGAATCTGGACAGGACATAAATCCAGACTGGACCAAACTGGCTCAGAGACTAGATTCTTACCCACACAACTAAGAATACTTACCAGTTCTTTGATGTGAAAGCAAGAAAAGATTACATCAGAATACCCGTTATAAGTAGTTAATTCTTGTCCTACCATGGATTCAGTCATTCACAAAATACCCACTTTTTTTGTTTTCTTTATGAAGTCCCAAGTTAAAGAATCCATCCAGGTAGTGAGAAAATATTCACAATGCACAGACAAGATTAGCAGTTTCTCCACTTCATACACAATGCTGCCTGTGCCTCTTACTAAATGCTGGCAACATTTAGTTCTTACCTGACTGTGCTCATTAGGGGAGAGAGACATGTAAATAAATCATCACAATAGCATGAGAGGAACTAAAACGAAGATGCAAATATTTCATCAGAGGGAGATGTGCCCGACTGCCAGAGAATGCTTTCAGAAGTCACATTTCTCTTATAATGAAATCATAGTGGAAAGTTGCAGGTACATTTCCAAATCTCTCTACAGTCTAACTTTTGAGGATAGGTAGGCAACAATAATGGCTTCGGGAAACTCTAACAGCTTGTCTAGCATGATAGAACTTTGCCAAGACACCTTTACAAAGCTTATGCAACCCATCCCTGTTTTCAAAAATTTGGTTAAAAAAAAAAAAACAGTAACAGCTAATATTTGCATTTAACATCATAGTTTACAAAGAGTATTCACTTTGGATTATCTGATCTTCATGGCTATCTTTTGAGGTGGTTAGCACAAAATATGTCATCCTCATTTTAGAGGTAAACTGAAAGACTCAGCAACTGGCCCAAGGACACATAGCTAGTAAAAAACAGAATCTGGACTTGAACTCAGTGCTTCTGACTTTAAATTCCATGTCTTTTCCATTAAACCTAGAAACCTGGGAATCGGTATACTATATGTGACTTAGTACATATGGGAAAACTTACTCTTCGTCCAGGAGGGCCTCCGAGTCCTTGAGATCCCGGCACACCTTTCAAGCCCACAGTGAGCTGCAGACAGAAATATGCATTACCTTCCACCTCCTCTTCCATGAGACTACCTCAGTTTTCATGCGACTTTATAATTAAAAATATATTTTTAAAGAAAGCAATTATTAATTCAAGTCAAATAAATTTATTGTAATATAAACAGCCATTCTTAATCAGTGATAAACATGCATTTCCCTCTTAGCCTCTTCATTTAGTGACATACTTTGCTCTGGCACTGGCAGTACATTTAAATTTAAATTGGTCATAAGCTAGGTTGGTGATAAAAAAAAAGCAAATATAATAGGCACACAGAGATCTAATAAAAATTTCCCATCCACAAAAGATCAAATACAAAAAATAATAGCCCATGTACATAAGAGGATATGGGTGGGCTATGTCATTCCCATATCTCAAGGTGATGAGTCTGGGTGCTAATGAAATTTATCCAGCCAGATGGAAAGTATCTGCTAAATTGAACATCTCGCACAGATAATGACTACTGACATTACACTCAAACTTTAAAATGAAAGGACGCTTGTCTCAGCATTTTGCTTTTAAATAAGTATAGCATTCCATTCTGTACTTTGCTAATTAGATCTCAACAGCCTTCTTTAAAATGAATACGCCAGATGACCTTGGTTATAGATAGTAGAATTGTCAGAAAATCCTCAGAGATACAGCAGAAGAATGTCAGCTTCATTTCCACTCATAGGATTAATATTCTGGGCTTTACTCTGTGCCTAAGAAAAGACCAGAAGGCACTGACAATCCTTGGAACAGCCAGTTATCAATTTGTAAATCTTTATAATAGCTCAAAGTCATGGAACTAAGGTTAGACTTTAGAATTGAAAATGACCTTTGGTGTCATTAAGTTCAATTTTCATATTATAGAAATAGAGATTCTAAAAAGGTGTGTTGAAGATCATACATCTAGGAAGTGACATTTCAAGAGCCCTTGGGTTAGATTGATAATCCCCATTTATTATTACAACATAAAAGCCAGAGTCTTCCATAAAAGCATATATTATTTCTGGAATTACTTACTCTTTGTCCCCTAAATCCTTTGGGTCCAGGCCCCCCAGGAATTCCAGGATTGCCAACTTCACCCTAAAAATTCAAATATAAGAAATTAATGTTTAATCAAATGTTAAAATATTTGCTATAAAAAAATAAAAATAATTATTTCCAATCCAAAATCCAATTGTTCTTATAACAATACTATTTAATAAACACTGAAAGTCAACTTCTATCATTTTGTACTATGTCATTGATACAATTAGATATTTTAAAAACTATTTTTAATTTTCTAAGAATACAAATATTTATGTATAAATAGCAATGTATGGCTATCCACTCAGTCACTAAAAATATCTAAAGAAAAATGCTTATAAATCAGGGAAAATATATGGAGCATTGACTATGTAAAATACTAAATAATGAATTGCTTCCTAAATTTAGAAATTATTTCTGGAAAAAATTGAAGGTAAAAAATATTTACTGTGACTTCAGTGGGAAACTAATTTTAGCACTTATTTATTAATATGCTAATTTTACATTTATTCCTAAATTGAAATATGCTAATTTTCTCCCTTTATCAGTAAAGTAGAAAATTAGTCCTCTTCAAAGAGAAGTTTTGTCCTAACAGTTACTTATATAGTCCCTTCTTGCACACTTCTCTCCCTAAGAAAAGACTCTCTTTTGGTAATTCACCAATTAATAGCACTTTTAAAAAAATGCTCTTTTAAAAGAGTTCAGATATTGGCTGTTTTCCTGTAGCTGATTTGATTTGCCTAATTAGACACTATTTTTTAACCCATATTTTGAATTTTATTTTGAGCATCAACTATGTTGAACACACTCTTCTAGACAGTACAATTTTTAAATAAAGGTAATCTTATCATATAACTCCACTGTATAAAACAGATAATGAGAACTACTTTGATTGAAATGGAACATCTATCTGGTTCTAGAGCATGAAGATGGATTTCAATCTGGTAGGTGATGAGTAATTCTGGAAGATGTTTGGTCAGGAGAGTAACATCATTAGGCTATGCTTTAGAACTGACCATGCTATTTGGGATGAACTGAAGCAGGGAGACGTTGGAAGTAGGAGATCAATGAGAAGAATATTGTCATATTTCAAGTGAGAGGAAATAAAGGCTGCAAAATCTGAATAGCAAATAGCAATAGCTGAAGCCAAAAATTTTGAATGAGATCACCAAGGAAGAGAAATCAAGAAGACTAAGGACTAAACTAGACTTAGGGTTTTAAGATAAGGCACATCAGGCAATGAAGGACAGGACAATCTTTTCCAATTTAAATGTTCATGGAAGTTAAGGATGGTCCTCTCTTCATGAAGCCCAGGCAAAACAACCGCCCTGCTATGTTTTTGTTTGTTTGTTTGTTTGTTTGTTTGTTTCATTGAGATCTACAAGCTTATCTCAATTATCAAGTGGAAGGTTAAGATTTAAGTAATTTCAACAGAAGGTCAAATGCACAATACCTTTTGCCCCATATCTCCAGGTAATCCTCTTGGGCCCTATAATTTTCAGCAAAGAACATAAATAAATTGACACATCATTGTTGCAGTATGATCATTTTTACTTCTATTATTTAGGTTTGGTTCATCAATTAACAAAATAATTGCTTTCCATATTTACCTTTACTCCTTTTCGTCCCATATGACCATAGCCTGGGATGCCATAATCTCCCTGTGAACATATCAGTTTATTTCAATATCTCAAAATTGAAAATCAATTGTAATCTATACTGGGGAAATTATAATGCCAGGAGAGAAGCACTGAAGACTTCCAGGTGGAGAGGGCCTAGTTAGTGACTTTGAACTTTGGAAATATGCTTGTTGTTGGGTTTCCTCACTTTCTGGTATGTGTCCTGGTAATTTTTTAGCCAGCTCCACTCTTCAAACATTGCATAAGTCATTCAGAACTTATGGAGTAGCCATTATGGCTATTATTTGTCTGAGAAATTAGGAGCTGGTTCAGAGGTCATGGGTGAGGAATGCCCCTCCCCTAAAAATTACAAACGGCCAATAGACATATGGAAAAACATCCTCCCTAGGAACTAAAGAAATACAATTTGAAACAGCAATGTGATACCTTTTTTTTTTTTTTTTGGTAAATAAAGTTGGAAAAGATAAAAATAAGAAAGTAACAATACCCACTGTTGGTATGGATGCCCAGAAGGAAACCCTCTCCTGCATAACACATGTGTGCATATTATTGTTTGAATTTTCCTCAAGGCATTTTGCAATAGAATTCAAGCCTTAATTGTATACATAATTTTTGATCCAGTTGTGCTACTGTGTTATGTAGAAATGAATTATGGTTTTGTTCAAAAAAGTTAGGTACAAGAATGTTCACTTCTGCACTGTCGATGACAGTGAAAAATTAAAAACTAAATATCCAATAATAAGAGATCAGTCAAAGGAACTAAAGTACAGACATTCAGTAGAATATTTTGAAGTTATTAAAAATGATGTTGAGTGGAAAATGTAATGACATGGGAATATGCTCTGGTATATTGTTAAAAGGGAAAAATAGAGTGTATTTTTTTTTTTGTATTTCTAGAATGTTAATGATAAATATCTCAAAATGGTGAGATTGTGGAAATTTTTTTATTTCCCATTTCCCATCTTTTACACTTGGTCAGTTTTCCATAATATCCATGCACAGCAATTATGATAAACATTAGTTTTAAAAAGGAATAAAAAAATTGTTCCTATATTGGCTGCTCCTTGGACCAAGATCCTGGTACAGCCAGAGCCACTGGAACAGATACCTCCTTTCTTGGCCCTACTTCTCTCTTCTTATTTTCACTCTAGAGTTTTACAAGAAGGAGAGAGAAACAGGTGGAGCTGTTTTCAAATGACATATGTCTATATGGCCACATTGGTTGTCAATATATTGAGATGCCCTCTATATCCTCTTTGCATGTCCCCTTTCTCTCTCACTGTTCTCCCTAACTTTAACAGACTAGCTACAGAATGGGATTGAAAGAGATACAGGGGGGTGAAAGAGATACAGGGGGGTGAAAGAGATGTCCCAGCATCTTCCCAGAAGGTTCTGAAACACCTTCACTATCCCAGGTGCTTTGACTGATGGTGTCAGCTCCCATTTCTTTACCTCAGAACTTAGCACTTGGAGCTGGGGAAGGGTAAGAGTCCTAAAACCTCACACCTGTTTTCCTCGCTGTCCAGCTTGCCCCACTGGCCCAGGATCTCCAGGGATTCCAAGTTCTCCCTAGTAAATGGACAAGAAGAGCTTTAGTTTGGTAAAACCAAACTTAGTTCCCACCATAGCAAGTTCTGTGCACCAGTTGGGAGACCTAAGGTTCTCAGTGAGGGTTCAATGCCCAGTAAGGAGATAGGTTATTGAAAACTAATAATGATTTCCCCAAAGGTGAGCAAAAAACATCAGTATAACTCGGGGCTGGACTCAATGTTGCTGAAGAATTGAAGGAATAGGCAAAGAGTGGAAAATGTGCTCCAGGGAAAGTTGTTAATTTGCCTATCCAACAATTATTTACTGTCATGGAAAATAAACTGTTGAACATGATAGGTATTGTCCTGGTTGGAAAAACAGAGAATTAGACAGGCAAACCTGGATGATAAAATTCAGGGTACTATGGCAGCAAAAAGAAGGAGAATTTAAATTAGATTTGGTGGGGCTAGAAAGCTGGCTACCTGACAAAAAGGATCATGGACGCTGAGGCTTGAAGGATGAATTGTGTAAGCTGGAAAATGGATCAGGTGGAGGGAAAGCATTAGTTAGAAGCCTGGGGGCAAGTATGCAGGAGAAAGCAGAGCTAAGAAACCTCAGAATTAAACAGAGTCTAATAGTAAAGCTAAGCTACTTTAAAGTCTGGAGATTTTCCTAAAGACCCTGAGGAAATTAAGGCTAGCTACATAATTTGTGGGGTTCAGTGTAAAAAGAAAGCACAGGTCTCTTGCTCAAATCTTAAGCCTTTCAAGATGGTGACAGCAGAATATTAAGTCAAGCATGAGGCCTTTCTAAGCTAGGCCCCCTGTGTGACCACACAGGTCCTAGGCCCCTAACGCTGCCTTTGGGGCAAGGGGCTGCTGAAAGATTTTAAGCAAGGGGGTGGGATTCCAAATAGGCCAAGAGTTTGTTCTCTGACAATCTCTAACAGAGCCACTGCAGAGAAGGTAGGATAAGTTAGACAGGAAACTACATGCACAAATAGATTTGGGTTCTGACACCCCCCACTCTTGGCCCAACTCTGCCACCATGTGCGTTCATACATTCAGGAAATCAGGATGCTAAAGACATTTTTTCAGTGTTGTTTCATGATGAGAAAGATCACTATGTCTTTCCTAGTGAAATGGGGCAGTTTCATGAAGAGGTAAGTAGTTACCACCCAATGGAAGGAAAAGAATATATTAGCAGAAAGTTGGTGGGTGGGTGATGAAATCATGTGAAGAATTAACATGGAAATCAAGAAAAGAATAGAAGCACTTTTTCTCTCAGTATTTGAAAACTATACAAAATCTATTACTTTTTTCCCCAAAGGTCCAGGTCTTCCAACATCCCCTTTAGCTCCTATTGGCCCGGGAGAACCCTGAAAGAAAACAGAAAACAGAAATGTTGGTGCTACAGCAATTCTTAGAACACTCAACAGATAAGTTCAGCTTTCCTTCATGCCATTTCCAACAACTCCTTGATGCCTCCTTAACAAGAAACCCAGAAACCCAGGGTAGATATCGGGGCTGAAGCCCGATGATTTAGGCTACAGTCCTGGTCAGAGGACCACCAGTCTCCATCTACAGGGATGCTACTGTCCATATGGGACCTTACTGAGAAACAGAAAAGGTGCCTTTGACTCGACACACAACATTTCTGAATATGGCCAATTTGTTGTAATGCACAGATTTTGTGAGAACACAGTATTTTGCTATCATTGGCACTTTTGTGCACTGCACCATGCACACATACAACGCGGTGTGCAGAATGTGTTTCAGTTTCCCAGTCTGAAAATGGGTGAACATGTCTTTCACAAACATGCTAGGAAGATTACTGAGCAAACACAGGTATCCCTCGCTTTCTGAACTCTCACCAGCTGAGCTAAGGAACTGAATAGACCCAGAACATTTTTCATATGAATCCCTCACTATCCATACTCTCAGTACTCACTGTTAGAAATTTGGGAACCAAATAGATTCAGAGGGTGAATTCAAAGTTGGATTTAAATAAATTTGAGTAGCGAGGGATCTTTGTAGAAGTAATTTTAAATATCCGCAGTCAATGCAGATGTGCATGGCACAGATACTTTTTAAAGGTTAGAAAAAGCAGCCTAATGTATCAGGCTTCAAAATGTTCATGAGTCAGCAAGATTTGTATTCGTCCAAATGCTTTCTTCAGGCTGATGAAATGGGTCTGCGGTTTCCAAATAAAACTCCAGTAAAGGAGAAAGAGGAGGACTTACGCTATGTATAAGGAATCTGAGCTGTGCTAAAAATTTGTCCCAAATTTTTTGTCCCAAGTCAATCCTAAAGTGAAATACTTCCTATGTAAGTAATATAAAATAAACTATATATGAAGTTGTTTTTGAAGCAGGAGGGAAATAAAGATTGGAGACAACTGACTAACATTTCTGAGTCACTCACCTGAGGTCCTTTGTGCCCCTCTCTTCCCATCTCTCCTTTCCTGCCAGGAACTCCATTTAACCCCTTTTGTGGTAACAAAAGAAAGAAAATGAATTCAATGAGAACTTCCTTTCGTCATTAGTGCTTTTGAAACAGCCTCACCGAAAAGCAATGGTCCAACCCTTCCAGCAGCCTTTCAACTCTGAGATTAAGCATGTGTTAGAAGAGAAATTGAGGGGAGACCCAGATGCAGGGGTGCAGATCTTATTATAGAATTCCCAGGCTGGATATAACACCTTCATCTCTCTCTGAGAGGGAGGAATGAAAAAGAGACTAAAGGGAGAAATAAAACCCATTGGAGAAGGAAGGACTATAAAACCAACTGTCAGATGGATTCTTTTGATGGGGCAGGTTCCCTGGGCCAAAATGCTTTCGATGTGTGAAATACAGAGCAAAGTTGTTTCAAGTTAGCAGAAAGGGATATTTTAGCAGCAGATCTCAACAGGTATTTTAAAGCACATTTTCTGCCATATTTACCATCAAATATATGGTTTTTATATGGTTCTCTTACATAAAAGAAAAAAATAGAGGTTCTGGTAATGCTTCTCATTACTAAAGCACCAGCTGGAAAATGGCCCTGGCTGCTCCCTACAAATGATATTTGGAGCCACTGGGCTAGCCGTGGTTCACTGCCTAAGTATTAAAAGGACCCTGGAGTAGTGAAGGTCATGTCACCCCTCTCTCCGCAAAGCCTGAGAACGGATCTCAGTTGGTCCTATGGCTAGTCAATCTAGACAACCTGGTACCTGGTGGCTTGGGTAAGGGACTCCATAACCACTCAAGAGAATCCCAAATTCCAGTTTAGTGTTACTAATCTGAAACTTCCTAAAAGAAAAATGAATTCCTGGGAAGCTCTTAGAATGGACACATCCACACAGGCCTTTCTAGACCAGTTCAAGTGTAAAGTGGACTCCATATGGTGACTAAATACCCATGTATTATGAAGCCATTCTCCAGGAATGACTGTAGCATCTTTCTGACACGGAAGAGAGACAGAGATGTCCTAACTCTGTCACCCACATCACTAATGATATGACCAAGAAAAAATGCAAATGGCTCACATAAAGCCCTATTGGTGATATTCCAGAAGCACTGTCATCCTCTGTGGAGTTAGCTTTAGGTAAATTGAATAACAGTTTCTGATTCCTAACTTTCCTTCATGGCAGTCTGTGGGCAGGACCTCAACTAAGGAAAAAAAACCAATTTGTTATTGATTAAGGTCTTAATAATTCATTATTATTAACATGCAGACAAAATACCAGGTGAGCACAAGAGCATGCCTTTCTTCTATTAGTGAGCTGCAAATGTAAGAGCAAATTTGCTTGAACAAAATCATCCAGCTGCAATGGGAAATGAGGGATTCCAGAGACAGTGCCATGGAGGAGGGAGAGGTAGATTACAAATCTTTTCTTTATTTATTTTTATATAGAACTGCCTGCCATCTTCTAATTAGAGTAACTCAGCATTATTTATCTATTTTTATGAAATATCCCAACATACCTGTGGGCCTTGTAATCCTTCAGCTCCCTGTGCACCTTTAGGTCCAGGATTTCCCGGCTGCCCCTGATGAATGAGAGTTTTCCATGTTAAGGTTATCTCCACATAGTTTACATATAGATTTTCTCTTTAGAGTACCTAGTACTACAGTACATAGTATCCAGGTACTGTTTTGTTTTTCTTGGCTTCTATCCTACTTTGCCCAGGATTTTACTCTTTCATATTGTCTAAAATGAAAACAATGTTTTTGATTCTAGTAAAGAAGTTCACGCTATTGTAATCAATTCCCAAGGTATGTGAAAAGCATTCAAGTGCACAACATTTGGGATTACACAGGACTCTTGTCTATGAAGTATCTGTGGAGGAGGCTTTGCCTTACTCAGGCCTGTCTTCTTCCTGGCACCTGAACTCATGGGCACTTATGTTCCCCTCCCTCGTCCCCATCAGTGGGGATCACCTCCAATGCCCTGCACTTCCTACAACATCTTTGTCAAATGCTCATTCATTACCAGTGCCATTTCATGTGAGAATCTCCTTGGCCTCATCTACCACAGAAAATAAGAAGTAAAGGGCACTCACCGGGGCACCATAGTGTCCCCTTCGGCCTTCTCTTCCCTGGAAGAGAAAAGCCAAAGTGTTAGTACATGGGCATTCCTTACAGGCAAACCAGCCTATCTCATTCCCTGACAGACATTAGTAACAGGCAGCTCAAAGGAATAACTTCCTCAAGGCACTTTCCAAAAATGAGTTTTCATACTAGGCACTTAATTATAGATTAACATTTGGGGGATTGACTGCAAACCAATCTAATCGAGGAGGCAGTGTGGAGAATCAAACCATTCTGAAGAACCTGCCTTCCACCTTTCCTCTCTGGTAAAACTCATAAAGCACTGCCTGCTCATCAGAGCCTTCCTGCATGAGGACCACCTGCATGAGACGGCCACATGCATCTCTTTCTGTCCTAAGCCCCTGATTGTATCTTGGGAGAGAGCAAATTATTGTTAGACACAGTGCTTCCTATAGGCCCAGTGGGGGTTGTTTCCATGGAATTCTACAAGGAAGAAATGACTGATGGGGTCTGTTCAACTTTTGTGTGGTCCAAATGGCACCTCCAGGTTCGTCAGAGAAAAGCCAGGCTAATCTCTGAAGCCAAAATCTGCACCTATTCAGAAGTGATTTCAGGTTGCTAGCTCAGGCTCTCCACCCAGTGGCTGTTTTTGCCACATGCTCTTCTTTCCAGAAGGTTAACCAACGGGAAGATAACTCAGGCCCCAGATCCTAACTTTTTTCCCTAAACATCAATGATAAAGTCCGTGCCCTCGCTTCCCAGGCTAACACACCTGCCTCTGCAAGAGAACCGTGGCACGTTTCCACCATCAATTTACTTTGTGTTGTGATGAACAACTAAGATTACTTTAGGTACAAAACAAATACTTTTTAAAATTCTATTCATTCATTCCTTGAGTCATTTATTGATTCATTAAGAAAGGTAGCCATGGAAATCACTTCAGAAACACTGCTTTTTTCAACTGCTCACTTTCTGAAACTTTTTAGAGTAAACTACCTGACCAAATATTACCTCTACCAGACTGGCTGATGATTAGAATTCCTCCACTGAGGGTGAGGTTGTGCCCCTTGATTCAGGCAGGCACTCTTTGCTTTTAAAATGCAAATACCCTTTGGGAGAAGTCACCCGTTGTAACTTGTCAGCTGTTTGTACCTTGATATAACTGATAGAACTCTTGACATATGAAAACAGAGAAGAAACAGTAGTGAAAGTTGAAATCACTGCTTCCACACGGTCATAATGCTATCCATTAAAAAACAAGGATAAAATAGCATTTATTCTGTGACAAACAGTATGCACAATGTTTAGGGGGGGTGTCCTTAGAAGTCAGGCAACCTCTAGCTCGACCATTCCCTTTAAAGCCTTTGCAGCAAAGGGCATTTGTACGATAACCTTTAGCCAGGGTGATTAGGAGCACAGACTCTGGAGTGCAACAGTCTGGGTTCAAACCCCAGCTCTACCATTTATTACCTATCTTGATCCTGGAAAAGCTATACAAGGTTCTTTGTTTTCTCATCTGTAATCTGGATATAATAACAACATCTACCCCAAACGTTTATCATGAGGATTAAATAAATTAATATTTGAGAATAATCTGATCAGCACCTGGCATAACATAGATGCTATAAAGCAGTGGTCCCAACCTCTGTGGTACCAGGGACCGGTGCTCCTATGAAAATTTAGTGCCTGATGATCTGAGGTGGTGCTGAGGTGGCAATGCTAGTGCTGGGGAGTGGATGCAAATACAGATGAAGCTTCATTCAACTGCTGTACAGCCTGGTTCCTCACAGGCCACCGACCAGTACGTACACATCTGTGGCCCAGAGGTTGGGGACCCCTGCTATAGAAGTATAAATGCTATTATTTATAAGTATTCTTTATGTGTGACAGGAAAAAAGCAGTAGGCCTGGAATGTAATTTCAAGTTCACTGATCCATTTGGGGGGACAACAGCTAGTACAATTATTAATTTATATAAGCTGAAATTCTGTCAAACAGAAGGCAGCATCTTAGGTTTGCTTGTGCTCTTAGAATTTATCAACCTCTAAAGCCCCTCTGCCCCTCATTAAGAATTCTGGCCTTCCTGGAAAGGTGGGGGTGAGAGTAGAAAAGCTTGGTGTTGTTTCATATCCACAATGCCTTACTTAATTCAGGAGAAAAGAGGTTACAGAGGAGGAGATGGGCAGGAAATTGTGTGAAGATGGGGGAGGGAGGGTGAGAGCTTCCTGTCCTTGGAATGACTTAAAGGGCTGGTTTGTCCAAGCAGTAATCCCCTACTCCAGCCCTAAAAGTTCTTTTTAAAAAGTACATGATTGATGGTGACAGTTATAAAGCTATTTCAAACTAAAGAATTCCCCTTAAAACAAAAATATATATTTATCTTTAAAATTTATAGCATGTGTTTCATCTTGCTGCTCTCTTAATTCTTCCGATTAATTTTAATTCTCTTGAGTGAAAAAGAGGGCAAAGTCCCAAAGAATTTTACCAGAAGCACTGGGAAGTCTAAGCCATCCCTTTGTAGATTCTTTTCCTTAAAACTATGATTTGAGATAAACAAAAGGAGGAGGAAATGAAACACATTTATCCACTATCTATCCCAGAGAGAAAGGCAATCAGCCATAGCCTTCTAAGTGAAGGAAGATTCCAAATGTGTAATAGAAAAGAAAGCCAAGTATTTTCCATTCCCTCTTGAACAAAATTTAGGGCCAGATCTAAGATATTGTTCATTATTCTCATTCTATGATCTCCATGCTAAGTGCGTGATAAGGGTTTTCTAACATGTTGTAAATATCATCTCTAACTTTAGTAATCCACAGAGAGAAAGTGATTTCTTGGTTATTCCTTAAAAAAAAAAATGGAAATCCAAGGTTACTGTTTTAGGCTTGACATCACATGAGATGCTATAAAGTTACCCTAGGATCTCAAGGTTGCCTAACTGCCAGTGTTTTGGTTCATTCAGGAAGAATTTATCTGTGATTCTTTTTCCCACTGGTGATTTATGAAGAGTGTTTACCCAGTTCATAATAATCTTATTTAAGCTTAAGGATGCTAAGCTACTTGAGGAGGGCTTTTGTGTTATGGTTATTGACTCTCTTCAAAAGACATTCAAAGCTTCTGGAAGGTAGAAAGAGACAAGCAAACTATGTCACAGAGGTTCTCAAACCGGGGCAATTCTGCCCCCACCTCCCACACCACACCAGTGCCAATGTATCAGCCCTGGATCAGCCAACTCTGCAGCAAAAAAATATTCTGAATGTCTCTATGGCATCTCCAAGTGATAAGGAGGGGAAATAAATGTCCACAGAAATACTTACCTCACTTCCTCTGGGACTAGGACTGCCCTGTGTCCCTTTCTGTCCAGTACTGCCCTAGGAATACAACAGTTCCCTAAGATCATAAGGCAAAATATTCTGAATAAACTACTAAGGCATCGATATCTAAAGCTCAAGCATCTAAAACAGCAGAACAAGAATGTCATGCTAAAATATTTCTGCATATTAACACTATTGGGTATATATCCATTTAAGAGAAAAAAGGTATTGTAACATGCACTATTACTATCAGTTTTCCCATATAATATCACCTCATAGAAATTTAATAATATTGTCTATGTTATAACCTATTACAGATATAAGGTTCTTATAAATGTGTATTTAAGGGTGGTTGTTCAATTACAGAAGACTAACATATTTTACTAAATAATTAATTTAGACTTTATGAAAGCTTCAGCTCAATAACAGAATTAATCAACTCATATAAAATAGATCCAATTACTTGTCTTCCTTGTTCTCCTTTGGAGCCCTTCTGTCCTGTGATGTTATTGTTTTGTCCTGGATTACCCTAAAGAAAGATTTTAAAAAGTATTTCAGAATCAAGAAATAGCATCTTTATTTCTTTTTCTTTTTCTTTTCTTTTCTTTTTTTTTTTTTTTTGGCAAAACGGTACAATGTTCAAGTAAGTATTAAAGTTATTTGGATTAAGTGATCAAGACTTAGAAATCCTCCATGTTTGAAACTCAGAGTTTTTTAACCCTTTTTCCTGTTTACAAAAGTGCAGCTCACTGCCAATGTTAACGCCACATGTAGGAATGCTATGTTTTCGAGGATTTGACATTTCAGCGATGGAGAATTACTATAGTTTGTAAATGGAAATACCACTATTAAAACAGAATGCTATAAATAGAATGATGTCATTTGTTTTCAAAGACTTTCAGTATACTAGAGTGATGTGAAAATAATAATAAAAGTGAGATTTTTTTGGCAACCTGTGGGGGTAGGTTAAGACTGTAATCCATGAGTGACCTCGGGGTAAATGCTGCAGCCACAAGTGCTGCCAGAGAGTATTCTCAGGGCAAACAGGAAATGGGTTAAAAAAATGAAAGTAATATTTCCCCCAGTTTGAAGAGGACTTGGTGATAAATGACAAATTATAAGAGTGCATGCTGAAGCCATGATGAATTTCCTCTCTGTATTAGCAGCTTCACTGATGCACTAGTCCAAACTTGCTCGTGTCACTCCCTCAAAGATGCATCAAGAACCCCTGTAATCAAATCTGTAAATAGGGAATCTTCGAGATTAGAAGGCCAAACAGAAAAACCATGAGAATTCAACCCCTCCCCTGACAAAGGATCTTGAAAGTCTCAACACAACATACGGATGAGTAAGATGGAACTTTAGTTCCCAGTTCTGAATTTTTAATCGGACTAGATCAGATGCAGACAGATTTTTCCCAAATAAATAAGCCTTAGTCAACCTAACTCCCTCACTCTCAAAACAAGTCTTTGCCTACAGGTTAGCAGGAGACATAAGGGAAAGGAAATAGAAACTGTGAAGCAACTAGAAATTCAGAGCCAACTGGGCCCTAGTAACTTACAGGATCCCCTGGGAAGCCCTTCTCCCCATATCCCCCAGGGGGGCCTCTGGAACCAGGGCTGCCCTGCAAAAAATAAAATGAACTTCTGAGTTAGCCTGTAGGAGGGTTTTACAATGATATTAAAATGTCAAGAGTCATCTGTTGTTGTTTTTTTTTATTTTATGGTGACACTGGTTAATGAAATCCTTTAACAGTAAGGCATGTATATATTTACACTGTGTGTTCACCTCCCATAGTTAGATTTCTTTCTGTCACCACATATTTGACCCTCCTTACCCCATCTACCTGCCCTGTCCCCCAACCTCCTACCCTCTGGTAACTACTCGTCTATAGTCCTTGTCCATGAGTAAGAGTCGTGTGTTTTAGGAGGTGAGGAAATTAATCAGACAAAATAATCCACATTCTCCTACCTCAGCCAGGTTTCCTCAGACTTCTCAAACAGGACTAAGTCTAGTTTTAGGCCTATGATCAGGATCATCTGTAGTGAGGCTGAGAAATGGGAAACCATCTCATGGTATAACATAGTGCTATCTAGTAGAACTTTTGGCAGTGATAGAAATATTCTGTATCTGCACTGTCCAATACAGCCACTAGCTTAATCAGTTGAATTAATTTTAATTTAACAGTCACATATTGCTAGTGGGTACTATATTGGACATCCCAGCCAGTCTAGCACCTTGTGACATCTATAATTAAATTGTTCACTGGACACCTCCACAGGAATGTTCCATTGTCACCTCAAACTCAACTGTTTCCAACTAAACTTGCCCAGTCCAGGATGCTTACAGACCTCTGGACTGACTCCTCATTTCATGCTCCTCTGGTAACCTAGATCTAGAAGTCATGTCCTGGAGCCAGGACTAGGGTGAAATAAGCAAGTCACCTAGTGTGCAAACCTTAGGGAAGGGCTCACTCTGTGTACCACTTCCTAGATGAGTGCTTCTTTAAATTTTCCACCCTAGGAGCTCACTCCAGTCTGGGCCCTGCCGTGTGCTTAATATGTCCTGTTTCTGTTCTCCCTGTTATTGCTTAACTTGAAGGCTTCATCACTTCTCACTTTGACTGTTACAGATCCACCCCTCATCTTTGCCTTGTCTCTATGTCATCACAGCTGCCACACTACCGCCAAATAATATTTCTAAAACGCAAATTAAATTGTGACCTCCTGATTAAAATCTTTCAAAGTCTCCCCATGGCCTAATGGTTAAAAGCACAACCCCTCCGCATGGCTCTCCAGCACCTTCCTGATCTCTTCACCCCCACCTCTTGAACCTCACCTTCCTCTACCTCTACTCTAATGCTCACGCCAAGCAGAACAACCTGCAGTGCCCTGAAGCCTCCGTGTCTTTGCTTATGCTATTCCCTCTGTCTGGAATGCCCTTCCTCCATGTCTTGTTAATTCCTATTCATCTTCAGCTCAGGGACCATTTCCTCCAGGAAGAATTCCTGAACTCCCTCCCCACCCTACTGGGTTGGGTGTCCTTCTTTGAGTTCCCATGAAGATGCTTGCAACATGGTCCCAGTCACATCTGCTACTGACATGTCTGTCTCCTCAACTATACTATGGGATCCTTGAGGACAAGGACAGTGTGGTTCATCTCTGATTCTTTAGTACATAACTCAAGTGTACAAAAAACATAAAGGCAGAGCTGCTTGAAATTATATTAATGAGTGTTGAAATGTATTGAAAATTTTAAAAGTTTCACTGTGACTTGCTATACCAAGGCCACCAAAATGATTTTGTCTCTTTTTTTTTTTTTTCTGGTGCAATAAAGAGAACATGGAAGCTGCTGACAGATAAAAGCATTCGTTCCCAGGCTTCTGAAAAAACATACCCATAGAGGATCCTTGCATGCCTTGCATTTTTCTAGCGGGAAATTCCTGAAAATGACATAGTTGCCCCCTTACCCCACCCTGGAAGGCAGCATCTTTTCAGTGATAACAGGCCTTCATTATGTGGTTAAGTCAACTGTCAGTTTTATGCCTCACAACCACTGACACGAAGCAATTAAGACTGTCTCTGTCACCAAGTTCTCCTGCTCTGATATACTGAAAAGTGTTACCTGGGATCCTGGATCACCTTTTTCTCCTTTTTTCCCAGGAGATCCATGAAAGCCCTAAAAGAAGACCAAAAAAAAATTCCCATTAAAAATATTTATATCAGCCTTATGCTGATCTTATGAAGAAAAAAATGGCTTGCCTCTTCCCCGTCGAGTCCATCAATCCCATCGTCTCCCTGTGCTCCCTGAGAGACAACAGCAGACAGCAAACAGGTCAAACGGGATCTCCGCATCACGCTTACAGGGAAAGTAATCCCATGAGAAAATTCAGTTTGAGGAAAAACTACAGTACCTCATATCCAGAAAATCCTTTGGCTCCCTGTAAAAGAGTGAACATCTCACTGACATAGCAAAGACCGAAGTGGATTCTGATGGAGCAGGAAGGGGCTGGCTTCCTACAGGGAATGACTGTGTATTTCTTCAGTGGCTTTTGGCCTTACAATCACAAAGAGGTCATATGTGGAATTTAATTTAATGCTCAAAACTCCTTGAGATTACTAAGAAGAGAATTAGTCTGCATATGAGGAAACTAACATGCAATTGGAGAAAGGGAAAGAGGGAGAAAGGGAGATGGAAAAGAAAAAAATGATGGAGGGAAGAAATGAAGGGCAGAGGGAGAGAAGGTCGTTGGGAATTTAAAATAACATCTCTAACAGAGACTTACCTTTTGACCCTGCTGCCCGGGACATCCTGTAGTCCCTTTTTCTCCTGGAGGTCCAATTTCTCCTCGGCTTCCCTGAGAAAAGGTACCCAAACAGGTATCCAAAGTGACTCTTCTGCTGGAAGCTTCCAGCAGTTTACATTTCAAGAGCGAAGCTAGCTAGAGCACATGGGTAACTCGGAGCTTTAGACAAATTCTCCCACAAACTGGTTCGTTTAATTCTGTTCTTCCACTCTAGTCAAACATTTTCCCCGTTAACCTTTAGGACTTCCTTTCTGATCCACAATCACACGAAGGTGCAGGATGAGCTAAGCTGCTTCACTGCCTCAGACAGCACTGCCAAAAGTTCGGCTGTCACCTCGCTTTCTAGCCACATTTCGAACACTCCAGAAATACATGATGGCCCTGACATCTGGCCCAGGGCCTTACTGCTGCCCTGGAAAAGTCAGCATGGCTGATGGTACAGAAGCAAGTCAGTGCCAGGGGACTGGAGCTGCACAGAAACAGTTGACGGGGAGTGACACTATTCCAAGCCAGAGCTCACCGGGAGGCCCACAAAATTGATGATCTCCAAACACAGACCATCCATACGAGAAAGAGAACTCAATGACAAAGAGAACTCAATGACGTGTGTGCATCTCCCACAAATCTTGCTTCTTCCGGGAAATATTTAAATATAGGTAAATGTTAGAGTAAAATGTATCTCAAGAGAAGGACAATGTCGTGTTCCTTGAGGGCAGGAACCCCACCTGTCTCTTTCCCCATCCTGTCCCTTGTGCCTGGCTTAGAGCTGAATGCACAGCAGGTGCTAATGGTGTGCTGTAAGGATAAGTAATGTTTTAGCAATTAGCTTAATCCTCTCCTTCCTGGAAGGTGAAGGGAGGAGTGATTTTCCTTTCCTCCGCTCTGCTTTCTTTATTCTGAGGATTGATTATTCCCAGGAAAGCAGGAGGCCTCGCTCATGGCCACAGGTTGCCGAGAGGTACAGGAATGCTGAGGCTTCCCATTGACCAGACTCCCAGCCAGCTGTGAGCTCACAGTGAAGCAGTAGCTTGACACTAGTTCCCACACTTAAAGCCCTCACCTTGCTGGCTTAGTGGGCTCCAAGACCCTTCTGCAGGTACAGGGTAAGTGACTTAAAGCATTCTACTTAGAGGTCATTTTGTAAACTACAGTCTCAGAGGAATTTATAAATGTTTACGGATGAGGAGACCGAGGGTCAAGAAGTCGAGTGTCTTGTTTGGGTTTCACATCTAGGTCCACCTTTGAGTGCCTGTCCAAAGTCTGTGCTTCCAACCACAACTTGCTGCCCAGATCAGAAGCTGGCCCTGATTTTAAGGAAATGTTGGTGCAGCCTGGATACTTTTTTAACTTTTCCCACCTCCAATGGAGCCACCCATGTGGTTTCAGTTCCTCTAAATCCATTTTCAAAATCTGATTGATGAACAGAGTGAAAATTCAGATTTTAGGGTCAAAGACTGAGATCAAAAACCCTCTGTGTACCGTGTAACCATGATGCCACACTTTAGAGGGTGCTCTGCCTGCTTCCTTTCCATGTACTAAGCACTGGGCTTCACATCCAAAGAGAGCCCCTCGCAGATAATCCTGATTTGCCCTTCATGGGGCGAACAGGAGCATGCCCACCTCCCTGCCACTGATAAAAATGTGCCAGAAAACATGTAGGTGAGCCTACTCCCTCCTTCCCCCAGAAAACAGGTTTAGCAAGTGCCTTGTGGTTCAGACAAGGAAAAAGGAAAAGAAAAGCAACTCATTTCACCTCAAAACTGCAAACAAAACAAAACAAACAAACAAACAAAAAAAACCCACCTACCTCTTCTGTAGGAAAATAAAACTTTCTATGAAAAAGAAAATCAACAAGTGTAGGGGGAGTGAGTCACAAAACTTACAGGGCTTCCATCCTCTCCCCTGTGTCCTCTGCTGCCTTTCAGACCTAGAGAACCCTGGAAAGAAAGAGAGAAAATTAAATTTTAGCCATCTTCCATCAATTCAAACTTATGAAATCATTGGACAAGATGAAGCCCCTCCCTTCACCTTGGTGGTAGTTTTGGCAGGTGTGGCTATGGGTTTGGGAGAGTCTCACAACCTCTGGAGCTGGCTTATGATCTTGCACTCACCTCTGAAGCCCTCTGCAGAAGGTGGCCCTCCTGATGCCCTACAGGAGGCTGACTTTTGGAACCCACCCTGTAGGGTGGCAGGGCCAGTGCTGTGCCTGGGGGATTTGCACCAAGGACAGCAGTGGCCACCACAACTCTTTCAGCAGGCAAATTCAATAACATTTCCAAACAGATCATTTTATTTTCTTCTGCTTTTTTGAGAGCGCAAAGAATAAGGACTTCTCCCAACAAGTTTACATATGTTTTTATTACGATCATCTCTCCTGCTATGCATGGTTTAACTGCATCATGGCTTATTTGTGGCAAGGATTTCAGTTGAGGTTTGCTTTCCTCTTCCTCCAAGATGGTCCTAGATGTCTGCTCAGCGAGGGGGCGGGGGGAGAAGAGTGATCTCGGAATATAACTCTAAAACTGACCTGAGCAAAGTAATGAGAGAGGAAACTGTGCTAAACAAAACATCATAACTCAATAAAAAAGTCCAAGATAAATTATCCTTCCATGAGCATGGTCAACACAGGGCTCAAGAGCAAGCATTGTACTTGATCTCTTAAAATAAAACAAACCAGACTCCTTTTAATTGTGATATCTAAAACCCATTTGAAAAAGTACATAAAAGTAAATAAAATATAAATATATAGCTAAATTATTATAAAGTGACTGTCTGTGTGGACACCACCCAAGCCAAGAAATAGGACATAGTTGCCCACGCCAATTACAACCACTCCCCACCCCCACCCCAGGGAGCATATTACTGACTTTTAGGAGAATAATTCCTTGCCTTTTTTAATACTTAAAGGGCTACTAATCTAAAATACTATGCTCTTTATACAGTTAAATTATGGTCCATGGCTGGCGAAGTATAACTTTCCTTACTATTTCTAACACCTCTTGTCACCTTTTAAAAAAAAAATTTATTAAATTTATTCAAGTGACATTGCTTAATAATATTATATAAATGTCAAGTGTACAATTCTTTAATACATTATCATCTATAGACTGCATTGTGTGGTCACCATCCAAAGTCAAGTCTCCTTCCATCACCATATATTTGACCCAATTTACCCTCTTCACTATCCATCCCACCCCCTTTTCCCTCTGGTAACCACCATCCTGTTGTTTGTGTTTATGAGTTTCTTGTTTTGTTTGCATGTTCATTTGTTGCTTTCTGTTTTATATCCCACATATGGTGAACTGATATGGTTCTTGTAACTGAATTGGAGAAGGTATTTGCAAACAATATCACTGATGAGAGGCTAACATCCAAAATATATAAAGAACTCATACAACTCAAAAACAACAAAAAAATCCAATTAAAAAATAAACAAAAGACCTAAACAGACACTTCTCTCAACAAGCCATACAAATGATCACCTTTCAAACTGTCTAAGGCAGATACAAAAGTGTAAATTGCAAAACCAAGAAGCAACATCACAAAGAAAAGGGAGTAATTCTTAATAGCAGTGTCAAAATTGCACCCTTCTGAAAGAAAACCAAAAAAATGCAACTAAATCATTAAAAAAAAAACTAAACTGGCTGCTATACTGCGGAAATCACACAAAATGCCAAAGGCAGTTATATCAGCATTAAATGACCAAGGCAAATTCAACTACTCAGTCTCAGGCCCACCCCCACCAAATTGAGGCCCATTGAGTAAAACATTTGCAACTGAATGACACCTTTGAGCCTTGTAGTCCTTGGGTCCCATGAGGTCCTGGAGTCCCTGGACATTTGCAAAGTGTACAGCAGCACCTCCTCTCTGCAATGTTTCCCTGGGGGGGAAGAAAAAGCAGACTTGAGTGAGCAACAATTGTCAGGAACTTCACTACATAAGAACTGTATTCACACAAATTGTAATCTACCACCTCTGAGCCCATGCTCTCCAGTTAGGTAGGGGTTACAGAGAATAAGAGGTGCTTTTTAATTTAATACTTTAGAGAGGATGCCAGTTAGCAACTGTGTTGGCAACATACCATCTCTAAGAAAATGACCTCTATTTATAGGAAGGACAGAGGCCACATAGATGGCCACAGGCCAAGTTTGCACAAGACTGGTTGGTTCTTAGTTGACAGTCTCTTGTTTCTAAAATTTCTGCAGTATGAGCAGGTGGGGACTTTTTATTTAATTAGGGGTTGGCTGGGTTTTAGTTTCCTATGCACTCATTTGGTGAGATATCGAAGTATAGGGCATACAAAAACCAAAGTAGATGCTCTGCTCTTTCACATTTTTTTATATACTAACAACCATGTGCTGAATTTAGGGCAAACAAAGCAGTCTTTGGAAATACTCACCAAGATTCCAATTTTGTTCCCATGGCATTTTGAATAACTGGATTTTTTGTTCAAAAACTCACCAGATACTGTGACAGCATTTTGCCCAGGTCTCTATTTCCAATGGTCAGGTGAGTCCTGTAATCAAATCCTTTTCCAAATTCAAAGCTTGAAAACTCGTCATGAGAAGTTGTGTTTAGGGACACTACCAGCAGAGCATCAAGTCCTATGCAACAAAACAACAGATATGAAACCAAAGGAATTGCACATGGAAAAGAAGAAAAGCTACTCAGTGAACAAGAGTCAAAGAATCAGAAAGGGCAAAAAAAGGAAAGAGAAAATATAAAAGGAAGCAGCACTCATGACGTATGAAGAACTCAACAGCAGGTTTGCCTAAATTTTCAACACACACACTAGGCAGTGATCCCTGACTTGAGCATGAAATCTCCCAAGAAAAAGTATGCAAGAGAAACTATTTATACATCTTATAGAAAAACACTAACAAAACTGTTTTAATATCTCACCACCTATTTTAATGCAATTCTTAGGCATCTGAAAGCAATTTTTTTAAGAAAGGGCATTATTCTTGTTCATCCTCAGAGTTTTTCTAAATTTTACTGAATGAAAATTAATGATAGTTCTCAGGTCATCTCTACTGCCAAATGCCCTTGGGAGAGCCTGAGGAAAGCCCAAGGCGATTTCAGTCTCAGCTGAACTCCTGGCCATAACCAGTTCATTTACTAATTTATTCACTCACTATTAATTACTATATTCACCTTTTCATTAAACGAATACTTGCTTATTAGGAGCCTATCATGTACTAATCATTGGACCAGGGATACACATGAATAGGACAGGTATGCTCCTTCCCTTCACAAAGGTGTAGTTTACTGGGGTCGACGAGAATCAGAGAGTTGCTCTGAGATGTGGTAAGTGCCCTGAGAGGAAATGTCAGGGTGCTATGAAACCTAAAGGAGGAGCTCCTAACTCAGCTTTGGAAGATCATGGAAGGTCCTGCAAAGACCTAGTGTCTAAGCTGATACTAAAGAATGAATGGAAGCTGGTCAAGAGAAAGAACCAGAGAGGTAGGAGGTGGAAAGAAGAACTGGAGAGTAGCTGAAAGTGGGAAGAATTCTAGGGAAAAAAAAAGAGTATGTGCAAGGCCTGGGAGGATGGGGCTGTGGAGTTCATTGGAGGAAGAATGGAAAAGGCTCTGTATCCCTAGAACACAGAGTGAAGAGTAAGGCTGGAGTGGGGAGCAGGGCCAGACTCTGCAAAGCTGGACAATGGGCTATACAGTGGGAAGCGTCGGAGGGATCTGAGAAAGGAAATTAACACAATTCGGCAATAAAGCAGGATATTTTATTGCCCCTAGGTAGGGTGCCCATGAAAGCTGAGCCCCAGAAGCCCGTGTGGGCCTCCACCCAGGAAGTCTCAAACATTGTACCCCATCTGAAAATCAGTAGAGCCTCCTATCCCTGCATGTTACTCTCAACTTCTGCATTTAGCTTCCGGCTCAGCCTGAAACTATAACATGGACAGGGACTATATATTGAGGAGTGCTTTTCGAAGTCCATGTAGCTATCTTTCACATGGAAAATCAGAAATAATAGTAAGTGTTTTAAGTTCTCTAGAAGGAGGTTCTGAGAGGAGTTTGTGTTTATGTGCTTAACTGAGGGAGGGAGAGGAGGAGGAAAGGGAAGAGGAAGTTGTAAGCAAGGATGTGTCTCAATAACGTCTTCACCTTGGCCTGATTCATGAGGGACTCTAGGGTATAAACTATTAGAGTTGACCCTGGGATTTTCTATCTATATCATTGATTTCCTCTCTTCTACCCCAAGATGGGATGTGGCACAGCCCCACACCCACTCCAAGCATCAAGTCACAATTCAGGGAAGTCAAGGCACACGTCTGTAGAAGGTCACAGGTGTAAGCACTTGGCCGTACCAAGGACAGAATTTGGGGCATAAGTGTGCGGGCTGGTCAAGGGGGGTTGCACAGGGTATCAACAGCATCTGCTGCAAACAGCCAGACAGATCCCAAGATCTAGGGCACCTGAATAAGGTAGAGCTTTGTTCAGCACATTCCATGCTTCATTATTTAAATTTCCAGCTCAGTACATACCTGCTTCTCTGAGCCTATCCGACTGATTTTCAAGCATTGTGATGCTTTCACCCCCAAGGCCATCTGAAAAGATGAGTAGCACCTAGACAAAGAGGAAAGCAGAGAGTGAGATGTTGTGAGAACAAAATATATAATTGGGAGGGAGAAACACATGAAAGAATGTGGAGATGGGACATAGAATGTGACGTGGATACCTGTCCTCGGGATGCAGATTTATCCTCAAACGTGTCCCACAGCAACTGCAGGAACTGTGCATTCAGATGAGTTGGCCCATTGACGGTGACTTGCAGGAGGCTGTCAAATATTGTTTCCTGGTAGATTTGGAACTTGGCAGGGAATTCTTGGTCGTTATTCACCTTAAAGGCCACACTCACATGTGTCTGTGCACCTGCTGCACAGCTCACACCCCTGATGGAGGTGATGTCCTTTATGATGCCTGGGAGGTATGATTTTAGCCAGGGGTGACCATAGAACAACTGCTGCCCCAGCAAGTGAGTGGAAATGTCAAACCCGACCACTATGTCCACAAAGCAATCTGGAGACCAAGAGAAATGAGGCCAGATTAATGAGTAGATTAAAAAGGTACAAGGAAGGGCAGACCAGGCAGAAAAAGGAGAGCAGTCATGGCCCAGGGCTAAAGGGTCTCAAGTACCCAAAAAGTGTCCACGAAGGAAGATTTAAGCTGCTCAAGCAACATATGATGTGTTTCTCTAATACAAGTTCTAATTGCAATTTGAAGTTCCAATCATGATTTAGTCTCATTCTCGGTGGCTGGCTCTCTCTTTCTGTGTGTGTGTGTGTGTGTGTGTGTGTGTGTGTGTGTGTGTGTGTTGTATGTGTGTGAGTGAGAGGGGGGGAGTTGTGCACGCACGCATATTTTCTTCTAATGATGACATGATTCATTAACTAGTATTAAATATTTGAATGTCCTTAGGGATTATTTAATACAGAAGCCAGAAACGCAAATGGCTGCAAAGGCCAGGTGGGTAATGTAAACAGTCAAGGTGGCAGGGAGTAAAGAAAATAAATGGAGAGCAATGGCCCATCTGCTCACTGTTCAGTTCCACCTGAGAGTAGCTATGTGGGAAAGCGGACCCAGTATTGTCAGATCATCTGATTTTTTCAAAGAAAAGCCTAAAATCTACATTTTAAATGTAAACATCTCCCATTTGTATAAGCTGTCAATTAAATTAACAAGCTGTTCATACTGGATAGGACAAACACAATTCAGCCACAAGTTGCCATTTGTTCGCCTCTGACCCTGTCTACTTGCTCATTTTACACATGAGGAGACAGCAGTTCATAGAAGTTGCTGTTGCTGACCAGAATTAGACCCCTGGCTTTCTGATTCCAGGCCCAGGGCTCTCTGTACCACTGTAATCTGCCTCCAGGGTGAAAGATCTAGAATGCTTAGAAAGACAACACATTATGTGAAAGAAGTGGCTTCAATCATCGACTCCAGAAATAGAAGCACTCTGAGGAATGTCTACATGTGTTATGCAAATTCCACAAAATGTCATCATTTACTGCTGCTTCCTGTTGCGCTGTCCTCCCAACTCCCAGCTCGAATGCACGGAACCTGAGTCCCAGATGGCTGCTCTCAGCTGGAGCTGAACAGTGCCATCCTCACCAGACTCTGCCCTTCATCTATTTTATTCACTCCCTGCCCCCTTGACTCATTTACATTACCAACCTGGCCTTTGCGGCCATTTGTGTTTTTGTCCTCTGAAAATTAAATAATCCCTAAGGACAATTCAAATCTTTACTATGCCGTGATTATATGAATGCCATAATTAAAAGAAACGCATGGGCGCGTGCACACACATACACAGACACACACCAAGTCCCTTATGAAATGGTTTAACAAAGCTAAAATAGCAAAACTTCTCATCAGGAAATGTATATTTTACTTACTTCCTACTAGATACAAGGCATTGTTCTAAGACTTCCAGGCGTGGAGAGTGAGACTGAATTCCAGGTGCTAAGAGGGGCATAAACATTGTATTGCAGGGAGGGGGAAAGGTTGACCAGAAAACACAACCTAGGGCCTCCTCCACTCTTTGCACCCTTTTCCTTATCTCTGAGGGAGCCTGACTGATCCAAAACTTCCTGGAAACAGAAAAGAGGTCTATTCTTACTGCACACTATTCTAAAAATATGTTTTGCTAGAGCAAGCCATAAGACATCTTGAGAAATGGAGAACTGGAAAGATGCAATTAAATAAAAACAAAGAGCAAGGGAACACTTACTTGTCTTCCCGCATCTCTGGCAGATATCCCGGACAATCCTTTTTTTCACCTCCACATTCTTTAATTGATTAAAGTCTTGAAAAGTGATGATTTTTTCAGAATTGCCTGCTATCGGCAGAAGCTGTTCCTTATGAACAGGTCCTATGCCCAAAACCAGGACACAAATTCCAAGGTCTCTCAGGATTTTTACTGCATCTGCCACATTAGCCTGGGGACCCCCAGATGTGATAACAACCAAAGTTTGAGGGACACCCGCATTTCTTCTCCCACCAGCAGATGGATGGAACATAACGCTCACTTGTTTAAGGGCCAAGTCGATTCGTGGAGGCCCACTGCTCTTAGCGACAGTTTGAATTCGAGTCTTCCACTGGGTTTTACTCAGAGAGTTGTCCAACTCAATAATTTCTTGGTAGCGGCTCCCAAACTGAGCCATCCCAATTTTCATTCTTTGAGACTGCATGTCAAAATTATCAATTAAGTCTGATAAGAAAGTTGTCATGGTTACAAATTCTGAATCAGATACCATGTCAGAGCCATCACAAAAGAAAATCACATCGGCTTCTTGAATGTTACAGACTGCAATTGGAAAGAAAATAATTTTCCTTATGAATCATTCTAAATTTTTCCTTTACTCAAAGACTTAAATTGCTTTACTAAATACCCACATTAGTAGCAAATTGAGATAAGTTAACAGAAGAGAGAATCACCAACTGGCCCTCAGAGAGAAGAAAAAACAGCGGGAAAGAGAAAGATAATAGATTTTGTTTCTAATTTTAATTTTTATATGATTCGTTTGAAAAGACAACAAAAGCTACTCAGAGAAAGAAAGTTTTAAATGTTTTCAGTGTACAACAGTAGTTAATATTCACGACCACCTTATGAGGAATTATTCTAATTTCAGATACAGAAATAGAACTCAGAGGCTAAATGACTTGCCTAAGAATACACAATTACTGTGCAGTAAAGCTAGTATCTGGACCTCTTAATCTTTTTTATTCTAAACCCAGTATTGCTTTTTATTATAAATTAAAAAAATAAAATCATCATCCAAGTATTAAAACTTCATGGGGCAAGTGCTACTGGCTAATAAAGAGGGGCTGGGGGTCATCTCCGTGAAGTTCAATGTGAAATGTCCCATAACCAAGGGGAATGATCTACGCTCAGTTCTAATCAAACACAATGGCTGGGGTTGGGGTGGCACTAAAGTGATTTCAAAAGGTAATTGAGACAACAGAATGCCCACTATCTCACAGTTCCTTGTAAGACATAGAGATGGGTTACCCAGATACACCTTCAAGGGAGGACCTGCTGCCTGGCTGTGGAAGTGTGGTCAGCAGACAGCCTCCGCTGCCAGCTCCTTCAAGGTCAGTCTCACTCAGAGAGATGCCTTGCCCGAGGCCATGCCCTTCCTAAGGCATCCCACATCTGAGAATTAAGTGAGAAGTGGGTAAAAAATCCAGTCATTTTAGTCTGATGCTGGACGACTCTGATGGGCAACACTCACTCCAGAGCTCCCTGCTGGGTATGAAGCTTTGTCAAGCATGCATCACTGTTTTGAGTTCTAGTCCTGCCTGTCCTGCTTTCCCCCATTCTTCTACAGGTGTGGATAGCTAATAAAATTCTTGTATCCCAAATTCCATCTCAGCTTCTACCTCCAAAAGGTAGGCATGGAAGATAAGAATAAAACCGCCTCTACATTCCTAGGAGAAGACGACCGTAGTCCTTGCAATTTACTAGACTTGTGGGGACCCAATGATAAACAAGAGGCCAAGCCTTCCCAAGGAGCTCATAATCTTCTGACAGATATAGATAAGAACACAGCAAACATATGGTAAGTCCTACCATCAGAGAAACAGAAGATACAGGAGTTGGGGAAAACAGTGGGGACACTGTCAGGTGTTGAGTCAGGAAACTGGAAAACTAAGGCTGACGTGTGACAGACAAGCTAGATGTAGCCAGGGGAAGTGGTGGGTTGGTGTGTTGTCATGGGTAGAGTGGTGCATGCAAAGGTGTGGAGGAATTTTTCAATGACAGGTGATATTTTGAAGAGGGGAGGGGCAATAAAATGAAATTAGAGAGGTGGGAAGGGTTTAACTAGAACTCAGGAGTTTAAACTGCAAGCAGAGCAGCGACGTAGTCCAGTGTGTACCAATGTTGAGAATGTTGGACTGTGACAAGATGCATGGCAGGGAGACCAGGTTTCAGGGTAGGAATCCAGGGGAAGGTCAAAACATGCAGAAGAAATGAGATGGTCCTACTCCCTTGGGAAAAGTCATAATTTTTTCTTAGTTAGAGGTTACACCATCATTCAGTATCTGAAACTAAGAAGATGAATTTATTCCTCACTTAAGTAAGGTAAGGGTATGGCAGTCAGACATAGTCTCACTCAGCGCAGCAAATGCTGATCTGACACAGGGCTGGGGAGAAGGTTTCGTCTGGGGTTGGACTGCTTAAAGAGATGGGACTGGGTTAATGTCAGTCTTAGAACCATGACTGGTGTTGGATTCAAAAGTAGATTTCAAATTGGAAGAAAGTAAAGAAGAAAGGAGGAAAGGAAGAAGAGAAGGAAGTTTGAAGAAAGAAGGAAAAAGGAAGTTAGTTGATTGATTCATTTGCCAGGTTGGAAGAACTAGGCCAATATACAGCAAGGATTCTGACCTTCCAAGGAGGCACAGTAGCCCACCCTAGATGCTTTGTCGATCCCTACTACTTTGAGCTCAGGTGGCAAATCTCCCCCTTTCCTCTCTCAGCTATGATATCTCCAGCCTACCCTAACCCAAAGGTATCTAACGGAATCGGCTTAGGCCCCTTCCCTCCCTGTTCCTAGCGGCCAGGCTCCAGCACCCTACTTTGAATTCCCATACACTTCCTTCTGCACTGGTGGCCCTCATCTAGAAAAGCACACTAGACCGACCACTTGAACTTCCTATAGCCCTACAGAATGCCCATAATCCCATTTAGAGGGCCCTGGATCTTTGAAGACAAAAGTTTATCTGTTTAAACCATAAAACACTCCTCTTGAGTTTGGCTTGAAACTGATGCCCAGTGGTTGCACTGAGACCACTGAGCAGATGCCGCAGCACACATAGCCACGAAATGGTGTAAGGTGAATATGATCTTAAAAAGAGCTCCCTTCTGCCAAGAAAAGGCAACAAGATGGCAGGACAGCAAGGAATGCTCCTGAAACCTTCCATAACCTCTTCAATGCATGCTGTGGCAGGGAGGGACCTTAGGATCTTGCTCGATCATCTTTTAGAGACGAGAAAACATGCAGCCTGAGCAGAGCAGTGTTCAGCCCATGACAGCCAGGTAACTGGCAGCCACGACATAATTTATTTTTTGTTTAATCTTTTATTGCTACCCCCATAGAAAGTTTGAAAATCACAGCTTACCCTCTTGTGCATTGGTGCACACACTTTCTTGTACAGCCAGGTAAATATCTTTCAGTTTGTCGAAATTATCTACGTGGATAGTGTTGTCTTTATTCCCTGCCATAGCCTCAAGTTCATCTTGGTTGGCCTTTCCTACACCCACTGCGTAGATGATGATGCCTTTGTCTCTTAATTTCAATGCTGTGTCATTAAGCGCATATCGGTCATCGGATACCCCATCGGTAATGATGATCAGCATCTGCTTTACATTTTGCTTGATCCGGCTGCCATGTTCCTCCGTGAATAGGCTGTTTGTGCTCTCGAGAGCCTTAGCAGTGTAGGTCGGCCCTCCAGTGTCTCTGTGCCTCCTCAGATGCTCAATGACTGCTGATCTGCTGGAGTGTGTATTGAGGTAGAAAAGGACCTCAGGTTGGTCAGAGTATCTGAGAGCTCCAAACTGGACTCGATTCCTGCCAACATCCGCTTTCTTCACCAAATGGATAGTTAGGTTAATCATACTTTCCTGCTGTTTTGGATTTATGCTGCCTGAATGGTCCAGCACAAACACAACGTCTAACAGCTTAATACTTTTACAATCTGAAAGAAGAAACAGGCATCACAAACTTTCCACAGTGCATTCTACACAGACAGCTGAGAAGGGACGAGAACTACCACTTGCCATAAACCTACTGTGTGCCAGACACTGCATCTTGCTTAGTTCTTAGAGGTGGCTGTTGCCATCTTACAGAGAAAAGAAACAAGTTCAGAGATGTACAACTCTCCCCGCCCATTCCAAGGATATTTGTGCCTTTATGAATGTGACTCCCCAAGCAGTGGTTCTTATGTTCTGCTATGTCTCATTAGAATGCGTAATGCCTTTTGCTAGGCAGGCTTTTCACTGGAAAAAAATGTCAGAAGATAGCTCAATGTCAACATAATGGTGACACATGACTGGCATTTGCCAAACTGGTCTGCTGTTCTAAATAGCTCAGGGTTCACTGTATAAGCTGGGATTTTCATTCTGCTCCCTCTGGCTCCAGCTTCCTTCTCAGCTTCTGATAGGCAGACTTTCCCATGTGTACCATGCCTCCCCACATTTATTTGTGCTCCTTTCCCTGATCTCCTGAATTACAACTCAGAAAAAGTAGTGGCCCCAAGTTGGGGGACAGCTAAGGCTCCTATTACCTCATCCCTAGCCCTAAGTCCTTCTTCCTACACATTAGAAGCCAGAGAACCATTCAAGCTGGATCTCCAAACATAAACACATGCCTTCCAAAGGTTGGCTTTCCCCACTCCCTACCTGCTCACCATACCTCCAATCCTTATTTCTGACATTGAGGTCTCAAATTTTCAAATCTAAGATACAGCAGATGAGCCCAGGCTATCTCTATAGAAACCTGGGGCAATAACCCAGGTTCCTACAGATATGAGTACCTGGTTAGATCCATAAAAATTTATCAAGTCATGACTAGTCAACAATGAGATTGGTGACTGGTCATGAAAATAATATTTTATGAGTATATCTAATCTGTGAGTCAGCTGAAATTTTACCTCATGTGATAGTTGGGACCTCCACAAACATTACATTTATTAAAATAAAGAAATGCCAGGAAGTGAGCTGTGGATTTCAAAGGTGGGGCTGTGGTCTTAAGGTAAGCCTGTCTTAGAATGTCTCAACATCACCAAGAATTTTGAAGTCACTGCCATCCTTAGAGGAAAACAAAAACAAAAACAAAAACAAAAAACTCCTATTAAGCTATTATGAGAGACATCTTACCATCACTGCCTAAAACTCAGAGTTTATACTGAGACATTTTATTTGCTACCTTCCTGAAATTTTCACACACACAATTCTGAAGAATGAAGCCCAAAGGTGGTCTCTATGTTGCCAGGGAACAACATACAGCAAACTTACTATTGCTTTGGTTCCTTCTCTAAGTTGTATCCAAAACATAGATAACAGCACATAATAGATTTAAAGACATAGGTGTTTTTAGCCTTACATGTGGATTTGTAGCAAGTTCTCATTCAAGAGCCATTAACGTTGATGAGCTCAAACTGAAAGTTACTCAATACAACTAGAAAAAAGACTATAATTTGTGAGGCAAAAATGATGATCCCTCAAGCAATCATTAAAGTAACAAAATTTTCCAAATGGATAGATACATGAATAGGCAAATGTAAAATTCCTACCTAATAGAGGTTAAGAATAATGTACAGTAATGAAAATACATACTACATCTTTAAAATACAGTGAGTTTTGGGGGAAATGGTGCTTGGGATACTTAATTTAACTAAGAGGGAGATAAATTTGTACTTCTAATTATTTACTGCTTAACAATGGTTATAGTTAGCCAAGAAGAAATAATTCTGATTAAAAACATCTGGGGTTAAAAAATGGCTCTGGAAAACTTAGGCATACAGGTTCTAATGAGTTGGAAGTTTAAGGTAAAATTCTGAGACCTTCTTGAAATGTATTTGAAGTCATCAAAGCCAGATTATTTTGCTGCCAAATTTGCTGACAAAATTATTAATCTGGAATATCCCTGGAGGTCATGGGTGTTTTACCATAACATAGATGAGACTGAAACTTAACAACAAAGTCCAGCTAGAGGCCAAGCCCAGAGTACAACCCCACTATTCACCCCTCTACAAAGTCAACAGCTCATGTCCTTAAGATTAACAGATAAGAGAGTCACTTACCATGGAGAGCACACACACGGAAGATGAGTTTACTTTCTATTGCCTTTAGATGATCAAATTCCTCAACTTGGAAGACCAGGCTGCCATTCCCACTGATCTCCTCTAGCTGAGTCCTATTGGCCCCATACACTCCCACAGAGAAGATAATCACACCCTTGTCCCGAAGAGCTCTGGCAGGGTCTCTTACACTGTCCTGGGCTTCTCCATCCGTGATGAGGATAAGAAACTTTTTGACCCCAAGACGGGACCCCTTGGGGTGAGTGAAGTATTGATCTACAAAGGTTAGGGCACTTCCAGTCAAAGTGTTTTGGTTAATGAGAGACATTCTGTCTATTGCATCTGAAATTTCTTTTTGTGTAAAGTATTTATTAAGCTGGAACTCTTCCTTATTATAATCACTGAACTGAACAACACCAATTTGAGTTTTGTCTGGACCAATCTGAATCTTAGCTAATAGATTTTTCATGAAGGTCTTCATTTTCTCAAAATTTTGAAGTCCTATACTACTGGAACTGTCCACCAGAAACATGATGTCGGCCTTCATGTCTTCACATCCTGCATATTATCGAGAAGATCAGAAATTAACCAGGTTGGCATGGTTCTTAGAACATGCAGAAACAGTAAAGCAGAAATAAATGCATTAAATTAGAAAACATCAATAATTAACTCAAGGGACTACTACTGTATTTGAACGTTGTATTTACTTCTTTAGTCAAAGCCTGCTGACTGGAATCTTAAATCAGAAATCCAGTGAAGATTATCCGAGAAGTTTTAAAGAGAAAATGCAACTTCTAAAATTTGTATTAATTAATTTATTCACTCATTCATGTGTGTATACATCATTTACTTATCATTCATTCATTCATAATTCTTGAAATGTATAAAATGCCAAACATCAGGCTATGTGTGTTAAAGATGTATTGGTAATCAAAAAAGAAAAAGAAAAAGAAAATAAAAAAGAAATCAGAGAAGTAATCAATTCCCTGCACTCATAGAACTAATATTCTAGTGTTTTATATATATTCTTGAAAAACAAAATTCTAAGTAATCTTTACATAGAACAATTTCCTGGGATAACTTAAAGTGATTTTATAAATACTATAAATCAATACTAGAAACTGTGGTGAAGAGCTTTTACTAGAGATAATAAGTGTGTTAGTAAGCAGTATCCATTCAATATGAACTGTCCCTTTACTTATATATAAAATTTGTAGATGCCCTACTGTTTGGAAATGGACGTAATATATGCACATGTATATATGTACATGTACATATATACACACATAGGAAACCAATTTCTGTAAGCTATAGGGAAAAACATGATTAATTTGCAATAGAGATTTTGTGTATGTATATATATGTAAGAATATATATATATAATGTGCAAATATGTTATCTTTATTGTGAGCCCTTTTAGTCTTATCACTTTTGTCTATCTGTAATCACTGCCATTCTCTTTCCAGCCCCTCCCTCAATACTCAAAGAGTACATCCCATACTATTTGAAAATGAACAATTAGCATCAGCCGTAGAAGAATAAAAAGACGCTAATTATTTTTTAATTACTTGTGTTGTGTAAAGCCCACCAGAGGGGACTAAACCCATCATTTAAGACTCAAACCTCACTGGAGCCATCTGAAAGTAATAGATAGAGAGGTCACCGAAGATATCTGTGGCCTTGGCAAAGATCTCCTGCTAAGAAGTACAGAAAACTTCTCTCACTTTCACTACTCCTACTTTCTAAGTAGACTTTTAAATACAGTTTAGGAGGCTCTACCTCCTTGTATCTATTTGTGACAAACTGCCTCTTGTCCTCTAATATTTGTTTCCCTGCTCTTCTATGTCAATAAATTTTCAGCTAGACAGATGGTTGCCCAGGTAAAGACTATACTTTGCAGCCTTCCTTGAAGCTAGACATGGCTCTACGGCTAAGTTTGGGCCAATAGACATAAGCAGGAGTAATTTAAATGCTTCTGGATTTTCATATTAAAACAATTAAGCATGGAATGCTCCCCTAGCCCTTTCTTCCTTTCTACAAATGCAAGGTGAGAATTGGAGTTTCGCTTTTGACATAAAGATGAAAGCGATGTATTGAGCATGAAAGAGTCTCTACTAGAGCTTGGCTGCTTACCCTGGACTATTAGACAACAGAGAAATAATACTTTGCAATGTATAGTTTGGGGTCTTTTTGTTATAGCCACTCCACCTGCTCCCTAGCCAATATACTGTGTCTCGCTCTATCCACATTTGCTCTGAGACTAGTCAGTGTTTCTCTAGGCTCTGGTGCTTTGGTTCATTGTTTCCTGCCTCTCTGTTGACCGTCTTATGGTTCATTTCCTCGTCCACAGATTTTTCTCCTCCTTCAGGCATGCCCAGTGTTCAGACAACTGAGCTGCAACTATCTGACCTGCAAGAGATGTACTGCAGCTCTTCAAATTGGTGTAGGACCTTTTCCCTTGAGAGGATCTGAGATACAATCTACTTTCCACTTCCTAAAACCCTTTTACTTCTCTTAGCATCAAGCCCAGGAAACGTTGGGGAACTTTTCCTCTTGTACTCTTTCTAAGACCCAACCCTGTCCATAACACTACTATCCATAACAGAGAGAACAATGAACAAAACTGTGACTTAAGATTTTGCTTAAGTAGCAACTTATTTGCTTGTTTATTTTTTTTAAATTTGAGTGGCTCAGAGAAAATTCCAACACATTTTTAACTTTTGTTAAGTTCAAATAAGTGAGAATTCTGTTCCTTTTTTCATCACTGAACAACTTAATCAACTTCTGTGATAGCTAATTTTAAGTGGCACTTACAATGTTCCAGGCATTCTCCGACACAATAAGGCTGCACACCAGGGACCAAGGCAGATAGACAGTAAGTAACCTATACCAGGTCCACAGCTAGTAAGTGATAAAGCTGGGGTTTGAACTCTGACTCTCACTCCAGCATCTTTCCTCTTAACCAGTAGGCTAATACTAGCAATCAACACATATCATCTTCAGTTAGTAAATGGCTATTATTAATAAGATAAATAACAATCAGATACAAAAATTTGCAAATGCATTTTTCCTAAGAATTGTTACTTAATTTTTAATCAGGACAAAAATGCAAATATGTGTTCCTGTTATAAATAAAAGTAAATAACAGTTACATATGTTCTAGATATGCATTCATAATAGAGAAATAGGGATTGGTGTTTATGATGTTAAATCCATAAGGATTCTCTGATGTAGGCACTGACCTCATTTTATAGATAAGGAAATCTGAAGCTCAAGTAGAAAAGTCAGTGGAACCCTAATCTTCCTAAAGCCAGAGCCCATTTTCTTTCCACTATACTCACCTGCCTCAATTAGTGCATGCTCATGCATATTCACATGTACAATTCACACACAGAATAGAGTCTCTACTGCCATAGCAGTGAGCATTGTCAAGGACACAACATTCTTAGCAACCTTCCTACTTTTGACTTACAAGATGATCTCAAAGCAACTGTCTATAGAGGAATTCTCCAATCTTGACAATTGGTTTAAAGTGAGGGGCTAAATCCCTCCACAGTGATAAGGAAAGTGAGCAAAATGTTAGCCTGACATCGGGGTCACATCACTCCTTGACTGTAAGATTACTTGAAGGAACAAATTACATGCAGAGAATGAAGCCTTTTCTTGTTTTGCTTACCTTTTTCAGTGCAGATGCTGTGAACAACTTCATTTTTGATGCTTTTTAAAGAATCAAAGTTCTGCCCAAAGCTAACTCTTTCTTCTTTCCCAGCAATTTGTTGCAGTTGTGTTTTGTTAGCCTCCCCAATGCCAATTGCATGAATGGTGATTTGTTCAGCCCTTAGTCTCTCAGCAGGTGCGAGGACGCCATCCACGGACTTCCCATCCGTCAGCACAATGAGGTGACATGGAACCTCGCTGGATCTACTCTTCCTTCCCTCCCTTATTATTGGCAGCATGAAATCCAGAGCTTCCCCAGTATAAGTGTTGCCTTTGAGTTGCTTAATGTTAGAAACAGCCTTTCTTAAGTCTACATCATTAGTATAAATATGAATATCAAATTCCACTCTCTTCTCATGTGAATACTGCGCAGCTCCAACTCGGACTTTATCTGGACCAATGCTAAACATATCTATCACCTCCAACATAAATTTCTTGATTTGCTCAAAATGCTTTTCCCAGATACTGGTTGAGCCATCGATGAGGAAATAGAGATCGGCTTCTTTTGTATCCACACAGCCTGCAAAAAAGACAGAAATGGAAGGTGCATTCTTGGTTAATTATAGAGACTATGGAAAAACTTGGCAAGAAGGGCTTGTAGAGGAACATGAGGCTGTGAAGGTTCTAAAGAATGAGGACCCTCAGGTTTGCACAGACCCCGCACACTTCATCGAGCACATCCATGCCCTTATTCTCCTTCAAAATTTGCCACAACCTTGTGAAGAATTGAAACAGAGCCAGGCCTACTGGTTTGCCTAAAGTCAACACAGCCAGTAGATTAAAGAGTAAGTGCCAGATTTCTGAGTCTCCAGGCTCTAAGTCAAATTGTTTTGCAATATTGACACCTTCCTTTTTAGGCATTATGCCTTATCATTTCTTGAGAATTGGGGCAGGATAGATGACTTTCTATTCTTACTTCTCCAATGACCTCTTCTTCCCAGAACAATTAGAATGATATTTTTAAAGCTAGAACCAGACCATATTATGCTTTTATTTAAATGATTTGTCATTGTATTTAGAAGTTAAAAAAAATTTTTTTGGCCTGATCTTTCCCCCTGCTTTTCTCTCTGACTCTATTTCCAGAAATTCTTCATCTTACTCACTGTGCTCCAACCACACTGGGCTTCTTTCAGTACTTTGAATGTGTCCCAGGGCTTCTGCACTTGCCCTCTTCTCTTCCTGAGACATCCTTCCCCCAAAAAAATTCACATGGCTGGTTCCATCTCATCTCATCATGGATGTGCCAACTCAAGTATCTGTTTTTCAAAAAGGCCTTCTCTTCTCTTTCAGTGAAAGCACATCAATCACTGTCTATCCTATTAGCCTGTCTGTTTTCTTTATGATACCATTCAGAAATTACTTTCTGAAATTTTATCCATTTGTTCATGAGCACAGCCTGTTTCCTGCCACAGAATGTCAGCTACACCAAACCAAAGACTGTCTAATTCTCTGGTACATCACAAGATTTCAACAAAAAAAATTTTAAGTACAAAAGCTCTCCACATTTCTTCTTTTATTGAGCAGATTCTATGAAAAAGTGCTTTAATTTTCCTAATGGTCTATTTACAACTCTATCTAGTCATTTGTTGTGACTGGGTAGGAGAAGGAGCATACTTCTAAACTTTAGATTATTTATGCAATTATCTCATCGAGTATATGAAAGATCTTTAAAATGCTATATAATTTAGTCATTTCAGAAATATTTTCTTTCTTGACAACCTTTTGGCAATTTATAGCTATTTACACTATGTCAAGCTAGAGCAGTTGGTCCTCAAGATATCAGAAATCCTGGAAATAAGTTTGACTGTGAGAATTAGACTATGAAATCAACACATAAAGTATTAGGGCAAAGATAAGCAGTTTTCTGTAAAAGAAAAGGTTGATCCCAGGCCAGCAAAACTTAACAGCAATCAGAATGAACTGATTTACATACCTAATGAAAAAGAATTAGGTATTTTTCAGAAAGAAGATAGCAGTGGTCAGCAATGAAGAAGAAAAAAATGTGAGTGACAGTGGGTAACTGTGGCAATGTTCATTCAACCCTCCCTAGAGCTGTGCTGTCCAACACACTAGCTACTAGTCACATGCTGCTATTAAAATGTAAATTTAAACTATTTTAAAACTTAAAAATAAATAAAACTTAAAAAATAAAACTTAAAAATCGGCTCTTCAGTTTCAATTTAGACAGTGTAACCATAGAACATTTTCATCATTGCAAAAATGTCTGGTTGGACAGTGTTGAAGAAGAATGTGTTCTCTGGCCCAAGGCCTCACCTGTACAGTTACATCTAGAGAAAGAAAGAGCTATATATATTTTAAATACAGCCATCCACCCAGTTGGATGCCACTAGATATTTCAGTCATAAAACTAACTTCTTTGCTCTGATTTCACAATCTCCAGTAGTCTTTTGATTACAATTTAGCTTCCCACTTGGCATGAGTACAGGGACAGAATTAACTTCTCAGAGAAGATGAATGTCCAGACCTCTGGGAACTGATAGTCCTCATGACAAAGATAATAGTTATTCTTTTTTTTTATACATCAGTCTCTTGGTTTGGCTACTGTGAGTCTCACCTTGGTTTAATGAAGTACTGTTTAATAAATTGAATACCTACTTTGTGCCAGATGTGGTAGATATAGCAGTGACTAAGTCAATATAGATTTGTTGCCTGTGTTTGACCATTGTGAAACTACAAAGCTGGCTACCACCTCTAGACCATGGCAAATTCACTAAGGTAGTGGTTCTAGCATGAGTTGCTTGGGGAGCTTACTAAAATGCAGGTGCCCAGGCCTTATCCTCAGATACTGATTCATTAGTTTAGGCTTGGACCACTGAATTAGTTATAAGATCCTCAGAAAACTAATAAACATACAATAGAGATGGTTGGCACTCTGCTTGTAACCCCTCAAATTCTTTACCATTTTTGTGCACATTAACTTCCAGTGCTTTCATTCCAACAGCTAGGACCTATGTCTGTTTGCGAGTTATTAAAATGTTTTTTACTTGGCACCCGAGCTATAAGTGTATGGAAATGTACATTTTCTTCATCTGTGATTCTTTAAATTCTTTAAATTCTTTAGCTACACTGTTCCCTGAGACAACTCTAGGGTATAACCCACACTGTCTCTAGAATGGTCCTGTAGAATTGACCTTCCATGGGGCTTTATCATCCACTTCCTGGTACCACTTCCCCTACCAATCTCCAGTTTTTCCTGGGTGTATTTCCTAATATATCAATTTCATGTAAATCCTTGTTTGGCATCTGCTTCTGAGGAACCCAATCTAAGTCAGATACCAATATTTGAGAGACACTGAATTAACAAGAAGCCATCTACTGAGGCTTTATTGAAGATATCCATTTCCCTTGGATGGCCTAATATCTTCCCATTGATATTCTATAATGACATTAATAGGGTTTTGTATTTTTTTTGTCATTGTAAACTCCCTGAGACCACATTATACACCCCCCCCCCCGCTCTAATAGTTGGTATTAGACCAAGGTGACTGTCACTCTGAAGGAATCCCCTATTTATCACTCAGGAGGCAATACAGGTCTTGTTTCTTCCTGCTGCCTTGTAATGTATATATGCCAGAGGAAATCCAGGGCTGGCCTAGGATGCATCCTTAAACCTTCAGTTGACTGGTCTGAGTTTAAAATTAGCTTTTAATATAACTGGAAGATTATAACTCTTTCCTATACGAGTCCTGCCAACTTCTAGTTCCAATTATTTGAAAGCATATATTTGCAGAGGAAATATGTGAAGACAGCAGATATCCCAGAATGAGATAAACTCAGAGTCACATCAAGTATCCCTGGGCATGTACCTTTGAAAGAGCTCAGTGAAACTGCTGCAGATTCACAAAGCATCTTAAGTAGAATATCCTCCATTAGAATGATGGAAGAAAAAAAAATAATAATAAAGACTAAAAAGTAAGAAAATAATCATGGTTGTGCATAAAGATAATCCCTGCAAGACTTTTATAAAAGCAAAGCATTGGAAAGAACTTACATATCCAACAATTTGGATATACTAAACAAATTATGTTATATCTCTATGATAGAATTTTTTCCCAACATAAAAAGTGTTGCAAAATAATATTTAAGAAAATGGACAAAAGTGCATGATATTAATTGATAAGAATGTGAGAAAGGCAGATAATAGTGATTATACCCAATATACATTCTCTCTTTCTTCTAAACTAACTGAACACCCCATTTTTACCTAGGTAAAAATTTTACCTTCGCCGCCCCAAATAAAGACTACATTTTCAACCTCCCATTTTTACAACTAACTGTGACATGTGAATAAGTTCTGGCCAATAGAATGTAAGTAGAAATGATATATGTAATTTCTGAGAACATTCTTGAAAACAATGAGATAAAAGCCTGTTTTTTTCCTTATCTCTCTTTTCCTTGCTTGCTAGACGTGGCTATGATGTGAAGAGCAGTTATCTTGGACTATGATCCTAGAAATAAAAGCCACAACTAGCAAAAAAATAGCATTGAAAAAGACAGGGTCCTTGACACTGTGGTGTACCATACCAGCTTGGTCTGCCTACTTCAGGACTTATTTGTGAAACAGGAAAATATAGTTTTATTCTGTTAAAATCACTGTTAGGCACATTTAAATTTAATTATAACTGATATGACAAGTAACCCAACTGTACATTCCTGCATTGTCCAATACTACAGCCACCAGACACACGTGGCTATTAAAATAAAAAAATTAAAATTAAATTAAATTTAAAATTCAGTTCTTCAGTTATACTAGCCACATTTCAAGTACTCCATAACCACATATGGCTAGTGACTGCCTTACTGGGTAGCATAGAGAACATTTCCACCTTACTGGACAGCACTAATATAGACGATGCTATATATATATATTTTTAATGTGTATGTGTGTGTATGTGTGTATCTGTGTGTGCACGAGCAAAGAGAGAAAAGACACTAAAGACAGGAGAAATAAATGTTAAGAATAGTTTTATCTAAAAGATAGGATTACAGACTATTTTATTTTCTTCTCCATGTTCATTAATACTCAAACTATTCTATAATTAACATGTTTTAGTTTTTTTATATTTTATTGAGATTTTTTACATTTTATTTACATGCGAAAACATTTGCCCACTGTAATCATTCAATGATTTTTTGGTTAATTTATAAAGTTTTGCAACCATCACCAAAATCTAGTTTTAGAACATTTCCATAACTTCTCAAGTTCCTTTATGTAACTGAAGTCAGTCCTCACTCCTGCCCTAGCCCTAAGCAATTACTCAAATTACTTTTATAATAAGAAAAGTATTTTTTAACATACCAGTTTTATCAAGATCCATTTGTTCAGCACGAGTAGAAATTTGGGACCATATTTCATTCTGGAGCTTTTTCAGGAAGTTCTTACTGTAAGTTTCCAATTCTGCATAGGACTTTAGTGTGGTACTTGTCTGTCCTGGAGGGTACGATACTATTTCTTCTAACTGGGTTTTGTTAGCCCCTTGGATGTTCATGGCAAACACAGTTATGTCCTCCAGACGAAGTTTCATTGCAGCCTCACGCACCTCATCATCTGAGGGCCTGTGAGTGACCAAGACTGCTATCTGAGGCACTCCCTGTGCCCTTCTGCTGCCACTTGACTCTAAGAAGCCTTCTCTTCTCATCTTCTCAATGGCAGCCCCAGCATTGGACTTCCCAGCCTGGAGAGAAAGCTTCTGGATTTGCTCCTGAAATGCAGATTGATTTGTGCTTGATTTGAGAAAAGAAATAGTCTTGGCTGTATTGCTATAACTCATAAGTCCGAGCCGCATGCAGTTGTCCTTCACATCTAGGGAGGTAGTAATGTTCTTTAGGAAGCTCTGCAGGTTCCTTAAATTTTGTCTGGTCCCAAGTGACTCATCCACTAGGAACACAAGGTCAGCCAGTGAGTCTTTCTGACAGGTCACTGGGAAGGGAACTATGGAGAGAGAAAAAGTAGGAGGATTAGTATGAACCATCAGCACTTTACAGATTATGAAAAGGCATTAGTGAAAACAGAGGTGGTTTATTAAGCCAAGATAAAAATTCTGAAAAAGACTTATAAGGTCACCGACTTCAGAGGCTTTGCAAAGCTGTTCCCTTTATCTAAAAAATGCTTCTTACCAATATTAAAAACATGACACCCCCCACCACCACCATGACCTTCATGACCACCACCACCATCGCCTCCACTACCACCAATAACCAGCATCACCTATAATAACCAAGCAACCACCATCTCCTGCACCACCACCTCCAGATCCCCACACCACCAAGACCACTGCCACCACTGTCAAGCACTGTGATACAGCAATTGGTTAGCAGAAATATTTCTGACCTCAGGGAGCTCACTTCTATGGGGAGTACAAATAACTATATCATATTATTTCAGATAGTAATATGTGTTAGCAAGGAAATAAAACAGGTAACTCAACTGAGTTACTATGCTGGGGATATACAGTGGGGACTAACCTCACTGAGACATAAAAAAGACTTTGAAAGGCCTTTCTGAAAGGTTCACAGTTGGGTGGAGATATGAAGGAAGAAAAGGAATCAGCCACACATTGTTCTGGGAGAAGAGGGATTCTGGCAAAAGAAGAGTAGAAGGCAGGAACAAGCAGAAGCCCTGAGTGGCTGGAGCCAGTGAGTGAAGGGAACAGTGATGAATGAGGTCAGAGGGAGCGGGGCCCAAGTTACATGGGCATCACATGATCATATTTAAATCTTTTAAATGTCATCCCAGTGGCTGAGGGGAAAATAATGAATTTGGGGATCTCAATACGAAATAGTTGCTCTAGTCCAGGACAAAAATAATGGTTCCCAGACAAAGAAAACAGCAGCTAAGATAAAACACCCAAGATAGTTTTGATACATGAATTAGAGATAGAACAGAGAGGCCTCAATGATTAATTGAATGCTAGTGCTGAGAGACAAAGAGGAAGTGGTGAAAACACCTAGGCTGTTTTTTTCTTTTTTCTTTTTTAGCATGAACTGAGTGGATATTGGTGATGTCTTTTTCCAAGATAGAGAAGATATGGGAAGAATAAGTTGCAGGGGGAATTCAAACATTCCATTTCAGATATGCTAAGCTGGGGATACTATTGGAGATGCCAGGTAAGCAGCTGGTTACATGAACCTAGAATCCAGGGAAGAGTATATCATATGTGTATAAAACTCCTACTATAGGCGCAAGTGGGGGAACCGGCTTAACCTGGCCCAGAACTGCCCATTAGGATTGTGAGCTCTAGAAGCCAGATGACATATCTTACCTATCTCAATCCCTACAGTACCTGGTGCCTGGTGGAGAGCCTGGAATTACTTGTGGAATTAAAAATAATTCTCACAAATCTACCAATGTACTTTGAACACCACACAGTTGGCAAAAACAACCCCCCAACATTACCTGTTCTATGTATATCTGCCAATAGCTATTACTATTAACAACAGTAAACTCTGTGCCAAATGCCAAACAAGCCATCTCACCCATATTAAAATGTAGGCACTATCATCCACCCTTTATAGGTAAGAAAACTGAAGCTCTAAGGTTAAACAATTTACTCAAAGCCCTTAGCAGCCAAACCAGGATTTGAACCCAGACCTTCTGACTCCAAAGCCCTTCTCTTACCCTTGAAAGTCAAGATTGGGTCCTGTCAAGTAAAACCTGGTTGTTCTCTATTGCTATAAAGTAAATTAGGAGGAGTAAGAGACGCACGATAACACACAGAACCCTCTAAGAAGGTGGTAAAATCCCATTGTAAAGTCCCACCGGAAAGCTCAGACTAAGCAGCCACCTACAAGGCTGAAAAATCTCCAAGGTCTCCAGGGTGAAGGATCACAGGAGGGTTTCTTCTCTAGGAGAAGGACATACGCCGTAAGAACTTGCTATTTTTCCCAATGGAGGTGTGAGGAATGAGGAAAGTGGAGGGAAAGGGACTCACTGATGCCTCAGGGACAATACCAACTGTGTAGAACTTTCTAGATACTCACAAATCTATTTCCTCTTCTTGGGCTTAGAGCTAGACCTGATTTCCTAGCCTCACTTGAAGTTAGGTATGGCCATGGGACTAAGATCGGCCAATAAAATGTGAGCAGAAGTAGTGTGCATCTCTTCCAAGCTTAGCCCATAAAAGCCTCCCATGAGTAACCTTCCATCTTTTCTCCCTTCTATCAGCTGCATTCCAATTCCCTGGGCACCTTAGAAGTTATATTTGAATATGGAAGAGGCTGCACCAACCTAAACATCTTAATAGAAGAAACAACTGGTCTTGAGCACTAGTTCTATAATGTCACAGGAGGAATAAATAAGCCTTTTATTATTCAGAAACTCTATTTGTTATTAAGGCCTATCCTGGCCTGACTACAAAATCAGCCCATTGCTATAGCCATGGAATTGGTGAATGGTAGAGCAGGAAGAAAGTTTCAAGATCATCTCAACTCCCACGTCTTAGAAATGAGGATACTGATGCAGGGCCCAGAGAGGTGACATCTGGCAAGTTCACATAGCCAGCTAACGACACTGTCTGGACCTTCAGACCTTGTGTTCATGGCATTCAGTACATAAGGTGGCTTCCTTGTCAGAGAAAATGGCACAAAAAAGGCAGAAGTGAGTAAGAGCAGAGTGTGTTGTGCAGAAATTTCTAAGACTTCTGCATGGCTAGTCATGAAAATGAGAACGGAAGTAGGAAGAGATGGATGTGGACAGATGGAGATCTGATCATATGGGGATTGGGTGGCCTCAACCAAAGCCTTTCTTACCTTTTATGTCAGCATCAGCTGCGCCTTCCTTGTACTGAGTCGCATCCTTGATGATCTCTGTCATGTTCTGGGAGAACGTGCTGAGGTCTCTGACCGTCCGAAGCTTGTAATGAAACTGAGCCGTGGCCATGGCCTTCAGGTTCTCCTCAGCAGCCTGCTGCAGCCCCACGGAGACGATTCTCACCCCATCTTCCCGCAGGGCCCGGGAGGCCTCTTCCACGTCATCCTCGGACTCGGCGGAAGCCAGCACCACCAAGATTGGGGGAAAGAGTTTCTGGTCTCTCCTGTTTGCGGGTCCAGAGAAGTAGGTCCTGTGGGCCTCCCGGAGAGCGTTTCCTACCTTCAGGGAGCCTCCCAGAAACACGAAGTTCTTCTTGAGGTGGTTCAGCATGGGATTCCTGCTCTTGAAGGTGCTCAGCTGGAATTCGCTGTGGAGCCTGTCGCTGTACTGGGCCAGAGCCACGCGGTATTTGTTGGCCTCTATGGGGAGACTGCTGATCATTTTGTTGATGAATGTTTTCACCAGAGGGAAGGACTTAATTCCCAGGTGATCAGAGCTGTCCACCAGAAACACAACATCTGCATACTCAGGGCCTGGCCCTAAGAAAATAAAATGACAACAAACCAAAACAAGGTGATGTTTTGCTCAGCCTTTACATTCCAGCCCACAGCACTCATTGGAGACTACGTCCTAGTGTTTAGGGTTCAGAGGAACCCAGAGAAAGTGTTGTCTGGATGTCACACAGAAGAAACTGTACTTGTTCTCGCTAAAATGTCCAACAAAAGGACTTTAGTAAAGTTAGCCAATAAATTTTTCTTTCTCAACTTTATACTGGAGGTAATTGACATTTTTTTCCCCTTTTTGGTTCTGGAACCCCAAACTCTGATATTTTACTAAAGAATAAACAACATGATACCAGAAAGTCTCAAAGAGGTCTGTCCCTTCCCTTTTTCACATTTGTAAAAGAAAAGGAAGGCAATGGCTTAGCCACAAAAATACATAAAATTTATCTCCTATGTGGTGTTCCTTTTTTATCTTTTCTTCAATTTATTACAGCCAAGATGCAAACTGACGTACAAAACAAATGGTTTGACTCTGTTCACAGAGACAAGGAACATTGGGACATAACCAAATCAATAAATAATTAAAGTCTTTCTAGCCAGGTGTAGTATAATTCATGACTTTTGCCCCTGGCTTTCTGTTATCTTTGAGAGATTAAATTAGTTTAATATTGTATACCTCCAGCTCCAACTAAGTGCTACTTTGATTTTTTTAGTAAATAAATTAATTCTTTGCTTCTCTGTATTTATTAAAATAAAAGTTTGTTGAGACATAAAAGTGTTTATTTTCCCAAATTATAAAAATAAACATAAAATATACTGATACCTGGGCTCTGATCTGCCAATGTGTCAGTCCAAAGGATTAGGATAAATATAGTTAGCAGGATCTTCATTTTGCTAGTGAAGACTTCTTGCTTATTCTGTAAAAAATGTTATTTGCTTTATGAAAAATCTCATTGTGTAACAAAAATAACTACTGGGAGAGTTAGATTAGAGGAAATAAACTATAAACAAGTATTGTCGTGCAATGCCACATGCATTAAAACATTCGTAGTGTTTGGAGTATTTGTTGAAAACAGATACTACTCTTTGCTAAGCCCTTGCCATGGCTCAGATACTTTTCTCAGTGCTTCACGAGTATTATCTAATTTAATCCTCACAACAGCCTTACAGAGAGGTACAGCAACTACTATAGCTATGTGACAGATAAAGAAATAGTTGTAGTGTCTTGATGAGCGGTGGATCCAGGATCCCAAGCCCAACAAGGTGACTGCAGAGCCCAAGCTCTTAACCACTGCACAATAAGCCTTATACAAAATCGGTGTCCTCACAAAATTTATGTGGTCACTATTCTTCACCCTCTATTTTTATGCCAACATTTACTATTGTACATGTCCATAAGTTGGCCCAGCAAAAAAAACAGCTATCCATGTTTTTTTTCTTCTGTAAATCCTTGTGAAAACTGTTTTCTCATTTATGGTTATAATGAGTTTTACAAATTGCTTTAATTTCAGCATTTCTCTCCACATAGCTCATAATCAATTAGAAATCTCCATGGGAAATTATAATATTATAAAATTTCCATCAAATGAGAGTTTTTGTTAAAAAAAAAAAAAAGGAAATAGACCAAATGACCCATCCTCAAAAATACAGCTGCCTTAAATGACATACTGAAGGTATAAGATTTTTACTGGTTTTTACTCTAGAGTTGACTCTTCCAGTAGTTCTTTAGAATTTGCTGATAATGTAGGAAGACTGAGAGAATCATTGGAAACTAAATGTGAAGACACCGGTAGATAATTTAGACAAAATGTTTATTTTGCTAAGGAGGATCCACTAACTAGGCTCTATACTCATCGCATTTTAATATCTCACGTATTTTATTTATTAATTTTATTATTGAGATATAATTCATATACTACAAAATTTACCATTTTAAGGTGTATAATTCAATGTACTTTAGTATAGTCACAAGATTTGCATCCATCATCACTAATTCCAAAACATTTTCATGACCCTAAAAAGAAATCCCATACCAATTAGCAATTACTTCTCATTCTCCCTTCCCACAGACTCTGGCAACCACTGATCTACTTTTTTCTCTATGAATTTGCCAATTCTGAACATTAATACAAATAAAATCATATAACATATGGCCTTCTGTGTTTGGAATCTTTCCTTTAACTTAATGTTTATCCATGTTGTGACATATACTAGTATTTCAATCCTTTTTATAGCTGAGTAACATTCTATTGTATGAATATACACATTCAAAAAATCTATCCATTGATGGATATTTGTTTCATTTCTACTTTTTAGCTATTATGAATAATAGCTTACAGTAACTTAAACTCTTTGAGAAACTGCCAAATTGTTTCCCAAAGTGGCTGCATTGTTTTACATTTCCACCAGCAATGTATAAAGGTTTCAATTTCTCCACATCCTCATCAACACTTGTTACTGTCTTTTTATTATTATTATTATTGCCATTCTACTGGATGTAAATGAGTGTCTTGCTGTGGTTTTGCATTTCCCTAATGATGAATATGTTGAACATCTTTTCATTTACTTATGGGTCATTTGTATATTTTCTTTGGAGAAATATCTATTCAAATACTTTGCCCCTTTTTACCTGGGTTATTTCTCCTTTAACTGGTCTGTTGTAAGTGTTCTTCATATACCCTAAGTACTAGACTTATCGTATATGATTTGTAAATATATTTCTCCCACTCTGTGGATTGTATTTTCACTTTCTTAATGGTGTCTTTGAGACACAAGTGATTTGAAATTTGATGAAGTCCAATTTATCTCTTTCTTTTGTTGCTAGTGCTTTTAGTATCACAGTGAAATCACCATTACATACTTCACAGTCATAAAGCCTTACTCTTCCAAGAGTTTTATAGTTTTAACTTTTACATTTTACTCTTTGATCCACTTTGAGTTAATTTGTGTATGTGGTATGAGGTAGGGATACAACTTCATTTTTCTTTATGTGAATATTTGTTGTCCCAGCATCTTTTGTTGAACGGATCTTTCTTTCACCACTGAACTGGCACCCGTATCATGTGCTGTTAAATTTGGTTTGCTAGTATTTTGTTGAGAATTTTTCATACATGTTCTTCAGCCACATTGGCCTGTAGTTTTTGGGTTTTTTTCTTATAGTGTCCTTATCTGGTTTTGGTATCAGGTCAGAGTAATGCCAACCTTGTAAATGAGTTTGGGAGTGTTCCCTCCTCTTCGATTATTTGAAAGAGTTTGAGAAGGATTGGTGTTAATTCTCTAAATGTTTCATAGAATTTACCAAAAAAACTATCTCATCCTAAGCTTTTCTGTTAGGTTTTTGATTACCGATTCAATAGCCTTCCTCATTATTGGTCTGTTCAGGTCTTCTATTTCTTCCTGATTCAGTCTCGTTAGGTTATTTGTTTCTAGAAATTTATCCATTTATTCTAGGTTATCCAATTTGTTGTTATCCAATTGTTCACAGTAATCTCCTGGTCCCTGTACTTCTTTGGTCTTAGTTATGATGTCTCCTCTTTCATTTATAACTTTACTTGAGTCCTCTCTTTTTCATTATGGGTCTAGCTAAAATTTTGTCAATTTTGTCTTTTCAAAGAACCAACTCTTATTTTTGGTATTCATTTCTATTGTTTTCCTTTTCTCTGTTTTATTTAATTCTGCTCTAGTCTTTATTATTTCCTTCCTTCTGCTAACTTTGGGCTAAGCTTGTTCTCCTAGTTCTTTGAGATGTAAAGTTAGGTTTGTTTATTTGAGGTCTTTCTTCTTTCTTAATGCATGCATTTATAACATTTAACTTTTCTCTTAGAACTATTTTTGCTATATCCTAGAAGTTTGGGTATGTTTGTGTTTCTCTTTTTTGGAGCCACTACCGAGGCTCTGTAATCACCTCTGGTCTGGCAAGGTCATAGGCTGTGTTCCCTGGCAGGGCAGTGCCAATGACTGGACTCCACACCTGGGCAGGACTATGGGCTAGACTCTGTAATCACTCTTGGTCTGGTGAAATCTCAGGCTGTATTCCCCCAACTGGATGGTGCCACTGGATATACTCCATTTTTAGGCAGGACCAGTCTGGGCTTCACAGTAGGTCAGGGCTACTCTCCACAATTAGGCAGGATCACAGGCTGTGCCTTGAAGTTGTGAGGGCATAGGCCAGGCTCCACAACCAGGTCATCTGCTGTCTGTGCTCCACTGTTGGGTTATACTGCTGCTGCTTGGCGCAGTGGCCAAGACCTCCACTGTATCCTGTGCTCTGAGGTTGGACAGGGTCAGTGTTCAGCCTCCCTGATTATGTGTGACCAAAGACTATATTCAACAATTGAACGGGGCTGCTGGCTTAATTCCCTGCCATAGCAGAGATATAGGATGGGTTCTACAGCTGCTCAGGTTCTCTGGCCATGCTTCTGGTCAGGTAGGACAGGAGGCTATGTTCAGCAGTTGAGTGGGGTTGCAATTTGCTTCTTTGCTGGAGTGAGGCCACCGAATGGTCTCCCGGCTGATGTGGCCATCAGTTGGGGACTCAAATCAGACAAAAAAGCCAACTGAGCTGCCTGGCCAGGCAGGCCATGGAGCTGGATGTTTAAATGAGCAGAGCCACTGGCTGGGATCTCTGCCCAGATGCTGCTGCATGCAGAAATGTGGCCTCCAAGATAGGAGCACTGATTGCTATCAGCTCCATTCCTTTTCTACATCTTTGTCTGATCCCCAGAGATCAAGGTCTAAAGATTCCCCAATGATCCCCTGAGCCAATTCCCAAGTGAGCCTCCTGGGAAGTGTTCTACAATGCTGAGGGAGCTGGGTGATCACCTTGAGTTCTGTTTTCCCACTGGAGAAACCAAAGTTCGAGGCGAAGGGTGGGGGGCGGGTGCTCTCTGTGATGGCACTATGCTCCTCTTACCCTTATAGTATGGTCCTTTTCAGTTCCTGTGGTCCAGGGGTTGTTTTTCAGCCTCACCCTGGGTTCTGGGATTTTCATAGGGGTGTCTTGCCCATGGACAGCTGTTACCATGGTGGTCTTCCTGTGAGGACAGTTGAAGTCGGGAACAACCTATGGCATCACCTTGATGATGTCATCTCAAGACTCCTGGACCATGGCTGAAATGGGCTAGGGTTCATTCACAGACCACTTTAGGGATGTGAGGTAAGGGTTACTGTTTCCTGGTTCTTTAGTATATGGTGCTGGTGACAGAACCAGAGCCAAAAGGGGCTGTAACTCACCTCTCAGGGATACAAAACTGTTTTGAGGACAGCTACCAAGACCACAGTCACCAAGTTAATTTCTTGGGTGTGAGCCTGCCTTCACAAAATGGCTTGCCTCAGTCTTGAACCGCACAAGGATTTTACAGTCTCCTACCTGGATCCCGAAGCTCCCACAAAGACATTGTTGTTCAGAGAGGGATGCCAAATTATCGCAGAGGCGGGGAGATGTGTGAAGGACATCTTATTCAGTCATCTTGCTGATGTCTCTCAATTCACTTCCTTATTTGCTTTTCCCATTACTTCTGCTTCCTTTCACATAAGTTGTTCCAATTTGTCTACCTTTCATATTGCTTGCACCTTTGAGAGAAACCTAATTTTTGAGTATGTATAAGGTCATTTTTCATTCCCTTGGCTAGTAATATATTCCTGAGGAGAAAGTGAAAGCTTGTGTTCTCCAGATGAGATGGGGATAAAAGAGGATAGCCTCCTACAACAGAAAACTTGCAATGCTATAATCTAGGCCCACCCCTCCCAATTCTCCCTTCTACATCCTACCTCTTATCCAAGTACTTCTACCCAGAGCCCTGTGGTTATTCTTGGGCAGCCACCTTTATTAATTATTTAAGGCTCTTAGTTCTTTGATGGCTCACCTTTCCTATCTCCCCTGTGGCAATTTAAAGTTTGGTAAAGGAAACCAGCAGCTAGTACTAAATTGCCAGCTTGTCCAAAACAAACAGGGGGAAACTAAAGGAAAGACTGGAGTACAGAGGTCCCAAGACATCAGAATGGGGGTCCCAGTACTTCGGAGAGGGTTGAATCACATCTCTAGGCTCCTTCTCACCCTAAAGTCTCTGATCCTTTTACGCTATTTATGAAGATCTTGAAGAAGAGAGCAGCATGAGCAAGTGATACTTTGGGGAAGTTAAAAGGCCGCTTTGGAGGATCTGTACCCCAAACTAGACATGGGGCACAGAGAAACTCCAAGGTCAAGTGCCTGTTAGGTGAACCAACCAGCCCACTCTCATACTTTCAATGCTCAGACTCTCAGAGGCAGAATAGAAATTCAAAGCTAGCATCTTATCCGAGGGGAGAGCACCCCAGGCCCACTTCAGGGGGAATCAATAGCCAAACTGCATATCTGGAGTGAAGACTCCACACATTGAATACTGGGAAGCAACCAGCTAGCCTTGTTATTTTCTGTGGGAATGTTCAGCACATGTAGGCCAGCCACAAATAGATGGGAAACAAAACTCCCCAGTTGTTGCCAAAAGACAAAATAGAGAGTAATAATGAAATAATGATTAAATTTTTGCTTTCTTTTGATTACATTCCTTTGGTCATAAATGACTGTGAAGACAAATCTCACGCATTCTAAACAGTAAATCATACTTTCTGTGGGGCGGGCTATTTTCTAACATAAAGCATGAGTTCTAAAAGTGACTTGGTAAAGCAAGAAAACAAAAAAGCTTAATTTATGGAAATAAAAAGTTTGCGACCTTCTGACAGGTTCAGACACTAAAAGAAAACTGTGTTATTTAGTAAGTTATGCCACATCAAAGGCACTAGTGTAAGTCTTGAGCCTGCTAGGTTGGAAATAAATATGTAAACAGTTTATTGGAGGTTTACACTGCTATATTCGAAATCAAACACAGCACAACTAGCATTCTAAAATGCTAATTTCTCTCTTTCTCTCATTTTGTAGCCAAAGGAGCAAGAGGTCTTGGAAACCAGTAAGAAATAAAGGGCAGATCATTGCACTGTCTGTACTCTACAGCAATCTGCAGCTTCTAGGGTCATTGCCACTTGAATAAGAACCCCAAGATCAAGAGAAACATGTTTGTAATGATATTAACACTTGGATCAGCCTGACCAATCCCTAGACCTTTTTAGGTATCTCAGTCAGTAAGTCCTATTTTATGCTTGAGCTAGTTTGATAATTCACACACAGAAGAATCCTGCTCAGTATATACTTGGTAACCTTTGATAATACTTGGATACCAGACCTGCTGGGAAATCCAAGATTGGGGCCTCTATGATGGTTCCTTCCTACTGCAACTTTCCAGAACCAAACTCACTGGAGAGCTCTCACATTCCAGGGGGTTTGAGAGTTGAGTGAAAAAGGTGAAAGGATGAAGAAGTACAAATTAGTAGTTACCAAAGAGTCACAGGAACATAGAGTACAGAATAGGGAATATAGTATATAGTATTGTAATGGGTATGTGGTGCCAAATGGGTGATAGAATAATAGGGGGGATCATTTCATAAACTATATGAATGTCTAATCAATGCACTGTAGACTTAAAACTAACATAAAATAAAATTTATTTTTAAATTCCCAATCGCTCTGGAACTGACCAAACACCATGTATCTACTTTTTTTTCTCTGCCCCAAGCATGAACAAATTTTGTCTTATGCACAAATTCAAATCCCATCAACACTTCAAGATCCGCCCAGCCTGCTGCTCCCTGATTATTCCATTTACAACCACCTTCCATGTTCCCCACATCTGCTCCAAACACTCAGTTTACACCATTATTTTTTAATAACTAAGGTATATATTTCATTCAGCCGTATTATTTATTTCTGTGTACATGTTTGGTCATCCTATTTACTATATTTAATAATAATTATGTTTTCTTCTACTTTGGGGTTCTCTTAATACAATGCAAAGCAAGTAAATCTTGCTAAATTTAATTAAATGGTTACAGTAACTTAGGGGGTAAATGCATAGTTGAATATGTAAGAGTATGATCCCGTTTCTATTCAATGTCAAATGCATTTATTTCTAAGATTAAGGATTGAGGATATTTTTAGTTTATTTTTGAATTAAAATTTTTTTTATCTGAGTAAAGTAAAACTGAGGGTAAAATATCTCAAATATATAATGCAGTTTCCCAGAACAGTGCCAATTTACGACTTTTGTCCCAATGTAAGTTTTAACAGTACCTCTTAAGAGGGTCCTAGGACTTCCAGTTTCCCATCTGGCATGTAAGGCGCTTAGAAGTCAACTCTCTATCCTAATATCAAGTAAAAATGCTGAATGAACTAAAAATCATCAACTCTTCTTAGATTCATCAGAGAAATTAAATCAGAGGCAAACCATTGCCCAAAAATTGGAGACAGGCAGATACAGAAAATCACAACATAAAGCAGCAGAAACCCATATATAGAAAACTCTGTGGGAAGCAGTGTCCAGGTAGGAAAATTTAAACTATAATTGAAAATTGCTGGGGGCCTAATGTGTCCAAATCTGATCATTAAAAACTCCAGGCAAGGGCCCAGTGTTAAGGGTAGAAGCCATACATTTGTTCAGTTTTACCTCCAATAGCCCTACCAAGTTCTCATGGGAGAGATCTGAGAAAAATCCTCTTGTGCTTCCAGCAGGAGACAGGGAAAGTAACAATTTTGAAATATTCCAAAGAGTTCTATTCTTTTTAACAAGACCAGGCCTCAGGAGAAACTATTTTACCAGAACCTAACCTATCAGAATTTTACTAGAACCTAACCAACATGGGAAAAGGGAAATACCCAACTCCAGGCCCCTTTAGTCAACCTGTCCCAAGAAGGTGGGAAAAATAAAACTGAGCACCTGTAAAGTTCACAGCCCAAAAGCACAGGCTCACTAAAACACTAAGACCTAATCATAGGACTATAGAATGCTTCCCCTCCCTCCACAGCTCACCACCAGATCACTACATGTTTATTAACTGCAGCTCCTTTTACTCACTACATCATGTCTGCCTTCTGACAAAAAATTATGAAACATGTAAATGGCAAAAACCACAGTTTGAAGAGACAGCTAAAGCATCAGAACCAGACTCAGATATGGCAAGAATGCTGAAATTATCAGACCAGTAATTTAAAATAACCATGATTGATATGCTAAAGTTTTCAATGGAAAAAATAAACAACCTATAAGAAGAGATGGGTAAGGTAAGCAACTAATGCAAGACATCAAAAAACATTGTAATAAAAATGAAGAATGCCTTTAATGGGCTCATTAGTAGACCAGATATGACTGAGGAAAGAATCTCTGAGCTTGAGTATATGCCAATAAAAACTCCCAAAACTGAAAAGCAAAGAGAAAACATGAAAACACGAGAACTGTGGGACAACTACAAAAACTGTAATATATGTGTAATGGGAACACCAGAAGGAGAAGAATAAAAGAAAAAAAAAGAAATATTTGAAATGCTGACTGAGAATTAATGTCAAACACCAAATCACAGATCCAAGAAGCTCAGAGAATACCAAGCAAAATAAATACAAAAAAAATAATAATAATACCCTATTTATAGAGAATCAAAGATAAGAATTACGTCTGACTTCTCAGAAACCATGCAGGCAAGGAATGAGTAAAGTCTGGAATATTTAAAGTGTTGAAAGAAAAAATACTCACCAGTCTGGAATTCTGCATTCCTGTGAAACTATCCTTTAAAACTGAAGTAAAAATAAAATTGAGAGAATCTTTTGCCAGTATACCTGTCTTGCAAGAAATGTTCAAAGAAGTTCTTTAGACAGAAGAAAATAATATAGGCCAGAAACTCAGATGTACATAGAGATTCAAGTTTTAACAGTACCCAGAATTTATTCTAAGCAGGTATAGTAAAATATATCAGACACAAAAATGATTGCTATGAAGGAAGAAGTTTTTATTTTATCCACAGTCCCCTAGAAACTGGAGCCATGGCACACCATGCAGGGCCACACAGGGAAGAATTGAGGTAGAGAGAGAGAGGAACTATGGGAGGGAGACTTTATTGTGGTTTTCTTGGAAGAAATGGATGAAGCAAGGTAAGCAAATTAAGCAAACTTAGAATTATTTGAGTAATATCAGTGGGACCCGGACCAAAGGAGTGATCTCTAGCTGTCTAGAACCTGGTCCTAAGACAATTAAAAAAGGGAAGCAGTGTCCCAAAGTTCAAGAGCCCAATAAGATGAGGTAGGTGAAGGTATGGACTCAGAACTCTTTGGTTTGTATATCAAAGGAGTGCATGCAAGCAAATCCTTTACTATCTCTAAGAATCAGCTAATCCTGGGGAATAGCAGTCCCTTCCTGGCCAGCAAGGCTCCAATGCCAGAGCATCGAGAATATAGAAAATAAAAAAATATAGTTAAGACCATAGTTTTAGAGTAGGAACAAGTAATATTAAAATAAAAACTTCCATTTTTCTTATTCTTAACTGATCTAACAGATAATAGTTTGTTCAAAATAATAACAATGTATTTAATGATTACAGCTAATGTATGTGAAATGAATGACAACAGTGATACAAAGGACAGAAAGTGTCTTTGGTTATTATTATAAGGTACTTGCAGTAGCCATAAAATGATACAGTGTTATTTCAAAGTGGACTTGGATTAGTTATAAATGTACATTGCAAATTTTAGGGCAACCCCTAAAAAGATTAAAAAAAAAAAAGGATAATTGATATGCTAGGAAAGGAGATAGAATCTCAATTAAATTCTTAATTAAAATTAAAACACAAAAAGGCAGAAAAAGGAGAAGATAAAAATACAAACAACAAATAGAAAACTAATAAATATTGTAAATATATTAATCCAACTATATCAGTAATTATTTTAAATGTTGATAGTCTAACTATACCCATTAACAGATAGAGATTATTAGTGTATTAAAAAAGACTCTACTATATGTTGTCAAAATGCACTTTAAAAATAAGGACATATATATTTAAACAGCGAATAGAAAAAGATATACCATGTTAACACTAATCAAAACAAAATTATAGTAACTACATTAATTTCAGAAGAGCTGAAATTTATCAGTGATAAAGAGGGGTATTATGTAATGATAAAGGGTGACTTCTCCAAGACGACACAGCAATCCTTAATATGCATGCCCCTAATAACAGAGTATCAAAATAAGTGAGGCAAAACCAATAGAACTGCAAGGAGGAATAGATAAATCCACTAATATAGTTGGAGACTTCAACATCCTTCTATCAGAAATGGGCAGATCCAGCAGACAAAATCAGTAAGGACATAGTCGAATTCAACAACATCAGTCAACTGGATATAACTGACATCTATAGAATACTTTATCAAAAAATAGGAAACTACACATTCTTTCCAAGCTTACTTGGAATATTCACTAAAATATACCATAAACATACGTTAATAAATTTAAAGGAATAGGAGCCATACGATGTCTGCTTTCATAATGCAATGTGTTAAATATCGACAACAGAATGATGGGTGGAAAATCCACAAATACTCAGAGATTAAACAACACACTTGTAAATAACACATGGGTCAAAGAAGAAATCTCAAAAGAAATTTTTAAATATTCTAACTAAATGGGGAAAAAAACAACTTACCAAAATTTGTGGAATTTTGTTCTAAGAGTGAAATCTATATTATTAAATGCATGTATCAGAAAAGAAGAAAGTCCTAAAATCAATTTTCTAAGCATTGTGTAAGTATCTACCTTAGTGGGAAGGAAAGGAAAATTAAATCCAGAGTGAGCAGAATAAAAGAAATAATTAAAAATGAAGCAGAAATCAATGACATTGAAAACAGAAAATCAATAGAGAAAATTAACAAAACCAAAAGCTGATTCTTCGAAAAGATCAACAAAATCTCTAAACCTCTAGCCAGGCTAACTAAGAGAAAAAGAGAGAGAACACAAATTACTATTATCAGAAATTAAAGAAAGGACATCACGATAGATCTGATGGACATTAAAATAATAAAGGATTAGTAAGAACAATTCTATGCTCATAAATTTGATAACCTAGATTAAATGTATTTTTTGAAAAATACAATCTGCAAAACCTCACACAAGATATAGATATTCTGACTAGATATATGCCTATTAAAGAAATTGCATTAATAATTAATAACCTTGCAGAACAGAATGCACCAGACCCAGATAGGTTCACTGGTCATTATACCAAACACTTAAAGAAATTATACCAATTCCCTACATTCTCTTCCAGAAGATGGAACCAGAGGGAATACTTTTTAAATCATTCTATGAGGCCAGAATTACCCTAATATCAAATCCAGATAAAGACATTACAGAAAATAAAATTATAGACCAATATCTTTCATGAATATAGATTTTTTAAATCCTCAAAAAATGTAAGCAAATTGAATCCAAGATTGTATGAAAAGAATTATATACCATGATGAAGTGGAATTTATTCCAAGTATGTAGGGCTGATTCAATATTCAAAAATCAATTTATGTAATTCATTACACTAAAAGTCTAAAGAAAAATGTTACGTGATCATATGAACAGAGGCAGAAAAAACATATGTCAAAACCCAACACTCATTTATTAAAAAAATACTGAGCAAACTAAGAGTAGAGGGGAACATCCTCAGCATGCTAAAAAATATCTATAAAAAAAAATCTACAGCTAAAATCATACTTAATGCTGAGAACTAAGATCAGGAACAATGCAAGGATGTTGCCTCTCACTTCTTTACAACAATGTACTGGAAGTCCTAGTTAATGCAATGAGACAAGAACACAAAATAATCATGTTAACAAGACATATTTGTAAACCTCCTTTGTTGAAGAAGGATGCTGGGTATATGTTCTTTTAATACTTATGAATACTTATGAAGCTCTGTGTGCACCCATGATTCAGGATGAGGGATATTTACAGTGGCAAACCTTATTTTTCACAGGTTCATGACATTCCTAGAAATGGCTTGCAATTTTACCAACATTTTCAAAGTTGTTTTCATCAGTAGTTAGCCTTTGACATCTGTGAACAAGCTTTGTAAATGTTTTAACTTAAAACATGTACACATAATTAAATATCTGATTATTGTATTAAATATTTTCTCTCTTTCAACATGTTAATAAAGATTCAACATTGTAACCATGCAGCATGTAGAAACTGGAATAATGTGGGCAAGTGCCGCATCCAAACTATACATCCTGCGTCCACTGCATCCACTGAGAGGGGAAAACTGAGAACTATTTGCAGAGATTTGCTCCAGTCTCAGAACAAGACTTAATATTTAGACTTATTAAGTTAAGCCACTGAAGGAGAATAATAATAATGAATAAAACCACACAACTTACAGCAAACCACTCATAGAAACCTCATCATCAAATATTTCGTGGGTAAGGTTCTCAGCAGTGATAAAGATCCAGCCTCATCTGCAGGAATGATTCCGAACCGGGGAGAACAGGGAAAAGCATAATTTGGGTCTACTTGGTATCCATATTTGTTTCTAAGGGGATTTCCCATAGCAACTCTTCTCTGAATTTGTATAAGGTAGCTAGCTCTGGCACTGGACTCCTCAGAAAAGGTGACAAATTGTCTTTCTCACTTTAATTTGTAAGAAATTTCAGGGTCCCTATTTACTCTACTTGTAAAATGTATCATGTAAGCTTTAATACAAATATCCAAAAAAAATGTTTACCAATGTGAAGTTCTCTTAAGGATTTTTGTTCAGAATTCACAAAGTAACTGTATCTTTTCTAAAATAGCTAATCCCGCATTCTGGATCAACAACAACAAAAATTAACTTCAGAAGGAGCACTTAAATACCAAAATAATAATAATTATTATCATTATTATTATTAATAAAGGTAAGGTATGAAGCACTATACTAAATTACGAAAATCCTGGTTAAAGAAAAAGTATGCCACCAGTATGGAAGTTTAAGAGTACTCAAATCCCTCCTTCACTTTGAAGGAGCCTTGCTTGGAGCCTTGCACATACTAGAAACTCTGGCAATGTCTGTGAAAGCTGTGAGTGCTGTTTTGAGGACACCTCCAAGGTCACAGTTCACACTTTGAAACAGAATAGCAATTCTCACAAACCACGAGTGTTTCAAAGTTTGCATTATATCCGAATAGACCCTGTAACTAATGCCTTATGGTTCAGTCTGTGCACTTATTGTATCTTTGATCTGAGGGTTCCTGCATGGGGTGAGGGCCCCAGTGTTAGACTCAATGACCTATAAGTCATTGGTTATCAAACTTCAGCTGCAGAAGAACCTCCGGTGACGCTTGTTAAAACACACATTCCAGGGCCCCCAACCCAGAGATTCTGTCTCAGCAGTTCTGTTGCGGGACCCATGAATTTGCATTTCTAACAAGGTTCCCGGGGAGGAGATGCTGTTAGTCCTGTCCACACTGCGACTACCCTCACCCTAACCCTTTGAGGTCCTTTCCAACTCTGAGTCTAGCCTTGAAGTACCTCGTCTCCACCATTTACAAAATTCTTCGGAGGCTGGGACTGCATGCCATCCTGCCGGTGCAAACTCGCCAGGAAAACGTCACTTTTACACACACACCTACCCACAGGTCCGCTGCCGGCCTCAGGCTGCGAGCCTGCGCTCGCCCATACTCACCCAGCTCCCCGAGGTGTGGGCCCCGCGGCGCCCCAGGGGGCAGGCTGCACGCGCGCCCCGGGGAGATGCGCGCGGGAAGCGCTGGTCCACGCGGCGCGGCAGGTGCGTGCGCAGCGGGCGCTGCGCGCGCGCTGCGAGGCCCTTTAAAGCCAGCGCTGACCCTTGACCTGGGCCAGGTCCTGGCCTGGCTCCCTCCCCTCGCGGGCCGGGACCTTGCACGCTTTGCATGTTTCCCTGTGAGTGTCCGGACACGCTCCAGCTGCCTGCGGGCGGTGCGCGCTGCCAAGAGAGCTTGACGAGGCACAGTTCTTCGGAAAGCGGGGAAGCTTGCCGGCCCGGCACTGGGCTGAGGTCACTGCTACTGCTTGGGCTGGGGCTCGGCCATGGCGCGCCACTGGTTTACTCGGGATTCCTCAGCACCCGCCTGCACAGGACCGGGGAAAAGTCCCACACAGGGGCCGTGTCTGGGGGCAGCTGGGGTCGCCCTCCCGCAGCTTCCAAGAAAGGCAGAGCTGGGCAATAGGGCAGGCGACAAAAAGGAACGCGACTGAGCACAGAGGGAGCACGATAAAAACTTGGAAATCGTCGCCTGGTACTGGACGGGTGGCTTATTTTCTGTGTTTGCTGGTTGGTTTGTTTGTTTGTTTGTTTGTCATGGACATGATGTACTCACGGTTGCGATTGTATATGTAAACATGTTCCTGGCTTGTGCAGTTGAATTCAGCCTGTCCACGAAGAGACACGCTAGAATTCCTTACACTGATGAAAGTTTCTTAAAAGACCAAGAAGAAACGGGAGCTCTCCCGTGCTCAGCAAGGATCTGTGAGGCACCAAGCCTCTTGATTCTGGGACTGCTTCTGAAGTTAGAAAGTTTCCAAGGATGTCTCAGAAGGAATGGGGTTGGAAAGATAGAAGGAGGTTGAATGAGGGCTGTCAGGACTTTTTCATTTTATAAGTTTTCTTTTTAAACAAAGACACTATAACTGTAAATGAATAACTGGTTTTCCCTTTTGTTTGTTATTAATAAGAGAACAAATGCATATTTATTCTAAGCCAAAGGTGTCCTGAACTTCTGGCATCCACTTAGCATAGACAGGATTATGGAATATTCTGCACAGAACAGAACATAATGTTCAATTTGGGGAGGAGGTCTCAGCCTGGACCACAGGAAACCTGTTCTGACTATCAAACATGACACCCCTCAACATTCCCCCAAGAGAGGGAATGAGAACCACCAACATAACTCAATAAAAGCACAAGGTAGGAGGGGATGGGACACCACCACCCAGCATTGTTACTAGAACATAATCAAAAAATGGAAGGAAGGAAGGAAGGAAGGAAGGAAGGAAGGAAGGAAGGAAGGAAGGAAGGAAGGAAGGAAGGAAAAGGAAAGGAGGTAGGAAGGAGGGAGAAAGGGAAGGAGAGAGGAATGAACAAACAAATGAAGGAAAGAAAAGAGACTCCCTGCCTCTCTTCTTGGAGCATTTATTTTAGAACGTTTGTACTTGTAAAGATTTTTCTACTTCTTCAAGATGTATATAAAAAATTTTAAAAGCTAAGTAAGGCTTTTGCCAGTTTCACAACCCAGGAAAGTTTTTCTCAAGAATCTAGAGGTCATCATTTTGAAATGTTATCATCAAGCAAGGACAGCACCCCTACCTCCCAGTTTTCATGGAAGGGAAGGATCCTACCTTTGGCAGGTCACCTGGCTCCAAGCTGCAAATCTACCTTCTATGGTAAAGACACACAATAAAATTTCCTTTGGATAAAAGCAACTAGCAAACAGATGGCCACCCCAGTTACCAGTGAATTTAGGATGAACTGTGTGAGACAAATGGTGCTGTCGCATCTCCTTACTTGAGGACTAGTTATCATTTATCTTCAGAACATGTAAATTATGGGTGATATCCACTTGGCTGCACAAAAGGGTAAGAGTTCTTTCCATCTCTGAAATGTCTATATTAGATTGCCTGTGATGCACCATCACAGTCTGGTTTGATGTTTATACGATAATCAAACTATTATCTTTCTTTTCTATACTCTGTGGAGAGCAATTTCTGTATTGGCAAGAGATTTTTCTCTTAATCATATTTCCCCTATATTCCAGGGTAGGGAAATGACATTTCTGACAAGGTAAATGTCAGATGAGAGATCTCCTAAAGCCAAGGCCTTGCAAATGAGTGGGATGTTGAGTGAAAAGAGAGAAGGAGGCATTGCAAGCGAAAACTAACATGGTACATTCAGGAAAGAGCAGGAAATCAACTTAGCTAGAGTGGAGGACTGCTCAATTGACTAGCAAAAGACTTAGGAGAGGGGATCCTGAGTTCAATGCCAATGCATTTGTCTTGCCTTTGAGCTTGTAATCAAAGCACACATGCTTAACAGGACTCTCCAAAAGCAGCCAAGTGTCAAGTGAAGATAAATGATTCAATACAAACTTCATCTAAAAAAAAAATTTTAAGCTACTTTTCAGTAGGAATGGCTCAGTTTGGGGATTTCATTTAAAAAAAACTAAACAATCTTTAAGATCCCTTTTATCAATGTTTAATCCCAATAATTAGTCAGCAAATTTTTCCATACTACCTGCTATGTGCCAAGAACCAAACTAAGCACCAAAGATATATAAATACACAAAAGAGAAATAATTTCTATAGAGCTTAGTCTAGTGGGCAGGTACAAACGTAATACTTACGTTGTTAATTAAGCCTCTTCTCTATGTTAAGCATTGTGCCAGGCATTTATTCAAGTCCCAAAATAAGCATTATCATAATCATTTCATAGATACATAAACTGAGACTCAAAGAGTCTCCTAACTCTTTAAGTCTGTAAACTGCTCAAGCTTATGCAGTGGAAGTTGCAATGTAAGATTACAAATGCAGTTCTGTTGAGATCTGACCACCATGCTCTTTGTACTGCAAAAAGTGGTAAAAGTACACATTCTTGAAAATAACAAATTCAACACTGTGTGGTCGCTTTAAGTTTCAACCACCTCTCTAAAATCAGCCTCCTTGTATTTAACTTTCAGATTTCAAGGAGTTGTTTTTTTGTATTTTGTCCAGATTGTGTTCATTGTAAACACTAGAGGAATGAGTTCTGAAAGGTTGATACCACCAGAGCAGGATCAGAATCCTTTCTTTAGTTTTTGATTCATTGAATTAACTGAAATATACATTGAGAAATTTTCTTAAGGAGAAAAGAGTAATTATTACTTTTCTGAATTCTTTCATATTTCAGGATGTCTCTGACTTTTGAGTACCTGTAACATTTAATAAAGTGTAGAATTGTTGAGTCATTTTCTTTCTCCTTTAAAACACTTAGTATTATTCCATTTTCTTCTGGCATTAAATATTGTGGGGGGAATAATCTGAGGACTGCCCAGTGTTTTCATTTTTACAGATAGCTTATTATACTAAATACTTACACAATATTTTTCTCCCTCTTTTGACTGAGAGGTACAAACTTCCAGTTATAAATAAGTCATAGGGATTTAGTGTACAACTCAGGAAATAGAGTCAGTAATAACATAACTGTACAGTGAGAGATGGTTACTAGAGTTACCATGATGATCATATCATAAGGTATATAAATGTCAAATCACAATGTTATACACCAAAAATTAATATATTATATATCAACTATATTTCAATAAAAAAAATTTGCCATAAGAATATTCTTTGTGTTGAGTCTATTTTGTTAATTTTACTAAGAACAAAATAGAGATTCTTAGAATTTTAAATTCAAAGTTTTATTTTAATTCTGAATGTTTTTTCTTCATGACCAGTGTTATGCCCTTATTTTTCTCATTTAATTTATTGAAACAAAATCTCCACTACCTTTTTCCCATGTCTATAATCTTCTTGATCATTTTCTTCTCTTTATATTTCCTCTCTGTATTGTGGACGTGTTCCACATTTGTTCTCTATATTGCAACAGAGGTTTTTGCCTTAGACCATCACCGCTGTACTCTATCATATTTTGGGTTTTCTTGCATTATTTCCTCATATGAGCCAGTGCACTTTGCATTTCTATTTTCACCTTAACTTCTTTCCTCATATACTCACCTTTGTGTTATAGAAGTTTTAACTTTTTCATCTTTTAGGGGGGAAAAAAACAACTACTGCCTTCTAAATGTTCTTTTTTTGTGAAAAAAAAAATTGTTATTTTCAGATAGTTGCTCTTCTCAAGTCTTCAAAAATCATTTCCTTGCCTCTGTGCCTTGCTATCTTAGCAGAGTCCCCATGGGGTTTTTGTTTACTTAACTTTGAATAGAAAGAGAGAGAGAGAGATACCTGGTATTTGGAAACAACTCAAAATGTCCTTAGCTTCTTTCACTGTCCTCTTGAGTGCTGACAGCCTCTCATCTCAGTCCTACCTATGACTGTCTGTTCAATACAGTATATTAAACAGCCACTGATTTATTAGCAAAGCCTAGCAGCATTCATTTAGCATGAGTCTGCTGGCCTGGGACTAGGTATCCTCTTGATCTGACAGTTGGAGACCTCTAATTCGAAGTCAGATATTTACAGCTTTTGTTTTAATGAACTATGTTACATGGAATAGCAAACCCTACGTGGGCACTGCTTCAGAACTCTTCCTGTCTCTACAACTGTTTAGTGAGGCTTTTTTTAATGTTAAAGAATGCTGAACCTCTTCCCATCTGCTACTCCTGCCATGTTTGTTGCTAGGAGTATTAATCTCTGAATGAATATAAAAAGAAAGGTGTTAGTGGGGCAAGGGGAGGACAGGAGTTTGCATTTGGGAGTGAGCTTCACTGTTTTTCAGTCAGTGTTCTAACCCCTGTGCCCCGTATTTAGGAATGCATCACTCAAATCCTTTGAGAGGCTCTGAATTGTCTCTTTGCAAAAGGTGGACAGGAAGTGAATGATCTAAGATGATGCTCTTTGATCATTCTAAAATATTGTATTCAGAAGAAATTCCACTCTAATTCTGACATCTCATATCTTTGTTTTCCAGTGTTCTTACCAGTTTTTACCTGTTCTGTTTCTTTATTTTCTTTTTCTTTTCTTTTTTTTTTTCTTTTTTTTTTTTTTTGGTTTTTATTGCTGTTCTGTTTCTTTTGAATAAGAACTTGGAAGAAGAAATATAGGAGCTGGCTGGCCAGTCTGTCACCGTAACAACCCAAAGCCCTCTATGATTGTCTTCTGAACACGCTGCTTATTTGGTATGATTATGTTGATGACTGTCTATGTCATTGGTAAAAAATAAAGCTGTCTGTGTGACAATCTTTCTAACTCAAAGAATCTTCCACCTCAAAGCTAGATAAAAGCTCTGATTTCCTGGGGAAGCTGACACTCGAAGTGTTTTCTGTGGGCCCAACAGTGCTCATAAAGAGCTCCCATCTTTAGAATTTCTATGTCTCCTTTTCCCTTATAGCTCTATTGCCTTCTCCTGGAAAGAGAGGCAGACTTGTCACTTTGGATTTGGATTTTATTTGAGAAAGAACATGGAAAAAATTACACTGTAAGGTTAGGGAGCTAATTCTACATTTTAACACACTATTTTTCATTTATACTTCCTTAGTTCCTCACCAACACTGCTTTAGTTAATAAATTTATTGAGCTCATGTTTAGAGCACTTACACAGACTGATTATTTTACTATCTCCATTTTTTCCCCTCCAACATTTCATTACTAAAATGTTCCAAAATACAGCAAAGTTGAAACCATTTCACAGTAAATTTTACAGTACGCCCTCTGCAAATTGGTCGTTACAAAATAGTTATTGACATAACAAATACAGTCAATAATATTGTAATGACTATGTATGGTATAAGATATGTACTAGATTTATTGCTATGATCACTTTTTAGGTTAAAGAAATGTCTCATTACTGTGTCGTACACCTGAAACTACATAATATCATATGCCAACTGTAATTGAAAAATAAAAATAAAATTAAAAAAAATCCTCTTTGGAGAGACACATATTTGAATGGGGGCTCACAAGATTCTGACAGATTAAACTCTACTTACCATAAACCCAGACACAAAATTAGAAAATAAATTAAAAAGCAGCAAAAGAACACAAAACCAAGGCACCATGAACAAGAGTCTTCAGAAACAGCATGTACCAAATTTTTGTAATCTGTTCATATTTTACCATGATGGATTTTGATGCCATCCTTGAATTCCACAGATAAATCCTATTTGAAGATGCTATATCCTTTTTTATACAACAAAAGTCAATGTTAGTGATTTAACATTTTTACAATAATTTCATCTTGTTGCATGTTTTTGTCTTTTATATAAAATTTATACTAGCCTTATGAAATAGTTGATTAATGCTTTTTTCTCCCTATCCTCAGAATTAGTTTGGGTAAGATAGAGATTATCTATTCCTAAAACTTTGAGAAAACTTATCTATAAAATTCTGGCTCAGTGTCTTTTGAAGGGAAAGAGTTTTAATTTCGCATTCAATTTATTTAATGGTTATTGATTTACTCTATTTTTCTTATTTTTAAGTCAATTTTACTAAATTATATTCTAAAAAATTATCTCCATCTAAATGGCATTGCATTTTAGCATTTTTTAGGTTTCTTACACCTCTACTTTATCTATAGTTATGCCTCACATTTTATTTTCATGACGAAATTGTTTTCCAAAACTGGCCACAACAACATTTTCAGTCTCAAATGCTTTTCCTAACTTTTGCCATTCCTCACTCCCATCAAGTGGTAAAGTACGTTTCCCTTCTCTTTAAATCTGGGCAAGATTTCTTTATTGCCTTGATAAAGAGAATGCAATGGAAGTGATGTTGGATGGCTTCCAAGGATAGAGCAAAACATCCCCTAGTTGAACCCTAGACATCACGGAACAGAGCCAAGCCCTCCCCACTGTGCCTGCCCAGTCCATAGTCATGATCCACAGAATCTGTGAGCCCACATCACTGGGTTTGGGATCATTTGTTATTTAGTCATGGTAACTGGAATAGTTCTGAATATTGCTTAATTGTTTGTGTTTTAGAAAAAGTATTTTTGATTTATAGCTTCAAACTTTGTTCTCTCATTCAAGAACACCAATTATGTATTAGTAAAATCCTTTTTATCTTTCTATTATTTTCTCTCATTCCTTTTAAATTATTTTTTCCTTTCTGTTTTATTTTTTATTTTTTTTTTGTTTTCTGAATAACTGTCTTTTCTATCCTTGATTGTATTTTTAGAACTGCTCCATTTTTTACTTCTTCTAATATGGCTATCATTATATAATGGCTTCAGTCTCTCCATTGACTTTTTTTCCAGAGTTCTTCTGGCTCATTTTTTTCTCTTTTTAGCATTTTCTTTTACCTTCTCTTTACTGTTTCTTCTCTGTGCTCTTGGTGTAAAAAGGCTGTATTTCCTTTATCCAATTTGATTTCAAAGAAAGTATTTCTTTTAGTTTTTTCTGCTTTGTAAAATCATTATTCTGTTATTCTTGCTATAATGATTTTCTTCATTTTTATTTTTCAATATTTTTCTAATTGTTCCAGCTAGTTTCTTTAGGATTATTGTTCATCTTTTCATGGGAGCCAGTCTTCCTTGGTCAACTACTTGCTAAAGGACAGTGTATAATAACAGGCATCAGATTGGGTGAGCTGGTCCAGCTAGCAACTAAGATTTAAATCTATTGTCCTAAAATATTCTCTCACCAACTCTCTGCTTTGGGTTTTGTTGTTGTTGTTGTTGTTTGTTTTTGTTTTTGTTTTGTTTTGTGTGTGTGTGTTTGTCTCAGCTATAAGAAATCAAACATAACTTTCAATGAAGCCAATATCATATATTCTTCATGTGGTGATTTTGTGCTTCCTTCTCTTTCAGTGAACTTGCACCAATATTTCTCCTCTATACTGACACTCAATAGTTTCCATCTCATGAGATGGTACGTCTGCTATTTTTTCTTTAAGACTGAACATTCTTATTACTTCTTAGCAACAAAGGGGGCTCAAAGGGATTCTGGCAAATAATCTATTCCAAGATTAGGAATTGCCAATTGATAATCTCATGATACCACCTATTTGTGGTGAATTCTATGTACTTCTAGAGTCCACAGAAGCATCTTCATTCATTCAACAAATATTATTTAATGGTCACCATTTCCAGACACTATTCTAAACTCTTTGAAATATATCAATGAATACAAGAAGAAAAAATCCCTGCTCTTATAGAATTTATATTATTAAGGGGAAGGGGAAAAGGGCTGCAGACAATAAAATATAAATGTAATTCTTGGTATAATTTATATAGTATAAGGGGTAGTAGATGTTTGAGAGGCAGAAAGGGGAATCAGGAGTGGTAGGGGATAAGCAGGTTGCAATTTAAAATAGAATTATCTGGATTTCTTAGTGAAATCTTGTGGATTTTACTGCATATTCTTTATAGGTCATGGCTTGCTGTTCTTCTGTTATTTTATAGAGGAAAATAAGATTGGTTTATCTAGATTCTGCTAATTTTCACTGGAAGTCTTTTACCATCTTCTTTTGCATAAATCTACTTATTTCATAAATTATGATGCATTCTTTTTAGTGATGAAGCATTCCTTTCTTTCTACTTTTGCCTCATTCTGTATCTATCAATGGTGGAAAAATTCTCGAAATCCAACTATTCTCTTGTTATCCTGAATCCAACCACGATCTATTTGGTATTTGCCACATTGTGACTCACATAATTCTTGTCAGTCCCTGTGAGACTTAGTTAATTTATGGCAAATGGTTTGAGTTTTCTTTTATGACTTTCCTAAGAAAAGTACTTCTCACATGATTTGGAGTGGGAGTCGGGGAGACCTATGAGAAAACAACATGATTTCTCCTTTTCTTCTACCTAGATATGTAGTTATAGTTATAGGGATGCTTAATTTTATTAAAATATGCTCATAATATTTCAAAATAAAAGCTATCGTTTTATACATGTCAGCCAGAGAGTTAAAGTCCTTCTGATTGGAAATTCAGACTGAAAAGAGACTACTAACGTAGTGTGTAGAAAGACTATAAATTTTGATTATTTAGAGTCAGCGTGTCAATAAAGAGGTTTCCTAGTGATAGATCATGGATGACACCCACCAGGTGAAGGAGACCTAGGAGTGAGAAAGTCCCCAGCACTCTGTGATATGTGCCAATCACCTAAAACAAGAGGAAGTTCCTTGTTTCTGGTGGTTTAGCTGATAAGATGTGATCAAAGAACTGTTGAGATAATAGTTCAAGACTCCTAGAAAGAACTGGTGTGAAAAACTGGAATTGATCCACAGAAATAAATAAACTTTAAGAGAGAAATAAAGAGGTCAGTCAGTGTTTGAGTCTCTAGTTTCAGGAACCCGACTGTATCCACTCCTTCAAAGGGATAGATGAGCCAATGAATTCTTCTTATTGCCTTAGCTAATTGTTTTAAGTTTTACTTCTGTCACTTATATCCAAGAGTCTTGACAAAGGCATAAGAGATGAGGGACTTCGCTACATTTGAACTACAGATTTAACAGAGGAACTTTGAATGCCTATATATCAGTTAGGGTCTTGTTTGGTTGCTGGTTCCAGAAAGCTTGATAAACAATAACTCAAACAAACAAGGAATTTGCCTCACATGACAAGTGGTCCAAGATAGGCAGTTCAGGGCAGGTAGGTCTAAGGTCTACACCATCAAGAATCCAGACTTTTCCTCTAAATTACCTCCTCCAACATTCTTGAGCCCTCCCAGGGTTATTTTCATTCATGGACAGCTCTCTAGTTTTCATTTTTTTGAGGGGGAAAGGAAGGATAGTATCTCCTACTCTGCCATCTTGCTGATTGGCGATAGTTTTTTGAATATGACACCAAAAAGTCATGTGACAAAAGCAAAGCAAAAATAAACAAGAAAAACTACATAAAACTAATAAACTTCCGCATAGCAAAGAAAACAATCAGCAAAATAAGAAAGCTCCTACGGAATCGGAGAAAATAGTTCAAACCACATATTTATCTAATAAAGGGTTAATATCTAAAATATACAACTCAATGGCAAACAAACAAACAAACAACCAGACTGAAAAACATGCAGAGGACCTGGATACACATTTTTCCAAAGAAGACATACAAAAGCCAACAAATACATGAAAAGGTATGCTGAATATCACTAATCATCAGGGAGATGCTAATTAAAACCACACTGAGATATCACTCACATCTGTTATAATGGCTATTATCAAAAAGGCAAGAGACAACAAACGTTGGTGAGGTTGTGGAGAAAAGGAAACCCTTGTTCACTGTTGGTGAGAATGTAAATTAGTACAGTCATTATGGAAAATGATATGAAGTTTCCTTGAAAAATTAAAAACAGAACTAATATATGATCCAGCAATCCCACTTCTGGGTATAGAGCCAAAGGAATAGAAATTAGTATCTTAAAGAGATATCTGTGCTCCCATGTTTACTGCAGCATTATTCACAATAGCCAAAATGTGATAACAACCTAAGTCTACTGACAGATGAATGGATAAAGAAATTATAAAGATAACATTGGCTTAATTCATTTATTTCCATTGTCGTACACCTTGTTTTAATATACCACAGCATATTCATTCATTTCACTATTCATGGACATGTGGGTCGCTCAAGCCTTGGGGATTTTAAAACATGCTGCTTGAACATGTGTTATGAATGTGTTATGTATCCTGGTGATCATGCACATGAGTTTCCAGGGCATATTTTTAGAAGTAAAATTGCTGGTTCAGGACACTTGTATTTTTAATTTTAATAGAAAATGCCAAAATGCTTTCTAATTTTCACTTCCAACAGCCACATTTGAGAGTCCCCATTGTTCTCTAACTGTGTCACTGGGGATAGGCTTGATAATGCTGCAGTAATGACCCCCAAACTTCAGTGCCCAATAAGACAGGGTTCTTTCTCAATCATATTTTATGTCCGCCACAGTAAGCTATTTCCTACTGATCACTGCAGGATCCAGGCTGATGGAGCAGGCTCTATCAGAAACATAGCTATTCTCTTAGAACTTTTTGTTTTTCCAGATGTATATTCATGTCACCTACAAATTGAAACTATAATACTTCTTCCTAATTCTTCTGCTTCTAAATGCTTTCTCTAACCTAACCACATTACTTTTTATATATTTTGAAGCTATATTATTACATACATACATACAAATATATAATTTTTTATCATTAGGAGGTGACCCTAGGCCAGCCAACTGACCAACAGACTGACAGCTGACTGAGTACACATGAACCAGCCCAGCACCAACTTCTGTCAAATATTAATCACCCCCAAACTTAGTGTATTTAAACAGCCATTTGTTTAGTTCATTATTCTTTTGGTCAGCAATTTGTGTTGGGCTGATCTGGGTGGTTCTATTGTCCTCATCTGGGCTTGTTTCTTTTAGCTAAGGTAAGAGATGAGCTAAAGAAAGATTTAGTTTGCATGCAGAATTTAGAATGAACATAGAGGGGCAAGAGATATTTCTCTCATATCCAGTCCCCTCAGCCAGAAAAAAAAAAAAAAAACTGAGGCCCAGAAATGAAAAAACTTGTATAAGATCGCCAGGGAAGTCCAGGAAGGTACCAGATGCTAAATTCAAGTGTTCTAGGTTAATATTTTCCATAACATCATAATACCAACAATGAATCCCCAGCTGTATTAAACAAAGGATAAACCATGGGGAAGTGCCCAGGTTGCATGAGCACTCAGGAGAGCTCAGGACAAATCCTTGGATTCATTTATATACTTTATTAGATGGTTAAAAGCCAAATTCTGAGCCTAGCATTCCTAAACCCTCCACTTTTCTAGAATCCATGAAATCCACTATATGCTTAAAAGTACAAAACAGTCAATTCATGTAATAATTAAGAGACTTAAGCTTTGCAGAGCGAATCAAGCAGATGCCAAATCAGTTACAAATACATTTTAATTCTAATTTTAGGCTATCAGCTGATTCGTTGCATGAGACTTGATGTCACTTGACCTTTCTGCATCTTAACTCCTTCATCAGAAAAATTAATATCTCTAGAGCAGAGCATGGTGATAATTAATGAGATAACGGATCTAAGGGAGAAAGTGAAAACACATGGATCTTTTTCCACTTGGCGGATGGAACACTGATGCTCTGGTGTCTGAAACAAGTGCAGAACATCTACAAAGCAAAGTTTTTTATTGTGCAAGAGATAGGGAAGGAAAGAAAATGTCAACAATTGTTGAGGGACATTTCTAACAGTCTTTGAAAACATGCGAAGAGCTAAAAACTCAGAACCAAAAGGAAAGATGTTGGGCCCTGTGAAAATCAGGCTATTCCAAGGTGAAAAGCCTCAGAATATACGCATTCTAAATGGCAAATGATGTAAATGTGATGGGGGAAAAGGCAAAAAGAGAAGTGTGTACAAGGCAGCCCATAGGAAATAATAACCAATTTTTTTCTCAAAGAGATAATCAGAGAAGTTTTCACAGAGGCAATAAAGGCTAAACTAGATTTTGATACAGGTAATGGATTTGGTAGATAGTAAATGCCTATCAAATATTTTTCAAGTAAATTAATTTAAAAAGCATTATCCATAGAAGTCTCACCAAGGGCAAAAGCATGGATAGATGGACTATGGAATTTTGAGAAAACTACAAGTGATGTACTTGATATTGCTCAGTGAAAATTTGGAAGGACAGAACAGCTACCATCACTGATGAGGCTAAGAGCTGAATGCAAAGAACAGATCTCTGAGGCCTTGTATGTCATACTAATGCTTTTGAGTGTGTCCTGTTAAATTTGGAAAGCTATAAAAATTTGGAAACAGAATAATAAAGGACATTCCAGGTAGAGGCACTGAGATGAACAGGGCATTTCTCTCCTTCAAGGAAGGAATTACTACCCCAGATGTAAGGAGCACTGCTGACAGACAGCCTTCAGCTGGACCCCCTCTTGGGCCTGGCATAGCAGGAAAACTGCCTACTCCATGAGCAAACCCTTCTAGGGGCAGCCCAAATCCAATGGCCAGTGGAGGTGGGAATAAAGGCCCAGCCATTTTGGCCCCACGCTGGGGCCACTCTGGTAAACCCTAGTGGAGTCAGAACTCCTGTGGGGTTGGCCAAGGCCATCATTAGAATCATCTTGCATTGCAGTTCGACTTCTCTTTCAGGCCATTCCTGCTTCTCAGACTAGAACCCCCAGGGGATGAAGAGGGAGGTATCTGAGGCAGGTCAAGCTTCCTTCTGTCAGGCAGGAAATACTTTTGTTCCATCTCAGTGCATCCTTCTTCCCCTGGGGCACAGACCTTTAGAATTCTTTGGTGGAAGCTCATGTTTTAGAACCAAAACAGTAGAGCAAAAGGAACTCTAGTGTTGGGATCAAAAGGAGTTCAAGGCCAGGTTATGTTATGTGTCTGGGTCAAGTCACTTCACTTCTTTGAGAATGGGGAAACAATGGAAAAAATTGGGGAAAAGAATGCCGTCATCAGAGATTTGGTGGTGGGAACAGACGAATACATGGGATGAGAAAGTGCTTTATAAACTGTGAATACAGGAATGCGAGGAACGGCTATCTAAAACAGTAGATAATTGTTTCTGTCCCTTGGTCAGACTGTCTTTGTACTTCAGGGTTTTTCAGGTAAACACTCTGCAGGAGCCAGAAGAGCTCCATGGAAGGGTTATACTGCCAACTTGTCTTTGCCTATGTGTTCCCAATTCCTGGAAAGGGCAGGGTGGGAATAAGAAGTAGAAAATAGATCACAGTTCAAATTACATACCATCCTCAGGGTAGAGAAGCTTGGCTCCTATGCACCCAGGAAGCTGAAGTTATGCCTAAAAGAAGATATGCAGACATACATCTGCATGATGAACAGCTCTGCCAAGCAAGATGGAATATTTGCCATTTCATTCCCATCACGAAAATGCTTTAGCCAAACTTAGTTACAATATAGTGTGTTAATGAAGGGGAAAATAATAGTATTCCAGGCATTAGAAAAAACCCTGGATTATAGCAAAATGGTTACTTTGGGGAGAAACAATTGTAGATGACCTTTATTTCTTCCATGTGCATTTCAGCAAATATACAAATTTAAATTACAAATTGACCAATTTGCTACCATGAATACATAGTTATCCTTTTGTGGTCAGACAAAAATAATTGTCATAAAATAGAATAAAATTTTAATGTTTCTAGGATTTTATATAAAGCTGCAGCGTTGCTGGGCTTGAAAGGAGGAATAAAAGAGATTCTAGAAATCACAACTTTTATTATCAAACAGGAACTTGCTAAAGAGCAAGCTCTGCTCTGCGCCCCTGGGGGTAATCACGAGATGCTTGTGAGCTGTTATAGACTGAATGTTTGTGTCTCCCAAGTTAATATGTGAAAGCCTTAACGCCAAATATGACTGAATTTGGAGATATGGCCTTCAGGAGGTTATTGAGGTTAAATAAGACCATGAGGATGAGGCCCTAAACCTTAGGATTAGTGTCCTGATAAGAAGAGGCACCAGATAATCCTCTCTTTTTCTCCCCCCTCCCCTCTCCCCTCTTTTTTTACTGTGCTGTTGCTCACTCTCTCCTGTTCCCTCTCCCTCTCCCTCTCTTTTTACTCTCTCTCCCCAAAAGAAAAACTATTTGAAGACAACAAGAAGACAGCTGCCGACAAGTCAGAAAAAAAGCTCTCACCAGAAACAAAAGAAACCAGTTCCTTGATCTTGGACTTCCAGTCTCCAGAACTGTGAGAATAAATTTTTATTATTTAAGCCCCCCAGGCTGTGGCATTTTTTATGAATTTCTGTTATTTAAGTCCCCCAGGCTGTGGCATTTTTTATGAATTTCTGTTGTTTAAACCCCCCAGGCTGTGGCATTTTTTATGAATTTCTGTTGTTTAAACCCCCCAGGCTGTGGCATTTTTCATGGCAGCCTGAGAAGACTAACACATGATCCTCCACAGGCCCTGTGCCAGGTACCCTCAGTACCTAGCAGCTCCAAAAGTCCATTCAGTGCCCATTTCTTCCCTGAACCTGGGTCCAAATTCAGGAGCCTAGAGAATGAAGCTGTGAGCCATGTCTCACAAAATCTCAATCATCCTCAATACATTGTATTGCAAAATTTTTCATCCAGGGTAAGCCTGGATATTTGCATTGACTGCTTCAGCCTCAATTGTTGAGTCACTACGTTTTAAAGGGCAAGGGTCACTATAATTGATGACAAAGGATCAGTTCCACGGCAAAGTCACTGCTGTCTTCCCTCCATCAACTGCTGTGTCACAAACTAAAGCATAAATTGCAGCGAGCAGGTATCATATGCAGTCTCACATCAAATGATTTCACTGAAAATGACTTTATTTTCACAACAGGTGGTAAGAATGAAATTTCACTTTAAATGTCCTTTTTTCCAGACCCCTGCTTTGACTACTTCTTCCAGGTTCTTGTGGTAAAGAAAGAAATCAAGTTTCAACTCACTTCCAAATTAGATTTTATTCACTGGCTTTTTCTTTTGCTACATAGCCAAAAAAACAAAAATTAAAGTAATGTTATAGGTCAAGTTCAAGTTTCTTTTTCATTCAGTTCTAAATCCTTTAAGTAACTTTCAGGAAAGTTCGGGTTACTTTTGTAACTATTAGAACGCAGTCTTTCTCAAATCACAAATCATTTGGCCCCAAGCCCTCACTGGCAGGAAAATATTCAGGGGTTAGGTATCTAACCTCTGAGATTATAGAGTGGGCTTCATCAATTATGAGCTGTGTGGCAGTGTCTCAGGAAAGGTAACCTCATTTTCATCAGCTTTTAAAGCAGAAGCAGCAGTAATAAGGCTCTACCTGACTCTACAGGGGTGCTGGGACACACCAAACCTCACATTCTTCCTTGGTTTCAAATCGGTTGGTATTGCCCCCACAGCTGCCATACCAGAACTGCTGGCAAACCCGCTCCTCCTTGTTATAGTACCATTTCAGGATGTAATCCTAGCAGTCACCTTCCACTGGATCCAGAAGGCAAGAACCTGCCACAAAACAAATGCAGACATAGCTGAATTTCCTGCATAAGCATGACAGAAAAGGAATGATGATTTGGTGTCATAGACCTAAAAATGAATCATAGCCTCACCACCACCTCGTGGTGTGACCTTGAACAAGTAACTTAACCTAAGACTCGGTTTCCTCAACCATAAAAGCAATATTAAAAAAAAAAAACCTACATCACACTGTGAAAGGTACAATATTATTATAGCTATTACTTTGCACAGTACTTAACATATGGCAGATACCAGACAATGTGTGTGAGTGAATGAGTGAATAAATGAATAAATAAATGAATAAATCTTTCTAACACTGAGAACTCCTTATTTGCTTATTATACTTATTTCTTTTTCCAAACTATCTCAATCCCTTGCCTAATCCCAAACCTGCCCAGCCTTCTAAAGGCTTAAGCAAATCCAGCTTATTTATGATTTACTCTACCCTGACACTTGACCAAGAAGTTAAGATATCTATTAAAAGAAAAACATTATATTCTTAGAAAACAAAAAGTAGCATTGAAAATCAACAAGTTATAACAGAACAAAATTTTAGATGCCTTGAATTTTAAATCAGACATTTATTTTCCCAGGTGTGTAATCTCTGCCTTCTAGGAAGAACAGATTTCCATGGGCACATTTTATATCACAGAAAAATATTCTTGTTTCAGGTCAATCTTGCAGCATAGAATAGTGGTATCTTCCAAATAGTTTCCCCCAGGCCTTCCAAGCACTCCCAAATAAAGAAGACATTATCTTTAGAATGCATGAGTTAAAATTGTGGTCTGTTCTTGGAAAGCTGCCTACTCACTTCCCATTAAGTTTATCAAAACAGTTTTCCTGAAGGAGTGACTGGATGTGCTGGGCACAAGAGGATGAGATACACTCTTAGTGGAGTAAAGAACTGGTCATAAAAACTGTCTTACGCCTTGACCAGGCACATCTGAATTGGCCTGCTGCTTGAGTACAATTTGGGGGGCAGGGCACAGGGAGGAGTGAAAGAGAGCAAGCAGTGAGGGCCCAGGAGAAGGAGCCAGAAAAATGCTTCTCCAAAAACTTATTAGAATCAACAGAAAAACACGCCAGTGATGAACTTTTGACTGTACTCTGTACCTACAAATATATTTGGGACTCAGCTGCTATCCACTAACACCAGTCTCTACCGTTACGAACTGATTCCAACTGACAAGCCAAGGACTCGCTTTAACAAATCATTGTTTTTACTAGTGACACTTTGTAGCTTTTGCTTTTAGAAGCCCCATCCTTGCCTTCAGTCGCCGATCAAACAGGGGCTGCTTCTCCTCAATTATTTTTCTAGGGCAGCACTGTCCAGAAGAAGTTTCTGCAATGAGGGAAGTGTTCGATATCTGCATTATCCAATACAGTAGCCACTGTCCACATTGGCTATTGGGTATTTGAAATATGGCTATTGTAACCAAGGATCTGAATTTTCAGTTTCATTTAGTTTCAAACTATTCAAATTTATGGCTAATACTTAGTCAACACAGCTATAGGTGAATAAATCTTCAATTCATTAAACTAATAATCTCAAAGGTATTCTTTGCAACCTAACACTCAGGAAGCCTCAGACTCTTGTTTACTTTTATCAGTATCATATAGCATTGAGGGTGGGGCAAACAAGTTTTCACCAAAGCAACTATTGCTAGCCACCAATTTTACATTTGCATTACTTTTACTATGTGTGTTAACTTTTACCTTCTTGGAAAAATCCTACAGTAGCAATCAGTTTTACTCAAGCAAGTCCATGGAATCCAAGAACAAAGAAAGAAAAGGGGAAGAGAAAGAAGAGAGTTGGATAGGTATGAAGAACAGCTACAATGAAATTGCCTTTTTGCCTAAGCTGGTTCTGTCTCTTGGTACATATGTCTTATAATGTAGCCATACTTGGTGGAGAAAATGTTTTAAACAATAGATTTATGTGCTTTGGAAATAACATTGAAATGGTAAATTATACCAAGATTACCCTGGCTTCTATCAAGAGAGATGACATTATTTAATTCTTCATAAGTAGGTGCAATAGAAGGTTACAGGTGCTATGGCAGAATTTGGCTTAAGATATAGGGGCACAAACAAGGCCATGAAAATTTAATACTACCTAGGGGCCAGAAAGGACTCTAAGTAGAGGTGACACTGAGTATGAAAAGATGAGTAGATGTAATCCAGGTGGACATAGTGGAGAGGAGGCAGACAGGCAGATGGTAAGCGATGGCATGGAGACTTGGAATGAAGAACAGGGCATAAGGGGCAACTGAAAATAGTGCAAGAGGTATGTGTAGGGAAGTGGCAGCCAGTGGGTCCCCGAGCACCAATGTAGAGATCTAATCACAGTGGCATATGTGCCTTACCAAGGTACCTGGACATTATCTTATAAACCATGGGAAATACAGAAAAAGTGTAATGTCACAACCAAATCTGGCATTTTAGAAAAATTAAATTTGATATTCAGAATGGAATTAGGAGTAGGACAATCTGCAAGAAATGAGACCAGTTAGACAGCACTGCAGTTACCCTGGAGGTAAAAGCCGAGGTGTTAAGAGGGAGGATGTGGGAAAAGCAGATGGATCTGAGAGATGCTGAGGAGGCAGTTATACCAAGAGTAGTTACCTGTTGGAGATGGGAGGGTAGGAGAGGAAGCAACTAGCGTGATATTTGGGTTTTGATTTTCCATTCCTGGCCCAATAGGGGTTCGTTCCAGTAAAGTAATAAAGGAGAAAGTTTGGATGGAAAAGGCTGTTTGTGTGAGATGGCTGAGGGCATGTGCTATGGTGCCATCTGGAGGTTAGTTAAAAACACTGGTTTGCATCTCAGGAGAGAGTGAAAGATGGAAGGTACCAACTTGAAGTCATCAGTACAGAGGGGAAGATTTGAAGCTGTGGTAGGAAAGCTGGCTCCAGTCATGTGTGGAGAAAGCTTAGAAGACTGAAGAAAAGACCTTGGGGAAGGCATTGCAGGTTCACCATGATATTAATGAAGCCAAAGTTTCAGGGTCTTCTATTTGCATAATCCTCTTCCAAGTAAATATTTACTTTCATGCTTAATTTTAAATTTTTTTGTGCTCTTTTTAGTAAATAAAGCCCCCCTAAATTGTATAAACTTCGGGGCCCGTAAAATCTGGATCCCCCTGTGAGGATGAACCTAGGAAGATGAACACAAAGATGGAGGGGTCAGAGTAACACAAGGATCTTATCTCCAAAGCTAAGACAGGAAAGAGTTTGAAGAGGAAAGTAGTGGCCAACAGTGGCTTCTGTCTCAAGTACTCAAGTCAGTGAGGTCTGTTAGGGCCTTTTGGTCCTTTTTGACATTTCAGATGGAACACTCATGAAGACAAGAGACAGCTCCTTTATCTGGCTGGAGAACAGGAAGACAGAATGTGCAGAAATACAGAAAGCTGCATCTGGCCACCTTTATTTCTTCTGGAAGCAAACAAATAAGGACATCTGCTAAAGAAAGAGACATGGAGGAAGGAGAGGAGCTGGTAAAGTGGCCTCGAAATGCAGTGGGGAGGGGACTGGCCAGAGCAAAGTTATAAAGTGGGAGGGAAATTTGGAGAACCTTCAAGCCTCAGTTTTTGTGAATACAATTAGGTTAGATTACCAGTAATCTCTCCTCTATCTCTTCACCTTAAATTGTGGGAAAGAATGCCTTAGAGCAGTGGTTCTCACTCCTGTTTGCTCAGTGGATTACTAGGTAAGCCCCCTACCTAGAGATTCTGATTCAATTGATCTGGGGTGAGGTCTAAGTAATTGGGAATTTTGAAAGAGTCCCAGGTGATTTCAATTTATAGCCAAGACTAAAAATCACTGCCTTAATAAGATTACCTGAGAATATTACATAATGAAAATAGAATAATCAACAGAGTAAGTTCTATGCTTAATTTTTGGCCTAAGGAGGTGAAATGTTACTGTCTCTGCTGGGAGCATGGCTCTGTAATGCCATTATCCTAATACTTTAACTCTTTTAAGCAAATCCTTAAGTCGGTCAATGAATGCCCCATTGAGAGCAGACATTCTGCAACTTTCAAAAAACTATTATTGAATTGAAATGCATGATCCATAATGTGAGTTGTTGTATATAAAGGTAAATCCCATTTTTCTACAGATAACTTACTATGGTCATATAAATGGAGCATGAGCTGAGATCTAAGCTTTGTATCATTGCTGGGATTTTTAATAATGTCTTCCTAAATTTGATTAGTGTTCTTAAATATCTCACTTTTTTTCCTCTATCTGGTTTTGTTATTTTCTTTGCACATGCATTTGTTTTGGAATCTAAGGGTGGGACATATCATCAGCATCTTAACAGGTAACTCAGATTGCAGTTTACTATGTGGCAAACACATGAATTATCAAGTTTTATTTTCGAAACAACCCTAGGAAGTAGGTATTCACATAATTCTCACTTTACAGATTAGAAAAATAAGCCACGGAGAGATTAAATAATTTAGATGGAGAACAATCTAGGCACATTCAAAAACCTCTGGGAAATTATGGCTTATTTAATCTAAGCAGGACTGACAACACCACTCACTAGAAACCCTTTTAGCCACCTTTCACCTGCATTTAAAAAAACTTCAGAGTCAAATCCCCCCAAATCTCTTTCTAATGTATTCACTGTTTTGCTTACTTTGTTCCGCCCATGTAAGGGTAATGTGGCATTTGCATTACTACATCCTGTGATCCAAAATTGATGCTACCATTGTTTTAGATAGATGCAAATGTTCCTGAAACTTGGTCAGAACACAGGAGGCCACTCATATAGAAAGGAGCCTTCTACAAGCCAGTGCATTTTCCCTCAAGGTCAGGAGTATGTTCACCACTTCTGCAATAGGTCGCTGCTGCTCCTTAATGAAGTACAGACACTTCGTGATGTGTGCTTCCATCATGCTCCCTGAAATAGCTTCTGTTCAGCTAGCTCCATTTTTACAGATAGATGAAAGTTAGCCATTCTATGTTTTCTTAAACTGATTTCTTTAATAGCATACATAAATTAATTCATTTGGAAACTATATAAAGGAAACTGTATAAAAAGGCAAATTTTTCATGCTAACATAGTGTGCAGGAATTTTTTTAAAGAAATCTTAAAAAGTGAATTCAACCTAAGGAACAAGAAGTCGTTTGGTTTTTACCATAGGGAGTGTCCAAACTTTTTTCTTTTCCATTTTCTTTTTGTTTTGCAAGCATTTCTTGTTCATTTTCTTCAGCTGCATATCCATTCTTTGCATAATTTTCAGGTGCTTCTTTCTGAGTTACAGATGTCATCGTGGCTGTTCCATTCTCTAGAAGAAAGTCTGTTGCTTCAAATGCTTCCAAGTCATCAGCAAAGCCAGCTATGCCACGGCGGCGCTTGGGCAACCTGTACAGAAACAACCCACGTCAAATTGCATAACCAAACCACAAGAAAGGAAAGGTTCAATTACCCATTGATATTGCGGGGCTCAATAAGCTTTAGGTTTGAGGCATTTCCTGATGACTTTGTTATCACATTAGCTACTCCCTTAGGTCTGCAGAAGTGTTTGAACAAACATCACAATAACAAGTTTAGCATTATTAATTTTACCTCTGGGACATAGGATTAGAAGATGGGGGGATGTAGTGGAAAGAAATTTTTCATTTTTTCTTTCATACACTTAGGTGCTCTTTGAATGTTTTCTATTGGTCCCATGTTACTCTTAACATTAAAAAAAAAAATAAGAAGAAGAAAGGGAAAACCAAACCATGTCAGAGTTGGCAAATACAGGAATATCTTGCATTTTGCAGGCATTTCTTGTTCAATACTTTGGGTCAGGTCAAGGACTGGAATTGCCTGTGACCATTCTTTAGGGAGACAGTTCCTGCAGGAAACAGAGCTATGGGACAACTTCAGCTCTGCTCTCAGCCTACCTCTTGATAAACGTAAGTGGTTGCAGCAGAGTGTCCCCTCGGTTGGGGCCCCCACACTCTTCAGTGAGCTCTGGGGGTGGGTACTGATTTGTTCCACCTAAACATAAAATATCAAACCAAATCAAATAAAGCAGAAAATGATATAAAATTTCAAAATAAAATAAATGAAGTAAAATGAACCATGAAAAAACGAAATATCCATTAACACAAAATTTAAAAGATATAAAGTAAAATCAAATATAACATAAGAAAGTAAAACATACAATAAAGCAAAATAAACATAACAAAAAATGGAACATAAAAACAAAAAAATACATTGACATAAAATCAAACAGACAAAATTAATTCAAGTAAAGCATAAAATACAAAAATAAAAGCCAATAAAATAAAAAATAAAAACAAAAATGCATCCTATCACATAAAATTACAGCATAAAAGAACATAACAAGACATAAAATGCAAACTGACAAAATAAAACATAAAAAATAAAATGAAATTAAAACAAACTAAAAAGTGGTCCCTTTAGCCTGCAAGCCCCTCCATGCACATTTTTGAAAGTAGGCTTCCCAAATAAGGAAGAGACTGTAATGCTCATTTTGGTAAAAGAGAAAATTGAGAAGTTAAGCAGAAACCTGAGGTCTCCCAGCTACCAGCTGAGAGGTTCCAGATAAGAAAGCTGCACTAGGCGTGGCACCGTGTCAGGGGAATGAAATAGCTCAGGGTTTTCAGGAAATGGGGTGCTTTCTGGAGGCTTCGCAGAGGCTGTGGAGCTGCACACACTTTGGCAATGGTAAAGGGTGCAGCAGACACCTGCTTGCCCAAATGCCAGGCTCTGTAAGTTCCTCCCTCCACCCCACCCAGGGTAGCCCCAGGGTTCCAGGACCACTCACTTTTTAGGAGATTCAGGAAGGCCCGCATGAAGCCGCGGGTGTAGGCCACCTCTGGGTCTGACATCCCCTCCAGGCGCAACAGGTGCTGCTCAGAGGGGGCGCTGGCCACTTGAGCCAGTTCAGCCAGCTCATGAGTTCCCACGCCCAAACCCAAGGCCAGCACAAACAGAGTGACGCCCTTGCACTTGGCCTCCAGGGACGCAGTCCTTAGCTTCTCCCGGTCCCAGCTGCTGGTCTCACTGGCCACGATGGCGAAGAGAATCCGTGCCCTCCTGGGCAGTGGGGCTGCTAGGAGCACCTTCTCTAGTGTCCACTCCAGGGCGTGGCCCAGGGCGGGAGCTCCTTGCAGGGGGCGGCCCACAGCCTCACGGATGTGCCTCTGCATCTGCATCTGGTGACCATAGGTGTTCAGGAGGAAACCCTCAAGCACAGGGAGGCGTCCAGAGCCTGGCCAGAAGCCAGGAGTTGTGTGCATCACCAGGGCCGCACGTGCCCCATAGAGGGATGTGTTTGGCTGTGCAGCCACCTCTATGTTGTCGAGCGTGGCATCCACTAGACTCAAGGCAGCCTGGTACACATCCTTGCTGACACTGTGGGAGCTGTCCACCAGGAATGCCACGTCCACATCTACAGCCAGGGGTCCGGGCGTGCCCAACCTGCACTCCAGAGCTGGTCGGCACTTGTCTGGGGAGGAAGGCGGGGAGAGGCCAGGTTTAATATGCATCTCTTTCCTTTCCATACAAACAGATTTCTAGATTCTTGATAAGGATAGCTGCTGCTGAGCGCTATTTGCATTGTGTTAACATGGCCAGCAGATGGACACTGTAAGTAAATGTGCCCCTTTATCAGAAGAAAGAATTGAGATGATCTAATTCCACATTTAATATTTCTAACCACTAGGCCATATGACTTCCTAATCTTTAGCTTCACAGACAACTGACTGGTTCAGTTTGTGCCCTACCTCTTATAGGGTGTGTGACCTTGGGCAAATTACTCAGCCTTCCCATTACCTCAGTTTCTTCATCTTTCAGATGGGGGCAATGATGACGATAATAATAGAACCTATTTTGTGAGGTTTAAATCTAAAAATGTGTTAATCTATGTAAAGGGCTCAGAACAATGCCTGGTGCATAGTAAAAGCTCAAACTCAGTAAATACCAACCAGGATTATGCTTCTATAGGAGAGAGAACTGAAGCCCAGAGAGACAATGTGTCAAATGAGATGATGGATGTGAAAGCGGTTCATCAACTGTAACATACTCTATGAATGGCGATTACTACATTTGACTTGGCCAAGTTCTCAGAATCAAATCTCTCATGTCAGTGATAGGTCTTAATGTGGAGCAATTAAATCCCCTTTTGATTTTTCCTGTAGGGCTCACTCTAGCCTTAAATGATGTGGGGATAGATGAGAGCTCTCCATACAGGAGTATGCATGGGTTTCAACACAAAGCTCTCTCTGGCACAGGCTAGCATGAAGTGTGGGGTAGAGGGATGGAGGCTGAAGACACAGAATAACTTGTCAGTACCCTGCTGGTGGTCAATGGCAGTTCCAGGCCCAGAACCCAGGACTCTTGAATTAGTTCAGTGGTCTGCCCTTCACACTAAAATGCCTAAGGAAGGAACACAAGCCTAGCCATCTACAGGAACCTAGCAGGACAGGTAAATAAGCAGAGTAGATCAGCGGTAAAACAATAGGGATGGGAAGGACTGTAGGGTGCTAGCAGACACTTGCTCCCTCAAAAGGGTATAGGCACAACTTAGCTCTGGATGACTATGACCACATGGGAATCCAGCATCTGTGATTCTCCAGACTATTCCAACTTCTTAAGAAAAACTGGTAATCCAGAATTAATAGGGAATTTCCAGATTCTAAAATACTGCACATACCAAACAAATACACATCTGCAAAGCAGATGAGGCCCACGGCCCTCGGCTAGTCCATCCTGTTCTAAAGACATTGGTCTATTAAGAAATGCTGTCCAGGTTTACCATAGCAGAGAGTACAGCGGGCCATGAGCTCCACATCCTGTTGGCTCTCAGTCTCCCAGACGAATAAGTGAACTCTGTTGGTTCCATCCATCTAATCCAAACATATATACAAGTTTGTCATTAGCTGAATGAAATTTAAGACTATGTTTCTTTTTCCAATTCAGATAAGCAAAACATTAGTATGATATTTTGAGCAGAATATATAATGATAGAAATATATGTGTATATTAGTTGGCATTATTTGATGGTTATTGATAGCCACTGAAGGTCAGCTCCTCCTCCTTCATCCCTGTGCCCAGGACCAGGTAGGCTCCAGACCCAATTCTGGCAGCAAAGTGTTTAGCATTTGAAGTTGTTATGCTAGGCCTCAGGAATATTGACAGGTAAGGGTAACTTTATTTTTCATTTAATTTTTTTTTAAATGCCTACAGCACCTGGTATTCCTAGGTGGTCTCCCATCCAAGTACTAACCAGGCCCAACCCTGCTTAGCTTCTGAGATCAGATGAGATCAGGCACATTCAGGGTGGCATGGCCATAGATGCAAGGGTAGCTTTAAAAAAGAATGTTCCATGACATATACTCTTTACAGAGCCCTTCACTCTTTCTGTTTAGGACTGCAGCATATCCATCATTGTCTCTCAGAGTGAGCTTTACTTAAATGAAAAACCCTTTTGGGAAAAGAAATATAAAGAGTTGAACTTTTGTTTATGCTAATGCAACACCAAAACAAACAAACAAATAGATAAGCCAAACAGGAACATTTCTGTCTCCTGAGAAGAAAGGCGAAATGCATCCTATTTTGTTCCTCACATGGCAAAAGCAATCTAACCTGTGCTTTTTACCTGACTTAGAAATTCAAATTAACCAAGGCTGATTATGCAACTACTACATAAGAATGTTAGCAAGCTATGTGGACATTCAAAATTACACAGCGACACCCTCAACTCACTTAAAACCTGAGTGGAAGGAGAGACAAACTATTCTCAAGAAAGAAAGAAGTCCAATGATACGTTTTAGGAACACAAGAAGAGGAGATTAATTTCAAGGAGAAGGGATAGAGAGAATCCGATGAAGATGATGGTATCTAGTACTTTCAAAAGAATGAATAGGATGCTTATGTGGAAAAGAAGTATACCACAGAGGAACAGCATGTACAAAGGCCCAGAAGTAGACAGTGATTGTCTACGGAATTCTCATTGCTCCCACTCTCCAAAGATTAGAGAATACCCACCTCCAATGTGCAGCTACACAGCACATCTGAAACCCTGAAACTCCTTACCAGATGGAAGAGGCTGACATGAAGAATGCATACAGAGTTGCCAACATTCAACATTCATACAGATCTATTCCACATGGTTATAAGATCTGAGCATTGACCAAACCAAATGGACCTAATTAATCACCAAGGGTTAGAGAAAACATGCATATGATACACTGATAGCTTACTGGAAAACACATGGGGCAATTTGGAAGGCCTCTGAAATCAGGATCCCCATCAGTGTTCCAGAAGTTATGAGGAGACTGGGATAACCCTGAGAGCATTAATTTTACCCCCAAGAGTTGTGGGGAAATGCTAAGCTCGAACATTATTTTTAAATAACAGGGAAATGGGGGAAGTATGTTATAAAGTTCAGAATTTGTGTGAATGTTTAAGACACTATAAAAGGCTTCAAACAAATTCATATATTTCCCTCAAGTCTGTACAAAGGAATGGTTCACGGGGAAAGTTCTATGCAGCAAGAAGAGATTAGGTGTCATGAACCTGGGTCCTAGTCCTTGGTGTGCCATAGTTGGCTATGTGGTCTTGGACAAGTCTCTGCCTCATTTTTCTCAGAAACAAAGTTTTAGGGTAGGAGTCAATGCTGCTGAGTATTCTTTCTGTTTCGGCGCAGCCTGGTCCTCCATTACTGTCTTCTGTATTTGCCTCGTGTTCAGGGCATTGTGTTACCTTTTCTACTCTGAGCAGCTAAGAGGATAATTGTTCTGCTTATTGGAAAATGACCAACTTCAAAAGAATTAGAATAGCCACAGAACTTGAATCTTTTTAAAAAAATTTTTTAGGAAGAATAATTTTATGTTCCTGTAAAAAATTTTCCTGTTCCTGTAAAAACAAAATTGTGGGAACACGTACACAAAAACAAATTGGAAGTCCATAGGGAATTGATTCAGTATAGATTCATCTGCACCTGGTTGTTCTTAAGTGACATTTATTTACTTTGACTTTATTTACTTTGAATGGCCAGTGTGGTCCTAACCACTGATCAGATTGATAATTCTTGAGAAGGCTCAAGCAGAGAGATAGTGCAGAAGGGAATCTTAGTGTGAGAAGAGGAAACAGGATCTGTGATTCCTACTGCAAAAGTATCAGAAAAGGAAATCTCAAAAATAGAGGCCCTTAAACACCAACCACGTAATGTGCTTGAGGCTCAAAGCTTTATTGTAGTTTGAATCAGCATCTTTGGTAACTCTCTCAACCAACTTCATTTCTGAGTGTCCAGATGTGGTCTGTGGGAACAGGTATACACTAAAGACAGGAATCTATGGAGGCAGGAAGGATTCAGCACAGGGATTTTCATTAATATCCTCTTTTATTTAATAGAAAGACACTTTTCGAAAGAATACAGACAAGCCTCAGCCTTCACCGTTAAAGAACTCCCCATGAGCCTGGGGCTGGAGAGACCCACAGGGTTAAATTTGATGCTTCAGCTGCTGTATTAAACTGCCAGAGGCCATGGGACAATGTTCATTCCTGGGATTCAGCTGGGGAAGGCTCTTGGCTTAGACAGATAGATGAAGACGGAAAGGAAGCAAATGCTGGGGAGGAAGAGTTGCCTTGGGACACAGGAAGAGCTAACTGGATCCAACAAGGGAGAGTTGGAAACAATCTGGCATCCAGTTGAGGTTATGGCTTGGAGAACAAGAAGAGAAAACCGAAAAAAACTAGAGGAAGGAGACAGAAGAGAGTAGTCACATAACCCATGACTGACCCCAAGAGCTGGAGTCCAGTTTCAGCTCCTGCCAGTAGGCATGGTCCCACCAAGAGTGCTATGAAGCAGATGACTTTCTGGACTCCCCAGCAAATAGGAGCCCACATTGGATTGAGGGTGTTGGGTGGCAGAGTGAGACTCAAGAACAAGACATATGTGAATGCCAATTCCAGGACTATGTACTTTAAAACAAGTCACTAACCTCTGACCCTCCCTTATCTCCTCTGGGAAAGGTAGATTGTCATTATTAACTTGTAGGATAGTTACAAGGATCATACCAACACTCTTCAAAACTTCAACATTCATGCAAATCACCTGGGAATCTTGTTAAAAATGAGGAGCTTAATTGATTAGCCTAGGGGTAGAGCTTTAGATTTGGCATTTCTTACAAATTTGGGTGATGCTGATGGGGCTGGTCCCATGACCACATTTTGAGTAATGAGGGGTTAAAATGAAAAAGTATGGAAAGCATGTAGCATGGCAATTGGAACTCCATAGGCATTCATTAAATGGAAGCTATCGATTTAACAGTTATGGGGCAAAGGTACACTCTTGGGGACCTCGAGAAGATGGTAATAATGGCCTATATTGAGTATGCACACAGAAAGTCCCTGTAGGCACTATCTCAGTAATTCTCACAGCAAACCTGTGAGTTTATTCCTTGTTCATGAGTGAATAAATTGAGGTCCTAGGGCCAAATAACATGTCCAGATAGCACTAGGGACAAAGCCAGAGTTGGCAGCCTCATTGCCTAATTTCTTCCTTAGTTGTTGATCCCCTTTTAGGAAAGTAATGATCTAACAGAAAATAGCAGCTCACGAGGCCTCAGCAGGGGTACATCCATGGCTTCTAAAAAGGCCTGTCTGGCAACCCAACACTTTCTGCAAAAATAAGAATGTCCTCCTGCAACTTTTCTGAATTCTATAATTATATCAAAACTTTCAAAATACTCCCCCAAATCCCTCTGGCCTTCCTCTTAACGTTTTCATCTTCTAAATCTGATTTGTTTTTGCCTCTGTGATAGAAATCCAAATAGATTCTTTAGATTTTTTTTAAAAGAGCAATACACAGAAATAGATATAGAGGCAGTTCACAGATCTAGCTCATAGTATTGTTATAAAGATAAAATGAAATAATACATGAAAAAGAACTTTGAAATTCTAAACTCTCTTATTTTCCTGTTTTTGACTTTGGATTTAAAATCCCATTGCTAATGAGAATTCCAAACCTTGAACAAAATATTTAACTTCTCTGTGTCTCAGTTTCATCATCTGAAAAGTGTACCAATAATAATAGTTATCTCATTCAGTTGTTGTAAGAATTAAATGAATTAATAAGTAGAAAGATCTAGAAGAGTGTCTGGGTCAAAAGACATAATCTATTTGCTTAGATATTGTTTCAAGTGAACATATGTTAGTTTTTACAAAGAAAAATGAAATTTGAAACCTGGCACAAAAATTGCCTTTTCCCTGTAATGCTCTGGTTTTTAACTTTTAAAAATGGGGCAAATAAAGTCATGTTTTGAGACAATAGGCAACTGGACAGTTCTTGAAAATAAGACTAGGCACAAGTGGTCCAAATGCTATAATACTGTTTTATTTAAGACTGAGAGTAGTCAGTCGATGGATGGCTTTAAAAAAAATCTTCTCAATATGAGTGCAGCCTCCAAGCATACTTAAATGGGCTGAGTAGTTAGGGCATCTGTTCAGATAATCATTCAAACTGAACAACTATCATTTTGCCAGAAGCATCTGAGTATTGTTCTGAAAAAATAAAATCACATAAAAGTGAAAAACAAAAGTTCCACAGATAATCAAAGAGAGCCCTCAAGCAGATAATTCAGAAGAAAAATCACAGGATATGCCCCCTCCCCTAACTGGATTCTCCTAAAGATGGAGCACAGGGTAGGGGGAGTTAAAGGCTGCAATATGCCCAGTTGTGAAAAATGAAGATTTTCTGAAAGGCCCTGAAAGAGAGTTGTATTTTTTACAGTTTCTCTCCTTGTTAATGACACTAGAAATTGAATCATTTATCACATTTGTGCTGGCAAGCACCATTTAACATCCTTTCTAAAATGTTAAATTTAAGGAACAGCATCCTGGGGCAAGAATGCATCCAATAAATAGAAAGGAGAACATAAAAAAGTGATAGAACTGAGGTTCAGGTATATTTAAGCTGGCAAGTTCTTTTTGCATACCGTTACATCCTTTTACTTGGAAACTCAAGCAACTAAGAGGGCAAGAACATTTTGGCAAAGAATCATCTCTGTGTGGGATTTAAACACTGTCTGCCCATGATCCCCTCTCAGAGAGCAGCACTGATGACTGTTTGGGGGGTCTGTAACTATACCTTGAGTATTTCTCTCCAAGGATTAGGGAAATTTCTTCCTGCAAGTAGATGATTACACCTGGCAAGGAGCCTACATAATGTCTAATTGTGACCCTCACCATTTTAGATCTAAGCAAAATGAGACTCAGAAAGATAAAGAGACTTTTCCAAAATCACCTCATTATTGATGAAAAAGCCCAAGACAAAAGCTACATATCCAATTTAAACTATTATTAGTTTATACCCTGCCTTTATTAATCCGTTCAGGAGGTTATTTTACCTATTGATGCTTAAAAGCATATTCACTGCTTTTTAAAACAAAATCTCTCATCTACCACTTCTGCTGCACATGAAACTTCAGAGAAAATTAAATGGTCTAGCACAACTAAACTCATTAGTTCTTTGAACCATATGACATTTCCATTTTTGCTGGTCAAAAATAGTTGAATATTGGCAATGTAACATGGTTCAACCTGATATGCATAAGTACCCTAAAATCTCTTAGAGAATCGCCCTTCATTTGAACAAATCATCCCAGATATTCTATGAGAATGTATTACATGGGTTTCAGTTATAAGAGTCAAGTCTGGAGAATTAGTAAATAAGCTGTAGTACATATATACACACACTAGAATTCTTAAGAACAATATAAACAACAACAAGTTAAAAGCAGGTTACCCATACAGAAAACATGGATGAACAAAAAGAACAGACATGACATTGACTGAAAGAAGCCAGATACAAAAGAGTAATACTATAGGATTTAATTTATATGAAGGTCCAGAACAGGTCCGTGGATGGTCATAGAAGCCAAAGAGCAGTGCCCTTGAGGAGTGTACGGTTTGGGAAAGGACATAAGAAAAACTTATAGGACGCTGAAAGTGTTCAGTATCTAAAACCATGCCTTGGGGGTTTAAATATATGCATAAGCTCAACTAGCTGTACACTTAAAATCAGTGCACTACTCACTTTGCTAAATGGGTATGTATTTTATACTCCAAGTGGGAAAATAAAGAAAGTTACATTCTATGGCTCCCCGTGATATGATCTAGAATAGTGTTTAAGTGTAGTCTCTGAAGGTAGATAATATTAGTCTGTCACAAACTAGATACTCAATTTTCAATGGTGGGCTTAACTTCTCTAAGCCTCAGTTTTCTTATTTCTAAAATAAACCTACCTTATGGAGTTTGGGGAATTATTAAAGAACGTTTATTAGGCACATAGCACAAAATAAGTGCTCAGGAATGGTCAGTTGGCACCAGTAAAGCACTAGTAGTAGAGTCCACAATGGGACACATGCCCCCATGCATACACATCAATTTCTGGGGAATTCTTCCCCTGAACAGCTCTCATACCTCATGTGGTCCTTGATGGAAGTATAAAGACCATGTACTAACTGTCCCAGTTCCCCTGCCCACAAGCGGTTCACCCACATACCAAAAGGGTATCCGGGAGATTGTGCTCTTCTGTGAAGGTGATGACCACAGGGATGATGTCCAGCGCACTGAGCTCCAGGGTGGCAGTGCTGATGGAACCTGCATCATGGGTCCAGCCCACCGCAAAGAACACAGCCACTTTCCTCATGAGAAGGCCTGAGCGAGCACGTTTAAATACATGTCTTGCCACAAACTTCATGGTGTCGCCAAGGTTCCTACTGCCAGACGACTTTTCCAGAGAGATTCTCCTGACTGCCTGCAGGAGTGCGGGCTTCCCCTTGTAGTCCGAGAAGCGAATTAGGTAATCTATTTTGTTGTTGTACAATATGATGGCCACTCGAGCTCCTGCTGGGCAGTTACTCTCACTTATTTCCAAATTCATCAGCAGAGATAATAAAATGTCTCTCATCCTCTCAAAATCCAACTGAGAGACATCACTTGACATGTCCAGGGCAAAGACCACTTCAGTTGGAAACACTGGGCATTTGGAGACACCTTGACACAATGGATAACACAGATTTAAGATTTTCTGCAATGCCTCTAAACAGGTGAATATTTCAGTGGATAGAAAGAAATATTATTTACCTGTTGAACAAGCTGGAAGGAAATTATTTTGGAGAGAAGAGAAGACATTATTAGTTTGCATAAGCAGTGCCATGTTTTCCATGTGAGTGCTTCGAGATGAAAAACCATCTCCTCTGAGAAATTCAAGCAGTGGCCTTCTCAGACTCCTGAGTGTAGCAGAGACCTGTACTTGCTCCCCAATATTCATTCTCTCTTTTTCTATAGTAATAGAACCTCAATCTATGGCTGCGCATATGGCTTCCTGGAACAAAGACTACATTTCCCAATGGGGCAGCCATCTTACTAAGTTCTGGATGACGAAATAAAAAAAAATCTTTAAAACACTATATTTCTCCTTTTATTTCCTTTTCTTGATGGAAGCTTCATAGACATCTCAGACCATGAGGTGATTTGAGAAATAGAAAGCCCTCACCCCAGTGGCAGAGCAAGAAAACATAAGGAGCCTGCGTCCCTGAACCCCATGGAGCCTCTTAGCAACCCTGGACTGGCTATTTCCAGGCTTTGATTTGAGAAATATATTTATGTCACTGCTACTGAGCATTAAGGTCACACTGTACCAAACTTAAATCTAACTAGCACACTGAGCTATTCCAAAGCCATAGATAGGTAGGTAGGTAGGTAGGTAGGTAGGTAGATAGATAGATAGATAGATAGATAGATAGATAGATAGATAAACAGACAGAATAAACTATACATATATTATTTATAAGTGTATGTACACAAGTAATATGTTTTTATGGAAAATATTAGAAAAAAATTGAAATGATCTTGAATTCCTTATGTGTACATTATGTGTGTGTGTGTGTGTGTGTGTGTGTGTGTGTGTGTGAGTGTGTTTGTATATGTGTGTGTGTAATTTGTTTCATTTTGTTTTATAAAACTTGGAATTTAGGATATGTTCTATTCTGAATCATTTTCACTTAGTCTGTGACAGACATCTATTTTTTAGAGTAATGTGATGAACTGAACTTAGAGCAATATCATCTTTTCTCCTATATCATGATTTGTTCCTCCAACATCCTTTTCTGATGAACATACTTATACATGTCTCTGTGCATATTTGCCCAATTGTAGCCCTATTAAATCTCTACCATTATGGCTTTGATATGCATTGTCCAACTGCCCTTCAGAAAGATTGTACCAACTGACATTCTTACCAGCAATGAGTGCTTTTATATATTTCCCAAATTTGGATAGGGATGTTCTTATCATTTAAAAAATATTTCCAATTTGAGAAATAAAAAGAGCATTTCATTGTAATTTGTACTCTTTAACTTCTTGTAAGTTCAAATATTTTAGATTTGTTGTGTATTTGCATTTTTTTCTTCTCTGAATCTTCCATGTCTTTTGCCCATTTTCAGTCTAAAAGTTTTTTATATTTAGGTTTAGCAAATATAAAATATCTATATGTGTAGATGAAAATGATTGAGTAGTTGCAATTTTATATATTTTGACATGATAGAGTAAGGGACTAAGGTCCTTTGCTTGGATCTGTTGCTCATATTGCATATATTTGTTTCCCATTTTTGTTTACTTTTGATTTTACAGCTCTCTTCAATGTAAAGGGATTTCCACTTTTTATATGGCCAACTCTGACACTCTTTTCTTTTGTGGTCTAGACAATGCTATTATTCATTGTAATTTATAGAAAATAAGATTCCATAATCTCCCTGAACAGCAACTGAATGATAATGAACAGAATATGGAAGAGTGAGACAGAACAAGACGGGTAAGATGATTGTGGATAAAACTCAAGCCCAAACTAAGCAATTTGCTAAGTCAATGTTCTCTCCCTATTGCCAGTAAATGAGGAAATGTGTGTATTATAGAATGCAAATATCCTGAAATACATTGAAAACAGTAAATAAATTCCAATCTGAGAATGTGATAAAACATTTCTTAATATTTTATGATTCATAATTCTTTTCTAAAACATAAATTTAAATAAAATAAGACATCCTTCTCATTGAAGGTTCACTGTTGATCCCTCTTATTTAAATGGATAAGTTAAAAAGAACATCTTTTCCTTGCCTGTTTCTTGATAAGAAGCAGCAAGATGCATGCATGCAGGTGTGTAATTTTCCATTCATTTTATGGATGACATATTGTACAATGGAATTTTTCTTCACCATTGAGATAATATGCCTTTTGACCACTCCATATCTGAGACTACACAGAGGAAGATTACTTACCCAAGGGCGAAATTGAGCTAAATATATTCACTTGCAGGATCCTTTCTTGATGGACAATCACACCTCTCAAACCTCAGTCAAATCCTTGGTAACTTACTTCCCCAATCCATGCCTCATCCCCATTTCACACCACTGGCTTCCTTTGACTCTTTTTCAACTTACGGCAGTTTTTTCTCATGAAATCAACAATTTCACAAGGCTATTAGAAACATGGAGAAAGAGAGGAGCAAAGAAAAAGTATTTAGTTTGAAGTATATTCCTCCTTACCCTGGTGACTTAGAAATGTCATATGAATATGATAAGCACTTATCCAAAGCTTTTTAAGCTACAACAGAAAACCCAAAAATTGTTATAGCAAATGAAACTATCCAGCAGTTATATTTCTGGATCCAGAGGTTATTTTAAAATGTTTAAAATATATTTTATATACAATATAATGTTCATATTATTAAAAGTAGGTAAATAAGGGAAATTCACTTTTCTGTCTCACAAAGCAATGGAATCAAATCTGATTTTAAAGAAGTTCAAATCCAGCCATCTCAGCACAGAAGGTATAGAAATGTCTTTAATTCTTTGGTCTCTATATTAGTGATTCCTGGTGCACTTTTTTAGAATGACTGCCAAGATAAGTACTCCTGACATATCCCCTAAAATTCTGTCTCATTCCATTGATTGCTTCCTTTCTGGTCTGTTCTTCCCTTGACCCCATCACTTCTTGCTCTTCGGCTGCCTCCAAATCCTTCCCCACTCACCCATGACAGTATTTTTGTATGTGGAAGATGAAGAACATCATAACTTTTGAAATTCTTTTCAGGTGTGCCATGAAACACAATGGCCTGCACTATACTGTGTGTTGCCTTATAAATACTTTAAAAGCAATTTCTGAACTTTACAAAAAGGCATATTGCATAGGAGTAGTGGCCTCAAAGTCTTTCCTTTCATGTCAGCTACTGTTGCTCAAAAACATCCAGATTCCTTCCAGTATTTAAAATATGATTCTACTCTTTTTATTTGATTTGGTTATAACATTTCAGACTAAAGACCATAAACCTAAAGTACAAGAAGAAACTAAAGAATCTTTATAGGTTTCTATTTCATGAAAACAGGAAGCTTTGTGTTCTGAAATAAAGTTTATAATTAAAATCTTTACCTACCGTCATCTCTACCAAGCCTTTGGGGCCCTTAATACCCTGGAAAAAAAACATAAAAAAGTTTAAAATGTAAAATTCTGAGGTACCATACATTTCTCTCCAGAGATGGCAAATGGTTCTGAGAGAGTTCACCATGGTACACAGACCACCTATTCTTCACTCCTGGCCCTGGAGTTCTGTCTTACCCCTCAAAGAAGGAGTTCAGAGTGTCTAGGAGCTGTGTCCCAGAACTTGTAGTCCAAGATGGCCAGGTAGAGAGAACATAAAGAATTTTAGAAGACCAAGTCATTTTAAGATCAAGTCATAGCTTAGGATAAAATTCAGGAAAAGGCCAGTCAAGAACTCAGGACCATTCACAGGCAGTTCTAAAATAGACCTCAGTCCTTCCCTACCCCTTCTCCTTAGGACACCCACTAGCACCCTATCTCTGCCCTAGTACTAAACAAGTCTTCCCTGGATCCTTCAGAATAGAGGGGCCTGACCCCAGGCTATCCAGGAGTCTACAGATCTTTGCTTTTATTTAGACTCTATAAGGTAATAATTTGTGACCTTGGGCAAGTCACTATAATCTTCTCAGCCTTTGTTTCCTTATCTGTAAAATGGGCATGAGTGGTTCTTCTACTTCTAAGATTTTTGATTCTATGATCTTGTTGCACCTCTCCCATATACCCTACCTACACTGCAGTGAAATCACCAGGTTCAACACATGGCTGACTCAATGGTCACCCCTCATGGAATGACAGCCTAGCCTCCTAGGATGAGCCATGGGACAAAATGTCAATAGCACCAAATCTTTCCTTTCATAAAATTCCAGGGAATTTTAAAAATATCTGTAGGCTTGCAACATTGTCAGGTCAGTTAAGATTATGTAAATGTCATATTTTGTTAGGATTCCCTTCTAGGTTTTGCATAAATGTTGTTGCTCATTTTATTTACCCTGATAAACTCATTCTCCAGTGAGTATTATATATTGTTTTATGTATTTAGACAAATTTATAAATCTCCAGCCACTCTAATCTCTTCATATTCAAGTAAAACACTTATATTGAATAAATATACTGGGTAAGGACTTGAAGTAAATTTGTCCCATTCCCTATAAAGGTCCTCTTGTGTGTCCCAAATGTTCACTTCTTAAAGATATCTCTTATCAAATTTTTATTCATTTTTATACAAAGGCTGAAAATAAGAGAAAGAAGAAGAGTCCATGTTACCTTTGGTCCTGGAGGTCCTTGGTCACCTGAAGTTCCAATAAATCCAGGAAAGCCAGCATTACCCTAAAAATGACCAAAGCAAAGGAATAAGCTTCCCCCCCCCTTTGAATACAACTTGGTTAAAGCCATCAGGCCCACTTTGAGATAGCAAGTTGTCATTATATCTAAGGTCCAATGAGTTTGAGATGGATCAGTTTATGAACTGTGATCAGCAGAGTAAGACAGAAACCGTGATTGGTGGAGTGAGACACAGAGACTAGAAAGAATTTATGGGAACTATCTAAATTCTCTCCTACATACCTAATCCCAGCCAACATGTGTACACGTACACAGACACACACTTCTAAACAGAGTCATAAAGAATGTCAATACTCAGCTGAGCTTCCAGATCACATAATTAAAAGGATGCAAGAAATCGGCATTGAAGGCCTGGCATCAGGAGAAACAAGAATTTCCTCCACCACCTCTGGTCTTCAGTGTATGAGTAAAGGCATATGCTAATCATGGGCTCACTGATCATTTTATACATATTTGAACAGACACAGCATTATCTGCATGTAATAGATTTTTTTCTTTTTTTAATTTGAAACCAGAGAGCTGAGTTTAGCTGAGCAGGGCATTATATTAGCCAGCAGCAAGTGAAGCTAGGCATGATCAAATTTTTCTTTATGTTCCTGCCAATGTATGAAAATACCAATTTTTGACTGCCTAGAAAATATACATTATCTTTCCTTTCCTCTTTTCTTCACTGAATATTGGTCCATGTTCTTTTCCCAGAAGGCCTTGCTCTCTAATGTCTATCAGCTAAACATGACCAAGGTTTTGGATACCCACAGGGTTACTCTCCAAAAGAGATGCCAGTGGTTGTGGCTCTTCAAGATTGAATCTTCAGAACCTGAATGAATAGATTTTTAATGGTAGACTCTATAAAGCACAGTGAAATATGACTCAAAGTCCACCAACATGGTAGCTACATTCTTGAGAGTCTAGTCCTGCAATAGCTAAGAGAAAGTTAAGATTTAGAAGAATCTTAAAGAAACAGCAATGCTTTCTCTACAGCTAAAACAGTACCTTCCAAAAGATATCCTTATTTACCAAAGACAGAGGTGCCCCCAAACTTGTTTGTTAAAAGGTGGATATTGAATAACCGAAACTCCAACTTGAATTTTCTGTTGTTATGGTTTGGGGAACTACATTTGTATTCAGAAGATAAATGAATGTGGGATTAAGTGAGAAGTGGGTTAGCTCAAGGAAGGTGTGGAATGTACAGTGCCTGAGGAGGACACAGGCTTTCTGCTAAGAAATCCATTAATCCAATGGAAAGAGGCTCCTGTGAGTAGAATGTCATGATGTGGGCTTCTATAGATCTTTGGAAATGTCTTTGGTTCTTACCCTCTTCCCTCTGATTCCCTTTGCCCCCTTCTCTCCTTGGTGGCCTGGGTCACCATCTTCTCCCTTCATAGAATCAAAAGCAAAATCTTGAGTGTCAAGAAAAATAAGTACAAACAAATGATTCATGCTGCATACCAGTAGCTAGGCCCAGAAAGGTATCTTCTTACTTTTGTGCCGGGATAGCCAGGAAATCCACGCTCACCCTAGTGTCAGAAATGAGATAAGATCTTGTTTAATGCCATGTGACCAAATCCTTTTTTGGCATTCCTTAGGGAAAAATAAGAAACTATAATTTTGAAGAAAACGACTCAAAACAGTTTCCAGGAAAAACAACCATAGCAAAGGTTGTTATCTTTAGCTACTCTCCAGTGACCACATTTCCTTTCTATGATTCATTGTGAAACAACTTGAAAATGATTTTTACAAATTCTCTACCCCTGATATATTGTGTAATGAAATTTTCTCTTAAGCTCTATTGTCTATCAGTTTAAATGGTGAGAAATGATAAAATGTTGAGTATATTTTAAAGGTATACCATTATTTATCGATGGACTAAATACTGGGTGTTAGAGAAAGAAAATTATTAAAGATAATTCAGTGTCCGCCTTGAGCAATGGGCAGGATGGAGTCTCCACTCCTGAGATTAAGTGGGAAGTGGGAGGAGGGACATGTTGTCAGGGGAATCAGTTTTGACTGACTGGATGTTTGATGTTATTAAAGGATGATTGTTAATTCTTAGGTGTGATGACAATATTATGGTTATATTTTTAAAGAATATTTTAGAGAAGCAACTTGACATATTTATGCATGAAATATATAATATCTGGAATTTGCTTCAAAATAATTGGTGGAAGGATTAGTGGGTGGGTGATAAATAAAATAAAACAAAATTAGTCAAGAGTTTTGCATTGGTTGAGCAAGATGATGAATACATGGGGAGAGAGTCATTAATTAAGTCTCTCCATTTGTGTATATGTTTGAATTTTTCCATAATGAAACGTTAACAACAAAAAAATGTTGTTTGGAGACATGGCAATGTTAAGGTGTTTATTAGACAATCAAGTGAAAACATTTGGAGTTAAGACATTGGTCCAAGCTAGATCACAGGATAGATGGTACTTGATGCCGTGGAACTGCATAAGGTCACCCGAGTAAAGGCAGAGAGAAATATGGGGATAGAGCCCTGAGTCTTTCAATATTTAGAGGTCAAGAACATTCAAAAGATCCAGAAAAGGAAACTGAGAAAGGTGGGCAGCTGATACAAATCAGGAAAATGGGATGTTCTGGAAGATGAGAGAGAAAAGGTTTCAAGAACAAGCCCACAATCATCTTTGTCAAGTGCTGCTGAGACATGGAGTATGACGAGAGCACATAACTGACCTTTGGATTTAGCACCAGGGGTTTTACCTAGACTAAAGCAGACATAGTCAAGTGGGGAGAGCTGAAGCGTGAAGGTTCAGTTATCATGGGTTAGAGAGAACCAGAAGAAAGGAAGTGGAGTACTTTGCCCCAGCACTACTGTCATTTGGGACCCAATGGCTCTTTGTTGTGATAGGCTGTTGTGTGTATTATAGGTTGGAAAGTAGTATCTCTGGTCTGTACTAATTAGATGCCAGTAGCATCCCCCCCACCCCCAGTCGTGACAACCAAAACATCTCCAGACATTGCCAAATGTCCCCTGGAGGGTAAACTCACCCTGGGTGAGAGTCATGGTATAGAGCTACTCCTTCAAAGAGTTGCCAGATAGAAATAGAGCATGTAGTTATGTGAGGGTTTTGATTTTGTTTGGAAGGGTTTTTTTTTAGATGGGAGATATCCCCACCTCTTTGTATACTGATGTGAATGTTCTAGGTAGAGTGACGAAAATTTGATGATACAAAAGAAAAAGGCGACATCTGCAGGGGCCAGGGCCTTAAGAAAGTATAAAGGGAATGGAATCCACTGAATGAGAGAAGAAGTTGGTCTTAGATAAGGGCATGGACGCTCATCCAGTGCAGTAGAATGGAAAGCGAGGTACAGAGGCAAGTAGTTTAGCCTGTGTAGTGGTGGATGTGTGTGGAGACTCTCTTCTTATTGCTACTATTTAATTAATGAAATAGGAAGCATGATTGCTGAAAATATGGAAGAGAAAGCAGGCCTTGGAGATTTGAGGGGAGAGGAGCGGTGTGACTCTGCATGTTCCACAACCTTAAGTGTAACATAATATGTATAGACTGCCTTTGTGCTTACATCAGGGCTGGTATGTGGCTCAAAATATGCACATGTGAATTCTGCCCAGGATTCCCCATTATGCAAACTCTCATAGAAAATAAAGACTTAATTTGCCAGGATGAGGCCCCAATGAACTAGCTTCCATACTCAGCTCTAACTATATGTGTGACCACAGGCAAGTTCCTTTACTTTTCTGAGTCTTAATTTTCCAATCTGTAAGTTGACAAGGTTGAACCAGATGATCACTGATGTACCCCACTGTTCATCATTCCACAGATACTTACTAAGAGCTTACGATGTGTGGAGTATTTTCCTGTTAAATAAATGGCAGTGGTGTCATCTTGCAGCCACAAAGGAAACAAGAGAAATGAAGAGAAGCCAGGCCAGAGTCATGACATCATTCAGTAGCTGGTCATCATTAAAATTCCCAGTGATTTCTTATTTTGGAAAGCAATAAATCTAACTTAAACTAAAGCCCCAAGAATAACTGTGGCTATTGACATCAGATTTGTTCAATAAGCTTCATGGGACTTCCATGCTTCAAAATCTCTGTCAATGACTCATTAACTACATGTTAAAATATCAGCTTCTAATGGGAGTGGAAATATCCAAGTATACTTATTGAGCACCTACTCTGTGTTAGGCTCTGTTCCAGAAATACAAACAATGAGCAAGATGTAATCTTGCTATCAAGTTCACAAACTGGTAGGTAGGCAAATATGCAGGAAAAAAATGATAATAAAATGTTAGTTAAAAGGGGCTACTGTAGGAATAAGAATAATGTGTTTTAGGAACACAGAGTATAGGACAACAAATTCTCTTTGTGGAAATCCAAAAAGGCTTCCACAAGAAGAAGCTGATATTCGAATGGGTTTTAGAAAATGGGTAAAAATTGTCCAAAGGAGGGAGATGGGGAATGACATACTAAATAGAGGCAAGAATGCTTGCAAAGGAAAGGAAATGGGAAAGGTCCCAGCATTCCCAGTGCTGGGGTGGGAATATCTGGTGTAGGCAGAAGATGAGGTAAGGAGTTTGATTTTTAAATAAGAGAATGACAAAATCAGCTTTTATTTTTTAAGGAGAGAACTCTGGCAGCTACAACATTTCATAAACAGCAGGTAGAAACCATTCTTGGCATGTCACTTGGGTAATAACTCTTATTCTAGCAAAATAAAGCAAAAGCTATGGTCCTTAGTTCAGAGTACTCTACAAGGTAACCCTCACCTTTGTTCCTTTCCTTCCTGGATGTCCATATCCATCAGGACCAAAAAGACCCTAGAAAATGACACAAGATAAATTGCAGAGTCATCCAAATCAACGCTTGGTTGATAATATTATCTGAACCTTTGGAGAAATCAGCAGTACAAGGGGGTGGGGAAGGCAGAAGGGGCTTAATGGAGATGTATTCTACCTTCATAGGATAAACACTAGACTGCCTTCAAAATATAAGGAGCAAATAGGGTTTAAAGTTTTTAAAGTTCAAGTTTTTTGTATTCTTTTTAATTTTTAACCCCATCTTCAGTAAAATTATGTACCTCAACAAGATGATACCAATGGGTGTAGGAAGCCAAATCATTGTACAAAGTCCCTCTTGGTCAAACCTGCTTTCTTTTCAGGATAAAGGAACAATAGAACAAGTTCCAGTATTTGTAAATCTCTAGAAATAAAAACAGCTGGGGGGAGGGGGAGCACAAGGATTGGGATAAAGGTAATATGGTTTAGTGAGTAAGAACATAGACTATAAACCCAGAAAGACCTAAACTTTTAGTCTACTTCCAATGCTGATTGTAAGAATGATGTTGGGCAAGTTACTCAAATGCCTTAAGCATCAGTTTCTTCATCTATTAAATGGAGATAATAATAGCATCTACATAGTATAGTTGTTAAAAGATTAAGTCAGTGTGCATGGAAAGCACTTAGCATGATGCCGGGCACAGCGAAGGTACTCAGTAAGTGGTCATTCTGCTGCTGATGGTGGCAGTAGTAGTGATGATGTTGGCAGGGAAGCAGCAGCAGTCGTGGTGGTGGTGGTGTTATTGGTCATGGTAATGGTGTTGGAGGCAGTAGAGGTAGTAGTAGTGGAAGCAGAGGTGGTGCTGATGATAATAATTATCAAAATGTTGATGATACTATTGGGATCTTAGCATCTGTACATATAGTCAGTGAGCTTCCTATGATAAAGAGTAAATTCAGAACATTTTAGGTGCTTTGTGCTGAGCAGACAAGTAGATCAACTAAGAAGAAAAATTTTTAATTTTAAGCCACAGAGATCATTCCCATGGCTAAGGAGGAGAATTTGAAATATTAGAAATAAAACAAAGAAAAATGCCGAAAATGAATTATTGGAGGTGGGGAGGAAGGATACAAATGAAATTAATTTGCTGTTTCTCCAGCTTCTCTCTGCTGAAAGACATGCAGAACCTCCAGCATCTGTAAACCCAGAGATCCAAACTGTATAAAATTCCTGAAGTGACACCTTCAAGAAAGGCATTACTCCCCAGCTTTGTCTTTCATAGAAAGAGGTCAGTAGGAACAAGCTTTATGTTTTATAAATTAGGATTTTTAATAAGTAAAAGTTTTACTTCAACATCTGAATTGAGTATAGATGTAAGACATTATTTGCTCTACATTTCATTTGACAGTAATCCTGTTCTGTTCCGTCCCTTGCCACATTTAAGTTTCTTAGACCTGCGTTTGTTTTCTCTCCTTGCTAACAAATGCAATTTCAGTGCCGAGTGTAAAACAACTGCAGGTCCTTCCTACTGCTGATAAGGAAGTCTCGGAAGTATGAGTTGCAGAAAAGACAACATTACTCTAACATAAAGCTCATTTTGATAAGGTGGTGAATTGAGAACAGTCATAAAATAACTAATTTGCCCTTGTGCTCAGAGCAATGACTAAAGTAAAAATGCATAGCCCTGTCTTTGGAAGTATTATCTGTTGAAGTAAACCTTTTATGATCTTTGGTATTCAAATATTATTTCTATGCTCTAGAGTTCAGCGGTCCCCAACTGTTTTAAGCACTAGAGACCAGTGCTCCTAGGAGGATCTAATGCCTGATGATCTAAGGCAGAGCTGAGGTGGCGATGCTAGCGCTGAGGAGCAGCTGCAAAACGGATGGAGCTTCACTTGCTCACCTGGCACTCACCTCCTACTGTGTGGCCCAGTTCCTAGTAGCCCACAGACCAGTACCAGTCCACAGCTCAGGGGTTGGGGACCCCTGCTTTAATCAAACGTATATCCTTAAAAGTTTGCAACTCTGCTTGGCCGTTTTATTTGCTGTCCTGGAAAAAGTGTTTCATTGAACATCTCTGTTCCTAAAAGACTCATATGCTTGTAAAACATTTCTGTCAAGCAGAAGAAGCTCACTGGCATTTTCCTCTTGCAAAATAAACCCTGGATTCTTTATTTATATAACGAGTTTGAGGCTCTTTGACTCTAGATTCACAACAGCTCTAGTGATCATATCACATGTTACCCAAAATATTCATCAAGAATATTATAATTTTATGTAAAACAAGAACAAATAATAAACAAAAATTCAATCAAGAGTCCAAAACACAGAAACTAGACTTACAGGTTGCCCTCTTGGCCCATTTTGTCCCTGTGAGCCTCTTTCTCCTGCATCACCATACTCTCCCTTTTATAACAAAGGACAAAGATAAAATTAATTTTTTCCTATGAGTTCATGCAATTTTAAATCATTTTTCTTAGAAATTTTGCAATTATTCTTTTCAAATCCCATTGGCATCATCCTACAGTCTAAGGTAAATATCTTCCACTAGACTTCTGTTACATGTAAGAAACTAAAAATATATTTAAATTTTAGGTACTGAAAATCAGGAAAACCAGGTGTGCAGCACCAGTTACAGAATTTTACCTTGCTATAGCTTTTTCTAGGTGTGAGTATGTGAATCCACATTTGTGATGAATGCATATGTTTACCTAACCCCTGATGTGTCTGTCTAGTGATATATGTGACCATCTATCCATCTTTCCATATGTCTGTCTATATGTCTTTTATTCTCTGTACCTATCTATCCAGCTATGAGGCAATGGACAGTAAATATCATCATCAACCACATCAGAAACTCCTGCTGGAGATGATCACACAAGAAGAGATTCATATAAGAAAACCCATGTCACAATCAAGAAAGAATATGTTCTCTGACACTTACCTTCATTCCTCTTGGTCCAGTTTTTCCTTTTGAACCATTTGGCCCTGGAGGCCCAGGATTTCCCTGCAGCAAGACCACAACCAAAATCACCTCAAGGGCCACAAAGTTAACTATCTGACTCTCTCGTTATTATTGAAATGGTAATATGTTCGTGAATTACCTTTAATGTTTGACACAATTAATTTGATCCTGTACCATACAAAATGCATAATTTACACATTTAGCCAATAGGCAGGGAGACTGGAGTCAGGGAATAAGATGTTTTGTGCAAAAGGCCATGTTGACTATGTCCCAAGAATTAGAGGAATTATCTGACTACTAGAGGGGAAAACGCCATTTGATAAAGATATTGGGAAGACAAATGCCTGGACTTTTACCCTTCCCAAATAGAAAATATTATCAAATGAGAATGAAAATTATATAATCTGTTATGAAGCTCAATTTCTCCTGACCAAGAGAAAGAATAAGGATAGAACTATGGCTTAGGCCATCCTGGAGCTGCCATTTTGAATCTCCAGATACTCTTACTCCTGATTTAAATCAGGCTGCTCAGGCTTAAGGTATTTCAAATGCTCCCTTCCTTAGGAAGTCACTCCCATCATCTGCGTCAATATGGTGCTATCCTTCTATGAACCACCATAATATTGAATGGGGACTATGGCCATGCTGCCCTGAACTGCCCAATCTCATCTGATCTTGGAAGCTAAGCAGGATTGGGCCTGGTTAGTACTTGGATGGGAGACCACTTAAGAAGACTGGATGCTGTAGGCATCAAAAAATGATAACTAAGTGTGTGTATGTATGTGTGTGTGTGTATGTGTGTGTGTATGTGTGTGTGTGTGTGTATATATATATATATATATATATATATATACATGTGTATATATGTGTGTGTGTGTGTGTGTATATTTATATATATATATGATGAGGAATAGGACAGGCACAGGAAGACGCAAGTTAGAGGCCATTTCAGCCAATTACCTATCTAGATGACAAGTCATTTAATCCCTTTAAGCTCTGTTTCCTCATTTATAAAACAGGGGTAGTAACTGCTTCCTTAAATGTCTGTAAGGAGTAAACTAGTCATTTATTTCCCTTTTATGTTATTTTTTCTTGAACTGTATATATGAGCTCGTGTTATACATCTTTGAAGCTCAAACCCAATCTCAGTAATTACTATGTTCCCACAATATACCCAGAGTAGAAGGGGGTACATAGCTAGTGATCAATGTCTACTGAATAAAATTAGCTATTTCTAGAAATTTCTGATACCCACAGATCCCAGAACAAACAGGGTAGCTATGCTATTCATCCAGAAACACTCAGGTGTATGAACTGGCCATTGTTAATGAGGAGCTGTGTTGTAGCTTTTAGTTTTTGATACCTACCTGAGCTCCCGGTAAGCCTTTTTGTCCAAAAGTTCCTGGTGGTCCTTGCCTTCCTCTCGCTCCCTGGTCCAAAGATGAAATTAAAATTCAGTCAGTTTTTACAGAGCTCCATAAGTATTTTCCATGTACCCACAAAATCATCGTGGATGCCGCTGGAAGCAAAAATTATGGTGCCCTAGTCCATTGCTATCTCATTTATCAAACTTTCATCAAGCAGCATCTGCACTCTAAAGCACCCCAGCACATTCACTTCAAACTCACTCTGTCTGAGGCATAGGATGTGAGTCCTTAACATCTATATCTTTAATCATATTTCCAGTTAAATATGATGAACTATAAAGTTTGACAACATCCTTTGTGTTTTAATTCACTCAACTAATTTTAAATCCTAAAAGAGAGGAACTGCAAGGATGTGATCTCCTTTGAAAAATCAACCTTTTCCTTATACCTACAAAGGCTGAACAAGATTATGTTCTGATTTTATCAAAAACCAAAAGTACATTTAAGTGGCCTAATCTCACCGGGCACACTGCTAGGGAGTTTCTCGTTTTCTCCCCAACCTATTTTACTTTACTGATTTCAGACACTTTAATTTTTCTCTAGCTTTTCTGAGAAATGTCTTCCTATTATAAGAGTTGATCATGGTTTCTATACTCCTGGGTGAGGTATTGAATCATCAATTTAAATAGACCATCATATCCATATCCCAGTAGGGAATAAGAATTAAAAAGAGGTTTGATCGATTATCTTGCTCATGGCTCACCACAAGAGCTGCTCCCCTTGCTCTCAGAAGTATAATAAAGTGAATATAAAGGAGAAAACCAGGACACAACACTAGTGGGGGGTCCAAATTTGAATTAAGCCAGTGATCAAAGGAAAAGACAAAGACACACCTCTCAGTTGTTTCCCTCTATGTTCAGATACTATTTCCTATCATAAGGTAAATACAATCTCTAACTATACATTGATTACCGATTTCTTTCTCTAGTGTCTTTGTCAAGTGGAAAAACAGCAGAAACTTGCTCAAATTATCATCTGATACTCATAGTATCTTTAAAGTTAAGGATAATGATTCAATGTGTTAATAAAATTTATTGTTTTAAAGTTCTCCCATTTGAGGGAACTTGGAAATAATTTACCTTTTAAAAAATGAGATGTAGAAAGTATTCCAGAAGTGTTTATGGAGTGACGGATTTGGGTTATACTTAGAAGACTCCAAAAGAACTGGTTGGAAGCTTAAACCCCCAATTACCATGAACTAGTTTACAACACTCCAGTGAACTAAACTCCTTCAGGGCAACTTGCCCTGATGGTCTGAATATCTCAAGCCTGTCAGCAAAATGCCCTGTAAATAATAGGTATTTAATAAACATACTGCTTATTTTTCCTGCCAAATTGAATACAAATTTAATTAATCAAATATTATTTGAGTAATTTGAATACACAGCTTCAGAAGCAGTAACGAAGAGCTTAGATTTATAACTATACTGCCTGAATTTGAATTCTACCTTTATCAATTACTAACAGTGTGAGCTTGGCCAATTTACCTAACTTCTCCATCCCCCCTCCATTTCTTCCCTGTAAAGTGGGGATAATAAACCCCCCTCTGAAGGATTAGATGAGTTAATACAAGTGCATAGGGCCATACCTAGGACATAGTGAAAGCTCAATAAATACGAGTTATTAAGATTTAACCTGCCTAGAAGAAAGACTATATGACCTGCTTTGGGAGGCCCTGGAAGTTAGGTATCCAAGGCCATTCTGATATATGTTAAATCCCTAACAAAGAATCTAAGTTAAAATTTTAAACAAATACCCTTTAGTACTAAAAACAAGTTCACTGATACAACCTGTGGGCCTGGATACCCAAGCTCTCCTTGATAACCCTGTTCACCAGATTCTCCACGTACACCCTGTCAAAATAAATAAAATTCAGTGAGTTCATCAGGCATCTTTAGTGTTCCCAATTGAAGGCAGCCTTCCCTACAAGATTTTATTTGAAAGCCACAAGAGAAAAATAAAAAGGACTTAACTGTCTGGGCTCAGTCCTCTTAGGATATGGAACTGGAAAAGAATGGGGTTATAGTTCCACTTATGTTGAGAAAATGAAAGACCAGATTCTATGTCTCTCCCAGTCTTTGCACATTTCCTTCAATGCCTCAGCTAGTGATGGAAGCAAAAATACTTTGTTTAAATTACTCAAACTTCCATTTTACATAACTGGTTACTGAAAGCCCACCTATTCTTCTTAAGGGACATTGGCCGAATGCTGACTGGTGTTAAGGACCTTTGTCTTGTATGAGGAAACTCAGAATGTTGAACACAGCAACAAGCATGACGTTCTAGGAAAAAGGACCATAAAGCACTTAGAGAAATGCCAGAAAACTGGCTTTAAAACCTTATAGGTTCTTATAGCAGTAATCTAATTATCTAGGCAAAGGTTGGGCTGTTAAAATTATTCATCTGATAACTGATTTAATTTCTTCCTCAAATTAATATTTTCATTTCTACAGAGAAGCTATATCTATCAAGATTGAAATTAATACCCATTCTGTGAGTTATCCTGCCTTCTTTCTAGTGTTACTCACATGTTGACGAGGCTGCTGATTATTCATAGATTTGCAAAGAAAAAAATCTTAAACTCAATTAATCAATACGTAGAATAATTACTTGTGCTTAAATTTTTAAAACTATTCAAATAAATAGGAAGCATTTCTATTAATTATTACTGTTATATTAATCTACTCTTCAAGAGTTGATTTTTTTAGATTTATAAATATGAAGCAAGTTTTAAAAGGCACGTAGCTAGAAATTTTGAAACAGGTTGTGAAATGTTACCTAATTTGCACATTACGTTAGTGACATTTATAATGCAACACTTCTAAAAACAACATGGCGCTATATAGCAAAGTTCAGACTCTTCTATTACAGCTCCACATCTATATATTTATTAGCATTTCAACAAAGCAAATGCAAGAACAAAACAAAACCTATAATACAGTTTTTCTTTACAGCAGTAATATGATATATAATAAAATAGAAATTACTTAAATGTTCAACATAAGAATAGTTTAGTAAATCATTGTTTTTTTAAAAAGTAAGGTATAATGTGTTAAAATGATAATAGGAAGATCTGGAAACAAAAAAGCAGAATACAAAATAGTATATACATTATGATAGCCCTTTATTATCTATGCAAGTAAAGAAAACACACAAACATGAAAATAATTGCAGGAAGATGTTGAGTTTATAGACATTTAAAAATATATTCTTAATTTTATCATAATTAACAAATTAATATTTTAGCTATTGTCAAAATGATCTATGCATTGATTTGTTTGCCATAATACAATCTTTTACATAAATAAAATTTTATTTATAATTCCATTTTATTAGGCATCTTGCATAAGCCAGCATATCTAATTTTATTGATAGTAATGAGACGTATTTCCCCAAGACCCACGGGATGCTGTAATTTGGAATTCAGCACCTTTGTAACCTATTTTCTTCCAATAGTACTGGCTGATCTTTAGCAAGTTATAGTCTTAAAAACATAAATGAATCTATATGAACAATGCTCCAATACTGAGTTAACTAGCAAACCACTGACATGGTGGATAAACCCAGTTCACCCCGGAGTCTGCAAATAGTTATGATTTTGCCTCTTATTTTTAAAAAATCAAAGCTTGAAAGGGAAAAGGAGGCAACAACTATAGGGATTCATCAAGATTCAGAATATATTAAAGGAAGAGATTTCTTATTGAAGATGGCAGTTTGCACGCATTTTTCTCTGCTTCCAAAATTAAAGGTTGCTGTTCGAAAATCTGTTTCAATAAGATAATAGTGCAGATACCCAGAGAGCCATCAGTCTGGATTAGAGCAGGACAGAGGGCCCAGTTAGGAAGACTCCAAGAAATATAAACATCCCATGTTTGAATATACCGAGAGGTTATCAGTTTTTCAAAGAACTTTATGATTAACTAGTAATAGGCACATAGAATACAAAGCAAAAGGGGAGAAAGGGTGACTCAGGAAAACAAAAGTTATATAGCTATAAATAATATTTACCTAGTTATCATGTGAATTGATTTAACCAAACATAGAGAAAATAAGTGTATTGCAAGGATGAAGTGAAGGAAAGAATATGAAGAAGAAAATGAAAAATCTTTGTCCCGCATAGAAAGAAATAATAAAAAAAAATAAATAAAAATAGAAAGGGACTCATAAATCTAGAGGACAAACCGATTGTTGCCAGAGGGTAGACAGGTGCAGGATGCATGGAAAAAGGGAAGGAAGGAAGGAAGGAAGGAAGGAAGGAAGGAAGGAAGGAAGGAAGGAAGGAAGGAAGGAAAGGAAAGAAGAAAGGAAAAAAAAACAATACTTAGCTATCAGGGAAATTAGAATATTTCTTTCTACTCCACTGCTTTGAAACTCAAGAAAATTGCCCTTTAGAACTAATATTGTATCAAGCAAGGTTTGCCAAATAAAAATGGAGAAAAATCCCTTTAAAAGGCTCCATCAACAAAATATTATAGGTTCACAATATATATTATAACCCTAAGTGCAGCCTGAACAGGAGTCTGAATTAGACACTGACTCTTGGCATTATACTGCAAACTGAATATATTTATTTTACAATAAATTTGTCATAACAGTAAATTTATTAAAGTTAAAATGCAGAGTACTAGAGAAAAGAGTTTAGAGAAACAAAATTTTCTTTACTCTTGAATATAAAAAATGTAAAGGGCTCAAAGAATTCTTGTTCAGGGTCTAGCTGTGAAAATGTGATAGAATATACCACAAATAAACATACAGTAAGAGCCAGGAGGGAAACATTCTGATTCAGGAACATGCCAGGTGAATCAAGGTCCATATTCCAATCAACAGAGGAAAAAGAAAAAAGAAAGAAATCAATAGAAAAACATCCAAAACTAAAAAGCAAGAAATAGCAAAGTAAAACATGTTTATAAAATGACAATAATACCAGAAGGAACAGCTCAAAGAGATGAAAGTGAGTACTTCTGAAAGTGAGTACTTCTTCACAAATAGGGAGAAGAAAGGGCAGAGAAATAGTTTTCATTATAAGCTTGACAGTGCAATTTCATTTTAAATTTATGCACAGGCTTGGCTCTGATTTAAATTAAATATAAAAGAAAGATATAGGAGATGGAGTAGGGAATCAAAAGTTACCGAAACCCAAACAAGCAGAGGGTCTACTGTTAATGGATATTTAGATAACCACAAATAACATCATTAAAAAAATTAAATAATTTGAGTAGAAAATTCACCCAACTGCCTAGAGCCACTTAATTTATCCCAAACCTGCCAAAATCAATTATAGTTCATTTCTTTCTGCTTTTTTGGGGATAATAACAATGGGATAAAATGTTATTTTAGGATATTATTTATTTCACAAGTGCTAAGAGTTTATTAATAGCACAAAAAATTATCTAAGAATTAATTTCAAATCTTAACTTTGCATGAGAAATAATTTTTTCCTTGGCATCAACAAACTTGTTTGGATTTTTGAATTGGAATTTCTCAATATCCTTGCTTTTCCAACATGTTTGGTTTGAAGACACATGAGTCTCATCATTTTCTGTACTTAAGTCCTTGCCTAACTCTCTCCCTCCCTCCCTCTCTCTCTCTCCTTCTCTCTCTCCCTCTCCCTTTTCCTCTCCCTCCCTCTCTCCCCCAGGCTCAGAGATGACATAAGTCATCTCTGATTCCTCCATCCTTAAATCATGAGAATGCTAGAAAATAAAATAATATAAGCAGAGCAAGAGAGCATGACCAGAGTATGTTAGAAGTAAGTCTACGCAATAAACTTAACTTTTATTTTGTATAAAAATTTCCAAGAGCATCCTGATCTTTGAATTTGAATTCTGTCTCCATCAATTATTAGCTATGTAGCCTCTGACAAATAACTTCACATTGCTAAACCTATATTTCCTCTCTTATCCATAAAAAGTAAGCAATGATGCTCAAAACTCCCAGGGCTGTAAAAAAGTTTACACAAGGTAATGTAAATAAAGGTCTAGCACAGGGACTTGTGCTAGATAAACATTTACTAAAATACAATTTCCTTTACAGAGGTATCCCCCCATTCCACCCTCAATTCATATCATTCCTCCTTTGGAAATAGTAAAAGCTCAATCTTTTTCCTTAATTTAGTGACTATGAGATTCCCTATGTACCCATAGGAAGTCTTACTTCTTTAAGTGGAAAAAAATATTACTTCAGGGGTAAAAGCGATTTTATAAGGTATTTGTTTCTAGTCAGAATACATAAAATATTATAGCAGATTGGAGAGGAAGCAGAGAAGGATCATATAAATTTTCCCTTCTTCGTGGAAAAGGTCCCCATGGAAACTTCCCAGGGATCCTCATACAACCTCAGACAGCCCAAAGAGCACTCCCCTTGACCACTCAGAGAGAACTATTTAAAGTAGCTATATATGTGAAACAAGAAGCAACTCATTCTAGAAAGCACTGACCTTCCATCCTGGCAGACCTTGTCTTCCTCTTGATCCCTAAGAATAGAAAGGAAGTGAAGACCTTAAAAAAGGAAACAGCCAATTTTCACCCCAGCCTACCTCTCTGTTCCACAAAAGCAGGTGAAATACATCCCATGAGCAGTTATACCTACCTGAGGGCCACCATTTCCAGTCTCCCCCTGAGGTCCATCAAAACCAGAACTTCCCTGAAAATTAAGAGGTAAAGGAAAGATCAGTTTAGATGTCTACATATTTTTGGATTTTTCTCTAGACATGGACTGTTCAAAATAGAAGCCATTAGCCACATGGGAGAGATAAGTTTAAATTAACTTAAAATTTTATTTTCACAGTTAAACAAGTCACATTTCAGGTGTTCTATAACTCCATGTGGCTGGTGGCCACCATATTGAACAGCACAGATGTAGAATATTTCCATAATCTTGAAAGCTCTGTTGGTCAGCACTCCTCTAGAACAAATGGATTTAATTCTGGTGTTTTAAAATATCCATATTTAGGCATCTTTCCCCAAAGATTGTTCATTTTATAATTCCTCAGGGCTCACCATGCTGGGACAAAAGTCATACATATTCTCCAACAAGTCATGTTTAATATTTAAAAAATACTGATACTTCTATTTCTACCTGCATCTGAGAGGGAACACACAGAAACAACGGGTAGAAGAATGTGTCTCTGCATGTGTGGAGTGATCAAGATATACAAGATATACAGATGATGACAAAGAGACTGGTTATAACAAGGAAACTCTCTAATGCTCTCAGTTATTTTTTAAGATCAGAAATGGAAAAATTAGTAGAAAAAGTATGAATATCACCTGACCCACAGTAGGGCTATCTTAGACTATTATCCAGTGAAGTCATATGCTAACTCAATAAAAACATATAAACTGGGAAAGAACATGAAATGCAGAAACAAAAACATGTTATGCAAAGTATTCTTCCAGCTGTTACATTAGATTAAATTCTGAAATAATTGTTATGCTCCATAATATGAGGGAAGTGTTAATTAAGTTATGGCAAAAATGCTTATTTAAATATTATACAGCAATTAAAAATTACCTTTATCAAAATTTTATAAAGTAGAAAAATGTGCTGTATCATTCTTTTTAAGTATGCTAAATTTTAAAAAGAATAATTTATTCTGAAATAGAGAAAGACAAAATGATAATTCCTTATTTTCTTATATTGTGGTAGGACATTTTTTTAAAGTCCATGGGATCCTGATCTGACTTTCTCAGGGAGAGTGACTTTGCCATCAATGAGTTAGGAAAGTTCGGTAGTGATGGTTTTCTTGGTTACTGAAATTATTGGTATTCTTCTCTACAGTTTACTTTTCCATATTCCCAAAGTGTGACATTTATAATGAGATTTTTTAAAATAAAGTGAGTTGTCTGAAGGGAGAAGGCTTTAGATACAGAACTCTCGCAATTGGTCTTGATATAATAAAGATTCTTTCTTAAAATATTTATCATTTTCTCATTTCAACAATAAATAATTTTTTGTAGCCAGCATAATAAAGGAGTTATTTGAGCCAATGCTGGAACCACTGGGTGAAAGATTGTTGGGAAACAAAAATGTACAGTCTCAGAGTATCATTGTTCAGATTAGTTAACCAACAGGAAGAGGGAAAAAGTACGTTCACAATGGATGAACCTGGTGAGCACCATTTTAATCAGGTGACCAAACAAATGCACCAATAATGAAACAAATTGACATAGTGTCTCTCTGGTGACTGAGAAGGGTACAGCATTTCTTAATTTCTTGCCAAAATTGTTTAACCGGAATCTAGTCACAAGGAAACAAATCCTAATTGAGAGATGTTTAGCAAAATACCTTGTCTGAAATGTCAATGTCATGTAAACAAATGAATAACTGGACAACGGTGGTGATTAAAGGATACTACAGAGAGAAGACAACCACACACACTGCATAGTCCTCGACTGGAATCCAGAACGACAATAAAAATAGCCATAAAGGGCACTGTTGGGGCAAGTGTGGAAATCTGAATATGGGCTGTTTAATGGAAATAATTTATCATCAATACTTTCTTGAGTGTGATGATTGCATTGTGCTTATTTAGGAAAATGTCCTTGTTTTTAAAAGATATATATTGAATGTTTAATAGCAAAATGTTTTGACACCGTCAATTAATCCTCAAATGGCTCAGCAAAAAATATACATAATTACCTATGTATTTGTATAGAAAGACATAAATCAAATAGGGCTAAATGACAGCAATTGGTGTTCATTGTGCTGTTCTTACAACTATAACTTTTCTGTAGATTTAAATTTTTTCAAAATAAAAAGTTGGGGTAAAAGTTATACAGGTTCAATACAGAATCCTTCAACAATTCAGATAGAAAGAGTAATGAAAAGAAATGCATAATTTCTGGGCATTTATCCTTCCAGGATAAATAGATTTAGATATATTCTACCAATTTGAACTCTTGGTGAATAGTTTTATAATCTGGTTTTTTTTTCACTTAATATTACATCATGAATGTTTTCCTTGTTATGAAATAGTCTTCCAAATTATTTTTCATGGCTTAATAATATGCTATCATGTGGGTTTCCTATTGTTTATATAGAATATATCCTATCACTGACCATTGTAGTGATTAAAAATCACTACAGTGATCATCGATGGAGCCGAATCTTTGTGTTGGTCCATGATTAGCTTCTGGATAAACGTCTAGAACTGGAACGGCTGTATCAAAGGATGTACACATCGTAAGCTGTGACAGAGTTGGTGGCTATAAAATACTCTCTCCCCTTTCTTCCTTGCTAAGAAAATCTTAGTTTTGTATGGGGCAACAACATACTCATCAAGGGATGAGTTGTGACAGGTCTAGGTCAATCATGGCAATCTCATTTCCTCTGTCACAGACTTGCTTTCTCTGGCTCTCTTAAAATGGGGCGAGGGCCGATAGGAAGTATACGGCCCAGTCAATGAGCTACATGAGCTATAAAGAGAATGTTACTAGAAGTGCCCTAAGGAAAGGAAAGTCCCCATCCTTATGGCATTTTATGTAAAGATAAAAGCAAAATTCTTAGGCTGCCAAGCCCACAGACCATGACAAGGATGGCCCCATGGAAAGAAAGATGTGGCATCCCAAATGACATCACTGGGTTTTGATGGCATTATTGAGCTACTACACCAAACCTGGAATCATCTATTCCTGGATTATCAAACACATTTATTAGCTAAACACTGCCAGTCAGGGCTTCTGTCACTTTTATATTAAAAAAACATAAACAAAACAAAACAAAACAAAAAAACAGCAGTCTAACTGATGTATATTGCCTAAGACTACCTTCCAAAAAGGTTGTGTTGGTTGGTTTTCATTCTTCCCTGAACTGCAAAAGCATGACTGCTTTTCCATTCTTTCCCCAGTCCTAAGTATATAACAAAGTTTCTCAGTTTGGTTTGAAAGACTGCTTCATCAGAGCATCTTCTCCATCCAAACTGCAACTTCAAATCTGCTCTTTGGATCCATCACAACTAAAACCAATGAAAGAGTGCCCTCTAGGGGATGTCTTCTAAATTCTTAAAGTACATTTCTTAAAGCTCATGGGAGTAGAAAACCATGAGCAACACAAATGCAAAATACGGCACTGCCTCAAAGGTTACAATTTTTGACTGCATGCACAATTCAGGGATCTGATGTTCAAGCTTATTCTTAGCTAAAGTCAATGATGGAGACCTCTGAAAGCTGTGAGTGTGAGGCTCTCCCCACAGCTACTGTGCTGTGATGGACACAACACTGGACAGTCTGTCTGGAGGCCTGAGTTCCTTCCCGGCTGTTAAACCCCCAGCTGTTAAACCACAAGCAAACCATGGAACCATAGCTCAGTTTATACATTGATCATGACATTTCTTCCCATGACAATGACGAACTCATGGGAACTTTGAAGCGGTTTCTTTAATCTGCCTACCTTGCAGATGAGGAAACTGGCGCTGAGGTGAATTAGTTGCTGCCCTGCTGTTCTCTTAGTTCAGTCCCATAGTTGAGTGGGTTGTTGTTCCTACTGAGTGGATATTCACAGGGCTCTCTAATCTCAACTCACCAAAAAGAACCCTCTCAGTGGACTTCTCAAAATCATTGTAATTAACAACAGGATGAGAAATTCTTACAACAAAGCATGACAGCTTTTTCACATAGCTACATAATAATGATCTTATTACAAACTGAATTTTATTCAGGACCTGGACATATATAAAATGGATATGAACTAGCTACATTCAGGGAGAATTGATATCCTAAGGTTTTGTCAAAGCATGTAAATTAGAGATCAAAATAAACAGAGGTTCCTTTACAGCTGTAAATATGTTGGTATGCAGACCTCATTCCTGGAAATTGGGAATGATGAGATATGAGGACGAAGACACAGGTTATTTTAGTCATTTTTTAGAGTCATGTATTTTAATGTCTAGGACATAAAAATCTAAAAACGGCTTCCAACAAGTAAGCATCTGTCAAGTTAACAAGTCTTTTTCCTTCTGTGATGTCTTCTGTCACGATGCTTCTAGGCTTCAGAATTAGAAGAGGATCCTATTTCTAAAAATTGCTAAATGGCTAATACCTGACCCACATCAATCGACACTGGCACTGATGGAAATTAAACCAGCAGAGTAATGACCACGAGCATCTTTTAAAATTAAGACATCATTATAAAATTGGGGAATTTTAAAACTGAAAAGATCTTAGGAATCATTGAGTCTGATCCTTACATTTGGGATATGAAGAAACCAAGAACAAAGAGGTAAAGTGACATGTTTTACTCGTGTTGTGGGAGATAAGATTTGTACAGAAAAAAAAGAGAAATCTACGAGATGAGGATGCAAGGACAAGGAGATAAGTGGGAATTAACATTCAAAGCTCCTATCTCCATGGACAGGCTTGCTCTGATTTTCTATGCTGATCCAACCAGAATGCCAGTGTTTTGCAACAGCGATCACCTTCCCCCATGTGTACCAGTATCACCAAGTGAAAAGAGACCATCTTACCTGATGTCCACGCCTTCCTTTTTCCCCAACAGGACCTTGGAGGTGACTATCAAAGCCAGGATCTCCCTGAAAAAGTAAAAGGTTGCTTACCTCAAATGGTCAGGAAAGACAAAAAGGAAATTATAGGAAGCATGCTTTTTTAAAAAATGAAGGCACCAAAGTGGACACTTCTAATTGTCTAGGCTTACTCAGTAATCTCAAATACACAATGCAATTAAAATTCCAAAATCTTTTAAGAAACCAAAAGTTTTATAAGATGGGTTTCCTCTCAAATCTTTTATTTGTTACAATACTAAAATGGGCTGAATGATGCCTCATGAATGAATAATTAATTTCTCCTTGCCTTTATGCTCAAGCAAACAATTTACAAGACTCTGATTAAAGCAGCATAAACCCCTCCTCTACCACTCACAGGATCTCCCCTTAACCCAGGCTCTCCATGCTCTCCAGGCTGTCCAAGTGGTCCCGTCAAGCCCTTAAATCACACACACAAAAAGAGTGTCACTTTGTAAAATCATCTATTGCCTAAAGGAAAGAAAACATTAAGAGGGAAAAATAAATTGAATTTAAAGGGTAATTTAGTACTTGAACTTTAAAGCATTCACTTACAAAGAAGTGAGACTGAGACATAGAAAAGAACACACTATTACTGGAAATTTGTCATATGCTTGGCCCTAGGTGTGCACCACCTCTTTAACCCTCACAATTCAGGAATTATCCATTTGCATATGAAGGACCTCAGGGAAGTTGGATCCAGGTCTCCCTACTACCAAATCCCTTGACCTTTTCACTACTCACAGAAACACATATAAGAATAAGAAGACTTTCTGTGTCTCAAATGTGGGCAGCATTAGCAGAGGAAGATCTCATTAAAAAAAAAAAAAAAACATCAAAAAAAAAGAGAGAAAAATGCTTCCAGAGCTCCTGACTGCTATAGGCAGGGAATTAGAGAGGTGAAGCAACTTGCCATGAGGCTATGACATGATAAGCAAATGGTGGTTTCTATTAAAACCTGTTCTATTGGTACCACATCAGAATGTTAGTCCCCACAGAGCTACAGAGTCAGGGCAAGTCCCTACCCCCAAGAACCTTCCTCAGAGGTTGTTCTATGCCTGGTTCTAGAGCAGTAGTTTCCAACCTTTCCGGCACCAGGGACCTGCGCTCCCATGAGAATCTAATGGCTGATGATATGAGGTGGAGCTGAGGTGGTAATGCTAGTGCTGGGGAGGGGCTGCAAATACAGATGAAGCTTCACTCACTCTCCCACTGTTCACCTCCTTCTGTGCGGCCAGGTTCTGAACAGGCCACAGACAAGTGCCAGTCTGTGGCCCAGGGATTGGGGACCCCTGTTCTATAGGGTATATGCCACACTCAGAAAATAATGAAGTGGGGCCCTTTTCTGAGATCTGGCTCTCAGACACACATGGAATGAAATGTTCTCTAGGCTCCAAAAGAAGCCACCTCATTATGACTTGAGACATTCTTACCTCTTTTCTGGCCAATACAATGGTTAAAGGAAGCATCCAATCCTGATACTTTACTAGGTAGGCAAATTTTTTTGACTTCTCTAAGATAATTTTCTTACATACCTATCTTACAGAGTTGTTACAGGGATTAAATGAAATAATAAATTAAAATTCTGAGTACAGAGACTGGCCCATGGTTCCTATTATGATTTGTCCAACTTCTCTTCCCTCCTTTTTCTGACCCAGATACCGGCTTCTAGAGTAATCTCTAAACATGTAGCTTTGAACAAGTATCTTCTTTGCCTGGACACTGTCAATAGCACCTGATTACACAGTAGAAAAAAACAAAACCCCTAAACATGGCATGAAATTGACTCCAAGTTACCCTTTCACACTTTCCTATACTTTTTATCTCATCTTCCATTCCTGTTGAATTGGAATCCTTGTTTGTCCAAAACCACTCTGAGCTCTTCCAACTCTAAGCCTTTAATTTTTCTTAACCTGAAATACCCTGTGTGTCTCTTACAGAAGTGAAAAATGCCTTGATTATCTGTATTCCCTTGAATGCCAGAGTCCTCTCCATGCTTCAGCATCATGTTCAAAGATCACAGACCTTAGTATGGAAGGTTGGTGTCTTGCTCTCTTCTCTCCTCCCTCATCATCTGGTTGTTATTCATCCTTTGAGATTCATCCAATCTTTACTCTCTTAATGAAGCCTTTCTGATGACCCAAGTTAAATTAGATCCCCCTGTCATTTACTTCTCTTTCATGCACTTATCTCAGCAATAATCTTATGACTGTTTCCATGGTTATTTCATTAATGGTTGTCTCTCTCCATAGATTCTATTTCTGGAATAGAGTACCCATGCCTATTTTGCTTCTCATTCTATAGCCATGCCTGAATTACAATAGATGCTCAGTAAATATTGATGATTGATTGGATGAAGAAACAGCATTCTATTTTAGATTCCTTCCCAAGTCACTATGCTCCCATTTACTCTTTATGTGAACCATTCTTACAATCTTTATCTTATCCTATCTTATATTATAGTTCTTCCTGTACAAATCTTATTTCTTTCACCAACTAATGAGCTCTTTGTTTGTTGTAACTATACCTTGCTTATCTTTTAACTCTTCTTTGTGTCTAGCAAAATGCCCTACAGGTAGAAAACATTTGACAGGTGTTTATTGAATTTAACTATATTCAACGGAAACTGAAGGCTCTCCAGTCTTGAAGGAAGTGGGGTGTGCTCCACTTTCTCCAAATTCTGATCCACAAACTACAAATTAGAAATTCAACCTCAGTAAAGAGCCATTTCTTGTGACTTCTTATTTCACTTATCACGAAATCAGTCCACACCTTGAGGTAAAGCAATACTCTAATTCCATGAGGAGTATAAAATATATATATATAATAAATTTAATCCCCCTTATCTAATTCAATTAATCAACAGAAGCTGATTATAGTACTGTGTTGAGATAGATCCTTCAGGCTGTGTTTTATAATTGGTTAGTAATGTCTGCCATAGGCACAGGAAGGGAGAATTGAGTACCTACGTCTTTCCTTACACATAGAAATATAATTACTAGCATAAGACAGTGTAAAGTCACTATCAAGCATATAATACAAATAATGTACATTGGAAGAATGTAGAGAAGGAGGAGATCACTACAGATTGGCATGGTGGACAAGGGCATCATGAAGAGGAAAGAGAAGAGCTAGAAACTGAAGAAAATGTGATACTCAAATAATCACTGAGGATGGAGGCAGGGAAAAGGCATTCCAGGATGGGGTACCTAGCATGAGCCAAGGCACAGAAATAAGCCTGCATAGGAATCTTCAGGGGACAATGAGAAGTATATAATTGATCTGAAAGGATGCTTCTTTTTTTTATTTTTTAATTATAGCTGACATATAATATTATACCAGTTTCAAGTGTACAACATAGTGATTAGACATTTATATAACTTAGGAAGAGATCACCCTAATAAGTCTAATAGCTACCTGACACCATACATAGTTACTACAAAATGATTGACTATATTCCCTATGCTGTCCTTTATGTCCCTGTGACTATTTTATAATTGCTAATTTGTATTTCTTAATCCTGGGAAGGACAATTCTTGACTACAATTAGTGAAGAATGTGGTTGAAAGGCCTTGGATGTTAAACTAAATCACTGGCAACACGGAGATATAAAAGCTTGTGAGATAGGGAGCAACAATTACAAAATGTTAATTAACTTTACATTAATTATTTCAGTATCAACAGAATCAGGTCTTAAGTTAAAGCTTCCAAATAGTCACCTAATATTTATTGCCCTTTAATTCTTAATCTAGTACTTAAGCCACTAGATGATTTTTTCCCAAAGCTTAAAAATAAACTCTCAAGGTCAGATTAACCAGCAGAAATATGAAAAAGAATTTTCATACTTTACCCGATTTCCCCAATTTCCTTTTTCTCCAGATGACCCTGGGATTCCATGATTACCCTAAACAAATAAAAAATAAACAAAGAATCTTCATTATATTAGTCACACTTTATTATGAGAAACTGTAGTCACACTCTATTAGAAACTTTTTTCACATACTTTCAAAATCCAGCCAACAGTAGAAAGTTTCTTTACCATTCTATTTCTGAGTATGAACAATCCTCCTTTTGAAAAACAATTTAAAATTCCAGATAACAAAGTTAAAAATATTTTACATCCATTAATGAGCTGATAAAAAAAAATCTTTAGAGTTCAGAATAAAGAGAAAGCAGGAATCCATGGAAGTAATAGCCATTGGCTATCCTAAGGACTTCTTATCACTCACTGTGAGTGTGGTGGAAAATGATCAGCTATTCTAAAGTTGTCCTAGAAGGTAGTGCTACCAAGTATGTGGCAAAAACAACCTTCAACTCAGGCCTTAATGACTTCTCACAGATAAATTTCAATAAAAAATAAGTTTAATCAAAGATCACAACATACATGAGGGAGACACCAAGCTGGGAGAGTTAGCAGAAACAACAGACAACAAAATCAGACTTGCAATGACTATAGATATTGGAATTATTATATACAGAATATAAAATAAGTATATTTAATACATTTAAATAAGTGAAAAAAATAATAAGTTAAAAGAAAGCAACTATTAAAAAAAACAAGCATTTTTGAAAAAGAATTGAACTTCTTGCAGTGAAAATTAGAATGATTTAAATTAAAAATCTAACTGACAGTTGAAATGATGTATTAAGCAGAAGTGACAGAACAATTAGTAAACTAGAAACTGAGGAAATCATTCAGAATGTAGCAAAGAAAGACAAAGAAAAAAGAAATATGAAAGAGAGGTTAAGATACATTGAGGATAGAATGAAGTCTTGCAAATTTCTAATTGACTCCCATAAATAGAAAATGAGAAAATGAAAAAGATAAAAATTTCAAAATGATAACTCACTAAGAATTTTCCAAAAATTATAGAATGCTCAAATGCTTAGATTCAAAAGCCTAATGAATCTACTCCAGAATGTATAAAAAGAAATCCATACCTGGACACATCATATTAAAACTGCAGAAAACTATGAAGATATTAAGAAGTACAAATTGGTAGTAAGAAAATAGTCACAGGGATGTAAAGTACAGCATAGGGAATATAGTCAATAATATTGTACTAACTATGGTGCCAGGTGGGTACCAGACTTATCGAGGGGATCACTTCATAAATTATATAAATGTCTAACCATTATGCTGTACACCTGAAACTAATACAAAATAATAATAAATGTCAACTGAACGTGAAATAAAAAAGTATAAATGTATATACCTTAAAGTTAAAAAAAATTTCACAAAACTAAAAATAAGGGAAATTTTAAAGCAGCCTAATGTATTTTTTTAAGATTGCTAACCAATTAACAACAATTAGTTTGATGGATAACTTAATTAACTACAATAATGAGAGATAGGAGGCAGTAGTAGCCAGAAAAATATGAAATTACATTTTCAAAGTACTCAAAAAAAGAATTGTTTACCCAAGAACTATCTTTCAAGAAAAAGGATAAAATAAAGAGACTTTCAGGGAAATAAAAACCAGGGGAGTTTCTGTATCTCATTAAAGGAAATTCTAAAATAGGGACTTTTCATATTCTTTTGAAGGCATCAGTAATAGAAATAAATGTGAGGGTAAAGCCAGATAAGCATTGGCTTATAAAACAATAATAATAGTGTCTAATTGGTAGAATTTAGCAACAACAAAAGATGGAAATAAAATGCCAGACAATAATATGTAATATAGGAGGCAGCTGATCAGAGCTAAGTTTCTAGGATCTTGGTATGTTGAGGATTAGGACAAATAAATAAATTAATGTTCGACATTATTAAGCATGCATGTTAAAATATCTAGACTAATTGTGAAAAGTATAAAATAGAGAGTAAAAATGTCAAGCTAGTAGAGAGGGTAAACACAGAATGAGAACCTTTCTGTACCTGTTCTCCATCCAGGCCATCAACACCATCCTCACCAGCACTGCCCTGTGAAGCAAAGGAAGATGGGAATGCTAGAGACAAGAGGACCAGGTGTCCAAAGTTATTGCTTTGATGTTAATTCCCTTGTTAATTTTTTTTTTTACTCAGAAGAATCCAAACCTTTCAAAACAACATTTATATACTGCATTCAATTACTAAAAAAGCAATGATTATTTTCTTTCTGAAATAGTCATTAGCATTATACACTGTTTTTCCCAGCAGTTTCAGAGGTCAAAGGAAACGATAAGAAAAAAAAAGAAACTCAAATTTTGAATGGCTAGAAAGACTTCCTTTTAAAATTTTGCACTGGAAACAAGTAACTCTTTATGTAAAAACAAGACTGAATGCAACATTTCCCACGGGTTGCATGTTAAAGATGGTCCTTTTGTCATTGACTTTTTTTTTTAAGAAGACTGCAAAATATGTCTGAATTAATCTGCAAAATAGAAACTTGGATGGTCTCCAACTAAGGAGAAACTAAAAGAGAGTGTATTCATATGCGTGCGTTTGTGGGGGATTTACAATAAAAAAGCTCCTTAAGAAAATAAATGAAAACTAAGGCTAAATAGATAAGAGTAAAAGCTGGCAGCTGCATAGTGACATCTCATTGAATATGCCATCACTTCCAAATTATGAGCCCTTCACTTTGCCAACTATCTCAAAATGACAGTTAACATATTTAAAGTATCTTTTGAAAGAATTTCAGAGTTTTACAAGCAGAAACAATACATTTTACATGTATAGAATAGTCAGTTTATTCCTGCTGTGCACATGAGGAAATCAAATATCAGGCATTTTTGAAAACCAAGTACAGCTGAGTTAGTGCATGAACATAAGCATCTCAAACTCTCAGACTAAAGTTACATGATATATTTGCCACAGGCCATAGCAGGTGAATCAGTGGTACCAGAAGAAACAAGTAAAAAAAAGCTTTATGAGCCCTTGTCTCCCTTGCTCATCACTTTGCACCCACCCCCTTGCATAATGTAGGGAACAGAATGTGTACCTAACAACTATTCTTTGAATAAATGAGTGAAAAAAGGGATACTTGGCTTCTGAATCTAAATGTGAAGTTATTTCCTTATTGTGCCAGCTCCTTTCTTCCCAACCCCATCCTAGCATCCCTCTCACATTTGACACCTACTCTGCCCAGACCCTCCTGACCACACCTTAAATTCAGGACCAACACTTCCAGATCATTAAGTGACAAATATGGTGGCTCAATTATCACAGCATTAACAAGGCTTAAGCCTGAAATACATGTCTTACAAATAATCATTCTTTAGAATGGCAGTTTGACTATTAATACCATATGACAAATCCCCTCATATAACAGTTTTAAGCCCCACCTTGCTCAAGCAAAAGAAAAGTGACTAAACTCAGTATTCTGTTTCCAAAAGAAACTGCTTTCCAGTTTAAAAAGAATAAAGAATGTCACCTACCTTCTCTCCTGAAAATCCTCTTGCTCCCTAAAGTTAGTAAGAAATAAAAAGAATTGAGCTTCAATGAGACTTTTAAATCATTATTTCCTTTAGGAAACCATATGTTCCCTGATTTCAAGAAAAAGGAATTATTAGATCAAAATGAAGATTTCTTCTTGAGTGGCTATAACATACGTCTCAGCACTCTGATTGCTGCTGCTCCCTCTTGTTTGTGACTTGAAGAAAATGACATTGTAACTCATTACATAGTAAGGGTGAGCAAGAAACAGCAGTGACCTGCCATTTATTATTATAAGTCATATTTTTCAAACTAAAATGAGAATACAATGGCCAACAAGCATGAGGGGGCCTCCAGGAACAAGAAGACAAATTAATTAAAAGAATAACTTGTTAAAATGCACAGAATATGATCACTGTGGTCAGTAAAAAACTCTCTATAGTACTATAAAGTTATAGAAATTTTTTTCTGGCCTTATTAAAGGAGATTTCTCTAAACATAGAAGGTTAAGAGACATTTAATGCAACTATGTAAAAAGGGTGCTTCATCTATTATCCCTTTAGCCCTTAAATTTTCAGTGTGTCAAGTTCACCTTCCAACCGCCAGCACTGTGACTATTCCAGAGGGTCTTTTCCAGCGCCAGAGCCTGTCCACATACAGGATAGGCCAGAAGTGCTGGAGAATTATTACCCCCTGGCAGCAGCAATCAACTAATGTCTAACATATGTGGTGTATGAATACCCCAGCTCCCACACCCCTTAAGTGAGAGTTAACATTGAGGTGCATGTTTGACACTGGCTGCTAGAGTTCTTCAGCAGGATTAAGCCCTGTCTGCCCACAGTGATGATCCAATTGATGATATACCCTTTTTAGGCCACTATCTTTCCCTGTTTAACTTCTCAACTCCCTACTAGTGTTTACTGAAATGGCTTCCCAGAAAATTGTTTGCACTTGATTCCTTTTCTCAGGCCCTGCTTCTGGGAAACCCTCCATTTGAGGAGGAGCCAAGATCCCAAAACTATATTGAAGAATTAAGGTTTTCCTCAAACTCAAGAACAAAACAGAGATAGGGAAAGAATTTCATAGCTCAAAGTCATGCTTACCTTCGGTCCTCTCACACCTGGGCATCCTTCCTCACCTCGGAGTCCAGGAAAACCTCGGGGGCCTCTTTCTCCCTATGAAACAAAGATACACATGGAGATGGTCAAGCAACTATTTTTATCACCACTCAACTGATTCAAACCAAGAATAATGACCATCAGAATGACTAAAATATGACACTTCTTACAATTACCTCCACATCCTCAGAGACCTAATCAGGTCACCTGCAAGGCAATCAGAATGTTCATCCATCAACTGCCCATATTGATGACCCCAAATCATACAAATCCAAATTATCTGTATTTTTGATCAATTCTGTCAAGCCACATGGGCAAAACTTCTGCATTCAAACTGAGGTGTGTCCGAACACATCCCTCAGGCAGTTAAAATTGGATGGTTTCCTTGTGGCCCCACAAAGAAGAAACCACTAGTTAACTCTTTCTCTTCTAGGTGAAATCCTTCCCACTCCTAAGGTATAGATCATTTGCCACCTCCCCTTCCAATAAGCTTTTTCTGTTATGTTGTATGTTATTGTTGTTGTTGTGTTATATTGTTTCCTGCTCTATTGTGAGCTTCTTGGAAACAAAGAAAATGTCTCATTTATTTATCTCTGGGTTTCTATGCCTAAGCACAGTGTCTAGCACACAGTAGACATCCAATCAGGATTTGAAAAATGACTCCCTGAATTATATTAATTTCGTCTTTTGACCTAGATACTGGATAAGAAAGGTAATGGTAGATATTATGCCTTTTGCCAAACTGATTAAATACAAATTAGAAAGTACTGTATGTCTCATGAGCTTTCATCAAAACAGAGTCTATAAATGTAACCTCTAACTTTGATTTGTTGGGTTGTATAACCTCCTTATATAAGCTGTCCCAGACAGTAAAAAGGAACATGGTAAAGTGGTAACACTCTGGATCTAGCATCAAAGGACCTGGGTTCAAGTCCCAGTTCTGATTCCAACTTGTTTTGCAAGCTTAGACACGCACATGACTCTATGAAATATAATTTTCTCCATTTACAAAATGCGTATCTGGATAATACAGATTCTAACAATTCAAGGATTGTTGCATTGAATGCATGAGATACTGTATTGAAAGTACTTCACAAATCCTATGGATTGGACAAATCAAGTGTTTTATACTTAACAAAGAGACAAAGAAAAAGTACAGTTTCTGGCATCAGTCAGTCATGAGTTTGGGCACATCTCCAACCCTCTCCATCTGACCTTAGCAAATCACTTACTGTCTCTGAGTTTCTACTTTCACTTTTATCAAATGAAAGTATTAACACCTGTGGGTAGGATTGTGATGAAAATTAAATGCCGTAATGCATACAAAATGCCTAAACAGAACCTAACATACAGTAGATGCCAAATAAATGTCTGCCTTCCCCCTTTTTTCTAATCTACATACATTTTTAGATTCAATGTGTGGTGTTTAATTTTCATCGGGAAAATTTAATTCTAACATATTTACTGCACTATATTGCACTATGCAGTGTTATCAATCATGAAGGCTTGGTTGTTGTCTTAAAAATAGTTGCTATACACAAAACAAATGTCCCTGATAAAAGCAGGGACACCAAGGAAAAAATTTTACAATTTTATTTTTAACAAAATATTAAAAATAAACCCACTCTTAGAATGGCTATCATCAAAAAAAGAAAAGTGTTGATGAGGATGTAAAGAAATTAGAACCCTTATGCATTTTTTTCATAAAAAAAAGTGTAGTGTTGCTGAAAACAGTATGGTAGTTTCTCAAATGAGTAAAAACGGAATTACCATATGATCCAATTATTTCACTTCTGGATATATACCCTAAAGAGCAGAAGGCAAGATCTCAAAGAGACATTTGCACAGCCATGTTGATAGCAGCATTATTTGTAGTAGTTAAAAGGTAGAAGCAACCCGTGTCCACTGACATATGAATGGATAAATAAAAGCGGTGTATACCCACAATGAGTATTATTCAGCCTTAAAAAGGAAAGAGATCGTGACATGCTACAACATGGAAAAAGCTTGAGGATATTATGCTAAGTAAAATAACCTGAAAAACACATACTGCCCGATTCTACTTAAAGAGGCAACTAGGGTAGTCAAATTCACAGAAACAGAAAGTAGAATGTTGGTTGCCAGGGGCTGGGGAGAGAGGAAAATGGGGAGTAAGTATTTAATGGGTACAGAGTTTCAGTTTTACAAGAGGAAAAATTCTGTAGATGGACGGTGGTGATGGTTGTATAACAATGTGAATGTACTTAATACCACTGAACTAACTATATACTTAAAAATAGTTAAAATGGTAAATTTTATGTTACATGTATTCTACCACAATTAAAAATTGTAAAAAAAAAACAAAAAAAGAAAAATATGAATAAAAAGAAAAAACCACTCTTATGACTTCTATTCCAAATTTCTAAAGTCTCAGTTGCTGTACATACATAATTGGGTGTTTTCCCAGAATTAGTCCTCAGAAAAAAAAAGTATTCTTAAATTTGAGTCTTCACAACGCTTTTTATATTTTGTGTACTCTCTCGACTTGACTTCTCTCTTTACTTGGAACAGTATAATATTGACACCCAGTCAGTGTTAATTTGAGATATTTTGGGAATGTTTAAGGAGGTCACCAGATCAGTTAAAAGAGAAAAAAAAAGAAGGCAAAGAAATATAACAGATTACTTATTTATTCTATTTGAGGGTGACACCTCACAATTTCAACTGTTATAAGTCATGCAAACATGACTCTTAAAAATCACTTTTATAAGGACTAGAATTCAGGATTATGTTATAGAGACCACAAAAATAGTATTACAAGAATAATGAGGCAATAAGTTTTGAAGCTGTAAATAAATAAAATTTGTCATGACAGATTTCATAAACAGACTCAACAATGGTTTATCTTAAATAATTCAGACAGAAGGGAATACAATAATATGCTCTAGAAAACTGGGTGAGATTTTCCAAATACTGGCTCCAGTGATGCTGAAGAAACTGATATAAAAACTACATGGGAAAAAAATTTAACAAAATGGTTGATAAAATATTATAGAGAGAAAAGCAGAATTTCTAATTTAATATATCATTTTACATATAAATTTTTAATGTGTAAAAAAAGACTTTAAATGTTTCTGTGTCACTAAATAAGTTAAACATTATAAGTAGACATTTGTCTAGTTCAACTACATCCCTAAAAGTCCATATATTCTAATTGGGCAAAAACATTTTTTAAGGTGTTCTCATGAGAAAAGGGGACTTGCCTTATAATGGGCACGTATGTTAAATTGTTTGAGAACAAAATTTGAGCATACGGTGTTTCTCATTTGGAGATCAAGCTCTATCATGTTTAAAAACTGGTCTTCCATTCACTCACAGTAGTTGATGAAAGCAATCAATTATAGCCATGATTTAATGGAAAAAATAACATCAACAGCTTTTGAACCATGCAAAGCTAGTTCAAGTTACTTTATGAAAAATTAAAATAGCAAAAATATAACACAACAATGATAACATCCTGTTTTGTAGATAAAATGTATATAAATATTTAGGCATGTATGAAGCTGAACAAATAGCTGCTGAAGTTACATAACTATTTTTTGTAACCTTAGATAATCTGACTAATTTGATATATAACTAAGTCTTTGGTGTATAACCAACACATATTTAAATCACCATCTCATGATAGATAAATTTTGAAAATATATAGAATTTGTGAGTCTGGCAGATTATATTTCCCAAAGATGGCCACAACGAAATCTCCGTAGCTCTTCTGCTTTGTGACCCTGCCAAGCCTCCATCAAGAGGAGAAGCCTAATCTCTCCACCTGCCTCTTGAGTCTAGCCTGGTTTTAGCGACTCACTTGTATCCAATAAAATGTGGCGGAAAGTTACCACCTAACTTCTGAGGCTTGCCCAGAAGGGTTGCAGCTTCAGCCTTGGTCTTCTGGAATGCTCACTCAGGAGGAGCCTTCTCTGCTGTGTGTTCCCTCTTAGACCCAGCTGCCATATGCCATACACTTACATCTTGGCCTTTGTCATGCCAGCCATGCCAGCAGAGCAGCAGAGGGCGAGAGAGGAAGCCATCTCAGCACTTAGAGGTCCTCCACCTCTAACATCCTAGTCAGCTCTTCTGAGACCCCAATACCCCACTGTTCCCTTTTCACTTTCCCCATCCAGATTTTGAGGACTTAATAAAAATAACTGTTGTTTTACACCAGTAAGGGTTTGGTTTTCTTGGCGGGGGGCGGGGAGGGATTTGTCCTAATACACTTTCATTTTGAACCTACAAATTATGAGTCCCATTATGAAACTTGTACATCTGTAGAGGGATGTCTCCACTGTTTAGTAAACGAATAAGACCTGCTTTGCTGGAATATGACATTAAAAGCCATTCAGAGGACAATATATTTTAAAGTCACCTTTTCTTATGAGAAACTCAGGAAAAAGCAAGCAAGACCTACTAGAGTTGTGATGGGTCTAGTCCAAATGGAGTTGTGCTATAAGTGTAAAATACATACTGGACTTCAAAGATAATATATTTTAAAAAGTAAGATATCTTATCAATTTTTATATTAATTACATGTTGAAATAATTATATTTTGGATATATTGGGTTAAATAAAGTATATTATTAAAATTAACATCTGTTTCTTTTTACTTTCTTTAAGGTGGCTACCATAAAATTTTTAAAATATATACAGTAGCCCCCCTTGTTCCCCAGGGGAATACATTCCAAGACCCCCAGCAGATGCCTGAAACTGGATAGTACCAAATCCTATATATACTATGTCTTTCCTATACATGCATACTTATGATAAAGTTTAATTTATAAATTAGGTACAGTAAGAGATTAACAATAATAACTAATAATAAAATAGAACAATTATAATAATGCTCAATTATAATAATAAAAATTATGTGACTGTGGTCTTTCTCAAAATATCTTACTGTACTGCACTCACCTGTCTGTAATATTGTACTGCACTCACCTGATGTAATATAACAAAATGCCTACTCGATAAGATGTGTTTGCAGTATGATATGCAATAGCATAATTAGCACCAATTTCTTTTCCTTCTTCACAATTCCACAGAAGACTCATTCTTACCATAGATCTTAGCAGCCTAAGCATATGACTTTTTTCCTAATTAAATTAAGAACTTACACTTTTACACTTAAAGAAAGCATGTTGGAAATGCTAGCCTCACTGCTCTTGTGCTTTAGAGCCATTATTAAGTAAAATAAGGGTTAACTGAACTCAAGCACTGTGACACTATGACAATCAATCTGATAACTAGGACAGCTACTAAGTGACTAAGGAAGGAGACTCTAGTATGGAGATGCTATACAAGGATATGTTAAACAAAGAGATGAGTCACCTCTCAAGGGGAACAGCTCAAGATTTCATCACGCTACTCAGAATGGCATAGAATTTAAAATGTATAAATTGTTTTTTCTGAAATTTTCCATTTAATATTTCAGATAGCAGTTCTCCACAGGTAACTGAAATCTCAGAAAGGGAAGCTGTGGATAAGGGTGGGGCTACTATATGTTGCTCACTATACTTCTAGCATAGTACTTGAAAGTCTTTATAAAAATATCTTGGTTTTAGGGTGTTAAAACACCCTAAGTAAGTAAGTCAAAATCAACTTCTACACTAGATAGACAAGGGCTTGTTTATCCTGTTTGTCTGAAATTGGCGGCAATGATACTGATGTGCTGGTCAGACCGTAAAATATTCGGTTAACTTTGGCCAGGCTCATTGATCCACAGGCCAAGCAAAAGAATACTATAAAAATTAAAGGACATTTTAGAACATCATAAAAATTAGAAGAAATATTTTCACTACTCCTTAACAAAATATCAAAAATTTGCAATTTGTATTTATGACTGTGTTTCTAATGCCTAAGACTATGTTTACTGAGGCAAAATAGAGAAAATTTTAGCAATTCTTCCATAAGTGTAATCAAAGAAACAGATCAGCTTACATACATCTCAGCAGTTGTATTTTTCTCTAAGTTCTACTTATTTTTCAAGTTCAGGCAGCCTAAATGTTCAGAATAATAAAATTGCTCCAAGTGGAGCAATGAGAACATTAATGCTCATATTTACCAGTAATTTAAAAAGTTGGGTCTAAGGACCCCCTCAGGTACCCAAGACCTTTCAGGAGGGGTGCCCACAAGTTAAAACTATTTTTATAATTATACTAAAATGTTGTTTTCTTTTTTACTCTTATTCTCTCCTAAGTATAGAGTTTTTAAGGGGCCACATAACAAGCGATAACCCCACAGACTGAATACAGAAGCGGATCTATGAATCTAGCTGTCTTCTAATAAGCCAGACATTAAAGACATTTGAAAATGTTTAAAAATGCTGCTATCCTTACTAATTATATTTTGTTTTGGAAAATATCATTATTTTTTATAAAGAAATATTATTTATATTAAGGGTATATTTTTGTTATTTTAAAATAAAATAAATAAACCATTTAATATTCCCTCAGTTTTAATTTCTTATATGGTAAATATAAATTTCTCATGTGGTTTCAAGAGAAACCACATCAATGAAAGCTCCTCAAGGTCTCCAATAATCTTTGCGAATATAAAGGCATTCTGAGACCAAAATGGTTGAGAAACAGTGGTATATACAAATCAACTTTAAAACAGACACCTATGGCAAAGTGATTTTCTATAATTTAAAATTAAGTGAAAACAATGGAGCTTTTTTTTAACCTTTTGTTATTTATATGATGTAATAAAGATGATCCCTACCACATCTCCGTCCCCTAGCTAACAATTCTCTCTGTAATATACATTCTTCTTCATAGTCAATCACATGCTCAATAACTTTCCCTTGCCCAAGATGTATCCAGGGTCATATGCAAACCATCAGTAGGAAACTATAACTCCATCACCTTCGGCCACTCAGGAAGGCATCTGAGTGATTTTGTTATAAGAATGGCCTTGATTCTCTTCAATTTATTTTATTAAACCACTTACAAACATGGCCACCTCATCAGTAGTAACAAATTAGCTACAATTAGCTCACAATTAACAACTACTATTATATTTATGCATGTGAGACACAGACCACATTTTCAATTTTCTCGATTTTACTGATTAAAAAAAAATGACCATATTTCCTCATTAAACACCTTCTGGAGACTATTCCTTCACAAAGTTTGTCCATCTGACATTCGTTACAATAAATAATTATTTTTATATAGATATCTTAAACCCATTTTAAAAGGCAAAGTCAGAAAAACTTTCATAACAAGTGCAATTAATTATTGCTGATTATAAACCCACTGTACTCTATTCTTTCAAAGAAAAAAGTTAAGATTTAGTGCTTACATGTTCACCTTGTTCACCAGGATGACCAGGTAATCCATCAGAACCCTTCTCTCCCTGAAAAGAAAAAAAAAAATCAGAATAAATAAATTGAACTCCAAATTCTTGGGTACCCCCAACTTGCTCAGTTGACATTTTATTGAGAATCTACTAAATTTTGAGCATAATGAGCAGAGACATACAGAAACAAGTATTCTTGGCCTGTCCTACAGTGAAAACTTGGATACCTGCTTGTCTTAATAGTCAGTATAAGAATCTATTTTTATTTTGCTAAAATACATTTCAAACCATTTTCTTGTAAAAATCCAAACCAAAACTAGTTTCTAGTTAAATGTTTAAGGAAAACTGTTATTCCTAAGAGACCTTTGACCTTGTTTTACAAAATGTCAGTAAGCAAAGTTGTTATCACCCGTATTATGAGAAATAGCTGTTTACTTCTGTATGACTCAGCTACTTAGTCTCTCTCTCACTCTTTTTCCACTTCTTAGATACTTAAACACACAAAACATTTCCTCCCAAGGGAGTTTGGCTTGACCTTTTCTAGCTAGATTTGTTTATTTAAACTAAAAACTGGTCGATAAGATATGGGAGCTATAGTCTATTTATGATCAACAAAGATATGAAAATCAAACAACCAACCGTTGAATTCTAACTGACAGAAAAAGCACAGAAGTCAAAAATTCAAAACACTCTCATCTTTGGCCTTTGAGGCCTTAAGTTGAAAAAAAAAAATGTCAAGAGGTTCCAGAGTTTGATTTTCTGATTCTCCAGACTGCTATTTAAGAACATGAAGAGGGAAGTAATATAGTGCTGAAACATAGCTACAATTTATTTTTTCGAAAAGTATTTATACATATTATACTGTTATAAATTGAGATCAATCCTCAAAGTTAGTAAGAGCACATTCCAACAACCTGATGGAAAACCTTACAAAGAGAGAATGTAAAAAAATGGGCAAAGCCAAGGGGTTTGGTTCAACCTTACATGCGGATTTATGATAATACTCCCAATCATGAAGCTGTTGAGAATAGACCTTGTGTCCTGGATATCTGAAGACCATTTCGAATGAGATAGTCTCCCTTAAAAGTATGTAGTAAAAAAAAAACTATGAAGTAGTAATTTTCCTATCTCTTAACCCTCAAATTAATAGAGAGGTGCAAATTCATACTAGTGAATCAGTGATAGTATCCTTCATCAGAGTTTTATGTTATAGAATAGGATGATAGCTAGAAGGAGAAGGGTCAATGACTACTATAAAGAAAGCAAAAGTTAGACAAGTAAAAATTTCGTAGACAAATAAAACTTCTGTGCAGTGAGAGAATCTATGAAAGTATTTGTCAAATAAATTAAGTAGGCAGCAAAACAGACAGAAAGTGGGCCTTGGTGTCAGGATAACATAGGGGGCTTACATTCCAAAATGCTTCTTCATAACAGTAGGACTTTGGGAAAATGATGTCCCCTCTCTGAGCCTTCATGTCAACCCTATAAAATAATATATACCTCAAAGGTTTGTTAAGAGGATAGAATTAGGAAAAGTGTTAAAGACAAAAAACAGACCCTGGTATGCAGCCATGAACAATCATCTCCCTCTCCCATTCACACCCAACGAATTCTCACCTTCCTCCCAGGACTCCCACCATCACCTCTGTGCCCATCTTCTCCAAAACACTTTAAATACATATTGCAGCATGTTCTTTCCACAACTGTATCCTGAAAGACAGAATCCATCTCACATGGGTTTTAGGGATTTTTTTTTTCATCTCTTAACCTAGGTCACATCATATATTAAAGAGACAAAATTCTCTCAGGGTTGTAAAAAATTATTAGAATTAATAGGCCCAGTGAAGAATGGTATTTTAAAAAAGTACTTACAAGTTGCTTCAGTAAGATGTTTGGGAGAGATTGCAGTGTGATGCTCAGGGGTTGATTATACACAAATCCTCTGCCAAATTCTAGTTCCTGAAGCTCTTCTAATTTATGCACACCTTCCAGCCCAATAACGAGCAGTCCAGAGAATCCTTCAAGATACCAACAGGTGGGCAATTTAACTTGTATGTCTTTTGAATAGTCTGTCTTTGTTTTGGACGCAGATATTCATTCTACCCTTTCTATTCCTCACTTGTCTTCTCTCAAACTTCATGTTTCTTAAAATCAAAACTGGCTCATAAAATGCCTTCTTGAAGAATGGGTCTGATGCCTTTTAGTCACACTAACTGAAAGTTAGGCAATTAAATGGAAACACAAAGGACTCTCATAGTTCTCCTACAGTCCCTAATTTTTATTTCATAGAGGGTTTTCACCCACTACTGTTGTTGTTACATCCTTTAAACCCATTCCTGAAGTAGATATGTGGTTTAGCATAGAAACCATGGCAGGCATTGGGACTGTTCACAAATATTCTGGTTCTTCTCCTTAAGGGCATAGGATATATATGATTTTACTACTTTGGGACAATTATAGGCTCTTATTAAACTTCAGTTCCTTACCTGTAAAATACTATCTATTTCATGAAAGTTAGAATAATCTATATGGCTTCTCTGACCAATTAAATGTGTGCAGAGAGATATATGTCACCCCCTGGGAGAAATTTTAAGTGCACGATTTGCCCCATTTCCCTTTCCCTGCCATAGGAATAGACACTTTCCTCAGCTTCAGTCCTTGAGCAATGAGCATAATGGCTATGAGGCATAAAATGAATATGTTCTTGCTACTTTAGTCACTGAGATTTGGAGGTTGCTTGGTACTGTAGCATAACCAAGCCTATTCTACTGAATCAGGCACTCAAAGATCATCTAGATTTATCCACTTAACAGAGAACAAATGGACAAGGATAAATTTCAAATTTGGCTAGAAATCATTGTTTGTAGAATTTCAGGACAAATGTTAGTGTTAATATTTTGAATAGTAAATTCATACAAATACACACCCTTAAGTTTTTCTCTATTATAAAAAAAAAAGCTGCTTTACAATCTTCTGGTTAAAAGTTGTTATACATATCCTTAATTACTCCTGAAAACAAATTACTGAGAATGGAATTGCTGATCTAGCACATAGGCAAAGTTTGCAGTCTTTTGCCTTATATTCCCAATTTCCTTCCAGAAATGGTATAACAATTTTAACTTCCAGTGGCAATCGATGTGATAAATTTAGTTGGGAAGAAGTTGTCATAAAAATATTCCAGCACATTATTAACCAAGGGAAAACACCAACCCCAGTAGAACATGTTGGACATATTCCATTGAGAAAGGAGAAGGGTGAAGGAGATGTCAACAAGTCAAACTCAGGTTCATCCTGAGTTTGCTTGACAGCCTTTATGTGGCACAAACTGGGAAAGGCCAGAGTAAACAGGCACAGTTGTCCAGGTGGTACTACCCAATGACACCCAGATGAGGGAGCTGGTGGGCACTGAAATGCAGCCAGCTCACCACTTAACCAAGCCAATGACACACATACTAGCAGCAGTCCTTGGAGATGGAGAAGGAGGAAGAGTTAGAGAGTAAAAGAGAGAGGAAGGGCAGTGGAAAGAGCAAGGCCCAGGTTTCAGCAGATTCCAGTGTTTAAGAAAAAGAAACATATGAACCCCTATGTAGCCTCAAAAAAGCAAACGGCACCCACTCACCATGAAGTAGGAATTGCACATGCACCCTATCCCCAACCCTCAAAAGCGGACGTCAGGCTGGTAGTCAGTCCTGTCTCAGAGAGGCCCTTCACCAGTGTCGGGGATGTGGGTCTTTCAGCCCTGAACAGCCCCTGATCCAGACTAAGAGGGAGATGGGTATCAGCCCGCTGGGCACCAAACTCCTATCACATAGACTGGCACACAGGCGGTTTATTACAGCCCAGGGCCATCTGGAAATCTGAAAGAGCATCTGCGCCAGCTGAGAGAGATGAGGCCCAGACAGGGCAACTCTGAACACTTACCTTTGCCTCGGAGAAGCTCAGAAGTTTCCTTCAGTCTCTCTAAATCGTCATCCAATCCATCTGTAAACACTAAAAGGACCTGTTGTTTATGAGTGGGCAGGAGAGATGAGGAGAGCAAGGAGGGAGGAGGAGAAGGAAGAGGACAGAGGGGGAAGAAAGGAAGAGAAGAGAGAAAAGTTAAAGAAGATGGATACCATAAGTTGCACATTCTTTAAAATGTAAGGGTAAGCTTAGCTTTTCTAGTTGTATCCAGTCTTTCACATTGTTCCCTCTGCCCATACGTTATTCATTTTATTACACATATTCACTTTTACTTCAACTTCCCCTTGGGGCAGGTGCATGAAGGGGAGTTGAACCAGCTTAACATGTTCACTTAAAAATATCTTCCAAAAATTATCTTACAATATTTATCTTTATCAGTATAAAAATATCAAAAATTTATTGCATTCTCTACAATTGAAATGTGTTGCCCTTACAGAAAATTTTAATTAAAAAAAATGAATTATACTAGTCAAGAAATAAATTCATTGATGGCATGATTGAAGGAAAAACTAAATGTAACTTTCAGAGCTTGGAGAGGTCATTTCTTAATAAATATCACATGAGACCTTGCAATCTCTGTGGACTTGTGTGGGTGTAAAGTTTCGGGGCGCCAGGAAGGGAGGAGATGGCCAAACCAGGGAGCCACTAACTGTCACTAAAGACAGTTCAAGGAGCTGACTGAGAAGAAAAATGTGCCCTACTCTACACGGCAATCAGTGGCCATAAGGAGGTAAGGAGTCTTAAAATAGCTTCCAGCGGCCTTTGGAATGAATTATTCCATGGAAGAACCTGGATCACTAAACTGTGGGCAACTTGAGTGCAGGGTCTTATACCCTCTCCTCCTCAGTGGCATTATTCAACATTGAGCCTCCAGGACTTAGTGAAAATTTGTTCAGTATATTTTTTTTGTTGGTCTTTACTGGGTAAGACTATGATTTTCCTCTAGGTAAGATCTCAAGTGAAGAACAGTTTAGTTGGCCTCAGTCACATAAGTGTTCTCCCCCAACCCTGCCTGATGGCTCCAAAATGTGGTTCCTCAGCACTTATTACCTTCACTTTAGCAGAAGAGAGACGGATAGCGTGATCTCCCAGGGACTGCAAAAAATTCACATCCATATAGTTGCTCTTGGCAGCCTGATGAACTAAGAACTTCTGAATGACCTTATCACTATACTCCTCAAAGCCTGAGTCAAAGATAACCTGGCCATTTGGGCCAGGAACCAAGTAGCGAAACATTGTGCTGCTCTGACCAGGAATGCCACAGCTGATGTTAGAAAGCAAGGCCAACTGTTGCATCAGCTCGGGCAGTAACTCTTGAAGCTTCTGCTGAACTTGCCTTGTGGGAGTGGAGATATCAATTCCTATAGACAAATCTATGTTGCATCCTTTGAAGGTGGAGAAAAAAATTAAATTAGTCATCTATAGATACATGACCAAGCCCAGAAGATATCAGCCACACCTGCTGTGAAAGAAGAACCCCAGACAATCCACAGAAGTATAAGCTAAGTAATAGTTATTTAATTTAGGGGATGATTTGTAACACAGCAAAAGCTAACTGATACAATATATACTGTTTCATACCTCTACACCTCTGCAGATCCTACTCCCTCTACCCAAAGGGTCCTTTCCCATCCCCTGTACCCCAATCTGGTTAACTCATACATGTCTAGCAGTTCACATAACCCCTTCCCTAAAGCTCTTTCTGACTCCCCCCAGATCCTCAAGTTGAATTATCAAATGCCCCTGACTGTCCCTTGTTACTTTACTTGACCTTCTCTCCCACTAAACAAAGATTTCTTGATAGTAGAAACTAATGTCATCTTACATTTCTAGCGCTTAATACAGATACTCATTAAATGGTTGACAAATGAAGAAGGAACTGTAAATGAGCCTTGAGTCTCTTTCAACATAAGCTGTACTATTTCCTTTTCTCCTGCAAGTTTTTTTTTTTTTTTTGTCTTATTCATCACCTAAACATATACCTTGTTTTACGGGAGCATGTTAGAAAATATCAGAACTGACAATCACTCCCAAATTTCTGTTTCTTCTACCTGAAAACTTTTTTTTAAGATTTGTCATTATTGCAATTAATACTATTTCAAATATTCCTTAAGGTACAACTTTTCAACATATTTATTGATGGATAACAAACATAGATGGACTTTATGTGTATTTTTTTCAATTACAGTTAACATTTAATGTTATATTAGTTTCAGGTGTATGGCATAGTGGTGAGACATTTATGCAACTTATGAAAACTTTTAAACCCTCTCGGAAAGGTGTGGCTAGAATTTGAAGCCCCACTGATCTTTCAGGCTATACACTCCCACCCACTTACAGGTAAATAATAAGACCATCCACAAAATTCTATTGAAAGAGGCAAAAGTTGATGGTCACAGATGCACCTGGATTAGAATATGAATAAATAACTTAAAATGTAATTAATCAACCATAAAAGGGCCACTATTATTAACTACTTCTGACAAGGAACATAACTTGGGACTGTTCCGAGCAAGCCTGGCCATGTGGACATTTTCCCCTTAGATCAGCATACATTGGAATATGTGGCCCAGGATCAATAAAAACAAAACTGCAGATGTTGGGAGGGCAATTTTGAGGAAAATAGATAAATACTGGGCCCTTCACCAGTGAGAAGGGTCATAAACAGTGGCTTAAAATTTCTCAGGACCTAAGATCTGGGGCTAAGCTGTGGATTTTCCAACCCCTAAATATCATACTCTGTGACAAATATGTTTCTGGAGAAGGAAAAAATGCCGCCTTCTCCTCCTTTCATATAAAACATCTTGGTTTGGTTTTGATTTTTAAATCTCTAAATGAAATTCACCAAAAGGAGTTTTCACAGATATAAATCCAATTCCTATATCAGATCTAATTTCAGAAAATAAGGAATTTCCCTTTTTTCTATATATTATTCCAACATTTTTAATTTATATTTTCACCAGAAACATTTTTGGCTGGCTTTAATCTGTGATGCAGAGTATTTTGTTCTCTGTTAATGGAAAGGGTTGAACTTGGCCAGATAACCTCTAAGGTCTTTATGATTCTAGAATCCTAAAATTAATGAGGTTCTAGCTATTATTAAAGTGTCCAGCTAATTTCATCAAAAAGTCAATAATAAAGCTGTAGATAAATATAAAACCAAATTTATTACATGGTACAAAATGAACTAAAAAGAGAAGCTGGAACCCTATCTCTCTTTTCCTCCCCCTGATAATACCCAGGTGAATATAAACAACAAAGGACTTTGATTCCTAAAGAATCTAAACTGCTTAATTAATGCAGGACATCCGATCCATGCCTACTTAAAAAAAAAAAAAAGTGTTACACAAGCACTCTTTTCAATTGATTTTTGAATTCACCAAGGACACTGCAAAGTATATTTAGGCAGTATAAACAAAAATAGTTATTTAATACACTGGCAAATTGGCTGCAACTTTTGATACCAAAATTCTGAGAAGTTCAAACTCTGCCTCCATTTTTTCCATCTATGTTTCTTAAACTCTCTCCCATTTTTCTAATTTGGAAATTAGGTATTATAATAATAACATCTGCTTCACACAGGGTTGATATAAGAATAGTGGACTTTATGGGTTCCATTATATATACTCTTCTATATGATTCCATACTGTGCTTTATACTACTATACCATATTAAACCATTTGATGACATTTTATGCCATTTTATACTATACTATTATCATGTACCTCATGATGACATTTTGGTCAACAACAGACCACATATATGATGGAGGTCCCAGGAAATTATAGTGGAGCTGAAAATTCCTATTGCCTGGTGATGTAGCCATAGTAAGGTTATAATGCAATGTATTACTGTTTTGTGCAGGTCTCAGTCTACTATGGATAGTAAGGTTATCAGCTAGAAATGCCTGGGGCACTCACCTAGGCCCCAGTGAGCTTCCCACAGACAACTCTTTGTAAACCACTGTTACAACTTGTCCAACCCTTTAGTTCTTATTAATAATTGCAAGACGTTCTTCAGCAATAGCCATTAGAAAACTTTGAAGAATAAAAGCTTATTACTTACAGGCCCTGGAGTATACAAGGCATGCCAAAGGACACACAGTGAGGTCACAGGTAGAGAAAGAATGCAGGGGCCTGGGGTTCTGCTTTTATTGGAGTTAAGCCTGAGAGAAGGTTTTGCAGCTCATTATTGGTGAATTTAAAACATAAGAGGGTGGATTTAAAGCAGAATAAGACAAAAAAACAATTAACCCAAATGGTCAGATATGGAAATCAACCAAGATCTCTAAAACAAAGGAGCCTCAGTGGCAAAAGGCCTGACTCTTTATCTAGTGTGGCAGGCAAAGTGTTTGTTGAAGATAGACTTCATTGAGGCTGATGTCCCTTTGAAACGGATGCCTCTGCAATCAAAGTTTGCTTCAGGCACTTGCATTACAAAAAGAAAAGCCAACTGTCAGGGCTTTCGTTTCAATTACCCTTGTGTTTGTGGTGGTGCTAGTATAAACAAACCTACTGCATGCCACAAGCTGCCAGTCCTATAAAAGTATAGCACTCACAATTACGGTAGTAGACTACACCATCTAGATTTCTGTAAGTGCACCCTCTACGACGAAATCACCTAACAACCCATTTCTTGGAACATATCTGATAGTTAAGCAACTCGTGACTGTATATCGCGCTACATAGAATTCTTCTATACTATCCTATGTCTCATTATGCCACAATATACTATCTTACCCTCCTATTCAAAAGTGTGATTGGAAGATCAGAAGGACCAGCATCACCTGGGAGCTTGTTAGTACTACAGAATCCGACGCAGAACTACTGAATCAGAATCTGCATTTTAACCAAATCTCTAGGTGAGTCAACGTATGTTAAAGTTTGAGAGGCTCTACTCTACTACATATACCAAAAGGCAGTACAGAACAGTATTTGATACAGACTCTAGAACCAGAGTGCCTCAAGTTCAAATCTCAGCTTTGCTATTTGCTAGGGTCAAAAACCTGATTTTTTCATGGCTTGATTTTTTCATTCATGAAATAGTATCTATTATGTGAGGATTCTATGTTTTAATATATGGAAACCCTTGGAACAGCCTCTGGCGCGCGTGCACACACACACAGCACACGCACACGCGCGCGCGCGCACACGCGCGCACACACACACACACACACACACAGCACCATCTAAAGATTAGCTATCCTTACTATAATGTGGTTGTGCTGTAGAATTTCACACCCTGTGGGAAGGAGGTGGAGTCAATCATGAAAAGAGTAGAACTGACCCAGACAATTGAAAAGAGAAACCCTTATACTAGACCTTGCTGTTTTGTATAAAAGCTTGAGGAGATAAAATGACATCCAGGATGATCTCAGCCATATGGAAGCAGACTGGCAACAAAGTAGAGAGACCCCAGTACAGAACACACATAGAACTACTGTCTAACTGATATTCTCTGCTTCTATTTCTCTTTCGATATGCCCAAATCTTCAGTAAATTGTGTTTACACATTCCAGTCTGGCTTCATCTATCTATAAGGAATAAAGGACTTTCTAGAGACAGAGTTCTGAGAAGGATTAGGCCTCTGGAGGCCAAAGTGGTGACAGCCAGGGAACGCTTAAAAGAATCCCCAGGGGAAGGTGAACCACAGCACCTGAGGAGTTCAAGCCAGTTGTCTTCCCCACATAGCTAGCTATCTTCCCTCTCTCTCTCAGCTAGAAGGATCTGCTTTATTTTATTAAGAGAGCCAACAGCGTTCCTAACACCTATGATGAGCCTGTGGATCAAATAACAAACCCTCTGTCACTCACCTTGCAGAATGCAGACCTTATAAAGAATTTCCTTCTCTAGATTCTGCAGGGACTCAAAATTTTCTTCATAGTACACTTTGTCCTGATCATTCGTAATCTCCAAAAGCTGAGCATTTTTGGCTTCTCCCACCCCAATGGCAAAAATAATTATGTTTTTGTCCCTGAGGGCCTTGGCTGGTATGGCTACATTGTCCCTGGCGACACCATCGGTGATTACAATCAAATACTGATAAACATTGGGTCTCCCTCCTCTTGAACTGTCAAAAAAAGGCAGAGCAAAATTCAGAGCTTTCCCAATGTAGGTGCCATCATTCATTTGCTGGACATTTGAGATGGCTCTGTGAATGTCCACCTTTGAGGAGTATTGGCTGAGCCTGAATTCTTCTTGGGCTGTTGAACTGAACTGCAAAAGACCAATATGAATTTCATTGGCGCCTATATTAGATTGGTTCACCATCCTCTTCATGAATTCTTTCATCTTCTCAAAGTCTTTTGAGGAGATGGATTCTGAACCATCTATCAGGAAGATAACATCGGCTTTCCTATTCTTACAGGCTGGGGGAAAAAAGGAACAGAACAGAATATTCACTCAGAACCTGAAACCAATTAATCACAAGTCCCCAGAGACAGGCTGAGGTGGCATATACACAGCATGAAAGTATTTTTAAAGAGGGTGGAAAAGAAAGTCAATGAAATAAATTTTCTGTGACCCAGCACAAAATAGTCTCAAAAAAAGACACAGCTGTATGATAGAGATATAAAATTTGACCAGCTTGGTTTATTCTAGGTCATGGTCACTCTGTGTGACACGCTTTTGGACCATTGAATCTACACTCCAAGAATGAAGCCAATTCACATAGATTAGACACATATGCCGAGAGAGAGAGAGAGAGAGAGAGAGAGAGAGAGAGAGAGAGAGAGATTAAAGAAAAAAATTCTTACTCTCTGAGGAGCAAATGTCTTGTACCACTTCTTGTTGGATGACCTTCAAGACATCAAACTCATGCACAAAAAACATCTTGTCTTTAGCTATCTCCTTAAGCTCAATAGTGTTAGCGTCTCTGACTCCAATGGCATAAATGATGACTCCATCTCCCCTCAGTGTCTCTGCAGCCTCAGCCACTGGGTCTGCAGATTTACCGTCGGTGATGACTATAAGATACCAAGGCACATTGCCGCGAGCAGTGTCTGCAAAGACCTGAGCCATGTGTCTCAAGGCCTGACCTGTCATGGTGCCACCTCCCCGCTGCTGGATGCCATCAATGGCTACCTTCAGGCTTGCCACACTGGGATACTGGCTGAGGATAAACTGACTATGAAATCCGTCTGAATACTGAACGACTCCAAACTGTACTCTGTCAGGCCCGATATAAAACATCTTTATCACTTCATTCATGAACACCTTCATGTCAAGAAAATCGTCTTGTGTGATACTGCCAGATCCATCAATAAGGAAGTAAATATCTGCCTTCTTGATGTGCACACAACCTAGGCAATAAGAAGTGGCAACCCATTAGAAGAGAGGTGAGACAGCACATAGCCAAAGCTATTGATCCCAATACCCACCCATGCTCCCTCAGCACTCACTATTCCTGTGAGAGCCAGCATCTTTCTACTGAAAGCATCTGTGACTGTCAAAGAATATTCTTTGGCCAGGAGCATGATCAGATTATACACAAGGCAGACCAGAGCGCCTGAAAGTGAATTTTGGGAGAGCCCCCAACCAATGATCTACAGGAGTCAGTGGATAAATACCCTAGCTTCCTTGCACTTTGGGTGGGACATCTCTGAGGTGAGATCTCCATAGTTTCCCTTAGTCCCCAACAGAACTGAGCCCCAGCTGCCTACAGCAATAACCTGCTCACTAACTCAGCCTGGTCAGCCACCTTCTTTTTCTGCCTCTCATCTCCATTCCCCTATCAGTATGCCCAGGGGTCACCTCCCAGATAAATCACTTGCATCCATATCCTTGTCTCAGAGTCTGTTTCTGGTGAATCTCACTTGAGATATGAAGTAAACATTGCTTAATATATCTCAAATGGGGAAGTTGAGAACAAGCTAAAAGTAAAATATCAGAGCATACTTGAAGATATGAATTGTCTCAGTATCCGATATTCCTGCTTCTCATGCAAGTCACACTGTTTAAATATATGAGCAAAAGATTGGCACTTTTTAAATATATGGGCACTTTCTGAAATTTAACTCAATTTAGTTATCTTAAATAAATTTAGAACTGCTTTAAATGAGCCTTACTTAAATGAATCACCTTGTATTAAGGCCAAGACTCTATGGCTCTAATTTAGACCATTTACTAGCAGGCCTGTCCATTTACATTCAATTTCCTAATCTGTAAAACAAAAACCTTAACACCTACTCAATGAGTTTATCGTGAGGATTAAATAAGATTATGGAAACATAGCAGAGCTGAGTATTAAAAATTCACTGTTGAATTCACCCAGGGGTTTATTTTTGTCACACAGCTGATTCCTCAAAAAGAATAAAACATAACTTTCCAACCCTGCTCCTTTCAGTTAGGGTGTCCCAACCTTGTATTATTAATCTCTGGATCCCCATACCCAAGGAAGAATCAAGAGCCTTTTCATGTTCCCTGGCAGAAAGAGAAGTGGTCTGAGATGGGACTTGGGCTCCCTTACTCATGCCTTCATTTGGGATGACCTTGGTCCAGACAATTTGTGAGACATATTAAAAAAAAAAAAAAAAGTATTTCTTGTATATGTGAATGAAATTCAAATTTAACTGGACATCCTGTATTTTATCTGGCAACCCTACTCTAGAGAGGCAGGCATCAGAAGGAGCTGTGGCTTAGAAGGGTGCAGAGAGGGATGTAAGTATTTGGAGAATGGTGGGGGAATCATGGAAAAAGGCAGGAACTTGGACCTTGCTGGAACCCAGCACCCACTGGTGACAGGTAGAAGGCTAACCTGAGTCTGAGAAAAGGACCACTAAGCAGGAAGGGGCATCTCTTTTAGCCAGCCTCATGCAGCAGTAGCCCAAAGAGGCTCCACTACAGCCCAGGGCCTTTGCACTGTCCAGAGGAGCCAAGAGCCCTAAATATGTCTGGCATTACATATTCTTGCCAATCTTGGCAGGTGAAGATTTGGGGGGTAGAAGAGAAAGATATTTCTTACAGTCTGGCTACTGTTCATTATCCACATCTGTAACATAAATGAAGTGCTTAGCAGAATCTCTGATACATAGCAGATGACCAATAAATGGTAGATTTTATGATCATTATGATCAGCCAGGACAAGACTCTGGTAAAAATGTTCAAACTTCTATTTACCTCTAAGATACCCCAATCCCAACTCCTCTACACTTTGGACTGATTTTTCTTTTTCCAGGTTTCTTTTTAGCTGCTATGCAGTCTGGGAAAAATCAGTTCTCAACACTTTATACTGTTTGTGAATTAGGAGAGAAAAGTAGCCTTCTTGAATTTTCTACAGAGTATAGGCAAGAAGTACACAAGAAAATGAAATTCATGTTGAATGATTTGTTCTTCACTCCCCCAGGAGAAAGGGACTAAAAATTCAGACCAAAGAGAAAAATAGGAATTTATTTAGATATTTTAAATCTCTAGGCCTCAGCACGTAATCAAGAAATTATGAGATAATTTAGTGATTGATTTGAAAAAAAAAAAGCAGTCATTTCTCCCTGAGATATTATTAGAGCCTTAAATTTTTAAGCTAATAATCAACATTTCAAGTTCTCACCTTCTTTCTATAGTTCTGATTTGAATCTAGAAAATACTAGCATGGTGGACAAAAATAGATAAGTAGACAGACACAAAGATATTTATAATAGCCAGTAAGTGGAAAGTTTGGGGTTTAAAATTCAGACACTCCAAGGTACATATATTTAACTGCTATATTTTTTTCTGGTGCTTGTTGGGAGCCAAAAGACCCTCATCCTGACCGCCCAGCCCCCGGGCATAGAACCTGGCTGTTAACAAACCTGTATGCTATCTAAAGAATGCAGGAGCAGATAATGCTCCAGGGAATAGTTAACCACAGAATGTATTAACATACCCGCTGGATAAGGAAGGACCTACTGAATGGCTGTGGACCTGCCCAAGGAGCCCCTCTCCTCCTTGTTCCTCTTTTCACTTCTAACCTTTGTACCCCCTAACCCCATCAACCAAGGACCAATGAAATTGTAACAAGTATCCCCCTGCCTAGTCAGTCCTGCCCCCCTTTGTTCTTCTGTATAAATATACCCGCTCTAAAATAAAAAATTTGAGGCTTGATCAGAATACTGTCTTGCCTCCGCTCCTTTTTCTCGCCCGTTTCTCTTTCAGGCTGGACCCTCTTCGAGCCCGCGAATAACTAGGTCCCGCGGGTCGGGACAGGTGCTTTTTTTGTAAACTGCATATACCATACGAGCTCTCCTAACCAAACTCCTCTCAAGTGGCTCCCTAGATAAAAAAGCAATGCTCCCATAATGCATTGAGTGCTCTCACCCGAGAGGCCCCCCAGTTGAACACTACACAGTTCTGCTTCATGCAGTGGAAGAATAAGTCTGTGGGTTTGTCCCCAGAGAATTTATGGCAGTTTTGTATTATAATTATACAAGAAATTAAATATTGTGCAAATCACTAGGATATAAGTGTGAATAAAGGAAGTTTATTGAATCTATGAAAACCATGTTTACTGCTTAGAAAACCCAAAAAAGGCAAGCTGTTATAAAAAGAAATTGTAGGTGTACTAGATACCACTACAAAAGATTGAATTTTTTGAGATCATAAAAATCAGAAAGGATTTCTGTTCTCAGATTGTTCTAAAAGTGGATAGATTATCTCTTTAATTGAAAGAAACTGGAGTCTACAGTCATGCCACCCTGAATAAGCCCGATCCTGTGTGATCTCAGAAGCTAAGCAAGGTTGGGCCTGGTTAGTACTTGGATGGGAGGCTACCTAGAAAGACCAGGTGCTGTAGGCAGAAAAAATAAAAAGATAAGGGATTGTAAACAGACAAGGTCCTTGAAATTGGTAAGGTCAACCAAGGGTTGCCTCGCCTATAAAAAAAAATTAAAATACAAAATAAAAATAAAGAAACTAGAAATTATAGAAAATATACTATTGGATGCTTGATGAATATACAGAATTCCAATCAGCAGGACTTGAATTCAAAGTTTTGGCCTTTTACCAAAGATTAGAAAATTGATGTTCATTTGTTTTGTTTCAAGATACTTTTTTTAAAATTTCAAGCATGTTTATATCCTTTTAGAAATAATTACCTGCTTTAAGTGACTTCAGATTTTGTCAATCCATACTCATATCCCTAGGGTTTCTACTGTAAATATACATATATTTTCATCACCCGGTTAAAAGGGACGAAAGATAAGATAGAAGAAGAAATGTTCATTTTTTACTTCATATTCTCCTGCAGTATTTGAATCAAGACAAATGATTTTGATTTTAGAAGATTTGTATTTCTGCTTTTTAATGAATTGATTTTAAAATCTTTTCTTGGCTGGTGGAGGAGGGTAGAGGAGGTGGCTTTATGGAGCAAGCAAAAATTTTTTTTAAAAAAAGATCAGATTTGGAAAAGGTCCTACCTTCTTGTAGGGTATAGCTCACCCCAGTAACGAAGGTCCTTTTGCCCACAATCTCGGGGCAGAGCTGATTCTTAATCTTGCTTTCCACAATGAAGAGTTGCAAAAAGGATTCCAGGGGGATGACATGCTTCCAAGGAGGATATGACGCTATCTTTTCCAGGTCCTCACTCTCTGAGGCAAGCTGGGTGCCCACTGCATAGATGGTAACCCCTGCCCTGCGGAGGAGAGAAGCCTGTCTGGACACATTGTCTTGGGAGAAGCCTTCCGTGATGACCACAGCTATCTGCTGCACACCTTGCTTGGACCGGCTGCCCTTCTCCTGAATGAAAACCTCGTTCCTTAGGAAATCCAAAGCAGCACCAGTCTTGGTCCTTCCTCTTCTTTCCTGGTAGGTTAGTTTATCCAAATGATCCAAGATTTTGGCTGGATTCTGAAATGTATCCAGTGAAAACTCCATTCGTGGCTCCTCACTGTAAAAGACCAAGCCAATTCTCACAACATCTGGATGAGTGCTTAGAGAGCTGACAGTGGTCTTTAGGAAATTGACAATTTGTTGGAAATTAGATTGCTTAACCCTGTTAAATTCTTCAATGAGGAACACTAAGTCGGCAGGGATAGCAGTTGGACATGCTATAAACAAACAAAGACAAAAAGAAGGGCTTTAGCATAAGAACAGAGTAATAAAGACAACTCTTATTTTATATATAAAAATTGTATTACGCTATGTTTTTATATACTGTAATACTTAGAATTACAAATTGTATACATATTATACTATATTAATGCATTTTAGAATTTAGTGGAAGCCTTTCTGACCAAAATTTGGCATGATAGTCAAAAAATATCACAGGGTTCATTCACACCTATCTCAAAATATTTACATGAAAGAGTATCCTCACCTGCAAAATATGTAAATATGTGTATTTCTACAAGAAAGTGCTTTAAGGCCATTTTTCAATTCATCTAAATCCATTAGAAGCATCTGAATCTTGCTTGATTAGTTTTTCTTCATTTTTCTAATTTCAGGAAACCCTGGGTCAAATTCTCTACTATGGGCCTAAAACCTGGTTTAATCATTTTTCCTTTGTCTTAGAAAAGGTGGAAATATCAAACTGTGACTCTTAAATTGTGTGCCTTTCTCTGATAAATTTCAGGTCATTTCAACAGAGGCAACAGGAAATATTGCAGGTTTCTATCAAAAATCTGTCCAAAAATTAGTCTAAATGGCTGTGTTATTTTGATATGAAAGAATTTTCCTTTTAACCTGCCTCAAATGGGGTAATGGAGTTACAACTGCATTAACTCCCTTCTAAGAGGAGCACAAACACCTCTCTCCCAATTTAAGGCAGTACCTAATGTAGGGAAACCCACTGTGCCTACATACCAAAAAAGTCTAAATCTGCTTGGATATATGAAAAAAAAAATCTCCTTAGCAGAGAATCAAAGTCACATATGCAGGAGACTGAAATCAGTGTGTAGACAACTGAATATTGTGGAACAAAGTTTGGAGAAGAGAATATTGGGGCAACAGAATAACCTTTTGATTTATCTTTGGTCTCTTGGTGCTCTAAAATTTCCCCCTTCATCTTTTTTTTATAAAGAAGCAAAAATCAATCCTAGATTTAAAGAGAGGGTGTTGCCCCCAATTTTGCTAAGTCTAAAACACCTTCTCTAGAAACTAAGCATCTTTGATGTCTCCCTACCTTCACTGGTTGTCGTGAAGATTACTCACCTTTCCTCATTATCAGAGCTACCATTGGCTAGACACAAGTATCCTCCCCCTGTGGACGGATTGCAGCTCAGCCTTAAAGTCTTTCTGTGTCTAAGATGTCATGTGGAGTCCAGCCTGCCCACCGAAGGCTTCTTTAAAGGCCATTTTGATCATCTTTTCCCTGCTTAAAAGCCTACTGTTACTTCTCAATGCCTTTGGGACCCCATGATCAGGGTCCATCCTACCTAATCTAATTCATCCCTCACTACTTCTAGACCCTTCTCTCAATTCCAATTGACTCCATTTTTCGCCTTCTACATTCATCATTCCCATTTCCACACCCTTACTCATGCTCTTTCCCTTACCAAGTGAAGTGTCCCCTCCTCCCTTCTCCCTATATATTAATATTACACCCATTATTAAGGGATTAACACAATTCCTACAAGGTCAAGTCCACCACACCCTTTTTCTGTTCTATCTGTACTTAATGTAGTATACATAAGGTATTTCTTTGTTCTTTATTATCTCTGCTCAGATTTCTTTTTCTTGTCTCACATGTGTTTGTCTCTTCTGCCTATAAAATTCCAAGGACTGTCAAGCTCCATATGTTGAGAGGTCTGGGCAGAAAAGTATGATAGCTCAGAGGATGGAGAGACTGATTGTTTCTAGCTGTGGAGATCAACTAGACCAAGGGTCCTCAACCCCCAGGCCACAGGCTAGCACTGGTCCGTGGCCTGTTAGGAACTGGGCCACACAGCAGTAAGTGAGCGGCAGGTGAGCAAGTGAAGCTTCATCTGTATTTGTAGCCCCTTCCCAGCACTAGCATCACCACCTCAGCTCCACCTCAGATCATCAGGAATTAGATTCCCATAAGAGCACCAGTCCCTGGTGCCAAAAAATGTTGGGGACCAATGAGATGCTCCACTAAGCTTCTAGTTGGTAAGCTTCTAGAAGGTAACTTAAGAAATGAAGAATAAAGTTTTGACTATGGACATTCCAGACTGATAGTACACTAAATTCAGGGCAGAGACAAAAGTGAGAAAGTATGACACACATACAGCAAATAGTAAATGGTTCAGTGTGGCTAGTGGTTAGAATGGATTAACTAAGTTAGCAGAAGATAAGGCTCAGTATTTCTCAACCAACAATGGTACCCATCCTCAGGGGACATCTGGAAATAAGATTTTAGATTGTCAAGAGATTCAGGGATGCTACTGGCAGAGACCAAGGATATTAAACCTCCAATAATGCACAGGACAATTCTACACTGTAAAATATCCCACCCAAAATGCCAACCTAAGGAAGGACTTTATTTAATCTCTGGGGAGAAGCCTGAGTGCTCCTTCTGGAAAAGGCATATGGCAACTTGAATTATTGTTCAGAAATATTTTTCCCTACACATCACTTCCATGGAATATCCTTTTGTCCTCCATTGATTATGATATAACCATATGACTTGCTTTAGCCACTAGAATATTAACAGGTGGGTTTTCTCTCTTGTACCTCTACAGTTACCATGGAAGGATATGCTCAAACTGGCTTCATGATCCCAGGAGGAAGATGAGAGCTATGGAGCAGAACCCAATGTAGATCAGCCAACCCTCATCCAAATCCCAAATCTGTGAATAAACCCAGGTGAGATCAGCAAAGCCATTCAGTTGAGCCCAGTTATGATTAGCTAACCTCCAGCAGATCTGAGAAAATGAATAATTATTTTCAGCTACTGACTGTTTGATAGTTTGTTGTGCAACATCATTGCGACTATAGTTACTAACACAAGGTATTTGCCTAAGGCAGCTCCACACCTCCTCCTCTTTTCCATCCACTGCTGCTAGTGTCTCAGTCCTAAGGAATACAGAATCTTTCTCTCCTCTTTCCCCAAGACCTTCTTGTTATGCTAAGATTCCCAGTGGCTCCCCCACCCAGAGACCAAACCTTACCTACTACAGCCTCCTTCTCAACTTGAATCCTGATCTTGGGCTGCCCAGTCTCTTGGATCACCGCACTCACATCTTGTATTATCTGTCTGACTCCATCTTGTCCCCGCATCTCATATACAAGGGATGGGGTCCCTATCTCCTCCAGTTCTCTTCTGTCAAAGTCCTGTACACCCACAGTCACAACTTTCACGCCTTTCTCCCTCAATGTCTGTGCAGCATCCGAGACCTCATCTTCAGATTTGCCTGAGGTAATGACCACTGCATACTGGGGAACTCCCTGGAGAAACCGGCTTCCTGCTGCCTCCTGGAAGAAGGTCTGATGAAGGTATCGCAGAGCTTTGCCTGTCCTCCTAGAGCCACCCCGGAACACAAAGTGTTCATGGATGTGAACAATCATCTCGTCCTGGGTCTGGTAGGTATTGAGCAAAAATTCAGTGTGACCTTGACCACCATACTGAGCCAGCCCAATCTGGTACTTGTCCCTGCCAACATCCAGCATGCCAACCACTCTGGAGATGAAATTCTGCATCCACTGGAAACTGGCCTGTGATGTGTTCTGTGAGGTGTCCACAAGAAAGACCACATCTGCATAGGCCTGAGTGAATTCTGGAATGAAAGAGAGATGGGGGGAAGAAAAGTCACAGAGAAGAAAGTAAATCAAATCAAGATCTCATGAAAATTGAATACAAAAATGGTTTTATGTGGGAGATATAAGAGAAAGAAGTTCTCGACTTAATGTAACACTGTATGTATTACACTTCTACTTCCTCCTCACAAGGCCCTTTCCCTCCTCTACCCTGCTGCTTTTGTTGTCTTCTTTATTAGACAAAAGTACCTTTCAATTATTCTTCTTCAACCAATGGAGAAGGCAAGAGAAATTAACATTCACTGAGCAATTACTTTGTGCTAGAGATTTTTATATACTTTACTGATTTAATCCTCATAAGCCACCCTGCTAGGCAGGCATTATCTTCATTGTGTAGATGAGAACTGAAGTAAAAAAGCAAAGTTGTTTGTCCATGGTCACACGATTAGAAAGTAGCAGAGGCAGGATTTTTAAAAAAACAGGTCTTTCAGACTCCAAAACCCATGCTGTTTCCTCTTACCAACATGTTAGGGTGTCCTTTTCTACCCATAAGAACTCCATTTGTTCTTCAATCCCCAGTTCAGATGTTCCTTCATCCAGAGTCTCACCAAGTTCTCCAGGGACAGAAAACAGCTCCTTCTCCCACCTTCCACTGCACTCAGTGTATCCTGGCTCATATTGTAATTAGTCATCCTGGATGGAAGGTTGGGTTTTGACACAGCTTCTTACCTTTTATCTTACCCTCCACTGCTGAGCACAGGGTCTGAAGAATGGCTCCTGAGACATCCTGCAGGATGTTGAAGTTTTCAGTATTGAAGAGAAATTTCTCAAATGGCTCACTGGCAATCTTTTGCAACTCCTGGACGTCCTGCACATTGACCCCTACCACGTACACAACAACTCCATCTTCTTTCAACCTGTCAGCTGCCTCCTGGACTTCATCGTTTGACTCCCCATCTGTCACCAGGATAACTATCTGAGGAATCCTGTCCTTGGCCCGGCTGCCAGCTGCCTCGATTAAGTAATTGGTCCTGATAAACTCCAGGGCACTCCCTGTGTTTGTGCCTCCTGTACGGTAGGGCAGATTCTGGATATGCTCCAGGACCACGCTCTTCAGAGGGTACTGGTTCAGCTGAAAGGCTGGGTAGATGTTGTCGTTATACTGAGCAAGTCCCACTCGGACCTGGTCATTGCTGATGTCAAGCCCCAAGACAACAGAGTGAAGGAAGTTCTTCACTTTCTGGAAGTTCTGGGGTCCGATGCTAGTGGAGCTATCTACTAGAAAGATAATATCTGCCGGGACTGCTTCTCTGCAAGCTGCAAAAGAGAGGACAAATGGGATAGGATCTGCAGATCTTCACATAAAATGCTTAGAACCAATGGAACCAAATGATATACAGAAAGGCAGAGCAATGCCTCAAACACCACAAATGACAGTACGCTCAGAGAAGTGACAACATACCCTGCACCTTTCCTTCCCCCCACTCCATCATCTTCTGAGACTTCTGTTCTGCTCTACTGATACCTTCAATCTTGAAATCCACTTGGACAATCTCTTAGCTCTCATTTAAACAAAACAAACAAACAAAAAAACACTTTTATAAATGCAGCAGCATGCTAAGGAAGGGGCTGTCCTCTTTCAACTGGGAAAAAATTTTATCTCTAGGAATGTCCTGGCACCAACATGTCAGAAAGCTGGAATACGTCCCTCTATAGAACTGAAAACTTTATACCAGCCCTCACAATCTCACAGGATTGTTTTGAGGATAAAATAAGATAATCTACTAAAACAGAAAATATCAGTGCTCTGTCCAAGTATTTTTGGATCCCTTTTTACTTTTTCTGTACACTGCTCTTTGGAGGACTTCTCTTTGGATCCTAGAGCTGCTTTGCCTACAACGTATGAAAGCCTAGCTCCTTGCCTTGGGTCAAGACAATCCTGAGTTCTCCTGTAGAATGAAGCTGAAATTAATCACCTTCTGTTGAACTTTTCTCTGATATCATACCCTTCCTTACTTTCCTCTACTTCTCTATTCTGCATCCCCTACCTTCTTACCACCCTCCTTTGAGAGCTCTTCTGTAATAAATAAACTGTATCTAAATCCTTGCTTCAGGCTCTGCTCCTGGGTAACACAATTTAAGACCTTCCTATTATAATGGGTCTGATCTATAATACTTGGGGTCAAGTCCTATCTGTGCCATCCAGTTATGTGACCTTTGGCCTCAGTTTCCTCACATGAAAAATGCAAATAATAGTACTATTTTCCTTGTGCATCTATGTGAAAACAAATACTAAGTGCCCTATTTATCTAACAAAAAAACATTTTATAGCTGTCTATTAGTCAGATGGGCAATGCAAACTATATAGCACCAAGTTATTCCTATATATATAAAACCTATTTGTAAATCTTGAAGTGTTATAGAAATATAACATATATAATTTGGCAGTACAAATTCAATACTACCACCACACACCCACAGCATCAAATGACTCAAAAGTTTTAGCAGTTCTTTTAGTTCTACCCTAGGTAGAAAACTCAAATAATGAATAAATGATGAAGGCTCTCTTTTTTTTTGTGGGTTTTGATAGAACCTACAGAAATCTTCTCTTTCTCTGCTCAAAGTTCTGTGCTTTCTTATAGAATTTAGTAATTAATTTATAAAGAATCTTCACCAGTTTATGCTCCATCACCAACAGCAGAAGTACTAAGCTGAAGACAAGTATATCATTACAGGTAATAATCATAATGCTTATGGGCACCTCTGATGGGCTAAGTAAGCACTGTGATAAGTACTTTATTTGCATAATTTTAATGCTTTCAACAACTTTCTGAGGCAGGTACAATCATCCTAGAAATAAAATTTAGATTTATAGAGATAAAGTAACATGTTAAAGATAATGCAGAAAGTGGAAAACCAGGATTTGAACCTAGATCTTTCTTTTCCCTAAATTCCTACTCTGTACATTACACAAACACACTGGTAGTAAAATGAGCCAGCCTCCTGGGTGACCTACTGCTCTCTTCTTTCTTCTGCCCCATGTCCAGATAATATGGGTAAGTTAATCCTGGAATAATAAAATTATTCTACGAACAAATATTTAGAACAGCATTACGCCCACAGTATTTACAAACAGAGTTGATAAGTGTTTGGCCAATAACTGGAGAGTACAGATGGTTTAGTGAAATTTTAATGTAAAAATCAAACATGCAGACATACGGAAAATAAGGACAGTGGGAGAAAGGAATAAGAGATTAAGCTTTGCATTCTGGGACTTCTATATCAGAAATAAGTACCTGGAGAAATGTGGTCAACAGGTTGAGCTGCTTTTGCCAAAATGTCACAGAGCTCCTGCTGCAACTTCTGGGTGAGACTGCCCAGACCAAAGAAGTTGGGAACAAAGGAGGCAAACTTCTCTACAGGACTGCTCACGATCTCCCTGAGGTCTGCCAAAGCTGCATCTCTGATGCCAACTGCATAAAGCAGGATGCCTGCCCTCCTAAATGCTTCAGCAGGTTCCTGCACAGGGTCCTCAGCTGGGCTGCTGCTGATCACCACAGCTATCTGAGGCACACCCTGGCCTGCCCGGCTCCCAGCTACTTTCTGGAAGTGGTGATCTAGAAGAAACTGCAGGGCCAGGCCCAATTTGTTGCCCCCAGGGCCCCCAGGGCCCCCAGGATTAAATTGAAAGCTCCGAATGTGTCGCAACACATCGCCCTTGCGGTGGTAGGTGGAAAGTAAAAACTCTGTTCTGGGCACATCGCTGTACTGGGCCAGGCCCACGCGGATGGTCTGTCTGCTGACATTGAAGCTGTTCACCACTGTGTATAAGAAGTTCCGCACATTGCGGGTATATTGAGACTTGATGCTGGCGTCCACTAGAAACACGACATCTCCTACAGAGGCCTCCCTGCAGACTGGGGAAGAAGGTCAGATTAAGATAGAACAATTTAAGATAAAACATTAAAAAACTGACAACTACTGGCTGTGAATACATCTCTCCCAAATAAGTACCTTTACCCCACAGATCTGTCTGCACAGCTCTTTGGCGATAGCTTATATGTATGCAGCCTAAGCACATAATCATCTTCCTTTGCTTTTTCTTGGCCACCATCTACCTTTGTTCACTTACCACCTTTTCTGTTCCATTCTAACAGACATTTGACCCTTTAGTTTGACTCACGGTATTACCTTCAGTTAGATCCCTTACCATGGCCCTCCACTCATCCCTTAACATAATAAAAGAAACCAGGAGAAACAAAAGTAGAATAGGACCACATCACACTAAGGAGTTTTTATACAGTGAAGGAAATCATCAACAAAACAAAAAGACAACGGAGTGGGAGAAGATATTCATCAATACTATATCTGATAAGGAGTTGATATCCAAAAGGTATAAGAAACTCATACAACTTAACACCAGAAAAAAAAAAAACAGTCCCACTAAAATATGGGAAAAAGACCAGAATAGACATTTCTCTAAAGAGGGTATATAGATGGCCAATAAACATATGAAAAGATATTCAACATAACTAATCATCAGAGAAATGTAAACTAAAACTACAATGAGATATCATCTCACACCTGTCAGAATTACTATCATCAGTAAATCAACAAACAAGCATTGGTGAGGATGTGGAGAAAAGGGGACCCACGTGCACTGTTGGATTGTAAGTTGGCACAGTCACTAAGGAAAACAATATGGAGGCTCCTCAAAAACAAAAAATAGAATTATCATATGACCTAGCAATTCCACTTCTGGGTACTTATCCAAAAAATCCAAAATACTAATTCAAAAAGACATATGTACCCCTATGTTTATTGAAGCATTATTTACATTATTGAGTAGTCGCCCAAAAAATATTTGAGGAAGAAAATATTTGGGAAAAAGAGAGGAAGAGAAGAAATGAGGAAAGGATAAGACATCACTTACAACAATAAAAATATTGAATATAAATAAAACCAAATAAGGGAATCAGAAAATTTTAGAGGTAGAAATAAATCTATGAGACTATACAATGCAATACCATAGCCACTAGATACATGTGACTGTTGAGCACTTAAAATGTAGCTAGTACAATTGAGAAAGTAAACTTCAAATTTTATTATTGAATTTTAATTTATTTTAATTTAAATAGTCACATGCGGCTAGTAGCCACTGTTGAACAGTGCAAGTACAGAATAGTAAATCTCATTCAACCATCTCACAGATAAGAAAATAAGATTCAGAAAGACAAAATAACTCTTGTAAGTCCTTTCAAAGAGTCAGTATTGGAAATCAGTCTATATCCTGGACTGACATAAAAAAAATGATTAAATTAAAAGCTGACGTTACAGAAAGGCAAAGACCACATAAGAGTTTAGATAGAGAAAGGCTAGGAAGGTTGCTGTTCTCCAGGGACATTATTAAACCCATCTGTTACTTCTAGAGTCCTGAGTCCCACCACATCTTAGAATTTTGCCTAATCTTGGTCATAAAGCCAAGCAGACTCAGGATTATTGAAAAGGAAAATAATACTTGAGCTTAAGGTCTTTTAAGCTTTATTTCTCTCTGAACCTCTGAAATACACTCCTGTGAGGAGGAGAGAATTCAGTGAGTGCTCTGGGGATGGCTAACTGGTTTGTCCCTTAATATCTCTTTCAAAAGAGAGCAAACACAGACCATAAAGTGTTTTTCTGATCTTCACAATCAGAGAAACACAGCTGTAGAATATTTTTCAGGCAAGTAAGTATTGCTTCTATCATGTGCAACTTGATATATGTATTCTATTTTCACACTGTTACTTTCTTAACTCCCCCACTAACTTTTTGTCATTTTAGAAGGTGTTTGAAACAGGAAAAGACTGTCACAGTTTCTGTTCACAAATGAGAAGAGTTAGAACTAAAGGGGAAATTTGGAGAGCTTTATGTCTTTTTTCCAACAAATAACAGTCTGTAAAATTATATTTGAGTATTTAAACCTCATATTACCTCAGGGGAACCCCAGGCTACTCAAATAATGTTCTCTTGCTGATTTACATTTTGAAAAGTCCTGACAACCTGTTAAAGTGACTGCAAAAAATTTCAGAGGTACTGCTAGCATTCTGTGAAGCTATCCATCTTCTGATGACAATTACTCCTAGGAATAGCTCTGCCAAAGTAGATAAAGCAAAATACAGAATCAATAGACCAAGTCCATGTTTACAAAAGTTTTTGAGAACCTAGCAATACATTCAGAAGTATAGTATTTTTTAATATATATTTTTTATCATCTGATGTTAAGCTTTGAAATTAACTAAGTGCCCACTGTTCACTACAAATTTCCAGATTCTAAGTTCTCCTTACAGAATCATTTCTTTTTGTTAATTACAAAGCTACTATAATATTTTCTTTTAAGATTGTCACTATCACTAGGTTCCTGAAAAAGTCATAATTTTTGGGTTAAAGAATCTGATCCATTACCAATTCTCTGTGACTTGATGAAGCCAAAACTAACTGTAAGGAAGATGGTCCCCCATAATATCTTCATAGTCTGCATTCTAGATATGTACCTAAAGAGAAAAAAAAAACCTCATAATTAAAATCATGTCATCATACACTTAAAATAGATGCATTATATCATGTTAATTATACATCAATAAAACTAATTTCTTTTAAAAACATAACTGTATCTTCTCCCAGGTTGAAACATTATAAAAATAAAGAAGGACATGTGGACACATTGCCTCCAGGAAAGTGGTCTTGCTGACCCAACTCAGAAAGAATTTTGCAAATACTCAGTTTATACCTCAGACTTCAATGTTTAAAGTTGTCCAGATATGTCTATAAAAGGAGAATGCATATAGGGCATGAGGTGGAACTTCTGTTCACACTGAATTCATTTGGTGGGACATAAACATTTCTGGATAATTTTGCTTGTATTTTTATACAAGCACTGGATGATGTAGTAAACATTTGTAGCATAAAGAAATATTCAGATCTCTCAGGAGCACATCTGTCTGATAAAATCAGGCTAGCATGAAAATATTTTATATGTTCTCAGAAGAAGCAGAACCTCAGACTCCCTCCCCACCACCCCCTCCAAAAAAAAAAAAAAAACCAACTTGGATCCATTTCCAAAGCTTCCATGAAAAATATACACTCCAATTTCCTTTCTATTTTTTGACTCTACAAGTTCATGTGTTTAAAAGCAAGGACAACACAGCCATCACACTGAATGAGATATCCCATCAGGAACAGGAAAAACTTCATCTGTATTTTCTTAGCCAGCCAACCCCATGGCCATTCTCAGCAGAGTGTAGTAGAGTTAAAAGTAACTATTCTTGGAAATGAACTAGGTTTGAGGCCCAGGTCCACTACTTAATAGTTGATCTTAAAAGCAAATTGCTTCACCTCTTTGTGCCTCCGCTTCCTCTATTTGTAAAATGAAGGCAACGATAGCATCTCCCCCAGAGTGCTGTAATCAGGATTAAGTTGAGTTTATTATTGTAAAACACTACCCATGACCGGCACATAGAAAGCACTCTCTACGTGCTTGTTAAACAGATCAAGTCTTCTTGACACCCGCTTTATAAAAGTAAAGAAGCATTCCCTCTCATTCGAAACGGGATATGGAGAGATCCGCATTTGCTCCTGGCGGCGGCTGCAGACGGGTCCTCGGCGGCCCGGGGCGCGCATCCCGCTCCCGCATCCCAGCCACCGCTCCTCCACCTGCTCCCAGCAAAGGGAAGGGGAAAGGTCGAGCTCCAATTCCAGTCAATGCTTGGCCTGAGCAGCCAGGGCGGGGCGGGCCTCGCAAGCCACCTGCGGGGGCGAGTCCTGGGACGGCGCTGGGAGCGAGTCGGAGGGAGCCCAGCGAAGTGCCAACTCCACAGAGACCTCGGGCCACCAAGAGAGAGAAAACACGACAGCACTGCCAAGCCCTAAAACTGGAGGATGAAGAGGAGGGCATCCCGCAGGAGTGTGAAGGGGAGCTGTGACCGCGCAGTGCCACCTCACCGGGGGACTGTTTCCTTCTGAGCCTGGACCGCTGCGCTCCCACGCCACCCCCTTTCCCACCCACCGCGCATCGCTGCACCCACCTGCGCACGCACCACCACACCAGCCCCTTCGGGGCACTGGCGGCCCACGTGGGGAGCAGTTTTCCTCTGGCCTTAGTTCCCCGCGGCCCCTCTCACCCACGTGCACACACTTGTCCTTGGGGACAACGCTGACTTCCCACTAAGCCGCACCCCGCGCCTTCTGTGATCCCACTCCCTCAGGGGCAGGGACATTGCTGACTAGGCTCCTGGTTTGAGGGTCCCTTCCCCACCTCCACTCTTTCCTCTGGCTTCCATTAAGGAGCCTGGGAGGGCTCCCCTGGTTATAAAAAGGGGAGCCTACGCCCCATCTCATCCTGACATGCCCACTCCACTCAACTGGCAGCAGCAGCTGCAACAGGTGTGGCCAAGGGATAAAGTTGCTTGGCCCCACGATATCTCAACCAACCTGTGTCTCATCAAGTGTGGCTCATACCTGCTTTTCTTACTTCCCCACCCTGCCTAGTCCCTGCACTAAGTTGCACAGCCCCCTTGGGACACCAGGGAAAAAGCAGTTGGGGTTTGAGCCCCCTGCCCCATCGGCTTCCACTCTAGGCCTCCTTTCTTTTTTCCTCACATGGGGCACTACTAAAGAGCTATATCCTTTTCTGGAAAAAGGAAAAGGAACATTGATATTTTTCATTGTATACTAATAAAACAGTTATTTTGTTTTGAGTTTTAATTTATATTTGTATTTAATTCGTTTAATCTTTCTTTTAATTAATTGTTGTTTCGTAAGTTACAATGCTAATGTCTCCATGTTCCTTATCTCAAACCCAGGAAAGGCCAGCAGAGCAGGCCTAAATCTGCTCATTTCATTGATAGAAATGAAGAAACTGGGTCCCAGACATTGAGCAGCATACCAAGACTACATAGCTATGCGCTGTCAGGTTCTGCCCCAGGTACCCTAACTTCAGGTCTAGTGTGCATGTGACTGGACCTCAAACATCTGCCTCAAACCCCTCATTGAAAATCTGTGAGTTTATGCTGTCATTCAACTCTCCAGAGTTTACTTCATGTAAAATGAAAACCTGTAAGCAATTTATCCTGGGGTAAAAATAAGAGCTCAAGCCTTAAGTTCCTTTATCAATTAGATCTTCAAAGAGCATGGTTTTATGTCCAAAATACTGTATTAAATGCTCCAGAGAATGGAATTAAAAACTATGTTTTTGCATTTAAAGAACAATCTATTTGGGGAGAGAAATTTAACATAGCAGAAATTTTAAGGTGCATTCTTTTACACTATCGAAGAGTTAAAGCAAGAATTTCAATGTCTAAATCATTTTGCAGTCTTGGGCCCTCTAAGCAGAATATGTGTAGAAATGATATCGTGGTGCCCAGAAATAGCAGTCACCCAACAACTGAGATTCTCTTTCCAGAAGGTGTAAGTGCATGCTTAATCACTCTTTAAGAGTGACTCAAGGATACACATCTGTTTTGTTATTCTGTGCCAACAGAAAATACTGGGAGTAGTGTTGACTTCAAAGGAAGCCAAATAGGCCTTGATTCTGGTTTTGCCTTAAAAATTTGCTCTGTGTGTACTTGATCAAGCCAGTTCACCTTTCAGCATTTATGTGATGACTCTAGAGGGCTTGGCTCTGATCTGAAACACCTACTATATTGTCCACACTGTTACAAACATTCCCCAGGGAATTAGTTCAGTGATTTTCCAATAAATAGATGTGAAATAATTGGATTTCTCTGATTCTCAGTTTCTGTATCAACTTCTAATTAATGCTTCCTCAGTGAGGCATATAAGTTAATTGAAAAAAGATACTTTAAGACTTTACATATCCGTTCCCCAACAAAATTTCATCTAATGACAAATAAATGAATGTATGAATCTTAAAATTAGACAGTTCTAATAAATTAAGGACAGTATGAGGGTAAAGAACTTGAGAGTTTGACAATGCCAGAAAAAATTATCCTAAATAAATTTATATTTTATGATTATGAGCATTATTACAATAGAATACTATCCTTCAACTTTTTTAACTCAGGTTAATAAAGTTACATGAAATATGAAAGTAGAATATCTATATTTTTATATTTAATTATGTCCTAATTATTAGTATAATGCAATTAGTCATAACGAAAATGAAATGAAAAATACTTTTACTTCGCTGTATATAAAGCACTAGAGCTGTTTATGGAAAACTAGTAGGAAAGTCAAAAGTTTATAAACATATTACAGCTGTGCATGTGCATGAAAAACATCTGTATATAAAGGACTTAATATCTATAGTATATATATTATTTCATGAAGATGTTTATATCTCATTAAAGTTGCTGAAATGGTTTTGCATTTAAACATGTAGGGCCCAACGTGGAGGCAAAAATGAAGTCATTAAATGAAGTGTAACTAAGAAAGGATAGCATAGGACACCAATTCTTTCTGGAAATAATTCTAAAGGGTTTGGGATAGAGAGAGACTTCTCTCAGAATATACAATTTACATTGTTAATTCCCTAGAGCAATTTATTTTTTAAGTAAATTCATTCGATTAAAAATTATTTTGCAACTATACAGTAATAATTGATTTGGGGAAGAATCATTAAGAGATACTTGGGTAAAAGTATGTTGGAAAACATGATTTTAACACAGTCCCAAAGTTTCTCTTGACAAATTACAAATACAAAGGGAAAAATGGCTACAATGGAAAAACATAGATACAACTTAACCAAGTGATCAAAATTAATATCAACAATAGTAGGATAAACCAACAACAAGTGCTTCCTAATTTTATGCATGTAAAAACATCACCTCACTTAAAGGATAGCCCTCCTCAAAATTTAAGACCTAAATCTAATAATGAGGAAACAATCATAGAAACCAAAACTTGGGGATAGTGTAAAAAACAATTGGCCCACTGCACCTCAAAAATAGTAATGTTGCCAGAGATTGAAGAGGGCATAGAAGGTTAAAGGCAGTGCACGCCTCCTCCCACAACCACAGCAAAATTATAACAAAACTACAGAATAACCAGAGTCACCAGAGGTCTGGCCGAACAGAAGCCCCACAACTAGGACACTTTACAACGGTAGGTGGGGCGGAGACACATGAAATGCCTGGTCCCACAACCGCGAGTGATGATGGAGAATCAGGAGGGCAATCTTAGCTAAGGAGCCTTCTCCCCTACCTGAGAAGCCAGGGGTCCCAACCACACATTGTGAAAACCAGCAGAGGTATGGCTGAGTGACATGGAAGGCTGCAGGAAGTGGAGACCTTCCTCATAAAGGGCCCACACCAGTCTTGCTTTCTGATAGACTCACTCACTCTGAGCTCAAGCTCTAGGGCAGCTGCTCAAGGGGCACCAGGGACATATGGGGAGGTTCAGAGATATTGGGCTTTAGGGTGCAGGCCGGAGGCGTGGCTGGCTCCCAGACAGAGGTACTGGCAGAAGCCATAGTTCCTTCATTGAGGCCTCCCAGCTCCCAGCCTGCAGACTCAGGCTCCATCAACCTGGATAAGACAGGACTCTCTGCCCAAGGGATTCTCTGAGACTGTGCCTCTCCCAACTTGAAGGCCCACCCAAGCCACTTCCAGTGATTTGTTCCATACAAATGGGCTATCTTGGCTCCTGCTGTAAACTTACATAAAACCTCTCAAAGGCTCACAAAACTCAAAGCAGCAGCATCTGCCCTCAGCGTGCCCTATACCTCTTGCTAAGCAGTCCCAGGCCCTACATAGTGGAAGCCAGCCTCAGTTTTGGACTTGACCCCTTAAGACACCTATAAGCCCAGCACAGGTGGCAGCTGTATGTGGATTGTTTGGTGACTCTTACCAGGTGGCCCCGGAGGTGCACAGGCTACAGCTCAACTTGGCCTGCATATGGACCCCTCTCAAGTCTGTGCCAAGGGGCCCCACACCAATTCTACCTACTACATAAAGTCACTCTACTAAGGATAGGAGACTTAGGAGCCCTGCCTAATACATAGAAAAAGACACAGGGAGGCAGCCAAAACGGGGAGACATGTCCTACTCAAAAGAGCAGAACAAAGTTCCAGAAAAATAATTCACCAAAATGGAGACAGGCAATATACCAGATACAAAGTTCCAAACACTGGTTGTAAGGATGCTCAAGTACCTTAGGGGAAGAATAGATGAACTCACTGAGAACTTTACCAAAGAGATTAAAAAAAAAAAAAAACATAAAACTGGAAATGGAAATTATAAAAGGGAACCAGTCAGAAATGAAGAATATAATATCTGAGGTGAAGAGTATATTAGAAGAAATCAACAGAGTGGAGGAAGTAGAAAATCAAATCACCGATATAGAGGATCGAATAGCTGAGGACACCCAATCAAAAAAGCAATAAGAAAAAAGAATCCAAAATAATGAAGATAATATAAGGAGCCTATGGGACAACATAAAATGTAACAACCTTTGCATCACAGGGGTACCAGAAGGAGAAGAGCAAGAAGTTGAAAACCTATTTGAAAAAATAATGATGGAAAACTTCCCTAACTTGGTGAAGGAAATAGACATACAACCCCAGGAAGCTCAGAGAGTCCCAAAAAAGTTGAACCCAAAGAGGCCCACATCAAGACACATTATAATTAAAATGCCTAAGGTTAAATACAGGAAGAGAATCTTTAAAACAGCAAGAGAAAAGCAGTTAGTTAGCAGCTGATTTCTCAAAAGAAACTTTGTAGGACAGAAGGGCTTGGCACAAAATTTTTAAAGTGATGAAAACCCAGAATCTACAACCAAGATGCTTTATCCAGCAACTATCATTTAGAGTCAGAGGACACATAAACAGCTTCCCCACACAAGAAAAAACTAAAGGAGTTCATCATCGCCAAGCCAGCATTACAGAAAATGTTGGAGTGACTTCTTTAAGAAGAAGAAAAAATATGTAGCAAAAACATAAATAATGGCAATAACTATATATCCGTTAACAGTATTTCAGATGAAAAAGAATTAAGTGTTCCAATCAATAGAGAGAGTGGCTGAATGGATAAGAAAACAAGACCCTTACATAGGAGACATACTTCAGTTTAAAAGACATTTATAGACTAAGTAAGGGGATGTGAAAAGATCTTGCATGATGGACCTAGAGGGTAGTGTGCTGAGTGGAATAAGCCAGACAGAGGAAGACAAACGTCATATGATTGCATGTATATGTGGAATCTAAAGAACAAAGTAAACAAACAAACAGAAACAAACTCATAAATACAGAGAACATCTTGAAGGTTACCAAATCAGAGGAAGGTTGAGGGAAGTCAATGAAAAAGGGGGAGAGAATTAAGAAGTAGAAATTGGTAGTTACAAATAGTCATGGAGATAGAAAATATAGAGTAAGGAATATAGCCAATAATATTGTGAAACTATGTATGGTGTTAGAGAGGCACTAGATTTATTGGGGTGATCACGCTGTGAGTTATCTAGATGTCTAATCACTATGTTGTACATGTGAAAGTGCATGCCAACTATAACTGAAAAATAAAAATTATTATTACAAAATAGTAATGTCATGAAAGACAAAGAAAAGCAGAAAAACTGAATGGGATTTAAAAAGTCTAAAGATACATGACAACTAAAGGCAATACATGATCTTAGGTTGGGAAAAAATGTTGTAACGGGCATCAAAACAATAGGTGAAATTTTAATATGGACTGAATATCATATAATAATTCCGTATTGATGTTAAATTTCCTGATTTTGATCATTATGTTGTTGTCATATAAGAGAATGTCCTTGTTATTAAGAAATACACATGATAGATTATGAAACAAAGAGTCTTGAGGTCAGCAATTTATTCTCAAGCGTTCAGCAGATTATAACAATTCAGAGAGAGAGAAAGAGAAATAAAGCATACAATGCCCTTGCAACTTTTTTGAGCGTTTACTATTTGTCATACAAAATGTCAGGCGCTAGAGATGACAGATTAAAGAAATAGTTCTTTTCCTCAGAGGATTTGGAACTCTAGTTGAGAGATAAATATGGATAAATTGAAATATCATGAGATAAGCAAAATAATATAGAAATCTATACACGGCGCTGAGGAACACACTGGGGTGAGCACCTTCAAGTTGAGACCTGAAGGGTGAGTAGAAATTTGTAAGTGAGCAAGTAGAGAAACAAAGTTCCAGGCAGAAGAACAGAATGTGCAAGTACTCAGGAAAGGTTTTAGACACCCCAGTAGAGCTCATCCAAGGCCTTGAGAGCTGAGGTTTAGGAGTGTTGGGAATTTGGGTAAGCCTTTACTGGAGCTCACACATCAGTAAGCTCCTAAAGCATGGTAAGTTTTATGGAGCCCTTTGGTTTCCTGAAATACCTGAACTGAGAAGGTGGGATAGAAGAGGGGACCTAGGCAAAGTTTCTCAGTCTTCGACCACAAAGCGTCTTAATTTCATTTAATTAAACTAGCAGTGCTTTCTATAACAGTCTCTCATTCGAGGTTTCTGTTCTCTCAGTGTGGACATTTCAACCATAAACGTAAAGATAATATCTCTAATGTCCAATGATGGTGGCTCTTAAACTTGAGCATTGCATCAGAATAACTTAGAGGAACTGTTAAAACCCAGCCTCCTGGACCCCACCTCCAGAGTTTCTGATTCAGTAGGTCTGGGGTGGAGCCTGAGAATTTGCACACTGAGTTGGTCCAAGAGATCACACTTTGAAAACCAGTCTTCCATGCACTTAGCATGCAATAGATGTCTGCTCCACTTACCTTCAACAGCATTCCTAGCTCCACATGGAGAAAATCAAGTGTTTATTATTAACTAAGTGGGGAAAGGCAACAGACGATCAATTAAAAAATGTTTTCTTTATATTTACATGACTGAAAGGTAAGCAAAAGCTTCAATATATTTGGACGAAAGACTCAATGCAAATGTGCAAAATTAATTTAAGATGTCTTTTCAATTTTCTTTCTAATTATACTTTACTCTGAAATCCAGAGCTATTCTCTCTCCCTCCTTCTCTCTCTCTCTCAATCACTCTCTCTCTCTCTCAATCTCTCTCTCTCTCTATCTCTCTCTCTGTCTGTCTCTCTCTCTCTCTCTCTCTCTCTCTCTCTCTCTCTCTCTCTCTCTCCCTCTCTCCCTCACCTCCCCCTCCCTTTCTAATCACTTAAACAAGCTTATTTTAAGCACCATAGATTTGGTTTTCCTACAGGACAGTCTTTCATTATACCACATCTGGGAAACAGGAAGCTCTGAAAGACAAACAATCGGGGGACATGAACAGATTCTTCTGTATACAACATATTAGAAATCACAGAGCATGTCTGACAGTTAAAAGAAACTAAAGGTTAGCCTTAACCAAATGCATAAACATTGACATTTGCTTTCTGTGCCCATTCACAAGTCTTATGATGGCTCGGATATATACACAACTTTGTTGTAAAATATTTGAGGAAAGCTGTGTCAAACATTTTAATGACAATTAATATACCATTAGGCTCTGAAAGAAAAATATAACCAAATGAAGAATCCTGGAGGAAAGGATAAAGATGACAATGCCAGAGTTGAGCAAAGCAAAGAGTAAATAAATGGGTGCTGACAATCATGATACTCCCATCAGCTGTAGTAATTACAAGGCTAGCACACAATTAATTTTCAAGGTGTTTAAAATTCTGAAACAGAATTTCAGCTTTGGGGCAGTGTTTAACTATCCCAGCCCCTCTCCACATCCTGACTCATCTAGTTTCCCATAACTCCTGATTCATACATCAATTATGTCATTTGCCATATTGCATTGTCACTGCCTGCTTAACTGTTTATCTCCCTCACGGGGCTGTGAACACTTGGTCTGGGAAATCATGTAGTGCTGGAGACATTGAAGCCAACTAATAAATCTTTCCTTTTGTTATCATTGTACAAGTGATTAAACAAACTGCTGAATGCTTTAATCAAATTAAAGAAGAATATTTACTCAAACTCTTTCAAATTATGTGTGGCTTATAAACTCCATCACCCCAGCACTTTGTGAGCTTGGTCCCAGCAGAGAAATGAGAATGACTACCCTATCTTCCTGAGCCGTTTTATTCAAAAAGGATGCCTGCAGTCCACTAATCCTTTCAGTCCTCTCCAAAGGTTCTAGGTAGGTCAGGGCACTCTGCCACTCCTTAAATTCCTGTCACTAGGAAACATAGAAAGCAGGTCATGATTATGAATCAGGATAAGATCACCTGCAACTAGCTAGTTTTGTGTCACATACATGGTCCTTTATTTCTTTTATGTCCTTTAAGGAGAAGTTTGCTCCAGAAATTGGAAGGAAAGTGTAGCGTGGAGCAGTAAAAATTGCCAGACCTTGACTTTGAATTTTTTTGGTTTAAGTGTCACCCGTGCCACATTCTTGTTATGTGCCTTCTTCGAAGTCGCGTGAACTCTCTAAACCTCAGCGCTGTCAACATTAAATAATGGCAATTATACCTTGCCATCACTACTTGGCAGGGTTATTGTGAGGATGAAATGAGCTAATAGGGGAAGAAGGACTTTGTAAAAAGCTATAAAACTCGAGAGGTTACCGTTACCTAGGTCAAGGAATAATCTATGGAAAAGAGTCTCAAAAATTTAGTCCCTTCTCATTAACAGAACCAAGCCCCAGCATTTTTTATTCCAAGAAAAAATGCTTTGTTTGAATTGAAGAGCTGTGACTACATTTTTGCTTCATTATGTCTAGGAAATAACCATGCTATGATGAAAGCTATATTTTGGATTGTAATAGGGTTTTTACAGCAGTGAGAGAAAATTCTCTAAATCAAAGGAGTACCAGGTGTGACACCAAGCTGGTGGCAGTGTGGTCACTTGGATGAGACAACTCTTTAAAACTAGCTGCCTATGTTGAGCTGAATCTTTCACTTTTGTCTCCAGGACTTCAGCTTGAAAAACCAAAGTGCCATTTAACTATTCTTTGTATCATTTTTTAATATCTTAAATAGTGTATAACAAATGTTTAAAGACAAATTGAAAAAATACTCATTAGATGTGTCAACACAAACCTAACTGGCCCTCAAAATGACAAAGATAATTCTTTACAGATTATAAGATACATTGACTAAACTAACTTTCTAAATGTACATAATTACAAGACAGCGTATTTTACCAAGTTCATTCAGACTTTGTAGATTCATAATATGTCACTTACTCCTTCCCTCAACCTAGAAGCTATACACTGTACTTCCTGGCCCCAATACATGTGCACATATACATACACACATACACTACACACACACCTGGAAGGCTCTAGTCATCTTTTAAAACCCAGCAAAGATGTCACCTCCCTAACCCAAGCCTGATGGCAAATCACTTCCTGTTCTGTTCTTCCTCTAAAATCTGTACGCTTATTTCAATTAATACCTGGGCTTTGTGAAGACTGCATCTTTATCATTTATATATGGTCAACACCTAGAAGGGTTCCCTTCTTTGCACTTTGCTTTTATTTTTCCCTTTCCTTTTTTCCTCCCTCCCTTCCTTCATTTCTCTCAATCCATGCTAACTGCAACTTTCTTGTAGCACAAACCAAAAATCACGGAGCTATTATCAACTCCCTCATATACACACACATAGCCTACATTTAACCTTTCAGGAAATCCTCCTGGCTCTCCTCTAAAGCCACACGTATATCCAGAAACTGATCCTTTCTCACCTCTCCTACTGCAAACAGCCTGTGTGGAGCCCTCATCACCTCTCTTGCTTGATCACTACAGCAACTGTCGTGGGTCTCCTTCCTTTCTCCTTTAAGTCTATTCTCAATATATATATATATATATATAATCTCCAGGGACATCCTTTTAAAACCTAAGTCTCCTCTACTCAAAAGTTTTCAATGGCTCCCTATTTCACTTAGAGTGAAGGGCTATAAAGTCATATGTGATCTGGACCCCCAGTTTTCTCTGACTGATCTCTTACCCTCATTCATTATAACCAGATCAATTTGGCCTACTGGATAGTCCCCAAATAAGCCAATTACACTCCCTGTTTAGGGACTTTGCACATGCTATTTCTTCTGCCTCTAACACTCTTCCCCATATATCCACATATATTTACATGGCTAATTCTCTCACCTCCCTCAAGTCTTTGCCCAAATAATCAACTTCGGCATTCTACTTAAAATTGCTACCCACCCTGTTCTCCCAGGCCACCCAACTCCCCTTTCCCTGCTCTGCTTTTCTTCTTTTCTCATAGTTCTTAACACCTCCTATTTAATATTCATCATTGTTTTTATTATCTGTTGTCACACCCTTGCTTTTACATAGAATATAAGCTTACAAAAAATCTTTTTATTTCCATGATGCATCCTCAGAGCATGGCACATAGCAGGCGCTCAACAAATATTTGTTGCATAAATTTATTTGCTCAGAATAAAAAAATGACTTCCTGTTCTCTGGATAGAATATTTTATACAAAGATTTAAAGGCAAACTTGGGCAGATTGGTGCCCACCTAGGCCATTATTTTTGGGTAAATGGAGGACTCAAAGCCAACCGGGTTTACTTTTATATTTTAATTATAATTATATTTTTAATTCATTTATAATAAAAATATAATCAAATCAAACAGCATAAATCTAAACATTTAGCAAATCTGTAGAATGGGTAACACTAGATCGTGGGCACTGTATTGAAAGAGATCTCTGAAAAATCTGAAATGAAGCAAGTCTATGACTGCAATCTATGCTCAAGGGGGCAGGAGAGAGATGTGGCCAGAAGGATGAATCTTTTAAAACTAACAGCCACAAAAATTCACTTAGATAATGAGTTGCTCAAACATAAGACCCAAGATCAGGTTGGAATCATTTTACTTCCTAGTGACTCTGTAACATGCCATATTTACAGTTCCCGAAAAAATATGGATAGAGCTTCATGGTCAGGGGCAGAATAAACAAATCTTTAGACCTTTAAAGCTCATTCCTATGAGTCAGAAACTATCAGATAAAATTATATGATGACAGACTACTTCCAAAAGCCTATGTACTATACACTCAGGGGTCAAAATAAAAAAGGACTCTTCTGTATTTGGTATTCCCTGAGCTATTTTTTAGTCTCTGAAGATCTCTTTTCTGTCTCAAAAGAGATAGAAAAATGATAGATTTTTCTCCTGTAGATCCTGTGGAATAATTCTCAGCCAATATTTGATCCTTTCACCCCATAGAAGTCACCCTTAATAGTCATCACCATCTCTATGTTTGTATGGTGAATTTAAATGTAGAAATATCAACCCTGGTTACCTGAAAATTACATACAAAATCTAAATCTGAACAATTTCACCTTAACTTTTCTGCAGTTCTTTACAAAAAACAATCATTTTCTTGAGCCCTAGTAAATTATATGCATGCTGAAGTATTTAGGGAGAAGTATACTGATGTCTATGACTTACTTTAAAATGCAGAAAAATAATAAGATGGATTAAGAGATAAATAAAGACATAGGTATGTAAAAAGCAACTATATTAATGATGAATCCAAGCATTGAGTATACATGTATTCTCTGAATTCTTTAATGCTGTAAGTTAGATATTACTTACAATTTTAAATTACCATTTAACTTATTTATTAAAATTGTGTAAGTTAGTCAAATGAAGAGAAAAATAATAGTCAAATTGTATGAACCTTAGCAAACTGGATGAACAAAAACTCCTATTCTTAACTAAAAATTGCCCCTACAGGTCCTGGGAATGCTCTGAGAGGAAGAGACAGTCAGTTTACCTGACTTTTATCTCTCTATTAAGTCTATTTATTTATTAAATCTTTAATGTTTTCTTCTTCTTTTGGCCTTACATTCTAACACCAATCTCTTTTTCTAAAGTCTTCCAAAGATATGCACCAATGCAATAATTCATGCAACATGTGTGAGTCCCCATAAGTCAGTTTCTCCTTTCCACACAGATGATAAATTCTGAGTGCAATCTCAAAATATTTCACATCTTCCTGCTCAATAAAAGTTCAGAGAGACTTGCAGATTCATTTTGCCACAGTTTTCATTTAGAAGTTCCTCTTTCTCTGCATATCTAACATAGTCTTTGGAGTTTTTTCCCCTCTATGTCTTTCTCTCAGTCTCAATTTCTCTCCATCTCTTTGCTATTCAAGGTCTCTCCTTCAGTCTCTATCTTACTCCTGTATCTGTCTATATGCCTCTGTCTCTCTCTGCCTAGAAATAAAAGAGAAGCAATGTATATGAAAAAAATAATAAAACAAACAATAACAACAAAAGAAAACAAACTAGAGTTTCCACCTAGAAAACTATCCCTGAGTAAAGAAATTTCCTCATACCTGGCAAAGCCTTTTGTGGCTGGTCCTTTCAATTTATCTTTCTTGTCTTCATCCCTTAAGAAGCTGTTTGAGCCTAGGGTACAGCAAGGCTCAAATGCATAATGACACATCAGCTTTTCTGGTGTTTAATACTCTCCTAAGAGAAAGCAAGGGAGGAGGTGGCAGCAAGAGGAGGAGCAAGGACAGTGTTTATGGTGAGTGACACATTGCTTGTGCTCACACATACTTTATTGCCTTTAAATAGAAATGGTCCTTGGTACTTCATGTTGTAAACCCTGGCCTTGAAAATAAATACAAACACTTATCAGGGAGAACATTCTCAAAAAGTAATGATAATAATAATTAATTAAATAGCCTTTTTCAAATTTAATTCAAATTTTCTAAAATAAAAAAAATTGACCTTGATTATTCCTATTTTAATGATTTAGTCTCCACTAAAGTCTCCAGACTATAAACTCGTTGAGAGTAGGGACTGGATATCATTCATCTTCGTGCAGCTCATATCCCCTGGATATCCCCTAGCAAAGAGTTTTGCACATATAATGTCTCAAAACAGCATGTATAATAGATGGATGAATGGATAAATTAATGAACTGAACAATGACAAACACTCCCTGCACTGGTGACCTTCACCAGGCAGGGTAAATAAAGCTCAAGTGTCTATATTCACCTTGGGCTCTCTAAACTAGCTCACACCAACCAGATTAGGGATCAGAATGGAGTCAAAGGAAATATATAAGTATTTACATATGTATATATGTGAGTTAGAGTTAGGGTAAGAGTTAAGCTGCTATAACAAGAGACCTAACAATAATATGGCTTAAAGAAAAATGAAAATCATTTTCCTCTCACCTAATTCAGTCTAACTTGGGTCTTTAGGTCAACAAGAGGCTTTTCCCTACACAGTCATTCAGGGCCTCAGGCTAATATTCAACATGTGGCATCTGAAATTTCTGCAAGTACCACCAGGGTGACCAGTGGGAAGGATGAAAGAGCTAAACCAAGAGATTTCCTCTTAAATAAGTAAGACAGAAGTTGCTCACATTCTCATCATTCACATCCCTTCCACAATGTTTCCTTCACTAAACTGTGAACTGCTCAAGGATAGAAATTCTATCTCCTTCACAATGATTAGAATATAGTAGGAGTTCAACAAATATTTGCAAAATAAGGAAATAGCAAATAATTGCCTCAATAATAAACCTAAACTCCAAAAGACCTTATTTCACTTTGCCTTGTAACTGACATGACTTTTACACCTTAACTCACTCTTTAATGTTAAACTACAAAAGATATGTGGTTATTTCAAGAGAGACCCTAAACAAATGTATATATTGATGAGGGGAAGAGGAAGACTCTTCAGCGAAATTACAAAAACAAAAACAAAAAACGCTTTCGTTAATTAACAAAGGGACATGACAAAATTTGTTCTTTAAAACCACAGACTGTCAGAAACTTCACTGTTTGAAATCATATTTAGTGAGAATGAAACACCTCATTTTTGCCTGGAGGATCTAAGATCTAAGTCATTTTAAAACAGAAAAACAGCCTCAATTTCCATCTGAGGTGCAGAGCTTCAGATAAGGATTTTTCATGCAACATTCCATACTTATCTTAACTTTGAAGTTTCTAAGGAAACCAGACCTTGAGTTCTCATCTCAGCGCAAGCTTGATGTCTACTCCTTTATACACTGTCCTGCTTTGCTGTAAGCAAGCACAATACTGCTTTGTTGAAATCTTCCCAAGACCCCACCCTTTCCCCCAATATATAGCAAGTCTGTATCGTCCTTTGTTTGGTGAGGTGCCCCATTGTTCCTCTGGTATGTGATCCCCTTGGATGGCAAGTGTGCCCTTGGTGACCTGTAACAAAAAGACATTGTTACCTCTAGCCCATTTGTTTACAACACGTATTTATCAAGGTCCTAGCTACTGCCATGAAAAGCACTTAATGATAGACACTGAGAAGACTGGGCAGGTAAACTTCAGTCAAAAGCAAAGCACATTTTTAAACAGACCTAGGCGCTTTGAGGGTATAGTAAACTTTTCAGAAGAGCAAATTTATGTGGTAGACCTGAACCTAGAGTCAAAGGAGTAAGGGAAACCATTACAAGGTGAAACAGTCATTTCCTACTTGCCTACCTAGAATGGTAACCATCCTCCCTATGGGAAAATTTCATTTCACCCTCAGCTCCAGTGGGAGGCAGCTATAGTCCCCACACCATGATTATTCCAGGAGTCAGCATGTGACCCTAGGCTGGCCAATCAAAATCCTTCCTTAGATTCCGCCCCCCCAACATCTCTGGTTATGAAGCTTTAAAGGTTATAATGCTGAATTTGCCTGTTGCCATGGTTTCAGCTTCATGGGGCAGCCTGCCTGATCTCAAAACAGAGGAAAGCAGAGATAAAATCCTGAGAGGAATTCAAGTACCTACCTTTCCAACTTTGTGGGGGGAGGGGAGGTGCATGCACGCTCAAGTTAGTACATTACCTTATTGGTTTAAGTTCAATTTGAATTCTGGTCACCTATAATTCAGAATCGTCACTATGAGTTTTGCATAGGCACAATTTAAAACCTTTCCATGGTCCAATGGTATGTCTTCTTACTTGAGTGTTATTCCATTTCTGTAGATGCAAGCTTGCACTTCTTTTGTCAGACAATGAACACTATATAATTCAACATCTTTTCCTATTTTAATTTGCTACCAGGAAACCTAGAATCAATTACAACATCCAGCTGGAGCAAATGTTTGTACTTTCAGAGAATTTAGCCATAGAAAAAATCTTATAGAACATCTAGCCAAACCTCATTATTTTGCAGAAAAAACTTGAGGTTCAAAAAAGGTGATGCAATTTGCCCAAGGGACACGTAAGCAATTGATAGCCAGCTTCTTCCATAACAGACATCTACCCGCTCTACTTTCTTTACATTCTCTGTTCTTTTATTTGAAAACTGCCTTCAGTAAGAGTGTCTCTATTTTCATCTTCGCTGATAGGAGGACAGACAGCAGAGGATGAAGGGATGTTCCAAGGAAAGTGGAGAGGAAAAGAGGCAGAGATAATGGCATTTAACCAAGGACTTTATACTATTCAGACCCTGCAAAAGCCTGGAAGTTTACACAGAGATGTAGTTCACAGTGATTTCAGAAGAGGAAGGAATTATTAAGTCAGGGAGGAAGAGTTTTAGAGCTAGCAAGAGAAGACCTGGTGCTAAACTGAAGAATTCCTAAAATATGGTTACAGATATAGTGCTTTAAAAACTTAAAGACATTTACTTATACCTAAACAGAGTGAATTAAGCTATATTAGTCATAAATTTGTAACAGCATATTCAATCAGATCTGTATTAAAACCAGGTTGTACCAGAATCTCAGATGTAAGCCATCCCTCACAAGAACTTTTTGAGTAAGAAATAGCAAGAGGGGAAATGATGCAAAAAAATGTAATCTGTGATTCACAATATCCTTGTGGGATCTTTAGGAGATAAGATGCTAGCAGTCATGAAGAAGAGAAATAATTGTCAATTCCATGAGCCAGTATGAGACCCCATCAGAACATATGCTCATTAGCAGACAAACTAACTTCCATTGGTAATAGCAGCTTCATTTCTCTCTCTCAAATTTTGCTTTATTTGGAGGCTGGAAGAGACACTTAAGACTACACAGCCTTGTTCCCCATACCCATCCCCTATAAACATAGAGACATAAAAGACTTCCTCATTTGGGCGCAGAAAGGCATCAAAGATTTTAAACTATCCCCCTCCATCCTCCCCACCCCCCAAACTGGATCCCTGAAGACATGAAGAGTCCTAGTTATCACCAATAAATGCTGGTTGAGTACTCACAGAGGGAGCAGAACTTCACGGGCCTGTTGGAATCTAAGACTAATCCCTAAAGCTATGTTCCTTGGGAGACAAAATTTCTGTACCAATGACAAAGTGCAGACCAGAAAGGATTAGACATCAAACATAAACAGCTAAATTTTGTACAGTCAAAGTCTGAGCTTTTTGGCCTTTCACTGTTTTCCAAACTATACCCAGAATGTTCAGTGATTCTGTCACACGACTTCCTCAGGCTTCAACGAAAAGAGATCAAATCCTATTTTACACAAACCCCCTTGTGAGAGAAAGAGGATTTGCTTTACGTGCTAAAGTCACATAATTAATGTTTACTTAGATAGAGCTTGTGTGAGGAGGAATAACATTCCTCTCTCAAAAAAAAAAATGCTCAGTTTTTATACTATGACTAATTAATTACAAAATGATCAAGAGGTCAGATCAATGATTCCAAGGCTGGCATGAACTCCAGTGACAAACATAATTTATAACTTTGAATGATAAACATTGTTCCCTATAATAAGTATTCTAACAAATGTAGTTCTTTATAACACAAACTAATGTCTCAGAGTTATTAGCCAATAGTCTTTCCAAGATTCGTAGTAAGTAAACTTTTGACTATTATAGAAAACTTTGCCTTCATAGAAAACTGATTTAGCCTGAAAATCAACTTGATGATGACAAGATACAAGTTAAAAGTAAGTTTAATCTCATTTCTTTTACAACCAGTATATGAATATTTTCTAATCTTCCTAATCCTTTGCCTTCTCAAAAGCACTTGCATTGACAACTTACTATCTTTTCAAATTTACTGCTATGAAATTTATTTAAACTTAACTTTAATCAAGGCTAATTCAAATTTTAAAGATAATTCCTACACCAGCTGACTAGAGCACAGTGAATTTTTCCATATCTTAAATGTGATGCGAATGGTAAATTCTTTAAAACACTTTCCCACAGTATGGCATGTAGTTTTCAGTTTTCATCTATGTCCTTGGAGAAGCAGATTGCCCTAGTCTGGAAGTTCAAGCAGTATTTAATCAAAAGGCCACACATCAGAGACGGCTATGCCAGTGCTTCAGGTATTTCCAACCAACACCAGGTGCTTTGCTAATTAGTATAATGACCACTGGAAATAGATTTTCTTCGGTAAAATCTGTAATGTCCTCGATATGCGGATTTCCCAGAAATACTAGAGACATGCCCCTCGTTATACAAGCAGGGTCTAAGAATTTAACAGGTACTTTAGAAATCTTTCTTGAGGCTTGATTCTCAAAGTTTCTGTGTCCAATCCCTGATTTGGGTGGATTCTTGGTCCTTTCACTCACCTAAATGGTGGGCCAAAGCCTGTCCCTAGAACATCGTCACATTGACCTCAGCCTTTGTTTCATGCAAGATGCTATCAGGAGCTCCTACAAGACAAAGTCTAACACTTTCTCCATCTTGCCAAACAGATAGTCTGTAAACTAATTCTAATCCTAACCACATTCTGCCTGTTCATGTCTGCTTAAATATAAATATCTAAATGAATGAATTCAATCTAAAACTTGCTAGCTTCTAACATAATATCAAAGACATATATCTAGACTAATAGTTCTACTTTCTAACCATTGGACACTACAATAAAATAAAATAAAAACAGAGTTTATAATTGTGAACAACCACGTCAATTTAGGTCAGAGTGTAATACTGAGGCATCTACCTTTATTTTATTGATTTTTGTCTGCTTAGTTATAGCAGGTATTTAAAGCAGCTTATAGATACCTTAAGCAATAAAGACAGAACAAAAAGAAAGAGGCCACATAACTTAAAGACAAGAAAGGAAGAAAATAAACCAAAAACTTCTGGCCAAGAAGGGAAGAGCAATTGAGTGTAGAACTTAGCTTTGAGCTTCCTAGCAGGGCAAGAGTTATGTGACTGTTCCAGAGGGTACCTTAAAACAATCCTGGGCCACTCTCATGGGCCACACACAAACAGAACACTTGACAGCCTTGTCGTGTTTACAACCTTCATCCTGGACTGGTCACCTCAACTTTTCTAGAGTTCTATCTCTCAGTCTGCTCCTAATGAATTTAACTCATGTCCCTTGGACTCGTTTCCTGTTTACTTTCTCAGCTTATTGCTCAGACTTAAAAACGCTCGGTATGTTTTGTGAAAACATAATTTGAAAGAAACCATAATCCTCATTTGAATAGATAATAAGCACATCCCAAGTCTTATCCAATTTATTAATGCTGGAACTAGCAGAAAAACAAAGCCAATTCCATGCGGATATGAGAAATTTGGTTTATGAGGTCAGTGGGGAAAAAGAATGCTGAAATCAGAGTGCAAGTCAGATACGGCGTAGATTAATGTCCTAAAGCAATAAAACTTTAATCTTTGAGGTTATCTTTTCTACTGGATGAGAAAAATATTTCTCCCTTCCCAGTTTGATACAACTTAATCTCTAACTTTTCAGATCTGTAAAACAAATGAAATCTAATCAAATTGCAAATAGCAAGCCAAACATGTTTATATTCCCAAAAATTCGGATGGCCCTGAGGCAGACTTATTAGAAAATGCTCTAGCAAGGCATTAAAATGTCAGACAATTGTCTTTTTTTTACTTCATTCCCAAGTTTTAGATAATTTTCCTGAATACATTCTTTTGTCCTAACCTCAACTAACAAGTTTCCTGCTTTCCCTCTGAACGCACTGCTACAAATAAACCCCAGAAACCACCCACTCCGCCACGTGCACACACTCACACGTCATTGCCACCCCTTGCAGCTGAGGCATATCCATGAGGTTTGCTCTGGCTGTCCTGAGAGACCTTGTATATTACATAATTTCTTTGGTCTACAGTAGGGTTCCAATTCAAGGATGAAGTAGAAATTTTCCAAACCATGAAGACCAAAGGACCTCAAATTTTAGTAGTCATAAAATCCTCTAGAGAATTCTGATCCCATAAACTTGGAGGCATGTTCAGGTGTTTTTAGCAATCATCCTCAAGTGATTCTTGCCTTTCTACGTTCTAGTTCAGAAGTCCTCCCACTTCCACTTCCCTCACTTCCCTCCAGTATTGATTCACTTACTTCATGTATTGGTTCACAGGAATCTGCAATAGGATAAAGGATTTACAAATATGTATGAGCTTTTAGTCTGTCTGTTCCCACCTCCCACTCTGGTAGGAGGGATCAGCACTGGGCTACCTTTGCCCGCTCTCCCAGTCAATCCTGGGAACTAAGTAAAAACCCTTTGTTTCAACATGACAGAGGATTCAGCTGAGTGTTCACAGAAAGAGGTGACAGAGGCTGTTCTTGGGCTGAGAAGGAAGGCAGACATGTCCCAAGACTATATCCTTGAGTGGCGTTTGGAGGTCTCTATAGAGGATAGAGCCTGGCCCCTGTGTGCTCACTGAGCCCTGGTAGATGAGAATCCATGTAGGGGTCCTGATTAGGGCAAATTTTCAGCACAACACAACCCAGAGAAGTGCTTCTCTAATTTGCTGGAAGCCAGCTAGGAGGACCAGCCCTGAAGATGGCCACTATATGGTACCAGGAAGCCAGAGGTGGGAGCCCACTGGACTCACAACCCACACTCCTTGCTCCAAGCTGATTCTTATTTGACCCTGTAGAGATGAGAACCCCAATAAAGTCTGAAGTTTAATTTCCTACCTACCTATCAAGGATTCTTGGAAGAGGCCATCCCACTGAGAGTAACAAGTACAGAAAGGATATTTAGTGTAGTCATTGAGAGAAGCGGCTATGGGGCCAGATAGTTCTGGGTTTAAATTCTGGCCCTGCCTCCTATTAGCTGTGCAACTTTGAGTCAGTTACTTAATCTGTCTGTACCTCAGTTTCTCCATTTCTAAAATGAAGATAGTAATACTCCCATCTCATAAGGTCTCTGAGAAGTTCGAATAAGTTAACATGGGAAAAGCATTAGAACCATGACTGACACATAAGTACTACATAGGTGTCTTCTATTAGTAATATTCTAAAATTCAAATGCAGTAATGACTATGTCCTCAAAAACAATGCTCCCTATTAACGAAAATATTTCTCTTCTGACTGTTGCTTTGCTCTTCAGCAAAAAGCTCGGATCCTAAGATTAAGGCTTGTTTCTATAAAGCAGCTGTGGGGTCATTGATGGGAACAGAGGTTGGTAAAGAGATTTGGACCAAGAATGCAGGAATTTGACTTAAGAACTGAGGAATGCAATATGAATTTTGAATATATATAAAATTCCTCTATATGCAGCTGTTCCAATGATTCATTTATTTCACAAATTAACTGTGTGATTGAATTTGAATATTTTTTACCTTTTTATATTGCAAATACATATACATACATGTTCCAGGGTAGAATAAAAAATCTAAAAAATACAGGTAAACCTAAAGGAAAAAGAAACATCACCCATAACTATAACCAACCACTCAGAAATAACTTCAAGGGGCCCTTTTAAGAAGGAAAGCATACCTTGCTTTGTTCTTTGAAGGCTGTTTCCTTATAATGTTTGGAAGTGGTGTCAGATGAGCTGGATGCTGCTGAGAGAAAGAAAAAGAACTCCCTCCCGGTGAGCAGAGATGAAGAAATGGGTTGACCATGTGATTGTCAGCATCTGAACTTATCTCTTTGATCTGCATGGGGCAAGCCACAGGCAGCAGGGTTTTCTTCTCAGGTCTTTTATAAATTCAAAGAAGAAAAGCTGAATTTTCAGCAAATTTCAACCTCTGGCCCCAGCTTCCGAACACAATAACTAGAGATGTCAGTTCCTCTGCAAAACTCATTTCAAAAGATGAAATGAATGAGCTGACTGCCAGAGGAAAGAGGGAAAACTCTGTTTCCTCATCTATCCAATCACAGCTTGGACCCGAATTCAGGCTGCTCCCATGCATGTACAGCCCAAGGACACTGATCCAGCCACCCTGCTGGCCAAGAGGTAAGGTACACCCTTGTTCTGCATTCTCCCTGAGCAGTTTCCTTTTTCCTAATCTGGAAAAAGGCAGGTCTCTTAATTAAAGGAGAGCCTTGGAAACAGCGACTTAGAGGCAAGTACTTTATTTGAAAGGTGAGCCCACGAAGCAGGAGCTGAGGAAACAGAGAGAGTGAGACAGGGACAGGAAAAATCCAGATATGAGGCTGCATTATTGACATCACTGCTTCTGAGAGCAAGGGGGAACTCTGTGGGGGAGAGGGGGAGTCGGGGAGAGGCTTGATTGTACTGCCACCTCCCAAAAGACATGCTGAATGCCTCTGAGAACTGTACACCTTAAAGACATGGGATCAGCACAGTAATCTCCTGGTTACTGTTCCCCATTAGTGGCAGGTTTCTCCCAAAGGTGTCAACTTCAGGCCAAGCTTACTAGAAGGTCCAATGGACTCCCTTAGCATTAGAGAAAGTCCAGGTTAGAAATAGGGAAAACAAAGGGACACACACTTGAGGGGCCGTATTAAGCATGAGAGGATTCTGGGCTCTTCCAGAACTCTCTACTGCAGCTGCTCTGAAGCCAGAGATAGACTAAAGGAATGCAACATGGAGTGCCAGCTTGCCTGCTGCAGAATGGTATAAACTGGCTACAGCCCATCCTGTTCCCAATCTCTAGACCTCTGGCTTCAGGCCCATTTAATGGATAGAAAAATTGAGGCTTGGAGTTTAAATGGCTTGCCAATTTTGCATCCTCAGGAAGTAGGAGCAAGGACTGAACCTGTATCTCCTGCTTTCTGACACAGTGCTCCTTTAGTCCCCACCCTACTCAGGTGGGAATACACTGAGATCTTCCTTCTGTTCTTTTCTTATAAAAAGCTTCCCCATACCTGGCAGTCTGGAGCAGCCTGACACTTCCACTGGGGCCCCTGGGACTGTTGCCAGTTGGCATATGTACCTGAGGTTAAATACAGGAGCTGTGAGTTCTTGGCTCCACCACTTCCTGTTTGACCTTAAGGCAGTTACCTAGTTTCTCCGTGTCTCTGGTTCCTCAGCTGTAAAATGGGACAATTATAGTACTTAAAGCATATCACTTAATGAGGATTATATCAATTAATACTTGGAAAGCATTAAAAAGTCAGCCCAGTACTTGGAAAGCACTCATTAAATTCATTTACCATGCATTCAACAAACATTTATTGAGCACCTACTTTACATTAGACACTGTTCTGAGGATACAGCAGCAAATGAACAAAGACCCTTTTCTCTTACTTCCTAGACCAGCAATTCTCAAACTTGACCAAGCATCAGAATTACTTTCAGGGCTTATTAAAACACAGGGTAATGAGCCCCACCACTGAGGCTTCTGATTCAAAAGTGTTGGGTGGGGCCAGGTAATTTGCATTTCTCACAAATTCCCAGGTGAGGCTGATACTTCAGGTCCAGGGGGACTACTTGTCCAGAATCAGTGTCTGGAGGGGAGAGAGCAAAGATAAGTAAATGCAGTGTATGTCAAATGGTAATTAGTAATATGGAAAAAAAACAGAGCTGTTCAAGGTGGGGGTTACTACTCTCAAAGGGGCTAGAGAAAACTTCTCTGATAAGGTAGCTAGAAGAAAGGCCTGAAGGAAGTTAATGAACAAGTCAGGTATTCTGAAGGGAGAGAGTCCAAGGCAAAAAAATAACAAGTGCAAAGGCCCTGGGGCAGGAGCACACCTTAAGAGATCAGGGCTGCTGCCGGTAAAAGGACACCTCGGTTTCAATCATACCAGGAACACAGGCAGCATGGTAAGTGCAGCGCAGGCTGAATTTCACCCTCTCTGTCCCCTCTGCTGGGTACTTCCTATAGGACACAATCCACTCAACAGATTGTGGTGGCTCTGGAAGGGCTCAAGGGACAGCAAGGAGGTCTAAGCAGCTGGAACCCAGTAAGTAAGGAAAAGAGTAATAGATGAGGTAAATATGAAGAACCTTGTAAGTTGTAGTAAAGTCTCTGGCTTTTACCTTGGGTGAAATGGAAGCCGTCAGAGGTCTCTGAGCTGAGAAGTGACATGATCAAACTTAGAACAACTCTGCCTGCAAGAGGGAAAATAGACAAATGGAGGGGAAAAGCAGAAGCAGGGCAAGTATTGAGGTGGCTATAAATACTAGTTTCATAGAACTATTATTGCAGAAATGCCTTCTAGTTATAAGCCTAGTGGTGCCCAGCCCTGAGGGGCATACAACCTACAAGGGCAGTAGTTATAAGAAACTCTTCTGCATCATATTTCAGCTAAATACTCTGATTTGAGGCAATCGCTATTATGCATTTTTCCTACATTGTATTATTTAATGTATCAAGAATTCCATGAGCCAAATATTACTAATACAGATAAATAAACTGAAGCTCAAAGGGTATAAAATATCTCCCCCAAATTCTCACACCAAGCTCTCTCAAACCCCAAATAAGGGCCCATGTATCATTCTATTGCCTCCTAGACAAGAGCCAACACATTGCAATTAACTAATGAATAACTTTTTTAAATTTAGGTTAGTGCTGCTTCAAGACTGTCCCTATAATACTGTCATTCTCAATTCACTTTCTCCCATGTTTTCTTGGGCTGAAGAGGACTGGAGTTGAGCCAGTGAGCTAGACACTGCATCTAACTCTAGTAAACCTCTGGAAACTTCATTTGAAAGATTTTCTGGAGAGGCTGAATAGAAAGTTCAAGAACCACCATGAATGGTCCACATTAGTGTTGCTGTGTAATAAACTACCCAACACTTAAATGCTTAAAACAACATCTTATTCTGCTCATAGTTTTGTAGGTCAGGAATTTAGGACTAGCAGTTTTCTCTACAGTTAGGGTCTCTGATGCGGATGCAGTTACATGTCAGCTGGGGCCGTGGTCATCTAAAGACTCCACTGTCCTGGATATCCAAGATGCCTCCCTTCCTTACGTGCCCAATAGTTAGTCCTTTCTGTGACTGTGAGTTCAGATGGGCTGTCAATCAAAGTGCCTACACGTGGCCTCTCCAACTGGGCGGTTCCAGGGTGTTCAGACTCTTCACAGTGGCTGTTTTCCATTGCGTGAGGATCCCAAGAGAACAGGTGGCAACTGCATAGCCTTTTACGACCTAGCATTGGAAATCATATAGCATCCTTTTGCCACTGCTATTTGTCAAAACAGTCATAGCCCACCCAGCCTCAAAGAGAGGGGACATAGATCCCACTTCTCAATGGGAAGTATGGCAAAGAATTTATAGACATGTTGTAAAATGTCCACAAAAATATCATCTGGCAATGTTCAGAAAATGTCTGCCTAACTCCAATACTTTGCTGGTAGGATGATAAATTGGCATAAATCCCATAGAAACCATAATTTTGAAATTATCAGAATTATAAATGTATATACTCAGACTGAGCAATCTCACTTCTGGGAATTTATCTTACAAATGTGGTCAACTCAAATCACTACAAGTTGTCTTTAATATTTCAAGATTATTAAACATGTAGGGCCAGCATTTCCACTAAAATAAACAAACAAAAAAAAGGGGCATTTCTCCATTTAAGGAGACCACAAAATTATTAAGTATATTAGATAATACCAACTATTATTATGTAGCCTCCAATGTGCCCAGTATGCTACCAGCTTTACATCCATTGTTTCTAATTCTTTGTACAACTCTTCAAGATTAATTATTTCTATATCTCTGGGGGTTTGGAGAAAATGGAGAAATGTGATTTGCCCAAGGCCGCATAGCAAATTAAGTAGGAGACCTAAAACTTAGATCCAGTTCTGCCTGATTCCACATCCTGTCCTCTAGACAGAATCATAATTCAGTATTTATTATATGTTTTTATCTGAGAATCTCTAATCTGTCTGTGTTTCCAAACCATTGCACAACATAAGAGAATATTCCATTACAAGTTGTTTCCTATCAAGAGTAACATATAAAGATAACTTCACATAGTTCTTTGAAGGAGAAAGACTATGAGATTAATGTTTGTACTGAATATCTCCTTAGAAATGGAAATTATTCTTGCAATGTATAAGTAGAGCAAGTGTTAGTTTGTATATCTTATTAAGAAATTCCTGGAAACTGAATCTCAGCACGGTTTTCCCTCATCTCTAATCTTGCCTACATTATGTAAGGACAACTGAATGATTTGAGAATAAAGGTTAAAAATAAATGGATCAGTAATGGCCTTTCATTGCCCGAACAAAGGAGCAGACATAGATAATAAGCAAAAATTTTGCATTAGCAAATTAGCCAACATCCTCGCCACATCCTGATTCCTCACAAGCATCATTGGCTGGAGGCACCTATGGAAGGGCTTGCCTCACCCCAACACTTAACATACACACATGCACACACACACATGCACATTCACACTCTCTGCACCCATTTACTTCTGCTCTTCTTCACTGAAATATAAACACACAGAACATTCTCCATCTTAGCAAACTCTTTTCCTGATCTCTTAGGCTAAATGGATCCCTCTCCTGCTCAGACATTTACAATAGCTCCATATTGCTGATTGCAGCAAATCCAAACTCTTTCTAGAAACAAACTTAAAAAGGACTTGTAAAAAATAACTGATGAAGTATCACTCACTCTTTTCCATTCTGCTTCACTTAGTCCAGTCCCCAAAACTGAATCCACTCCCCTTCTCATGCTTTTTGGGTCCTATTTCTCTCTACTTACGTCTCTTCACTCTCCTCCACCTTTCCTGATTCTACCTAGCCTTCTGGACTTATATCTAGATGCAGCTCCTCCAAGAACCTTCCTGTAGTACCCTAGGCCATTATGGCCCTCCCTTCCTCAATGGCCTATGTTATTTAAGACCTTTCAGATGCAACTTAACAGTTGGTCATCTATAATACTTCAAACTCTCTAATTCTGCAGTCCACAAATATAAGAGTTACTTGGAACATTTTGAAAAGATTGCTAGATTCCATTCCCAGGGTTTCAGATTCAGTAGATCTGGGCTGGTGTCCAAGAATTTGCATTTCTAATAAATTCACTGTTTCTGCTGATGTTGCTGGTCTGCTAATCTGGGGAATGTAGTGTGAGAACAGACTGGTGTGGAGGAACGTACACACTGCTTGCTTGCTCTTTGAACCTAGGCAAATTGCTTAACTTCGTCTCCGGTTCTTCATCTGCAATAACATTATCTGGAAGGACTATTGTAAAGAATGAAATAATGTATTTTAAATGTTTAGTACAGTTCCTGGCGCATCATAAGAGCTCAATAAATAGTATCTATTATTTCTAACAACAAAAAAAAAAAGACAAAACTTCCTGGGGATTACCTATATAACAAGGCTCTGGGCTATAGGCTTGTTGGCAGGGCTGCTGCATTTCCTGCCAGGGCCTGAAAAAAAAAACTACATGAATCTTAACTCACCAATTTATTTTTTATCTGGAAAGGGCAATTAAGGATAATACATCCCAAGTATGCTGTAAACTCACTAACAGGGGTTTATAAGACCCTTCTCAAAGCTAAACATACCAGTGACTGATTTACTTTCAATTCAAGGTAACTGATTTCCAATGTTTAGTCTGTAGAAATATTATTTTTACTTTATTGTAAATTCTAGCACCTGTGAATGAGTTAAATATCTTAAGTTTATCCCAAATTGTACTATCTTGGTTTGTCATTAAGAAAAACAAATCCAAAAGAAAAAAAAGTAGAATCTTAAAACCTTAACGAATAATTTATAATTACAAACTCCAGGACTAAGGCCAGGGGGTGGGGCAGAGAGGAGGGTGCAGGGAGAGGTGGCTCCTATGCAGCCTAATCCAAACAGGGGAAAGAGATTTGGGTTCAGAGGTTTAGCATCCAGCTTGGTCAGCCCCTGTCCCACTGGCATCCAGAGTGAATGGAACTACAGACCTTGACAGCTACAGTCTCAGGCCTGGATTTTTCTTGGGACCTCCTGGGGACCAGGACATAGAATGGAGCTGACAGAGCAAAAAGGAAGTCTATTATGTGTATCCTCCAAAACCCTCACCCCACTGTTCCCCCGCCAAATCCAGACCAAGGTCTCACACCTTTTTAAACATACCACTCATACATAGTACCTGGGACATGATAGGTGCTCAAGAAATGACAATTTGCTTAGTCAAGTCATTAAACAAGAAAGCATTAAAAGGTTTGTTTTTTTTCTGTTATGACACTGGTGCAACATATGATGGCCATGGTAAATTCCGGAAACAATTTTAGTAATAAGAAATCAATGGGTATATAGGAATCAAATACATGAGATTGTTTTTTTTTTTTTTCCCATACCTGTATCAGTTAGGGTTTAATCAAAAAAGCAGAACCACTAGGAGAAATATAAATAATAAAGGCTTTATTAAAGGGATTTGAACTTACATAATCATGAGGCCTGGTTAAACAGTATATGCAGGGCTGTCATTTTCACATCTGGTGCTGAGGACTGAGTCGGCAGGGCTGGTTGGCAGAACTCAAGATAAACATGAAGTGGGGAAGAGCAGGACGAGCTGGAATATGCAAAGAAAGCACAGGATGAACAAAACCATGTCAGTCTCTCACTGCCTCCCAGCCACCAACTTCAGTGATACAGTTGACCTGCACCTCCAGGCGAAGGTGACCTTTGTCATGGAAATAAATACACATCTGGCCCAGGAGTTGGACAAGCCGTAGAGGAGGTTCTGCAGAAGCAAAAGAGTTGTAGGCCCACTGCTGCCCCACACCCATCAGATGAGCCAGAGAATGAGCTGCCACAGCAGCTAGTGCCCAGCACCACCTTCTAAACATTAGAAACAGTGTAGCTACTGCTACAGTTATGTGCTCCAGGCTTCACACAAAAGGTCTAATCGGGTGCTCCCACACTAGACAAAAACTATGCAGGGAAGGAAACTCTGGAAAATGTAGCTCCAACTTAGAAGAGTAGGAACCACAAATCCACCAGGACACTAGGATAGCTAAAACTCACCTACATGTGTGGCCAGAAGCAGCATCTCCTGAGCGTGAACTGCCTTGCTCCAGTTCAAAGAGGTTCTAAGCATAAGAATCAGGTGGACGAGCTGGCAATCAACACTGATTTGCAGTTAATACTTTTAGAAAAGATAGTGAGAAGAAGAGGAGCAGGTTCCAAGCTGCCACTTTGGACATTTTAGCACCTATCATTCATTTCAAAGGGTGTTAGAACCGATTAGACAAGTGAGATCCCTAAAGATAGATTCCTGATGAGCTAGCCCTCCAGAGCAAGATGAGGAATATAACCTAGAGTTGGAAAATAGACTGCATAAAATCCCCATGATGTTTGTGTAAAAATGCAGATTACTTAACAACCATGGCACAGCAAGTCTGGGGAAATTCCCAGGAATCTGTGTTTCGACTAACACCCAAAGCGATTCTCACGCCTTATTCCACACTTTAAGAAAGACTTCTCTAGAGTTGTGCAAGTCAGCTTGCAAACTCCCAAGTCCATTCTGTTTGCAAAAGCTGGCAATGGTAAGTTATTTTAATTGAGGGAACATTATAGAAAGCAGTGGGAAATAAAAATCTGCTATTTATTTTAGCATGACGTTCTAAAGGTTATTTTAGAAATCTATTAAAGGTTCATAAATATTATTTGCTTTATTAATAAAGAGCTTTATGTCTGCCAAATTACATCCTCCACAGTCTAACAGCCCACACATTTTTGTCACCTCAAAGCAGTCAAGGATATGGAATTGCCACCTAGTGGCCACTGTGAGTACGTGCTAAGTGCAAAGCAAGACATCCGAAGTATTTGTGGATGTCTGAATGTGACAGGTGCAGCACAGCAACAAATGAGAAACTGGACTTTGAGAACAGCCACTGGCTTGAATTTGATTCTTCAGTCAAAAATGACTGTGATAATTTTCTGCGTCCTGCTTTGACTGCTTTAGAGAATAGAAATAATGTGGACTTTGGAATTCGGCAGACTTCCATCTCCTGAAAGCCATGCCCACATTTGGTGCCAAGCCTCACATCTTCTTAGCTCACCATCTTCAGCTGTAAAGTAAAGGCAATTTGCCTTGGTTTCACTGAGTGTCTCTCAGTGTTCTCCCCAAGCCTTCTCTAAGGCAGAGGACGCTTGGGACAACTGTGGAAATCTGTATCATTCGCACATATGTATACACCCATGTAGGAACCTTAATCACAGGGACCCAGAGTCATAACAAAATTTTCACTTTTCTCTCTCAGGCAGACAATTCTGAGGAACATTCTATCTAGCTCCTCAGAAGATTCTAGGAGACAGAACTGGGAAGCTTCCATCGCCCAGAGTGATGACCAATTCAAGAAAATCTACCTTGTATTAGTTTTTCTTCCTTCCATTCATGTCCCCTGAGAGCACTTGCCAAAATAAATTACCTACAGGCAAGCCCCTGTCTCATGCTCTGATTTCTCAGGGAACTCATGCTAAGACAAAGTATAGCCTGAGGCAATTTATTTATCCTCTGTGGGCCTTAGTTTTCTCAGCTGCAAGATGAGATTATTGCAATTTGCAATATCCTCACCAGGATATTGAGAAAATTAAATGAAATCCTGTAGGAAAATCACTTTCACAGTGTCTGATCCATAACAGAATTTCATCATTCTAATAGGTATAGTGAAATCTCATTTAATTTCCATTTTCCTAATGACATATGATGTGGAATATTTTTTCATATGTTTATTTGTCATTCGTATATCTTCTTTGGCAAGGTGTCTGTTCAGATCTTTTGTCCACTTTTTAATTAAGTTGTTCATTTTCTTATTGTTCATTTTTAAGAGTCTTTGTATGTTTTGGATAACGGTTCTTTATCAGATATGTTTTCGGCAAATATTGTCTCCCAGTCTGTGGCTTGTCTTCTCATTCCTTTGAGATGAATTGGTTTTTACCTCTAATTATGTTATTAATACACTATAAAAACTATAAATAAACTATAAAAAGCTTATAAATAACTTTCTTTTTTCATCCAAAAGTACATTAGTACTCTTATGTGGCAGGCATCTACTAAGCACTAGGAAAATGATGGCAAATAAGATTACAAGCCTTTCTCTCAAAGAACTTCCTGACTAGTAGGGAGACTAAGAGGCAAAGAGAAAATTACGATGCAGTATGATCAGTTCCATAACTGGAGAAGGTGAGAAGAGCCTGATCCTTTTGGACATGAGGAGTGTTCAAGGAAGGCTTCCTGAAAGAGGTAGCTTAAAGAAAGAAAAGCTAGTTGGACACAGTTGAGAAAAGGTAGTAGCAAGCATTTCGGCAGCAGGGACAGCATAGATAAAGACCTAGAGGTGAAAGAATACATGGCTTCACAGGACTGTGCAGATTGCAAGGGGCAGTGAAGGATGCAGAGTAAGACAACCTGGTGGTCGGATCACAGAGGGAGTGATGCCACACTAAGGAGTTGGGACTCAGTGTTTTTACATAAATGGGGGTTCATGAAAACATTTTTTATTTCCTGAGAAGATAATCTTAGAATAAAGGTAGCCCAAACCAAATTGATGCTTCACAAAAGGAGATGTTTTATTAAAAATATCTAGCATCTGGAAGATTTTACTCACCAAGAATTTAAAGACAGAGTGTGAGGGATATTAATATGGACTTCATTGCTACTTCCTACTTATCTTTTGGTGATCAACATTGAAGTCACCCTCATATGTGAGCAGGCATGTGTGCGAGTTCCCACATCTGTCTGACCACTGCGTCCACCTTTCTCCCCACACCCCAAGCTAAAACAGCCAGATCCTCAGTCACTGCTGCCTCCTACATAAATATCTCAGCTCCTAGGCTCCCATTTTATTGTCATGTTCTGAGGGAAGCAGTGCTGCTAAGATCAAACCAAACCAGCACTTCTAAGAATGAACCACCAGAATACTCTCTAATGCAAACCTGTATGCCTCTGGCCACCCAAGCAAAGACTCCTTACTTGCAAGAGTAGTGCCTCTCCTTTGAATCGACCGTGTCTAACCCAATGCACAGCTTATAATAAAACTCAATAAATGTGTGTTAAATAGACTGAATTTAACACACTAACAAATGATGTCAAAATCAGCCTGGGTGTATGTGATAATTAAATATTTCAATATTTATAGGTGAACAGAAAACCTCTGTAATTTTAACCTTTTCCACCCACTTCAGAATAATTTGCTCAAAAGAATATTTTTTAAATACTCTCCTAAATATTTCCTTTCCCTTTTTCTTTTTTATATAAATAGGCCGAGATAAAGAGAAAGTAAAAAATATATATGTCCTCTCAGTAAACAGAAAAGAAAAAACTGAAATATATGAAGAATTCTGTGGAACTGAGCTTCCCTGGGATCTCCTGATGCTAATACACACATTTTTTTCTTTTTGTAAAGTGACTCTTTAGTATAAAGCAAACACAAAATCAATGATTGCAAGGTGAAATTTGTCATCCTTTCCTGGAATGAAGCCTCTGAAATATTTCATTAGAAATAGTTTACTGGAAGATTTTAGTCACCAAGAACAGAAAAAAGAAAGAAAAACTGAACATGTTGGTCTACTTGAAATTTATAAACTTTAATCCCCTGTAAGAATTAATGATAATAAGAACTTTGGTAGCCTGGGTTTTCCAAAGATGGCTGTAGCAGTATCTCTACCCCACATGCTCTTCCATCTTGTCACTCCCCTATCAAGAAGTGGCATCGATGTCCTTCCCCTTTTAACTAATTTATAACTAGTAGAACGTGAGGGAAGCACCACTGTATGACTTTCAAGGCTAGATCATAAAAGGCCACATGGCTTCTGCCTTGCTCTCTGGGCTCCTGCAGCCCTATGTGACCATTTATCACATCTACCCTGGGCAGCCATGCTGAGAGGAAGCCAGGTCACACGGACAGACCATGTGTAGGCTCTCTCATAGGTGGTCTTGGTCTTCAAGTCCCCCCAGCCCTGACACCACACACATGAGAAAACAAGCTTCAGATAGTTCTAGCCCAAGCTGGCATGCCACCCCCAGCCTTTGAGTTTTCTTAGTTGAGGCCCTAGACATTGCGGAACATGGATAAGCTGTTCCCTCTGTGTCCTTTCCAAATTCCTGACCCACAGAATCCATGACACAACAAAAGGGTGCTTGTTGTATGTCCCTAACTTTAGGGTGGTTTGTTTTTTAGCATAGTCAATAGAACAACAGCTTGTACACACCTAAGGTTTACTGTGTGCTAATACTACTCTGTGTACTTTACATGTATTAACTCAGCAAATGTTCACTATAATTTTATGAGGTAGGGACCATTATTTTCTGTTTTACATTGAAGACACTCTATCCAGTACTGTAAGACCAAGACAAAGAAGAGTAGTGGTAAATGGTGCATTTGTGTGTCTATCTGAGAAGTGGGAAATTTAAATATCTTCCACAGACCACATTTCAGCACTTTTATCTTTCACAAACTCAACTGTTTTAGATTTTTGTGTATATGCGCAATACACAAATATACTCTCATTGTACATTGTCTCAGAAAACTCCTAGGCACCATTCCAGATCCTCTTGACCCCATCGGTCTTATTTCAGCTGCTGCCAGCAATTCTTTGTGGATTCAGACCCCTTCACACTGCTGATATGTATAGTGCCTCTCCTCAAGCCTGTGCTACACATCTCTTACCTACTGCCCTGGCTTCCCGTTGACTCCACCCCAGAAACCTGCTCAGCAACCTCACTCATGCAACCCAGAACTGCCAGAATAATTAACTCTCCATAGACCAATGGGAGAGAGAGCTAATGAAGAAGTACTTACCCCTTTGTCTCCACTTCTCCAGACAGGCCTGAGAGTGAGCAGTTTTGACAGCCTCTTGCAGAGGAGTTCCATGGGATTAAACAAAACAGCCAATTCAACATCTTCGTACAGGTTATACGCCCCCTTCCCTGCCTCATGCCTTCTCCCTCAGCTTGCACTTTCCCATAGCATAGGAGCTTGACTGCTTACTAAGACATTTGGTATTCAAACAGCATTCAGGTGTGCTTAGCAGTATGCAAAAACTCTCCTTTGTAAACACTGCCAGCACTTCTCCCACACCCTAGTTCATCCCCAGAGCTAAGCACTATTAATAATTTGCATCTGTCCACTCTCCTCTTTAGGCATTTATGTATATACATATTTTTATATATAATATACACACAAATAAATGTTTATATATACATAAACATATACATTTTAATTTTTATATATTAAATCATACTATTAGAATTATCCTGAGCATTTTGTCTTGTTACTTAGCAATATATCTTGGATATCTTCCCAGGACATTTAAGTTTGTCAAAGAATAACTCATACATATAGGTAGTGATTCTGCATGCTAATTAGTTGTTTCACATGTGAATCATTTACTCACATATTAACAAGTCAGTTGGTAAAAAGAGTGAAGAAACAAAAACAAAAACATAATTTACAAAAGACAGACTGCAAAACTTATAATAAATCTTATTCTCACATTTTTTGGGGAAAAATGTTTAGCTGGTAGCTGGCAACAGAACCAGAGTGGGTATTCTGTACTTGAAAAGGCTGATCAGGCATAAAATTCATGGATTCTCCATAAAATCCTGAGATTTTGGTGATAGAGACCCATGACAGGCCGCCTCTGTGGAACGTCTGCCAGGATGTCCAATAGCACTTCCACTTTAACCAGGTCTGTGACATTTACAGCAGTAGAATCTATCCAGTGTTAAGGACTCAGAGTTGCTTGGTCAAAGTGCCCTCGTCCTGTAGTATGGGAACCTACACCCCACACGGAGAGCTGGGATGGACCAGAGTGAGGGGTGAGCTTGAGAAGACACTAGTCCTCATATACACCCAGCTCAGAAAGCCCCAGGCTGTTGACTTGAATTCCCTGGCTCTCTCCCTATACACGGCTTCTTAGCCAGAAACAGCATAAGCAAAATTTTGAAATCCAGGCTTACAAGGGGCTTACTGAAGTAGCACAGCTCAGGAAATCCTCTCTAGTTGATGAGAGGGAGAACTTCAGGCTTCTCCCCTCCTCAATTTCCTTAGAATTTCAGCCTCTCAGCCTCCACCAAAATATAGGGCCTCTAAGCCATACTTTTTTTTTGCATACTTTTGAAATGTAGGGAAGTTCACAATGTGTACACAGATCACACAGACATATGTACACACACACACACACACACACACACACACATACACACACACACACATCATTCATTTTGAGGAATAATGTGGAAGGACCAGGAAAGAGAATAAGCCAGGCCCATCCCCATCATTCTAGCATTTAGGTATCAAAACCACACCCTGCACAACTTCAAGAAGCATGTTTCCTGTCCTGCTTCAGTGTTTCTAGAACTCTAACACAGTCAAGAATCACCTGGAGATCTTGCTAAATGCTGATTGTGGTTCAGTAGGCCTGAGGCCAGCAAAGTTGCATTCCTACAGGCTCTCAATGCTGCTGATAGAGGGACCACACCTTGAGAAGCAAGGTCATAATGCACATGCATGCTATCCTGAAATTGGGCAGTACACAACCTAAGAGGCTTTGGCAAGCAGCCCTGGGCCCCTCTGACCTTGTCTGCACCAGCTATGAGCGTCCCCATCATTCTGTTCCTCCCATTCCTACAAACCTCAGCCCAGTAATGAGATCTTCTTTACCCTATCTTTGCAAAGCGTTTGGCCTAGAATTCTCATTTCATTTTCATACCCTAGGCTGGATCCTACTCTTTGAAGATCCATCGTAAACTCACCATGTGGCTTGAACAAGTCACTGAACTGATTAGAGAAGTGTTCTCATCTTTCATATAGGTAGTGATATGTTTGGATATTTATCCATCCATTCAACAGTTGAGACTTACATGTGCCAGACCCTCAGCTGACAGATCTCCCACGTTCTATGAAGCTCAGAAAAGATATGCATGAAACTACCTACAAAGCCAGAAAGATTTCCACCCCAAAGTGTGATTACAAATGTTCACAGCAGCTTTACTCTTAATAGCCAAAAACTGGAAACAATGTTCAAAAAGACATAAACAAATAGATAAACAAATTGTGCCATATCTTTACAATGGAATGATATTCAGCAATAAAAATAAAATTCATTACTGATGCACACAATACCATGGATACATCTCAAACATTATTCAGAACAAAAGAAATCAGGCATAGTATATAAACTGTGATTCCGCATTTCTAAAACTCTAGGAAAGACAAAACTAACACAGAATGACAAAAAGCAGGTCAGTACTTGCCTGAATTTGGAGAGGCAGAAGATTGATTGGGAAGGGGAATGGGGAATTTTGGGAGTGATGGTGTTTATGTGGGATTTATAAATTTACCAGAAGTCCTGAAATTATACACTTAAAACATGTGCATTTTATTATATGTAAATTGTACCTAAATAAAACTGGTTTTTAATTTGTAAAAAATATAGAAAGGACTGAGTAAATATTACCACTTCTTATTTATAGTATTATTATTATTCTTTTAAAAGTTGCCAGCCGAGCAATGGTCATTTATTGCTTCGTTCAACAAATATTTTAATCCCGTAGGCCAGGCACTGAAGGTTAAAACAAAATGGATGAAACTGTTCCCCTCATAGAAAAAGAAAGACTTGCACCCATAGTTTAAGCACCATTTGAAATTGCTAAAAGAGAGGTAAGTCAGAGGCTGGAAGGGCCAGAAGAGCAGCATATCTAAGTCGGCCTGAGGAAATTCACAGTTGTCCCAGACGGAGGGGTGCTTGAAATGAGTCCCAAAGGCAGAAGAGCAAAGCAGAGAGGAAGACAGGGAATTTTTAGGCTCAACTAGAGGCAGGAGCACTGAATCAGGTGTATTAGAAGGCTTACGATTCATTGGTCTGGTTTTGCGGAAATAATGGGAATGAGACTTTTTAGCAGGGTGCTTCTCACATTTTAGCTGAATTTGAATCATCTGGGGCTGCTGAGGGGTGTTGTTTGTAGCCAGATTGCTGGGCTTTACCCCTAGGTTTCTAAATCACTAGGTCTAGGTGGGTCCCTGGAATTTGCCTTCTCACAGGTTCACAGGTGATGCCGATGCTGCTGGTGCAGAGACCACACATGGAGACCCGTTGTTCTGGATTTAAAACGAGGCCTGGGAAGCTCAAGGCCTGTTATCAGCAAGACTCGGCCGTGGCTCCATAGCCTTGAAATTCCAGTGCTCAGGAAGAAAGCACATCGTGCTAATGATGCCAGGACAGAATGAGTGAGTTTCTTCCCTGCAGTCCCATCTCTGCTGTGTGGGTTCATGTTCTCAAAGTTTCCTTTTTTTTCTTCCTAATTTTTTCCCATGACACTTCAGGCTACTTTGCTCTTGATCCTGCAGCGTGTCTGAACACCGCTTTACTAGGCTCCAGCATCTCACAAGTCTTGTATGCAAACAAAGCTTTTTTGAGTTATCTGGGCACAGGTGGCTGACCTTGAGGTATTTGACTCCTGATGCTTCAGTCTCTGACTTTTTGTAGAAACTGTCAATTTGCCATGACCTTCTTTATTTCTCTTTTCACGGAAAAACGGAATAATTTTCTTACCCACAAATATTGCCCTGTGACTTTGCACATAGGAAGAGCAAAATTAACTGGCCTTGGTTTCTTGATTATATTGCCTCACTTACTGTTAAGACATCAATTTTTCATGTCATTGACAGATTGGAGAAATTGGAATTAGAATCAGAAAACAGAAGATTCTAGTGAAAGAGAACACAAAATAAGCTTTTTTTTGAACTGATTGATAATAACTGGCCCATTTGAAACGTTAGGTTCAGCTATATAAAACTGCTATTTTTGAAGGTGAAATAATCCTTTCATAATATTCAGTGTAATTAGGTATGTCCTAATTGTTTATAAATATATATATTTGCTTATATATCCTAATTTCAAAGATATCCTTTTATATATATTTAATAGATACTAATTACATATAAAAGCTTTAATTGTGTATCTAATTTTAAGTGTATTTTGACTATATATTCTATTATATAACCTAATCAGGTATTTATATCACATATATCCTAATTACATTTAAGATATAGATCTCCTACTTATGTATCTTTGAAACACTTTATTATTATGTATGTGTATATGTATGTAGATAGATAAAAATTAGGATATACCTAAAATTACATTATATTATATTAGAAGTTATGCACACACATTCACTGCCAATTGAATTCAAAGTCTGGCCTGCAAAAATCAGGATGTTAATATTCACCTTTGTGTGTGCTCCGCAGATGTAGGTGGATTTCTGAGCACGCACCACCACCTTGCGTCTTCTTGTAGAATTACATGGAAGTATCAGGATTTGTTGCCCTAGAAGGGACTTGTCACTCATTTATTCATTTAATAAACAATTATTTAACACCTACTGCCCCGGCCGGCGGGGCAGGACAACGCGGGTCGAAGAGGATCCTGTGGAGGATGGGGGGAGGGGAGAGACAGGAGATACGAAGAAATGGAGGCAAGACAAAGTTCTGATCAAGCCTCCAAATTTTATTTTTTCATGGCCGCATATATACTGGGGGAACAAATGGGGGCAGGACTGACTAGGCAGGGGGATACTTGTTACAATTTCATTGGTCCTTGGTTGATGGGGTTAGGGGGTACAAAGGTTAGAAGTGAAAAGAGGAACAAGGAGAGGGGCTCCTTGGGCAGGTCCACAGCCATTCAGTAGGTCCTTCCCTATCCGGCGGGTATGTTAATACAGTCTGTGGTTAACTATTCCCTGGAGCATTATCTGCTCCTGCATTCTTTAGATAGCATACAGGTTTGCTAATGGCCAGGTTCTATGCCGGGTGGCTGGGTGGTCAGGATGAGGGTCTTGGCTCCCAACAACCTACTATAAACCTTTCACTGAGAGAGATTCAGAGTACAATAATTTCCCATCTGAAGCCTCTCTGGAACTTTTCAGGGCACATTAACTCCATGCCTCAGGCAAGGAATGTCAGTGTGAGAAGCAGGCTGACTGGAGGAAGCAACTTAGAGAACAAATGTCCCACCTAACCCAAACAGCTGCTGCTCAGCGCTAAATAGTTGCTCCAAGAAAAGCAGATGGGCCTAGTATTTTTTCAAGAGAAGCCGGAAATTCAAATATTGGTATGAAGATCCCTGATATTTGAACAACTAATTCTAAATGTCATGAGCCAACTTTGCACATCTGCAGGCTCTGTTCTGCTCAGAACACTCTTCAAGAAAAAACTCCCTTCCTGGCTGAGAAGACTGTGGTTAGCTGACAGCCTCCAGTTATTAGCTGCTTCAGCTTTCAATGGGAGGTATACTCCTTTTGGAACAGCCCCAACCATTACTTAGCAAAACAGCCAGATAAGGGCCTAGACATTTGTGCCCAAAGTGAGGCATCTCTAGAGAACAATACTTGCTCTGGAGTTCCCATTAGACTGGAAGAGACTTTGTCAGCCTGCATGGCAGGCTGATAGTTCCCCTTCCCAATCTTTTTTCTTCCCACTTTCTTTCCCAAATGTTTCCTGTAAGTGTGAACTGTTTTGGTCATTTTGTTTTAATTCCCAGTATATGGCTGACAAAATTCCTAACATTGGTTGACTAAAGTAATAAATTACCATTACTGAGTTTATGGCTTTTAAAAGAGTGATAATAATAATAAAATGATGATAATACTCTCTCTTCCACCTGGAATGAGGCTGCACCACCAAACTCTCAGGGTTTTCTGGATAATTCTCAATTGCAGAATGCAAGGTGAATATACACACATCAATTCTGTTCCTATATTAGCAAAAACAACTGAAGACTGAAATAAGCAATAACATTTAAAATAGCATCAAAAATATGAAATTCTTAGAGAAAAATTTGTCAAAAGATGTGCAAGACTTGTGCACTACAAAACATTACTGAAATTAAAGATCTTTGGTTAAATGAAGAAATTTACTGTGTTCATGAATTGAATGACTCAGTTTTAAGACTGCAGATATTTTGAAGCTACAACTTCTTTTACCCTGCCTTAGCACTCTCTCTTGTCTTTGTCTGCAGTGTGTAGCCCTTTGCCTGGCATAAAGCAGGTTTTCATTGTTCATTGAATAAATGAACAAGAAATAAAATTTAAAGGCATAGAAAATAATTAAGTTCAGAGCGGGATCACAACTATCTGCGAGTGCTATCAAAAGTGTCCTTCAAGATAGACTTGGAATTCTATAAGCTGTGATGACAGGAGAGGAACATTATACATAGAAATCCAGTTATGAGTGAAACTGCATTCAATTGCTATAGTTTGGGAGCCAATTTGCTCAAGATGGTGACTGCAAATACCTTGAGAATGTGGCCTGAAGACATGTTCTGAAGGACCATCTACTCTGTGCTAAGGAATTTATATTTCATTCTTCAAAATCCAGACGGAGGGGGGCACATTAAATATACTTAGTAAAGAGTTCACTCATTCAACATTTTAAAAAACTTGTTGAGCACCTGCTCTGGACCAAGGCTTGTGCTCAATACTGGGATAAAACTGGTAAAGAAAGAAATCATCCCTGTTTCTGTTATAAAACTGTAGTAGCTAATGATGAGAACCATGTTTGTGTCAGGCAGAGTCAAATTCTTCACCTCTTCTTTACAACAGCCTGACAGTTATTAACTTCACTAATTGTGAAAAATGAAAGGTTAAGAGATGAGAGTTCTAAACACAGATCAACTGGCAAAAAAAAAAAAAACAACCTTGAGATATAATTAAGAAATAATTAAAATCACATTTTAAATGTACAGTTTAACGGGTTTTGACAAATATATGCATTTTGGCACCACCACCAAGATATAAAACATTTGCATCACCCCAGAACGTTCCCTTCCCAGCCATGGATCTGATTTCTAACACTATTGATTAGTTTTTCCCAGTGGTTGACAGCATAATCATACAGTACATACTCTTTCATCTTGCTTCGACTCAATACATTTTGAGTTTCCACCATACTGTGGTGCCTATCACTAGTTCATCGTTATTATTGCTGAGTTCAGACTTTAAGGGAGATGAAGGCATGAAGCAAATAATCACTTGTTTTATTACAACAGCCTTAAGACAACCTAAGGATAAGTACAAGGGAAAATATAGTGCTCTGCTTAACAATTCAGTCAATACTTGGAGTGTACACTGGGGTTGCGATGTAGGGTCATGACTGTGTGTGGACAGTGAACATGGAGAGAAACCTCAAAAGAATCTTAGGCAGCCCACGAATGCCCTAATTTCACATTTCTAACTTAAAAAAAAAGTCCAGATGATGTTAAGAAGCGATCTCCGTTGTCCCTTTGAGCCTTGGTCTCAGCGTTAAGAAAACAATGGGCTCCTTAAAACGCTTGCTTCCAACTCATGTGACTCGCCAGCTGCAGCCTCCGCCCGCCCTGCCACCTCCACGCACACGGCGCGGACAGCCGTGCTCCCACGTGGTACTGTTCTTGTCCGCCCAATCCTGGGCGCCGTGGCGGTCACGTGCGCGCCGGTACCCAGAAGGCCTGGCCCCGCCCCCCGCCTGCGTCCGGCCGGAGAGGAACGCCCGCGAGCCACGCTGCGCCTGCGCAGTGCGGCCGGGGGCGGGGCGGGGCGTGCGGCGGCCGCGGAGCGGGGCCGCCCCGGAAGGCCGGACGCCGGAGCAGCGCTGAGGGGGCGCGGCGGCGCGGCGGGCCAGAGCCGGCGAGGCCGCAGCTCCTCGTCCTCAGCGGCGGGAAGAAAACTTTGCCGCACCGTCCGCGGCGCTGCAGCCGGCGTCCTCGTCTCGGCTCGCGGGCGCGCAGCGGGCGGCACAGAGCCTTTCTGCGTCCAGGCCTCGCCCCCTCCCTCCCGCGGCGCGGGGCCTCGGCGCCATGGACCCGTCGGCGCTGGAGCGGGACGCCGTCCAGTTCGCCCGCTTGGCGGTGCAGCGCGACCACGAGGGTCGCTACTGCGAGGCGGTGTTTTACTACAAGGTAAGCCCGGAACGGCGGCTTCGGTCCGCGAGGCCGGGGGGCGAGGTCCGTCCACGTGCCCTCGCGGTCAGACGGACGCACTTAGCCTTTGCCCTTTCACCTCTTCCTGCGCCTCCCGCTCGCCTTTGCGGCGGGGCGGCGGCCCGGCCGTAGAGGCCAGGGGCACCCCCCACGCCCTTCCGGGCTGCCTCGGTTTGGGCGTAGCTTTGGAGTGACCACTTACTTCTCTGGCGGCAGTCTTGTCCGGCAAATGCCCACCGCTGAGTTGTTTATGGCGGCAGTGGCTAGGGATGGGTAGTTAACAGCTCAGTGATTCTCTCCCTTGGTTCTGAGTTAGGGCTCCTGGAAAGTGGTCTCTGATATACCCTAAAAGAATGTATGTCGATGGAAGAAAATATATAAAAAGCAAATGAAAAAAAGAAAACGTCCCCCATCCTTGCACGCGACGTATATATTTTTGTGCTTGTTTTTCTACGCATGTGTGGACACTTTTTTTTTTTTAACAAACTTGGAGCGTACTGTTTATACTAACTATTTTTAACCTGGTCATTTGAACTTTTTGCAAATCATTACATTTACTTCTGTAATATGATCTTAGTACAAGCAGACCATTCCATCATGTGGATGTACCACAGTTTATTTACAAACTCTGCTGGGCAATTAAGTTCATTCTGGTTTTTTAACATCATAAGTAGCGGTGCGATCAATATCCCGATAACTAACGCTTTACGTATTTCCTTGATGCATCTTTTGAATGAACTGCTTGGGGCAGAATTATTAAATCACGCCTTGCTCCCAAATCCCTTCAGTTCTAGCCATACTCTCTGCCTCCGTGTGTATCTATATGATATTGTCTTTTAGAAGGAATGTCAGACTTTGATAATACAGTAGTGATTATTTTTCCGTGAACGTATGTATATGCTGTTAGTAATGTGTGTGGTTTGCTTTTCTCAGATTAATGTTGCTTTTATTTCATAATTCATATTTAGAGACTTGGTTTGTTTCAGAATCATATCTTTTGAACTGTCTTGGGACAATTTTGTGAAAGTGGTATATTTGTAAAAGCAAAATTCTGTTTTTTAGTTTTGTTTTTTAGTTTTGTAAAATACCTGATAAATATTCATAAGTTAAAATAGTGTCATACAAAATAGCTTTTCCTAAAGCAAAAGGAAATACTGTGGAGTGCATTTCATCTTGTTATAGGATTACATGCATGTCTTTATAAAGAACTTTTTATCTTTGAGAAAGGCAGAAGTGATTGTGCTTTTCAGAACTATTTATAGGAACTTTATGAGATATTTAGTGTTTATTGTCTCAGTGCTGTTCTGTAAGGAATTCCTTGTCACTTTCGAATACAAATGAAATGAGTAAAATTGATACTAGCAGTTTTAAAAATTGTCTTTATTTCTTTTAAGCAAGATAATTATTTGAAAATGAGTATTTACATGCAAAATAATTGAAAGGGTGAAAATATACACATGTTGAATCAGTTCATTGAAGTTAAGTGTAGCTATAATGTCTTTAGATAATGATACATAAGATACAGTATTTAATGTTTACCTGTAAAGTTATATTTCCTCTTAATTATCTTGAGTTCAAAATCATATCTTTTCTACTCCCACAGCCTTCAGACTGAATTTCCTTTTGGATCAAAATTGTAGTCTTCTTACTGATTTTAACTGTTAGGTTCAGTTATACAACTCCTGCTCCAATCACTGAATTCAAAAAGTGACACTTTGTAGATGGCTACTTTGGGTCCAGACAATTAGGCATGAGGCTCCGTGAAGTGCACGTGCTTAAGTTACTGCAGAGAAGGTGGTGTTACTTCGAGAAATCTCTCGCTAGTCCTTGGTGGTAGCACTAATAACTTTCCTGGAATGGTGATGGGGAGAATAGAGGCTCTTCCTCACTAGCCATGGCATAACTGGCTGTAGAAGTTATGGAATGAATAACTAGAAGAGGAATCCAGGTTTTCTTAATAAAATAAGTTGATTTCATACAACTAAAATCTTTAAAATGTGTCACCCTTTGACAGTATTTTCTGTGGAGAAATTTTCTTTCCACTATGAGATATTTAACCTTTATAATTTTCATAATAATTTCTTGATATTTAATTTTGTTTTATTAGTTATTATTATCTGTTCTAATGCTTTTAATGCTCAATTCAGCTTTTTAAGATATATCATTTTAAATCTGACCTACTGCATAAAGAAAAAGGAAAGCAAATCCTACAAACCCCAGCCATTCTAAGAAAATGTTTATAATCTTTCTTGTTTGAGTTTGTAATTTTACAGTATGAGACAATCTAGAGCATTGAGAAATGAAAAAAAGGCATTAGAGGATTATATTTCATTTACTTTATGAAAAATTACTAATATTTTAAAAACATTCTGTTTTGTCATTCATAAAAACCAATGGTGAGTTAGAAAGTGGTAAAGATAATTCTAATTCATCTAGTCTATTTTGAATTCTTATTTTTAGGAAGCTGCACAAGCCTTAATTTATGCTGAGATGGCAGGATCAAGCCTAGAACACATTCAGGAGAAAATAAATGAGTATCTGGAAAGAGTTCAGGCTTTACATTCTGCAGGTAAGTAAAGGACTGCTATGTTTGTCACTGTTTCTTTTTTTCCTTCTCTCCCATCACACCTTACTTTTCTCCCTATGTTTCTTTTCTTTTTGTCTTTGGATCTTGATCCACTATTGATGTTCATTCCTCTTTTGGTAATCACATCTTTAAAAGTCATACTATGGAAATAAGTGTTAGAGCTGTGAAGAGGAACCTTAGAGATAACATAGTCCAACCTTATAATTTCCCAGAGGCGCAGAGATGGTGAATTATTTACATTCAGACAGTGTATGTGTATCACTAGCAGAATCAGGAATAGGACCCTGTTAAAATCTACCTTTTACATACCTGTCACATGCCTTCTGCTGACACTAAGATTAAATGACTACTTTTCAGTGTTTGAAGACTTCGGTAGTCGGTTCACAATCTCTCCTATATCAGTGTCATCAACCTCAAGACTATAACTAAACTCTTTGTAAACTGTATCTTGGAAAAGTGACCTGAAAGCAGAGACCTGGAACAACTTGTATGTATTTTTGTAAACAGCATGCCAAATGCTGTGAAACTGCACACAGGCTTAATGATCACAGTTTTGTTAAAGGTGAGTGGTCTCTGTCAAAATCTTAAGTCAGGGCCCAGAAATTATATGTATTAAAATGTGAACCTCCTGTGCATCAGGGCCTCACCTGATACAAAATTCCTCTTATTTGTGTATTCAAAATGCCATGCCATTCAAAGAAACTTAATTTTCCCAACCAAGTAAATGATACTCTTACATTTATAAATGTGAGACAGAGGCACAAAATGAGACAGTCTTAATCTATTGAAAGAATAAAGGCTTGCCAGTGAAACAAAGTTCAAAAAGGATTTTTAAAGCATAACATACCTTAGTTGTTTCACCAGCTTTTTGACTCATTTTGTTCAGCAAATGGGGTATAGTCTGTAAAGACTTAAATGGTTTCCTTAATTATTAAGTAGGAGCCACTTATCAAATAAAATAAAAATCTTGTTCAAAAACCCAATTTTTAAAACTGGTAAGTCTGCTGACAGTCAAGAGACTTTTGAGAAATGAGTTGACTTTTGGGTGGGAAAAGGTAATACAGTTTGTAATTAACCAGTGTAGAATAAAGAGCTCAAGACTGGAATTAAAAGATCTAAGTTGAGTCCCTGCCCTTCCACTTACAACTGTGAAACCTTAAGGCTAGATCAATCATTCTCAACTGGGAGTGTTTTGCCCCTTGGGAGACATTTGGAAGTGTCTGGAGAGACTTTTGTTTTTTATGTAAGGGAGAGATAGGGGGTATACTTCTGTCATCTAGGTGAATAGAAGCCAGGGATATTGTTAAAAATCCTGCATTGCCCAGGACAGACCACAGCAAAGAATTACCCAGTTGAAAATATCAGTGGTGCCAAAGCTGAGAAACCCTGACTTAGATATTTTAACATTTTTGAGCTTTATAAGTATGATTAAAACATCAGAAAAGTGTTGAGAGTTAAAGTCTTTGAAAAAAATTATTTACCTTTAAGAGACAAAATATAAAGCTTTTAAAAGGAAATAACAACTTTATTGTGACATACCATAAAATCTACATTTTTACAGTGTACAATTCCAAGGTTTTTAGTATATTCCCAGAGTTGTGCAATGTTTAATCACCACTATCTAATTTTAGAACATTTTGTCACCTCAAAAGAAACCTCTTATCTATTAGCAGTTATTACCTATTCCTCCCACTTCCTAGCTTCTAGCAACCACTAATCTATTTTCTCTGTCCTCTTCTGGACATTTTATATAAATGGAATCCTCCATTATGTGGGCTTTTGTGTCTGGCTTCTTTCATTTAGCATAATGTTTTCTAGCTTTATCAATGTTGTAGCATGTATCAGTGCTTCATTCTTTTTTATGGCTGAATAACATTGCTGTTGTATATAGTATACCACATTTTATTTACCTGTTCATCAGTTGATGGACGTTGGCTTGTTTCCACCTTTTGGCTATTGTGAATAATGCTGTTATGAAAATGTGTTTATATGTCTTTGTATGGACATATGTGTTCAGTTCTCTTGGATATATACCCAGGAGTGGAATAGCTGGGTCATATGGTAGCTTTAAGTCTTAAGTTTTGAGGATCTGCTAAACTGTTTTGCACAGTGGCTACATCATTTTATAATTTCACTAACAGTGTATGAGGGTTCCATCTTCACATTCTTATCAGCACCTGTTTTTGTGTTTTTTATCCATCCCAGTGGGTATAAAGTGACATTTCATTATAGTTTTGATACGTATTTCTCTGATGACTAATGATGTTGAGTGTCTTTTTATGTGCCAGTTGGCCATTTGAATATCATCTTTGAAAAAATGATTGTACAGATCCTTTGCCTATAGTATGTCAGTGTTCTCCAGAGAAATAAAATCAATAGGATATATAGATTTATAATGAGGAATTGGCTCGTGCCATGATGGAGGCTAAGAATTCCCATTGTCTGCCATCCTCAATCTGGAGGCCCAAGAAAGCCAGTGTATAGTTCAGTCCAAATCTGAAGGCCTGAGAACCAGGGGAAGCTAATGATGTAATTCCCAGTTCAAGGGCAGGAATAGACCGATATCTCTCTCAGCTCAGCAATTGGGCAGAGAGGGCAAATTCTCCCTTCTCTGCCTTACTGTTCTTTTTAGGCCCTCAATGGACTGGTGCCCCCCAACATTAAGGAAGGCAGTCTGCTTTTACTACCAATTCAAATGCTAATTTCATCCAGAAACACCCTCACAGACATACTTAGAAGTCAGGTTTAGCCAAATATCTGGGCACCCTGCCTTGTGATCCAGTCTAGTTGATACAACTTGACTGGATCACAGGTGTAATTAATCATACAGCCATTTTTAAATTGGAACAGTCTTTTTATTGAGTTGTAAGAGATATTTATATATTCTGGATACAAGTCCTTTGTATATCTTTATATTAAAAACAAACAGAAACACTTCAAAGTAAAAATAAGGTAAAAAATAGGAAAATAGCAGGAAATTTATCATCAGGGCCTACTATAAATATATTCACAATTGTTGTCCATACCAAAAAAAAAAAGTTTTAATTACTTTAAAACATAATTGAGTTTCTTTAGCTTTAGCATTTTCTAACTTGTTGTTTTGGGTAGGGAGGAAATATAAAGAGGACTTCTGGGTTTTATTTTTTTAAATGAAGGAAGTACTGATAGGAAGAGAAATTTAGGAAAAATTTTTTAAAGGATTTTTTACTTTTTTACTATGCTAAGCTTTTTAAATGAAGGATTATAGAGTTTCAGTAAAGAAGGTCTTAAATGTATTAAAATGATATGTCATTTCCTGAATATACATATAGGTAACATTTCTTCTACATGGCTTTATTCCTATCCCAGTTCAGTCAAAGAGTGCTGATCCTTTGAAATCAAAACATCAGTTGGACTTGGAGCGTGCCCATTTTCTTGTTACACAAGCTTTTGACGAAGATGAAAAAGGAAATGTTGAAGATGCTATAGAGTTGTATACTGAAGCCGTAGATCTCTGTCTGAAAACCGTATGTATAGCTACAAGTTATGTTTGGTGGAATTATGCTGAAAAATTTCTCCCCTTATTAGTGAATTTTACTTAACAATTCTAGTTGAATCATTATAAATGTAACTAAGTTACTTATTAAAGATGCTAAAGAATAGAAAATTGATATTGGATTTTAACATCATTAAAAATTTGGCAGTATTAAGTTTAGGCAATTGTTTTTAAATTACAAATACTATTTTTTAACTTTTTTATATGTAACTAAAATTAACTTTTTACAGGAAGAATTTGCCATCACAAACCTATGAATTTAGAATAACTCCCTCCACCCTTCTTTTTCCTTTTCAACTTTAATACTAAAAAATAAGGGAGAGCTTCGTTAATTTGCAGTGTAAAATCTGTATGCCAAGTGGCTTTTACTGCTATCTGAGGAGCCCTGTTTGGGACTGTTAGCTTTAAAGGACGTCCATTGCATAAGAGCATTGTATTTGACAGTAGTATGAAGTGGTAGAGAGTGGTCTCAGTATTGTTCAGAGCACTGGCTTTTGTTCAGGGAAACCATCTAGCCTGATTTCTGTGGGTACCTGAGGCTGGAAATAAGTGTTGGTCTTCTGAATTTCCTGCTGCTCAGCCTTCCATGGCACAAACAATGGTTGTACGGTTGTGTTGCAGTTACCACTTGTCCACATTCAATGGTGTTAAAGCTTACTCAGCCTCACGTTTGCAGCACTACTTTAAATGACACTTTTAAGGATGAAAATAAAATGTCTTGGTTTATTCTCTCATAATTTCAAAAAGTGTAATTGCATTGTAAATTTTTTTGCTTAGAAATAGCACGGATCGAGCAAATTAAAAATTATGCTTCAGAATGTCTGTCTCTCTTTCTCTTAAGTCTTACGAAACTGCTGATAAAACTCTGCAAAATAAACTGAAACAGTTGGCTCGACAGGCACTAGATAGGTGAGTTTTGGTCACTCAAGTTCTTATCCATGGATAGCAGTGTATGTGTCACTTAAATGTGACAGATTTCTCTAAATGCATGGTAGAGCTTGTAGACAGACCTCCATCTTTCACCTGAGATTTATAGTAAGTCTGCCTTCATCTTCTGAATGAATTTATTCCTTCTAGTCTCCTGCTTTAAATTCAAGAAATCAATCAAGAAATGTTATGTTTAGCTTTCGCTATGTGTGTGACACAAAAGTGATTATGATATTTGAAATGGAAGATTTACCTTCTGTTGTGTAATATCTGACTTCCAAAGAGGAGAATTTTCTGAGCTTTTTAGAGTTAATACGAAAAATAGAGGAATTGAGAATGAGCCAGCTTACAGCCATACACATACTCCAAATTGTACAGTGTGTGTAGCTCCTTCAACTCTGCTCAAATGTCAGCTTTTCAATAAGGCCTACCCTAACCATTCTATTTAAAATTGAATCTCCTCCAGTACTTTCATCTTGCTTACTCTATTCTAATATTGTTTTCTATAACTCTTACCACTTTTCTAAGGCATATGTAATTTACTAGTATTATGTTTGTTATTAATGTCTGTGTCTTTCAACCTTCATCCCATTAACGTAAGCTCTGTCAGTACAGAGAATTTTGTCTGTTCAGTGCTGTAACCAGGCACATAGCAGAGTGCTAGATGTATATATGTGCTCAGGAATTTGTCGAAAGAATGAGTGGATTTGCACAATAGAATTATACCTCCTCGAGAGTGTTATAGACAGAAGAAAAGTGTGCTTATAAATTCATAAAATTATCTCCTTTTGGGTTTCTGACTAGGTAGCTGTACCATCCGCAGCTCTTCTTTTTTTACTGTGGTATAAAAGTCATCCCTCCTTTTCATTACTATCATCTAACCTTCAGTTTTGTTTTTCCAAATTCATCAAGAGATGAACACTTGACACACAGTTATTGTCTCCATTTTGACTTCTTTCACCAGTCAGAATCATAGATGAGCTTTATTACCTGTGAAGATAACCCATCCACTATTCTCTGAGTGCATTCTAAGTGCAAAGGGTTGGGTCAGTCATAGGCTCTTTTGAGGATCTGTTCAAAATTAAGGATCCACTCTAAGAAAAATGCACATAATACTTTGTACATATAATCTCAGCGTTTTCATGACTCCTGCATGTTCATGTAGCTCATATATGTACCTCAGGTTGAGAAATTCTGTTTTTTAACTTGTTTGTTCTTTGACAGAACAAATTCAGAATTCTCTGGACTATCATGTGAGGCCTTCTGTAATCTAACCCCTGCCACTGGTCTCATCTCCCACTGCTTCTCATTTGCACTATTCACAAGGACTTCATTCTTTTGAAATTATCCTCACTATGATGTTTTATGCTTCTGCACATTCGCATATACTGTTCTTTCTACTTAGAATGCTTCCCCAGGTGGACTTCTTTGCAACTCAAATAACAATTTAGAAAAACGTTCCCTGATTTACCTTCTCTCCGCAGTTCATAAGTTGACATCTTATGCTGTGCATTCACCAGCATGTAGTACTTCCATCTTAGCATCTGTCACTTCCATCTTAGTATCTGTCACTTTTGATGCAGTTGTCCTTCTTTTTCTACAAAACTCTGAGCACCTTAATAGTAGGGGTTGTGTTTTATACATTATTGAATTTCCCCTACCTTGCATAGTATCTGACATGCAATAAGTGCTCAGTTAATGCCAACGGAAATTTGTTTGCAAAAGTACCTTTGGGAGTAGCATAAGAAGTAAACAGTTGATTAGTATGTAAGAATTTTATATACTAATTTTACATTAGGAATGCTTGACTGGTTCTTGAAGTAAATTTTGCTTTCTGGAAAACTTAACTGGAGAAGGAAATCTAGAACAGTTTTTTCTATACCTCTCTTTATTATAGAGCAGAAGCATTGAGTGAGCCTTTAACAAAGCCATTATGTAAAATCAAGTCATCGAATACTAAACCAAAGCCACCTCCAACGAGAGCACATTTTCCGCTGGGAACTAATCCTTTCCTCGAAAGACCTCAGCCGTTTATAAGTCCACAGTCATGCGATGTACAAGGACCAAGATACACAGCAGAAGAAATAGAAGTTCTCAGGTAAATTACTTTATGATTCATTTTAAGAAAGAATTTTGTTAACATAATTGGTGCAAGTAATTTTATTCTCATTAGATTTGCTGAGTCATATTACATCTTTATTATGTGTAATTTTATTATATAATTATAAATTGTATTGTTATATAGTCACCACTTGAAATTCTTAAAACTTGTGCTAATATATTTTAGTGTTAGCATTTCTACTAGACATGTTTTTATAAAAATCCTAGCATTCTTCAAAATAGAGCAATAAATGTTAGGGGGTTAAATAGAGCTATGGCGTACAGGTCAGTCATCTATGCAACTTTGTAACCACAGCCCAAATGGTGGGAAAATTTGTTACCTTGAAATAGCAGTCTAAGCTAGGGGTCAGCACAGGGAAGCCTTTAGCTATGAATGGTTTTTACATTTCTTTAAAGGTATGTAAAAGAGAAAACAAAAATATGTGACAGACCTCATTGCAGAGTTGAAACTATATCCCATCTGGCCTTTTACAGAAAACATTTGTCAACCCTGCTCAATGTCCAAAGAGCTTCAGAGATGTTAAAAATGCAAAAACAACAGTCATGTTGAAATCCTTGATTGCATTCTGAGCCAGCATAGATGGGATAAATCTCTGAGCCACTGTTTCTGTTCTTCAGTTGGTCTCCAGAAGAAGTCCAGTCCGCCTAGGGCCGTGCAAGTCATGTAGTTGCTCATTTTTAATTTCCTAAAATTAAATTGAAAGGGCTCTTTCTTATGTAGCTGCCACCTGAGGACATTTTTTTTTTTCTTTTCCTGCTGTAGATTTTAATTCTTCTTCTACTAGTCTGGCTCTCTTTAATAAGTTTAACACTTGGGAGCATCCAAAAGCTCCCTTCTGCACACATTTGAATAGTTCCATGCTACAATAAAACAACTATTTCTGCCCAACAAAATGTAGCTATCCATACAAGTGAAACACACATCTTTTCAAAATGATATACAGTCATTGTATCCATCACTTACTATATTAGTTGGTCCTCGAATTTAGTCACAGTCTCCCTAAATATTGTTACCTGGAGACTAAGTTGTGAAGTTACCCTGCAGCTACTTCTAAATAAAATGAGGGAAAGGAAACAGTTAACATGTTTCAATGAATATATGTACAAAACAAGAAGAAAATATGCAGAGCTACTGCAAACCATGTTTCTTTAATTTGTCAAGAGGCTATAGCTATTACTTACGACACTTCTTTCTACTACCCATTTTATATACTCGTACCCAGAAAATATGAAAAACATATTTTTCAGAATTATAAATGTCATGTTTTTTAAATCCCAAAATAACTAAGCAGTTGCTTTCTCCCTTTGGACTTAGGATAGAATTCACTTTGCATTCTAGTGTCAAGGACACTCTCACTACCTGTAGTATAGTCTTGTCTTGAGATCATTTTGTTGTGAAGGATGTTAGTCTTAAAAGAATAACTCCTATGAATTGAATTAAATCATTTTCTGATATTAAACTATTTTGTGAAAATTTTGTCCAAATAAAGATAACAACAACATGAGATTGTTTAATTTTATTAGTACTGTACCTTGTCATTTAAATTTTAAGGCGTTTAAATAAGTTTGATAATTAAGGTAGACTTGAACGTTTACTTTAGGTTTTTTGTTTGTTTGTTTTTTTATAGGACAACATCAAAAATAAATGGTATAGAATATGTTCCTTTCATGAATATTGACCTGAGGGAACGTTTTGCCTATCCAATGCCTTTCTGGTAAGTAAACACTATTGAAATTTTGACTTCCAAGATCATTTTCATTTTTCAGTACTTTTTCCATACTCTGAAGCCTAATTAAATTTATAGTCTTCAAATTAAAATTTGTAATAAATTTTGAATGGAAAATAAATTTTTTGAAACTCATAGATTTTTTGCTCTTGCTCTAGAAGAGGTTTGAAGAAAGGTAGATTTTTTTTTTTTTTTTTTTTTTTTTTTTACTTTTGTGCTGCACATCAATTTTAAAGAAATAGTATACAATATACTGCCAACACAGTGAGTACAGGGTAATAGATACGAAGGTGCATTTGGCACCAGAGACCTGGATTCAAGTACCAGTTTCCTATTTCTTAGCAAGTTATTTAATCACTTTAAGCATTTCCCAAAAATATTTGCTTTTATAGGATTGTTTTGAGGATTCAATGAATAATGTATAAATAAAGTACTTGAGCATAATACCTGGCATATGGTCATTACTCAGTAATTAACTATGCTCATTATTAGCCTTGCAGAGTTTCTCAAGAGCCAGCATGGAGATCAGTAGCTTCCTAAGTCCTTTTGAATGAATCAGTTTGTATTATTAATGGCTCCATTTTAATGGAACTGAATTTCTCAAATGTGACCATACTATATTAAACTTTAAAATTACATTCTTAAAATAAGTATAAAAGAAAAAAATAAATTACTATAAAAGAACTTAAGTTGCTCTTCTGTTTTCAGTTATCTACGTTGTTTAGGTTTTTTTTTTTAATTGAGGAGGATGAGCAGATTGACTGGATTTGTGTTTAAGTGTGAAAAGCCAGATTTGACTGGGAAATTATTTTAAGATGACATAAATATAGCTACGATCACTACACCAAAAACAGAAATTTAATTTTGGTTTTGAGTCATTATTTAAGATTAATTTTATTATTATTATTTTTAATTTTGTTATTATTATCTAAGTGATAGATTGGGCAAGCTGCCATTATCACCTAAACAAAAAGCTACATTTTCCAAATGGGTACGCCCAGAAGACCTCACCAACAATCCTACAATGATTTATACTGTGTCCAGTTTCAGCATAAAGCAGGTAAACATTTATTTTGTATAATTTTATATGAAAGCTAACATTTTAAAGTAATTTAAATATGGATTTGACTTTTTCTTAGACTTCTTAAAATATATATTCAGATGCATGAGTATAATTGGAAAAATTATTTTTGCATACTTCAGTTTAGAAATACTGAGATAATAAAAGTATGAATAACTGGAGCAATCACAGATTTTATATAGACCCTATTTATTGATACATGCTTGCAGGTGAGAAAGTTGAGAATCTGAATTTCACCTGGGTGAGAGAATAGATCTAAAAGGTAGATATTGGGCTTATTTAAAACACTTTAGTATAGGAATTACAATATGGTTTTATTGCAAACATTTAGTTAAGTTTTGAAGTCACAGATGTCTTCCACATTAGAATAAAAATAATGATCCTGAAATATTATGATTTAAGAATCTTTTGATAGGCATATCTATCTTAGTCATGTTATTATAAACCAACTTTAAAAATGCCTTTAATTTTTTTGTCATTAAATACAGTGCGATTCAGTGAGTATGCTTTTATTCATGTAAGAAATGCTTTGCTGAAATACTTTATTTGGTTTTTCTAGGATTTGTTTGAATATGTGCATGTTGGCCATGTGACATTTCTATTCCCCCACTCAAGCAATAGTCATGATATTTAGTATAAAAAGTCAGGTGCTAGAAGCAGTGGTTAAATATTATGGTAATGTTGAAATTACATGAACGAAGTATATTCTTATTAACAGACAATAGTATCCGATTGTTCCTTTGTGGCATCACTGGCTATCAGTGCAGCTTATGAAAGACGGTTTAATAAGAAGTTGATTACCAGGTAAAATTTTATATATTTGTCCCTTAGCCCTTTTCACATGTTCTCCTGTTAACTAGAAATTTAAAACTTACGCATTATGAACAGAAAATGAAAAGAGCATAATACTTAGAATATTATGGCCCCTGTGTGTTAAGCAGATGATTTGTGAATGTGAACAGATTTACTGAAACAGTCTAAGAATGTATGCACATGTAGTCAATATATATAGAATAAATGTTTTGAAATAGATGAAATTGGTCAAAATAAAATGATGTCATGTTTATTTATAATTGCATGTACTGTGTGGTAGCCACTAGCCAGCTACATGTGGATACTTAACACTTGAAGGGGCTAGTCTGAAATGAGATGGACTATGAGTCTAAAATGCATCAGCTTTTGAAAACAGCACAAAAACCTGTAAAATTGGAGAATATCTCATTTATATGTTAATTGCACATCAGAATTATATTTTGGAAATGTTGAATTAAACAAACTATTATTAAAATTAGTCTTACCTTTCTTTATCCTAAAATATAAAATAATGTATGCGATATAAAATAACCTTCTGTTGGCTAGAACTGCTTAAAATGTACTGAAATTTGAATGAATTACTTTTTAAATTTTTTAAAGTTTTTTTGGCTTAAAATAATTTATTATAATAATTAAACATCATAAGTTTTTCACACAATTTTTCCTGAGTGTTTTGGTATGTGAAGTTCTGAATGTACAAAGATGAATTAGAGACAGACCTTAGTTTCAAGCTATTTGCCTTCTTGCATAAATAGAGCTTGTAATATAATATGCAGTGTGTGAAAGAAAATTGATTTTATCTTATTGGATAATTTTGTGTAACTATATCATAGTTGTGCTTTCTGTCAGAGTTGTAGTTAGTTGCTTTAGTTGGGGTTAATTGAAATGCTCTTTACTTTTGGGGGCCAATAGTAGATTATTTTAATTGGCTTAAAATGTATCTACTTAAAATTGATTTATTAGAGTATATTGTTAAAAACTGAGCATCTTTCAGAATATTGTGAAATTTATGCCTTGCTTTGTGATCTCACAAGATATTTTCTTCATTTCACTACATTTAAAAAGCATTTTGATTAGGGTAAAATTTTTTTTCTAGGCCTACTATAGAAAAATATTCTCATGTATGCTTTTATAAAATTGCCAAGACAATATATGTATACTGAATATTAATGTTGATATTTTAATTTTTTTTTACAAAAGCATAATTTACCCTCAGAATAAGGATGGTGAGCCAGAGTACAATCCATGTGGAAAATATATGGTAAAACTTCACCTTAACGGTGTCCCAAGAAAGGTGAATAATGTCTCTCCCCACCCCAACCTGTTCTCTCTCTCCCTTCCCTACCTTTAAACCTTGAATAGAATCATTAAGAAATGTTGCTTATATAAACATTTAAAAAACACGTAGACATTTAAACATTTAGTTGGTTTGTAATATACGTAGTACTGTCAATAATGTCTTAATAATTAAAAATAAAAGTCATGACAAATATAAAGGTTTTTTTTAATGGTTTGGGAAATTTTATGGCAAGTTCCAAAAAGTAATTATTTTACATATAATGTACATTTTTAGAATCCCTAATAATTTTGATGGCAGAGTCGTAACAACATCTAATGTGTTGGGTCAAGGTTATCACCTGACAGAGAGAATAGCTTGTAAACTTGAATAAAAGACATCATGTAATATTCCTAAATTAATCAGATTCTAGAAATAGGAAATTGTCATGTACCTCAATAATAGACAGCATTCCTTTCATTTTATCAATATGAAAAGAAGGGTTTTACTTGATAGAGATTTTTAAATGTTTTGTACCCCCTAAAAAAATTAATGTTATCTTTCTCCAGGTGATAATTGATGACCAATTACCTGTCGATCATAAGGGAGAATTACTCTGTTCTTATTCTAACAACAAAAGTGAATTATGGGTTTCTCTCATTGAAAAAGCATACATGAAAGTTATGGGAGGATATGATTTCCCAGGATCTAATTCAGTAAGTAATAAGATGATCCAGACACAGACTAATACTAATATGACTATTTTAAATTTAAAAAATTACAGATTTTATTTTTGTTTAATGGAAAAGAAAATGGATTATGAACCCCTGAAAAATGCTGATCTTATGGGAGTACATATTTTATAAGATTAGCACATTGTACATTAAGTTCTCACGTAATATTTTCCATAGGTTCTACAAGTTGAAGCAAAATTATGTATAATGAAACCAATTTTACTATAGGCTAATTGATATAAATAAGAGTTAAATTCCAATGGCATCTCATCAATGTTATAAAGAAACTATGTTATGCAAGGACCTGCTGTACAGATTTGGTATTCAAGAAAGCCTAAAATGTATGTGTCAGCTGTTATGTTGGGATAAGGATCAATTAAACTGTTCCTTTCCAAACAAGCCTCTTCAGGTCCGAAGGATATGTCATTGTCATTCTTATATATATGTATATGTTTTGATTCGTAAACTCAAGTTCAAAGATATTTTTTTGTTTTTTAGTTTTTCCCAACCTTAACATGACTTAACCTGTAAAATAGAGATGTCAGTTTCCTTTATTGTATAAGTTAAACCAGAAATTAGCATGACCAAATTGTGACAATAACAAGCCTGTGACCCTAGAAATGGTATTTAACCTTTCTCAGTATTTTCACTTGTCAGTAATATGAAGATAACACCCACCTTCGGTGTTGTAAAGATTAAATGGTATAATTAATATATGAAAATCACTATCATTCATGCCTGGCTAGTTTTCTTGTCTAGTACTCAGCCTCCTTCATTCTGATTCTGGTAATGTTGTCAGAGAATGCCTGAGTCAGCGTTAAATGCAGTAGGATCTTAAAATTTTTTCCCAGTGTACGTGCTCAATGGCTCTAGCCTTCAAATACTTTTAGCTTTCTGATCCATTGCATGTTAATTTAACCATTGCAGCTCAGAGAAAGAAAGAATGAGAAATATGTAAAACATTAGAAAAATAACTATCGTATTGTAAAAACCATTAAATGGAGAGCTAGATGAATGTCGTCATTATTAAAGCAGTTTTTTCTGTTAAATGTTTTGAGTTTTCATCATAATTTATCTGTAAAACATTCTGTTGTATTCAGGAAAAGCAGCAAAGATTATAAGTAAAAGATAAACTTGTTCTTAAATTCAGGTAGGAATTTGAATTAAATGTATTACTGATAGAAAACAACTTATTTTCTGGTTTTTTTCTTTCAAAATCATTATATCAAATCTGTGAGATTTGATAGTACCCTGGGGATGTATCTAAGAGCTTGAAAAAAATCATTCACAGTCCTGAAACATGTTTTTATTGCAGAACATTGATCTTCATGCATTGACTGGGTGGATACCAGAAAGGATCGCCATGCATTCAGATAGCCAAACTTTCAGTAAGGATAGTTCTTTCAGAATGCTTTATCAAAGGTAAACATTTTCTCTCTCTCTCTCTCTCTCTCTCTCTCTCTCTCTCTCTCTCTCTCCCCTTTTTCTTTCTTTTTTTGTTAAAAAAGAGTCTTATTTAGAATAGATACTGCAGAGGTTGTCATTTTTAGTTATTAAGGAAATTGATTTTTTTTAAAGCTTCACTTTATGTACTTACTGTAGCCAACCCTCAGTTATTCTCACTGAAGGATATATAGTTAGTCCAAATTATAGGTAATATAAAACACTTGAATCAGGAGTATGTAATATGGGAAAATTATTTTGTACTTTCTTAGTCCTTACCAATTTGAGGGAAGGTGAGAAAAGAGAAGTCTGAGAACATAAAGAAGATAAACTTAAGCTTTAAATGGATAATTTATTTTTAGTGTGGGAGTGGCTGTTAGCTCCTAGTTTCACAGACTAGAGCAGTGGGTAGATATAGCCACTTTCACTTCAGAAATCATTGCTAACATCTAGGGACTGGAAAGTTGCCTATAAAATAATATACATTCACTAGAAAACTCAGCAATTTGATAAATAAAATGATACTACTTTGGGGGAAGTACATTTGGCATTGCACATCTTTATCATTATTTGTAAATCATTTGAAAATTTAGCATTTTCTTTGTTGAAAGGATTCTACTTGAGTACTAAGTTGTCTAAAACTGGGGTGGGACAGTATCAGATGTGCTGTAAAATGGAAGTGTACTTTTTTTAGTATATGTGCTGCCATAGTGAGCACAGAAATGTACTTCTTGTTGAAGGTTCTTCAGGCGGCTTTGGGAATACCTTATTTTAGAAAAAATTCAGATTATGTGGAAATTTTCATGTGGACTATTAGACTAAAGGAAAGGCGGTGTGATCTGAGATTACAAATGAGTTTTTTTTTTTTTCATTCTTTGTCTATTGGGGTCATTCCAGGTTTCACAAAGGGGATGTCCTCATCACTGCATCAACTGGAATGATGACTGAAGCTGAAGGAGAGAAATGGGGTCTGGTTCCCACACATGCATATGCTGTTTTGGACATTAGAGAGTTCAAGGTTTGCCTTCAATTTTTTTCTAATTTTTCTTGTTTATTAATAAGACATCATAGGATTTTCAGATGATGTATTAGACTTTTGAATACTGACAAATCAAAATTTAGATAATGTTTTAGAATCATTTTACCTGTTTCATTAAACAGCTTGACCTGTTTGCCACTGGGAATTATGAAATAAAAAGATGGGAAATGTAATGACATTGACAGCATAAATATTGATGACAGAACAGAAATATATGCTTCTTTCCATAAAGCTAGGAGAGTTAAGATAAATACACAGCCCTCAAAATTCTGGGCTGCATGTTGGTGTTGGGGGTCAAACACAATGTTAGGCTCTAGAACATAGTAGACATTAAGTAAATACTTGTGAAAGGACCAAAAAATAATAAGACACCTATGAATAAGAAACATGCCAATGGGTTTGCAGGTGTTTCTCTTCATAGCAGCTCTTGCATTCTATCAGGACTTTCAGAATCTTCCTCTATGCCCAGATGTTAGACTTTATTCCTTTTCAGGTATTGAATATTTTCAACTGAAAAATAATAAATCTAGTCTATGGATTAGAAAATACAGAATTTACTAAAGAAGGACTCCTTTCTTTAATGGTATGGTATGTAAGCTGTCTAGTCACTAGAAAGTTAAACTAGCAGTATCTTTCAGTTTTCCCTGGTTTAACTTCTAGATAAAAGTAGCAATCAATAATAACAGGGCACCAGTGTGTATTAGACTGATTTCCTTATGTGGAACATGGAATTGTATGAATTATAAAGGCAGCAGAGACCTGCTGCAACATTTAAAAATTTATAATCTCAAGGCTTTCTAAATCAGCCAGTCACTGTTGTACCCTTCCCCTGCCATACTATATAGAATTGTGTCTTTTTTTAGAAGTGACATAAAAATTGACTACTTAAAGCAAAAAGCATAAAAATTTTTGTGAAATTGAATAAGCTAAGGTTTGTTTTATGATGTAATTTGCTATAAACAATCAAAACATTAAGAATAACTTGCTATCATTTAGTACTATATACAATTTTATTGTTAGAACATTCTTTAAGGTAGGTATTACTAGATGACCAATAATGAGGTAGTAGCAAAAGATGTGAATTTAGATAAATGGTCAATATGAAAATAAGCTTGAATTTGAGGAAAATTTCTGTGAATATTATATCATTTACATTGAATAATAAGACTGTTCTCATTTTTCAGAGGAAACTAGATGGATTACATGTTTATGAGAAAAATAGGCACCTGTGGTTTGACTTGAAATCAAAACATTAAAAAATTGCTGAATGCCAATAAAGATTTTAAATAAAGCTTTTTAGTGAAAAAAATCAGCATTATTCACACAGTATGAATTCCACGTGGCAATTGTTCTGAAAAGATTAAGACATTTTAGAACATGTGCACATAGAGTAAACTGTGGCCTGGTGACAGGTTTTTCACTGCAATGCTCACGATCACTCTGTAATTCTGTGAAAGTTACTGACCCAGCTTGAGCAGACATCTCATACTATGGAAGTGGCCCCAATTTCCTTTTGTTTCCATGAACTTTTTGTAGTCATGGTTGATCTTTGCCTAAAGGCTTCTTAATGCGTGTTAAAATTTATGGGGCTTTTCTTCATTATTTCTGATTGAGTATATATTTGAAGAGTTTTCCAGGTTTATCATTTTTGCAGGGTTTTTTGTTGTTTTGTCTATTTTGAGATACTTCCTTAGTTCTGATTTCTATTTAAAAATATTTTCATATTTATCTCTCAGGCATTTATCTCCAGAACCTCTTTTGTGGAGATACGCCTCATCTTTGACTAAATCTATTCCCAGTCATCTGTCATTCATCACATTCTTCACTTAGTAAGACTTTTTTTATCTTGAGTGAAAATATTATCCTTTTTGACTGCCTCTAACCTTTTGAGATCTTCATTTTAATCTCAGCAATCCTCCTTCAGGTCATTTTTTTTTTTTGTCTCCTCCTAAATGATATTCCATAGTCTACTGTGAAGGTACATCTCAGTTTCAAGCTGCTGTCTAAGTCCAGATGTATCTTACCAGTGGATTTCTGAAACTATCCATGGCTTTTCCTTTACTGCCACTTGGAAATAACTTTGAAAGTAGGATGTTTTATTATAAACCAGATTCTTTTTTTCATTTTTTAGCACTTCTTCCCCCTTCCAAGTCACTGAATTGCTGGTTCTCTACCCTAACAAAACCTACAGCCATATCTTAGTGTCCTTGAATGTCAGTGATGCCTGGGACCTGCCTCTGAAAAGTTTAGTAGTAATTTCCTCTCTTTATATATTTTTTCACATTTTTATATTTTATTGAGGTTTTCTTTTCTCTGATATATAATTAATAATTGTTTGGTTTTTTTTTTAAAGATATTTGAACCAGAGGGGAGGGGAAAGTTAGATGGGCTTGGAGGGATCAAATATATGGTAACAGAAAGAAATCTAACTATGAAAGGTGAACATACTGTGTGTGTGTGTGTGTTAAAATGTACAGCTGAAACTTATTAGATTTCATTAACCAGTGTCACCATAAAATAATTTTTTAAAAATTAGTCACTTGAAAACAATCTTTTAAGGTATGAAATTAATATATATTATGTAGATGTTAGTTTAGTATCACATTGTTCAGTCCTTTCTGCTCTTAAGTAAGTTTTCTCTGTTTGATTCAATAGTTCTATAGCAAATATTTTCATAAAAATTGTTTTTTCTAAGAATGTTTTTTTGCAATCATGACAACTTCAGCTCTTTGCACCAGTGACATTTGAACTAAAATTGGGCTTATTGTTAATGACTAGTATGGTTGCTCTTCAGATGTTCTTATTTATGCTTCTTTACTTTTTTTTTGTCTTTTGTAATAGTTTTGTTTGCCTTTATCCTTCAAAGTGGTACCAAAATCTTCAACCATTTTACATCCCACTTCTAGTTATTTGAAATTTTTTAAAGTGTACTATTGTTCATGGTTTTCTTTCTTTCTATTTTACTTTATTAGTTTCAAGTATACAGTACATTGGTTAGATATTTAAATAGTGTATGAAACAATCCTTCCCTGATTATCACCCTTTTGCCTCTACACATATCCATTACATTACTGTTGACTGCATTCTGTATGCCATTCTCCCCATCCCAGTAACTATCTATCAATTACTAATTTGTACTTTAACCCTACACTCCTTTTTATGTTTTTTTTTTTTTAAGTGATGGGGTCCTGAAATAAGGCAGAAGTCCTGCTTATGTAAAACTGGGTTTATGAAAAGAAAGGAACTAGAATTCAGTGTGTTGGCTGATGTTTGGCAGGGGCAGGCATGAGGCACAAATGGTGTAGAAGAAATTGAGAAAAGAAATTGTGTTAATGAAGATTCTAGAGAATATAGCCCAAGATAAATGAGTCTTGCTTATGTCTAGAAATCACATTTCCCCAGGCCAAGATTTGCCACATTTAAAACAGCAGAATTTGCTTTTTCAAAGTCCCCAAAACAGTTTGATTTATGAAATCATTAGAGAAAATATATGATTTTCTAAGTTGACAACTTGAAATAAGACAGATACTCTTGGATTTGAAAGCTCTTTTGTTTTTCTGAATAAGTAATCAATTCTGTAGACACCCAGTATTTATTGAGCACTTACCTTAACACTCTGTTCCATACACTCAATGGAGACTTCTGAAAAAGGATAATACTGTTACTGGCTCAAGGAGTTTACCATCTCATTGGAAAGATAAGACTCCTACATTTGTACAAGTAGGAAACACTATAAGGCAGGATATTATTTGTTTTAAGGTAATGTAATAGAGTTGTTAGCTCTATAAACTTTAGAGAAGTCATTATTAAAAGAAAATTATTCAGTGCTAGATATTTTGCATGTGTTACTTTATTTAATCTTCACAATTGTCTTCTAGGAGACATAATCATTTTATTACATGAGTAAACAAATCTCAAAGAGGGTAAATAAGCAAAACAAGTGCCCATAAAGCTGATAAATATTAGAGCTGGAAATTAGTTCTAGTTCATTCTCACTCCAAAGTCTGTGTTCTTTTTTCTTCACTGCTCCAGTGTTCACAGAATGACAGTCAATGGAGGAAGAAACTAAAGAAGATCTGAAAGGAAGGGTAGTTAAAAGGGATCATCGAGGGCCTTCCAAGAAAGGGAAACAACATGAGCAAATAAATGCCTTTAGAGGTGAAATTGAATAAGGATTATTTGTGAGAGAAAAGACTAGTCTAGAGCCCAAGATACATGGGATATGAGTACTGGAAATTGGTGAGGCCAGAGTAGAGTAGGCTCTGAAAGGACAGGAACTAACCGACGTTCTAAGTCACCCTGATAGGACTCCATTGATGGAAATGTTCTCTATCTTTGCTGTGCAATGCATTAACTATGAGCTGCACATGGTCCTTGAATACTTGAAATGTGGAACTGAGGAACTGACTTTTAAATTTTTTTAAATTTTATTTTAAATAACCACATGTAGTTTACTGATTACCATATGGACAGCATGGCTCTAGGGATAGATAGCCATTTAGTTTTGATCAGATATGTGACATGGTGAAAGTGTTCATTAAAGAATATTTTAAATTGATTTAGATGAAAAAGAATTGATAAGTATTCAGAATACATCCTTCCTTAGAGAATGATATAACTAATATAAATATGGTAATAACTGTTTTGCAACTTCAATGTCTCATTTTTTTTGTTTTTTTTGTCTTTTAATAGGGGCTGCGATTTATCCAGTTGAAAAATCCATGGAGTCATTTACGTTGGAAAGGAAGGTATAGTGAAAATGATGTAAAAAACTGGACTCCAGAGTTACAAAAATATTTAAACTTTGATCCTCGAACTGCTCAAAAAATAGACAATGGTAAATATATCTTTTGTAATTTTAATACCATTGGATCTTTAAATACATGCTTTAACAATGTGAACTATGTTTAACTGACTTGTTATTCATCACTAAGATACTTTTTAGATTAACAAAGACACCTAATTTTCAGGAATATTTTGGATTTCATGGGATGATCTCTGCCAGTATTATGATGTGATTTATTTGAGTTGGAATCCAGGTCTTTTTAAAGAATCAACATGTATTCACAGGTAACTTTTTGCACATTTCAGGGTATGCTTTATAGTAGTCTCCACTTTTTTAATTTAAAATGAAGTGATTAATTTAGGAAGACTAGTATTCACCTTTTGTCATGCCCACAGTTGACTATCATATAATAGTTCCTTTAAATTCTGCTTGATTATGCCAAAAAATTTAAGAACAGAAAAATCTGATAATTATATCTGAAACACAAAACTTTTTGAAAAGTAATATATTTTAGCTCTATGGGAATTTTAATTACTACCTCCTGTGTTGACTTTATATTTTAGTACTTGGGATGCTAAGCAAGGACCTGTGAAAGATGCCTATAGCCTGGCCAACAACCCCCAGTACAAATTGGAGGTGCAGTGTCCACAAGGGGGCGCTGCAGTCTGGGTTTTGCTTAGTAGACACATAACAGACAAGGTACTGAAGCCCTTAAGATATTCCATACAGAAATTCTTTGAAATGTAATTGGACCATTGTGAATGAGATATGTAATTTGATCATCACCAGCCTGTTGGATTTATATAGGGGGCTTGAAAACTGTATTTTCTTAGATAAATGTATATTTCCCTCTAAGGAAATTTATCATTTATAATCATACATTTAGAAGTCTTATTGAAAAATCACCCCTGAAGAAAAACAAGGAGTTTATGCTTTTTAGTGAGGGTTTTCATGTTGATTATATATACGTTAGGTCTTAATATTAACATTAAGATACGGTAAAGGGGTTTTGGAAATTTTGAATCATGAGGCCTGATTCTGTAATGGGTGGTGGTAATTTTAATAGCTTCAGAATCTTTTAATATATTTGTTCATACAATATGGTCAATATATTGAAATGACAACTTAATTCATAAAAGCAATGTTTTTAATTGCACTAAATAGCTGAAATGTTCTAAAAATTAGAATTATTCTTTTTTATTCACTTAAAAACATTTTGAGCTGATTTTTCTAACCACTTTGGATTCTTGTGCTTTTAGGATGATTTTGCAAATAATCGAGAATTTATCACAATGGTTGTATATAAGACTGATGGGAAAAAAGTATATTACCCAGGTATGTTTAGTAGGCAAACACTGAAACAAACATTAAAGTTTTGATTACATGATTAAGTTGAAGATGACAAATTTTATGTAGATAATATGCATAAATTAATTGTGCTAGACTAATAGAAACCACTCAAACAGGTGGGTGGGTATTTATGCTGCTGTGTGTTTTGTTTTAATTTGTTTTTAATAGAGACCTCAGGAATTTTGGATTTCTCCATTCTTACACATTGCTGTCAGTTTTATTTCTGAAACTTAAATCATATCTTTTTCTCTGATTAAAAAATCTATGGTTTTTCATGGATTCTTGGATAAAATCCAAGCTTTTCACCATGGTGTATAAGGCTTTTTATATTCGGGCCTTAACAACTTCCTGTCCCCTTTTATCTCATGCTCCCCTTTCACAGTACCTTCAGTGAGGTGCTGGCTACTTTTAAACATGCCATGCCCTCGTCACCTCTCTGCACAGTTTCTTCTACCAAGAATCTCTCCCCTCCCTGTTCTCTGCCTGCATAGTCTTTTTACCCTGTTCTGCTTATAATGAACATAATTAAGGTCTAGTTTATATGTTATTTCCTGTGTGATAACCTTTCTGCCAAAGCGAATCTTCCCTTCTGAGGGTGGCAGAAACATTTAACATATTGAAACCATTTTTTTTTTCACAGTCAAAAGACTATATCACTTACTAAGTGATAGGAACTGTTTATTATAGTCGGGAGACAGAAACAAGCAAAAAAAAAATTAGCAATACATGTTTGTAAAGAAATAAATAGGATCATGTGTTAGTGACTGGTTGCTTGTTAGATGGGTGGTCATACAAGGCTTCATTGAGAGGGATAAGAGGAACTCTGTAGGACAAAAATGAATCAGTCATGCAAAGAAATAAAGGGAAAAGCAAAGGAAACAGAACAGCAAGTGCAAGGACTCTAAAATGAGAAAAAAGATCGGGGATTTTTTGGAACAAGAAAAAGGCCAGTAGGCCTGGGGAGATGTGGTATCAGAAGGGGCCAGAAAGGTATGCAGGCTCAGAAGCTCACATGAGGTTCTGTATGCCACATGAAAGGGTTTGGATGTGGTTCTAAGTGTGATGGGAAATCTTTGGAGAGTTTTAATTAGGAAAATGACATGATCTAATTTTTTTTTAAAGAAGATTCTTAGAATATATTGGAGGGGCAAAAGTGAAAGTAGAGAAACCAGATAGGCAAATTTGGAGAAGTGATGGTGGTTTGAACTTCAGGTGGAGGAAAGGAGTAGATTTGAGTTTCAGTAGGATTTACAGGACCTGAGTTGACGTAGGGGCAAAGACTTATCAAGGATGATTCCTATTTTATTTTTGGCTTGAGCAATAGAAAGGTGTAACATTTACTAAGATGGCTAAGTGTTGGTGGATGGGGAGGAGCAGTTAATTTTTGGTTTTGTTAAATTTCATGCCTTATTAGGTGCCAAGTAGGCAGTTAGATTTCTGAATAGAATTCTGGGATAAAGGTATAGAGTATAGGTGTAGATTGAGAAGTAAGGAGCATATAGATGGCATTTGAAGATAGCTCTGTATAAATCACCTATGAAAATAATAAATCTGTGGAGAGAGTTGTAGGTATAGAGATGAACACCCCATGAACTCTGACATCCTAAGGTTAAGCAAAGGAAGAGTTACCATAAAAACATTTGAACAGAGTACCTGATGAAATACAGAGTAACGTTTCACATAACCTAGGAGTAGAAAGGAAAGAATGGACAGCTGCATTGATTGCTATTTTAGAAGTTGATTAAGATTAGGTTAGAGGAGAGACTATTGGACTTAGCATCCTAGCAGTCATTGTTGACCTTGACAGGAACAGAGTTGGAGGAAAGGCAGACTAGAAGGCCAATTGGAGTGGTTTAAGAAGAGGCTGTGAAGGAAGGAAGCAATTATTGACAGTTCTTTCAAGAATGCTGTGCAAAGAAATGGGCAATGTTGGGGGAGCTGGAATGGAAAGTGATTTTGAGTTTTGTTTTGCTTTATCATAGACAAATATGGCATCCCTCCCCATTTCACTGTTGAAAGCATGTAATTGATTTCTCAATAGGCAGTATCTCTAGATATTCTGGAACGGGCATGGCACATAGTAGATCCAATGATACATGTTGGATTAAACCAGCCAAATTTTCCATTTTTACACATTGGTCATTACACAACCAAAAACACAAACGTTGTGACTATATTCCTAGTAGTAAGGCGTTATGTAGCTTTCAAATTTTAAATATTTGTTACTCTTTTTACTTGGATTTTTTTTAAAAACAGGGCTCCCTGTTTAACAGTGATTTTGCCTTTGTAAGTCTGATTTGTAGTTTTATTTTCATCATAGACCTCTGAGATAAGTGGAACAGGCCTTATTGTTCCTCATTTGAAAGAAGAGTAAATTGAGACATATTAAGGTTAAAAACCTTGTCCAAGATCATAGATGTGCCCATTCTTCACACTAGATTATACACCTCTAAGCAATAGAGACATATTACCTATTTGAGATACTAAAACGTTTAGTGCTTATAATAGATCACATTGTAAATAATTGGTGTTCTTAAATAAGCCAAGTGAGATAGCATTGATCTTAAATGACATGGTAATTAAAATGCACGAAATGATTTTATTATGTCAGCTTCAATGAGACTAACAAAATATATATCAGGTAGCATTGTTTGTGAAGGCAAAATATTGGAAATAATTTGAATATCCAGATTGGATAACTAGATGGGGGATATAGATAAAATGTGTTGTAGTCATACAATAGAATATTAAATAGGCAGTTTTAAAAGGAATAAACCATATCTATGTGTAATAGCATGAATCTCAAAAACATTGAAATATGAAAGATATAAAATCAAACACATGCAGTCCTTTTTTTTAGATACATGCTCAGAAATTTACCCATTCCTTTTTAGGGATAGTTAAAGTTTGGAAAGATGTTCTTCAAATCTGTCAGTGGAATGGAATAAAATGAAGGGTGGTAGTTAAAAGGGACTTTGTTTTATAAAGAAACTAGTATGGCAAAAAAAAAAGTTAATTGAATGGTAGGGAATTTTTATATATTTCTTTGTATCATTTGAAAAATTTTTGCTCAAAAGAAAAAAAGCTAATCCTAACCTTAAAATCTTAAGAGAAAAAAGCACAACATAGGGCAAGTAGTAGGGATTACTTTATACCTTATTGAATGTTTTAAAAGACACTTTTGCTTATTAGAAACTTTTAGTTTTATATTGTTTAATTATAAAGTTTTTAATTGAAATTATTATTCTTTAATACTATTGTATTTAAAGACAGACTCAATTAAGGGGATGTCTGTCCATTTAATTATTTTTCCTACCATCAACCATAAAACTTAAATTTAAAACTAAAGTCTTCTTTTCTGTAAACCCACTTATTTGCAGCTGACCCTGCCCCATACATTGATGGGATTCGAATTAACAGCCCTCATTATTTGACTAAGATAAAGCTGACTACACCTGGGACCCATACCTTTACATTAGTGGTTTCTCAGTATGAAAAACAGAACACGATCCATTATACAGTCCGGGTAAGTAAACCACTATACATTGACACAACAATAATATTAAGTGCATAATGTGCTCTGCTTTGTAAGTGGGATTATATACAGAAAAGTTTATTTCTGAAAATTGCTTGTTATCTATGTATATTTGTGTGTTTGTGTTTGTATGTGTATCAGTTCAATATTATTCTTTCTGCAGAACATGACACTTTTGAAAAGTAATCTTTTATTTTGAATAACATTTCTAATGAGCATTTTAGTTTTCAGAGATAACAGTTCAGTCTTGAGGTAATGTATGTTGGACTAATAAAAGACTTTGAACTTCGGTAATCGATGGCCTGTGAACATTGCTCTCATAGCTGGGAAGGTCACAGTAATTTGGTTCTGCATAGGTATTTCCCACAGACCAGCAAAGAAGCTCAATTTGAATAGATTTTTAGTGGCATTGGGGAGCTAACTTCACACCATCCTTCAGATGCAGATGCCAAGGCCTAGAGAGATGGTGCTCTGTCCTGAGTCACACACAGCAGCAGAGAAAGCCAAGACAGATCCCTAGCTTCCCAATTCCCAGTTCATTAAATCTAACTTGATACCAGGCTGCCTGCAGATCATGATGTTTATATGCCTACTAATTTCTTAGTCTTCCAATATATTTTATCACTTCTTTATAAGTATAAACTTTATCAGTACAATAATTTTTTTTAATCTAGGTATATTCAGCATGCAGCTTTACTTTTTCAAAGATTCCTTCACCATACACCTTATCAAAACAGGTAAGAGAATTTCTTAGGATCATAATTTCATAGACCTCTTAGAATTCCTTTTTTTTTCTCATTTTTCTTTTTATTCACATTTAACAATTTCTTACAAAATAAAAGTATTCTAGGACTTGAAAGGAATAAGGGAAATGTAAGTAGCTTCCACCCAGTCTGTGCTGGAATACAAGATCTCAATGAGCAACATTAAGTGATTCTGTGGGAAGAAATAAGAAGTTCAGAGAAAGATTAATGCAAACTTGGCCTAAGGAAGGCCATGTGGATGAACCTCTTAAGTAGAATGAGATTGACTTTGCAAGGCAGGCTAGATACATAGTGGGTGATTTGAGGGAGAATTATTGTCAGGAAGAACAACTTGATTGAAGGCTGAGAGGTGGAGATGGGGTTCAAGTAGCAGTAGAGTAGCCTGACTGAAACGGGAGTTACACTGACTGTCAGTGGCAAATAAAGACTGGAGAGAGGGTGGAGCCAGAGTGGGAGATTGTCTTCCCTTTTTTTAGAGGGGGGCATGTAAAGGAGTTTTGTCTTTAACGTTGAACTGGAGAATGTGAAGTTTTGTTAATACAAAAACTTTGTTTTATTAGATTAATGGAAAGTGGAGTGGTCAGAGCGCTGGAGGATGTGGAAATTTCCAAGAGACTCATAAAAATAATCCCATTTACCAATTCCATATAGAAAAGACTGGGCCATTACTGATTGAGCTAAGAGGACCAAGGTTTGTGATAAGTAACTTTCTTAAATGAATAATGTGATACAAAAATGAGCTTAGTGGAACAGAAGTGTTTTGAAACAAAATGCATATATGGACACTTGATTTATGATAAAGATGATATTGCAAAGGAGTAGGAAAAGGACAGTCTGTTCAATAAATGATGCTAGAATAATCCATGTGGTAGAAAGATAAACTCTGTTTCACAGCAAATCTGAAAATTAGTTCCAGGTGGATTACTAATGTAGGAGATATCTTTTAAAAATTTTTAAATATAAAAACATATACAATTTTTTAAAACTCTAAATGAAAACTGGCATGTCGTAAGAAAGATAATCCAAATGGCATTGATTGTAAGAGCCAGAAATTTGAAAGAACCCAAATGTGCATCAGTGACATTTAAGATTATAGTCAGAGTCCTGCATAACAATGGAGATAAATTATAGCTAACCACATGATGGATAAGTCGTAAAAATAATGCTAAACAACAGAAACCATACAGAATATATACTATATGATTCCACTTACATGAAGTCAAGAACAGACAAAACTAAACTTTTAAGGATATACTTTGATAGTCACACTACATAAAAAGCAAGAAAGTGATTGCCATAAAAGTTAGCTGTGTGGGGCAGGAGTTGTGCTCAGAAAGGAGGATACAAGGGACTTCTGTGGTGCCAAGAGGATTGTGTTGGATCTAGGTGGTTGTAACTCAGGTGTGTGTTCACTTCACAAACTGTTAAGTTATATATTTATTTTACATACATTGTTATGTATCACAATTTTAAAAGCTTTAAAAAATAGAGAATACAAATAAAGTACTTCTAAATAAAAGTAGGCTTAATTTTGCCTGCCTTACAAACTAATTCAAAAGAAACTAATAATCATTTAGATATGACTAAGCTCTTCTTCCTTAATCATTTAAAACTTAGCAGCTTTTGGTAGGTGAAATTAGGGATCTAATTGCCCTTTTGTATTTAATTTCTAGATAGATTAAACATGTAAAAATGTTTGACGATGTGTATTTTTTCCTTTATTGCCTAAATCATGTCTTTTGCCCATTTTTCTGTTGGGAGTTGCAATTTTTTTCATAACTGTAATCATAAATAAGGGTATGTCTATAAGGATACTAACACCTTCACATATTTGCAAGTATTTTTCCCAGATCATTTTTTTCATATACAAATTTAATTTTAAAGTAATCAACTCAGTCTTCTGGTTTATTTTGCTATGGGCAGGAAATCTCACCCCAAAAGAGACTTTTCACCATATTTTCTTCTAGTTCTTTTATGGTTTTTTTACAGTCTATTTTTAAAATCCATATGGAAATACTTTCATAGTTGGCATAAAATATAGTTTACCAATTTTTTCTAAGTTTTTGTTACCACATCACCATCTAAATAAATGATCCTTTCCCTACTGATTTGGAATGCTATGTCTGCCATGCGCCAACTACTTCCATAAATTTAGATTTTATTTCAGGGTTTTCTCTCCTGTCCCACCTTTTCTGCTTAACATAATGACAGTATTTTATCATTTAAATTTAACATTATTATCTGGGACCCTGTGGTAAAAATACAGACTCTTCTAAAGAAAGTTTAATATTAATTTTTATGGCTTCAATTAAATAAGTGTTTTTTTGTAATTAACAGTAAAAACAGTATGCGTGTATTTCAGAGTGTTTCTTCCTACTGAAGCTTTGGAAAGTGTATACTTGATTTTGATAGTACATCTGAACTTTATGTACTTATTTTTAGGTATGTATTTGAGACTACATAGCAGTAAATTGTTCCTTTTTACCACTAGGCAATATAGTGTTGGCTTTGAAGTTGTAACAGTTTCTATGGTAGGAGATCCTGGTCCCCATGGCTTTCAGAGGAAATCTAGTGGTGACTACAGGTAACGTTGGCATTTTGATTATATCTGGTTTATACTTTGCTATTTGTGGCATCATCTGTAAACCTTGCTTTTCTTTTCCCTGAATATAGGTGTGGGTTTTGCTATCTGGAATTAGAAAATATACCTGCTGGGATTTACAATATCATTCCCAGTACTTTTTTGCCTAAACAAGAAGGACCTTTCTTCCTGGACTTCAATAGTATTATCCCTATCAGGACAACACAACTTCAGTGACGGGGAAATCTTAGCAATTACTGGATTTTATATTTACCACGAAAGCAACTCTTCAAATGAGGACACCAATCTCCAGGACCTTAAACACAACCATCAGAACAGAATTAAATCTCTAAAAAAATGCTTCATTGGAATCTGGTGCTCAAGTCAGGGTGTTTAGTGAGAATTGTATATAGTCAGAATTATCCTCAGTTACTTTAGAAGTATCATTTACATGGTTTTGTGTATATGTGGAGTTGGCTTGCATTTAGGGGCCACATTGTATTGAGAAGTACATACAGATGATTAAAGATTAGGCTGTCATTACTGTGAGATGTCTTTGCTAAGAGAGACATAGACTCATTGAGTGGAATGGTAGGCTGTTATAATCTGAAATATTTGTTACGTTTGTCTTTCTGGCAGAGCATGTTGTAAGTTAAACCTGCTTGTGTTGTGACTCTCTGTACATCTTGGGCAACTGTTACCAAATGAATCATGTCACCGTAACAGATTTTGACTTTAAATGTTTGTTGCCCAGATGTTATGAAAGAATAAAGCTTTAAGAAATTACTAACTTAGCATGAAGATGCTCATGCTTAAGAATGAAGGTTGTTGAAGTTAGATACCTGTCTGCCATTGAATCATGTAAAGAGAACTAAGGTATATTCACTATTGCAATTCTTATTTTTTATCAGGTTGATGAAAGTAGTCTGAGACACTGAAGACAGTACAATTAAGTTTGTATAGTCCTTTTTTAATTGCTGTGTAGTTCAGTGCTCTTATGGTAACAGCACTTTGAATAAAATACAATTGAGAATTTAATATATGGTAATTGGGGTTGCATTTGGGAAAATTGCCAAGATAGTACTGTCATGTGTAAATTCCCAGTTGTTTACAGAAAAACCCATCTGAGCCGAATGATGCTCAACATTTTAAAGATCTGAAAATTAAGGTGGAATTTTTCATGTCTCTGCTTTATAATTATCAGAACTTATTTTGTATTTCTGCTACCTTTAATTGAAATAAAATGTTTATACTTATGGAAACTGCATATTTAACCTAGAGAAATTGATTATTAAAGGACTTAATCTAGTATGTTCCATCTAAGAGAAAAAAGAGAACTCATTATTTGCTTGAAAATTCACACTTCAACAAAACCTGTTCTTTAACATTCAGGATAGTGGTAGATTGTTAAACTAGTAAGGTTTCATTTCGGTAAATATTTAATGCCTTTGATTTGATATTAATTTTTAAGTGGATTTTCTGTGGCCCTTTTTAAAAAATCTAAAGCCTAAGAAATATATAAATACATATACGATTTGAACTTCTTGTGCTAAAAGTAGTTGCAAACTGGACTTAATCCTTGCCCTCAAAAATCTAATGGATGACATCGATATGTGTGCAATTTAATGTAATGATGTTGAATTTTATAATAATAGAGTTCGAAACACAGTTGCTACAGTTACAAAAAGAAAGGAATGATTAATTTTGGCTAGACCAATATAGAAAGAATAGAATCACCTAGGGAGCTTTTTAAAAGCCCAGTGCCCAAGTGTACCCCAAATCAATTAAGTTAACTTTGAGGCTAAGACCAGAGAGCAATATTTTTTAAACTTCCTGGGAGATCCCAGTGTGAACCAGAGGTTGAGAACCACTCCAGTATATCCACCTTGTATTTCTTCTGCCACTGTGTCTCCTCATTGCTCAGCTCTGTAGCAGCGAAAGTGGAATTCTAATTCACATGTTGGTAATTGGGGCTTAAATTATTAAGACCCATGATCTTAATTGCACTCCATGCTCTTCCTATGGCAAGGTTGCCTAGAAGTTTAGTCAACATCAGGATTTCTTATTTGAAGTCATAGAAAGTTAGACATTTTCTTAAGCCATTTTTATTACACTCAAGGTATTAAGACAAGTACAAAATAACCTTATAATCAGGATACTGTATCATTAAAAAAGGAGAAAACACTACAGTATGAAGAGATTTACAAATGACTAAAGTATGCAAGTTGTGACAGAATTAACAAACAACTGGAAATGGGGTTGGCTTTTTTTCCTTTTGGAAATGCCAAGTCTTCTTAACAAATAAAATACAGTGTTCTTAAATATGAAAACAAAAGCAGTGTTAACACTACTACTAGCATAACAGACCCCACTGCATCTATTCAGCCTTAGGCCAACGCACACCTACGTCCTTTCCTAGCTTCAAGAAACAGGTTTCTCTAAGTACTACTAGTGCAGCATAACCCTTAAGTAACTTTTCACTTTTAAAGTTATAACCTACAGAGAAATTAACACCTTGTCAATCTAGAATAACAATGGCAACCATTCTTTACATGCACTTCTCTTAGAAATAAGTCCCCTTGGCTGTCAGGATAAGGTTTATGCTATAGAACCTTCTCTCATACAGCCACAAATCCCTTTCTATGATGTATCCTTGCTACCCTCACCCTACCCCACCCCCATTCCCAGCAACTGGCATTCACCCTAAAAAGTGCAGTTCATTGTAACCTTTACAAAAACTGGTTTCAATGGGTGTCCAACATATGCTCTTTTTTAAAGCCCCTTCTGAACACCAGATATGATGAAAATGAATTGTTCTTGAATTTTAAGCCTTCGCTGTGTCAAAAAGGTGTGTTCTGAATGTTTGGCCTTTGCCTTGCGTTGTTTTCATTTAGATCCCCTAGGATATAAAGGAGACAACAGCTCCCTTTTCCCAAATTGAATGTCAGTATAAAGGGGAAGAGAACCAAGCTGTTGACCCCAGCTGGGCTCAGCTTCCCAGTCCCTTTCCTGGCTCTGGTTCTTTCATAGGAACTAGTTATTGCTTCCATAACACTGTTACAGGTAAGTACCACAAAGGTTGTGAACCTGGTCACAGTCCACCTGCAACAACAACTCTGCTCTGAAATAAATACACCAGCCCAAGAGCTCTTACCCAGAAGTAAAATCTTCAGCCTTCAGGTCACTGAAACTTCATTAGTGCAGTTTAGAGTAAACGCTTACGATTTGGCATGTGTTAAATGATTATTGGCACAATGTTCTCCACACAGTTTCATGTATAAATATCGATATGCACATGGGCCAAGACCTTGGATCAGTCAGCCAATCTGCACCACCTTTATGTCAGCAATGATCCCATCTCTTCCCTTGGAGCACTGCAGGGAGAGCTGCTTCATCCTGCTCACCAAGGCCTGGCCCTCGGGGGAGGTGCTGCTTTGGGTCTTGCCACCATCGCCGCTGCTGTTGCTAAGACCCCGATTGTTGTTGGCTTTGTCACTTGATTTATTCTCTGCCCCTTCTGCTCTGTCTCCTATAGAAATGTAAAGATTACTGAGTATTGACAATTCCAAGAGTCACCTAGGCCCAAGCTAATCAGCCAACAACCCTCTAGACTCCCCAGTGTTGCCCAACCATGTATATCACAGAGGGTTCTCTGTCACAATACTGCTTACTGCATTTATTCCTCAAGGTGTATTATATATGCCTTATCTTTAGAGAGACGAAACCTGCCATACTCAATAGCTAGGAAAAAGAAAACTCTAGCATGTGCTTGTCAAGAGGACTGTTGTGATGAGAGAGACAGAGCCCAAGCTATGGAGCCAGGAGCCCCCTGAACAGGACTTGGAAACTATCTCAGTGATCAACACTGACAGCACATTCACGCGGACCCAGTCACACGGCACTGGGAGCTCCAAGGCCTGGCAAAGGTCTAGAACAGTGCAGACATCTGGCTGCGAAGGCAGTGAGTCATCTGGGCCAGCACTGCTGATGAGAGGGCTGCTACTCACCTCGTTCCACCTCACACTCTGGGGAGGAGGCCCCACTGCATTCACTGCGAGGGCCCAATACCGGGAACATCATCCCAAACTCCGACAGAGACACGGGGCTGGGCAGATCCAGGCTGCCAGGCCTCACAACTGCAGAGAACTGGTCAGCCGTCTCGGATGGGCTTGTTGGTCCTGAACTAAAGCTGGACACAGAATGGGTTTCTGAGTCATCTTCAGACACAAAGTTGCTGCAGGTGTCGTCTTCAAAGGCCTCGGAGGCCACTAGGATGAGAGAACACCAGTCACACAGGGTCTAGGAGATAGCAACCTAGTTCCTTAAACACCTCCAGAAGTGCTCACCGCTGGCAGACAGCTAGACACGGCATGGGAACTGCAGAATCCCTACCACCATGGGTACCTAATAAAAGGAACATGACCCTCCCCGAGCCTCCATGACCAGACTGTAATGCAGCTGGCCTCTGGATCTCATGGATATTCAGTCAATACAGTAATCCTCTAGCTCCTACCCTAGAAGTATCATCAGACACTGCCTAAAAGTAGATGAACTCAGCCACAGATCAGGGGCTTTTTCTCTACCTGTCCCCCAAACAAATCCACACCTGCACAGGAGGAATGCTGGCCCCCTGAAATGCATCCCCAACAATCAGACTTCAGGGCTTTCTCCAAATACAGGAGTTACAGGAAGAAAGCCCTGCATATAGCACGCGTTGAGACATCTTCCAGGTGACTTCTGATCTCATAAGAGACTCAAGAACCTACCGATCATGATGTGCCCCCCAGTACACACATACACAAAATTACAGTGTTCTCACTCATTTTGTGGACCAGAATAACCAAGGCCCAGAGACACGTCATTCTGGTGGTTTGAAAGCCTCTTTAGCCTAATTCTCCCCTTCGGCCAGCACATGATCGGGCTTTAGACGTTTTTTTTTTTAACTCCCTTTTTCTCCCTGCTAATCTTTAAAACCAGCCTTGCAGCATCCAAAGAGGATTCCCATGGATGGAAAGTACTGAAATGCTGGGGACAGAAAACAGGCTCAAATCCAGTCCTTTCTCCACCACTTGCTGTATAGCCTTGATCAAGTTACTTAACCTCTCTGAACTTCACGTTCTCCTCAATAGAGAGTTTGAGATGTCTATTAAAAGTACCTCACACTGATGCTCATTATAGTCTTCTTTACCTTGAGCCTGGCACTTAAACATTTATTGACTGAATTTAAAAATACCTGAGAAAGCTTGGGAAAGTGTCAAACAAGGCTCATTCCACAGAAAAAGTGTGCAAAGACAGCGCTGGAGGGATTTTCTTGATTAACATAAATGGAGCACATCAAACCTGAGTCAGTTTCCTAGAGGGTGGCCCTGGAAAACCAGTTCTCTGTGGTCCGACGCCAGTGAGTGCTTCCTAGGTGCCAGTGGATACTTCATTTAATCCTAACCACCACCCTACACAGTAGATAGTAGGTACTATCATACTCCCCATTTTACAGGTGAAGAAACATATAAATCATATAATGACGGGAAGGCCGGGATTGACTCCAACCTAATTCCAAAGGCCCTGATGTTAGCTCTTCTTTCCTGCAGTACTTCTCAGGAATGTTCTAATATGTACTTGGAATATCAGAGGGGTGGGCATGTAACATTTTCCAAACTATTGACCACAGAATCCTGATTTGAGGAACATCTCAGCATCTTAAGCCACCTGAAATAGCCCTCAGGCCTGCCCACCTGAGGCTCCTCTGTGATGACCCTTAAAGCAGGTCACACAAGTTGTGTCATCTCCCTATGTGCACACGAGCCCCTCACTCACCGGAAATGGTGTCCGGCTCCAGTTTGCTCCCTGACAGGTCCTCCACAGACGTGTTGCTACCCTCTGCCCCGACGCCGCAGCCCCGAGGCCCCATGGCACTGGAGCGCCGCCGCTCGTGGATCTCGTCCGAGATCATCTCCAGGTTCTTCAGGGCTGTCTTGTACTCCCCTTTCGCCAGGGCCAGTTTGGCCTGCAGGTCGTCCACGGTCTTCTTTAGTTGCTGGTCAAAAGAACAGGAAACTCAGTAAGTGAAGGCTGCCCCTACTCACCTTGTGATGCTTTTGAATGACAGGTTAAAGCACATTTTCGGCCCAGCACTGCACTCCAAAGACTTTCCCAAGGCATGACTCGGGACCTGTTTACCCTTACCACAGCCACCCCCGACTCCCACCCGGGTGACAAACTAGAGATCTGTTATCTAGAAACGACCACTGGCAGAACAAAATCCATCAGGGAAGAACAATGGGTATCAAACTCACAAAGAAGTCCCACGTTCTAGTCATTTAGTCCCCACCACTGTGGTTCTCAAACTCGAGCTAGCATCAGAATCCCCTGCCGGGCCTGTTAAAGCTCAGAAGGTTGGGCTCCACCAGCAGTTGCTGATTCAGTGGGTCTGGCGTGTGGCACTCAAAAATGGGCACGTCTAATGAGTTCCCAGGGGATGGTGATGTTGCTGTCCTAGGAGCATACTGAGAACCACTGACCAGTCCTATACAGAAAGTGACTATACAGCAGATGTGGAGAACCTCAGAGACCACTCAAGACCCAATCAAGACCATTTTAAGGCCTGAAAACTGTAAAGAATGTGTTCCCTCCACTCTCCTCTTATAACAAATGTGCCATTTGAAAGTCGGCTGTCAAAAGGGGGGCTTTGACTGAAGAAAAATCCCATCAGCAAGCAACGAAGCCAAGGTCACACATACCTCAAGCTGCACATAGTACCTTGCCTTGAGTTCAAAATAAGGCCTGTGAAAGGAAGAAAAAGCATAAGTGTACTATAACACAATGACAACAATAAATGCCACAAGGTACATAAGGAGGCATTAGCTACAGCTGGCCAGGTCATTGTTCCAGGACTTAGTAAACTGACAAGCCATGAGCTGAAGGTGATGCTCCCAGCTCTGGGGCCTGATGGATACAGACACCAGTCAGAACCGCTGAGATGTCCCCATATCTCACCTAAAATATGGGGATACATGTACACATATCCTGGAGCCCCTGCACTGTGGTTCACTCTCCTCTCTGGTGTGCCCAGAGGCTAATGTGGCTAAGGAGGTTGGCTCTGCAAGGACGAATAGCAGATACAGCTGGAGAAAGGGCTGCCTTAACCCACGCCCTCCTCTGCTGAGGTCAACAGGAAAGTGGAGGAGTAGTCCTTCTCCCCTCACTGAGCACAGCAGGGATACCAAAAGGAAGGCCTCCGGTCAGTCCTCTTGGGTTTTGTCTAGGACTAAAGATATCAGTCTACAGACGCAGCCAGGTCATGGGCAAGAGAGAGGACAAGAAATGTGAAAATTCTTCTAGTCCCCTGGGTTCTGGGTCAGCCAGAAGACCCTGGCTCTGTTAGAAACTCTGGTGTCTGGGCACTAAGAGTAAACCAATGCTTTATCCTTGAGCTGTTCACCTGCCTTGAAAGCTCCAGGTCTGTCTGGCTGTAGGGTCTAGGCCATCCCAAGTCCTGTCACTTGCTCAGAGGCCCAGCAACTATGAGTAAAGCAGGGGTCTTGTCTCCAAGATCATTACTGTATAAAAATATACAGGAGTGGTAGTGAGAAGAGCTTGGGGAAACTCCATTAAAACCAGTCCTGCACCATTTCATCAGCTCTTGGTCCCAGGAGAACATGTGTTATAGATGCAGCCTCTGTCCATTATACTGACAGGTCAACTGAGGCCCAGCCGATGGGCCATGTGATGGTTTACTGTGCTGCTCAGGAGCAGCCCCACCAAGCACCCTCTCCCTGTGAGTTACACAGAATGCCGTGGGGCAGAGAGAGCCTGGGCATGGGCTCTGGTGAGGCAAGGCCCTGAGAGCAAAGCACATAAAAAGTTGAGAAGATTCAGAAAAGGAGTACAGCCACATGGCCCCAGGGACACTTAGACCCTCGTGCCCATACTCACTTGGACTTGTTGATGGCTCTCTTGAGTTTCTTCTCCAGCTGCCGCATGCGGCCCATGGCTGCGTTGTACCTGGCTGCGGTCTCCTTGTGCACCAGCTCGCTCCTTGTCTTGGTCTGCTCAGCCTCCATGACCTTCAAATGACAGCAGAGGTCAGCCCGGCCAAACCCAGAACAGTCCCTTCTGACGTGTTACTTATGTCATTTTTTTTTTTAATATTGAGGGAATGAGTGGGCAGACTAAGATTAAACTAAATTCCAAATAGAATAGGATTATTTTTTTCTACTTTTCTATTTTGGAACAGTTTTATCAGGTAGGACTACATAGTCAAATCGGCTATAGCAATGACCAGGAAAAAAAAAAGAAAAAATAAAAATCAAAGAAAAATCTGAAGCATTCTCTTATCCAATCAATGTACTCTTCCTTCTGCTCTCCTGCTTGGGGCAGGGACTGACTGGCAGGCAAATGGGCAAACAGCACCAGTGGGAAGTTAGACATCGAGAAACTGGGAGGTCCAGCAAAACCAGGCATGGCAGCATCAGGACAAGAAGGCAACCAGGATCCAGAAAACAAATTTAAACAAATTAAAATCAAAGCATTCGTATCAAATTTGGAGGTTCACAAAATTTTACGACCAGGAGACTGGTCAAAATTCCAGGTGCAACATTCCAGTGGGAGCATTTTGTTAAGCCTGTTGATAAAAAATGAGTTAACGGTCCAGAGCCCTCCATGGCCAAAACCATGACAGCTCAATGGCTCACTCCGTGAAACATGGGACAATGTTGGTTTTCTCTCCACCTAAAAGCATCAGACCAAGGCCTGCCTTGAGGAGAGATGATGAAGGAATAAATAGCAGCTCAGACCCCATAAGCAGCTCATACATAATTCCTTCCCCTCTTCTACTTACAATTCACACAAGTGCTATAAAATGAACTGGAGAGGCAGGAGCAAGGTGAGGCTAGAGGGCTGTACTTCGTTTTACCCGAAGAGCATCAGAGAGGAGCCCAGAGGGCATTCAGATCATTAGTCCTGACCCTCTCGGACCCAGTGGGACAATTTTAGGAAGGCACCACCTTGTCTTTAAGTAGAGGTTAAAAAGGGAAGCCCAAGGCAAGAGGCAGCTGATGTTCTATCAGCCCCAGCAGTCACAGGCACACTCAGCCCTGGGACTGTTTGTTCATGTACTTACTTACAGTGAGGATTTTTTAAAGTATCAAGAAAAAATATGAAGGACTTTAAAATGAGCATTAAACAGCAGAATTAAAGCCAGAGAGAGAAGGGAAAGAGGCGGGAACTGAGCTAAGCTGGCATGTGACGTGCTGCCAAAATGACTCCTCAGCTAAGACCAAAGGGCGAGGAGAATCTTCTCCCTTTGCTTCTGACGCCAAAGACTTCACATATCGTCTTAAATCTTAGGCTTTCAGGATTTACTGGTGTAACCTTTATGAAACGCAAAACCCCAAGTGAACGGACAAATGAAGACGACACATTGGAGGGGATCTGTCCCATTATGAAAGGAGTCGAGGCAAGGTTCACCTTCAAGGGGCTGTCTGACAGCATTTTCAGGAGCCTGACTCAGAAAGGCTATGATTTGAGGCTACGGCACAGAAAGGTCCCTGGCTACACAGGGGTTCTTGTCTGTCAGTCCCTAGTCTGCAAACAGCAGCTAAGGCTTTCTAAAATTAAACACTCAGAAAGCTCCAAGCCCTTGGCAACATTGCCAGTGAAGACCAACGAGATGGCAAACCTGTCGCTGTCCCCTACTTCCCCCGCATTAAGCCACATGTCCCATGTCCCGTCCCAATCTCCCCCGACCTCTGGCTCTTGAAAGAGACAGACCCTTCCAAGCCCCAACTCAGCCTCTAAGGAGAAAGCCGCCAAGCATGTCACTGGTCACATCTCCACCTAAGTCTGGAATCAGGCACTGAGCGGTGTGCTACAGTGATGGGCAAGCAAGAAGGGGGAGACAAGGGAGAGAGTGGCACAGAGTGGCTCAGATCCGAAGGCTGAAGCCACAGGGAATGGAGGTGAACCACGGAAGGAAATGATAAGTCTCTTAATACCTCAAGACAGCAACAGGCCGGGCTGAGCAACCAGCCGGGGACACGCAACTCAGACCCGAAATGTCCACCCCTCACTCCAGGCCTCCCAGGGCCACCTTTGCCTCTTTGAAGCCCAGGTTGACAGCGATTTTCTCTGGACTTCACGAATCTGCCTCCATCTCTGCGCCACGTTCTTCAGTTTGATCACCATCATGTTCAATTCGGAACCAAATACACGGATTAAGCACCTACTGTGTGTGCAGGGCATGAGAGAGATCTCCCCCTGGGCTGCCGGCCTCACAGGGTATAGACCCACCCAGCTGCAGTGGCTGTCATTCCAGGCAGCGTGGGAACTGGGCTGTCAGGATGGCTGCAGCAGCTTAGATGGGGACCTGACAGCAGGGCCACCCTTGAGAGGGGTCCTCAGTGTGTGGCATTTGGGACAGTGGACACGAAGAGCTACGTTTGGCTTGGGCGGCAGTGCTTCCCGGTGTCCAGCCACACGTCCATTGCTCCATTTGCCATCTTCGTAGCATGAACACACAGGACTCGCAAAGACGACGGGGACAGTACTCAGCTTCCCAGCCCTTTCCCAGAGCTCAAAGGCTCCCGAAGGGAATAACTGTCCAAAATGACACAGTCGTGGCCTCCCTCACGACGGCTGAGAGCTTTCCTCACCAGAGGAGTTCCAGTCCTGGGGATGACCCTCAGGCTCCCTGTTAACTTGTGGGTCCATCGCTCCAGCCTGTAGGACTAAGAAGCTGGGCATTCCTGGGGCTCCCAAAACCCGCAGAAACATGCTCCTGCCCATCAGGCCTGCCCCCAAGCTGACCACTGCCCAAGGGCAGGGTCTGAGGTTCAGTCAACCTAAGCAGCCAGACCTGGCACTGGACAATCCTGCCCCAGGACGGCCGCAGCACCAAGCCCTGGACAGCCACGTGCGCAGCGGTTCCCAGAGAAAAAAGCAAGCCGCCCTGCGCTCGGGATTCTGTGACAGACGCAGGCCTCTCCATCACCTCTTAGATTGACAGGACAGAGAGGTGTGGGTCCAGGGTGCCTGACTGGTCCCTTCTTGGGAGTCCCAGGGCAAGAAACTGGGTCCCCAAGGCCCCAGAGACTGCTCACTGCAGCTCACTGAAGATACTCAAGCAGCTGAGGCTTTTTGCCTGGACAGCGATGGGCACCGAACGGGGTATGCCAGCCAGGCTGGGCACGGCCTCCTCTCTGGGGCCCACGCCAGCAGCATGACCTGAACTGGCTAGTAGACATCCACCTAGCACAGCTCCTCCACCTCCCATTCCAGCTTTTCCCTCTCCAAACCCAGAGGCGTTTGTTCCACCCCCACTTACGACCCCAATCTCCAACATCCTAGAGCTAAGATCAGAGTCTCCTCTCCCCGGGGAAGGTAGTTTCTCTTTCTCCTCGGAACAGCTCGTTCAGGCAGCTGCGTGATTCTTACTGCTCCCTGAGCGAGGGGGGACCCAAGAGGGTGGCTTCTCGCCACCAGGTGGGAGACGATGGTACGTGTCGTATCCACCAGCACCAGGGAAGCTGACCTGGACGGCTCCTCCAGGAATGTGCCCTCCCAGGGCTCAGAGCAACACACCCAGGCAAACCCCACGCCAGGACCTAGGCAGGGAGGCTGGCTGTGTCCTGTCCTCTCCAGGAGCAGCCTGCTGCCAGTTCGAAAACAGTCCATGCCACCCCATTTAAAATTCACATTTTCTTTTTCCTCGACCTGGTCTCTTTGGGCAGACATCAGAAAAGCCAATCCCTCCCTCCCAGATGCTACGCCTCCTCTCCCAGAGGGTGAAAAACTGTATCATAAAGTCCTCTTCCCATAAAGGCCACTTCAAGGCCAAAACAGACAAAGCTGGAGGGGCCGCTGCTGCCCAAAGCCCCAAGTAGTGAGCAGCACAGACTCCAGGCCCCGCATCCCCAGGAGGCCACTCAAGTGCGGGCTTGGCAGCTCTGCTCACTCTGCCTGAAGCTTCCAAGGCCCTCTCTGACCCCAGCCCTGTGCAGGGAACTGTCCTTTTGTCCCTGTCTGTGACATTGCACGTGGCCTAATAGAGAAAACCAGGACTCCTGGCATCGCTTATACTCTCCTAGCAGCCACAGCTCCAACTGTAGCTACGATGTCACTGTAAGTCTGAGGGAAATGAAGGGGTCACACTGACTGCCTAAGGCAAAAAACGTGGGGACTCCAGGGCTCTTCCACTGTGCCTGGAGTGGGGGATCACGCAGCCCAAATCACTGCCACTTCCTCAAGACAGCCCTGGACCTTTCTGAGCTCTGGGTCTTTCTCTAAACCCTTAATTAGTACTTTCTTTAGAAGAAGGTGGCACGATGAGGTTCCCTTCCCATAAAGAAACCAGCTTCCTGGAATATCCAGAAGTCAGACAAGGCAAGGGACATATTCTAGACCCTTCACTGCCTCCACCAACCAGCACTCAGCAAGCCAAGAGTGCCAGGCCCACGGAGCTCTGGAAGTGGCAACTTGAGCCCCATCTGGGGAAACATTAAATCCAGAAGGAAGTTCACGGCCGAGCCACAAGTCCGAGCGGCTGCCCCGTCCATCAAAAAACTCAGAGAGGGCACCCACTGCAGGTCAAGTTTCTCAGCGACTCCAGGGTACGGTCAGGGAGAGCTTTGCTGCCAGCCCATCTGTTGCTGGTGTCAGCTGCAAAGTCTCCTCCTCCCTCAGCAGTGCAAAGAGCAGCATTTCAGGCCTGTGCAACTGTCAAGAAATCTGGCGAGAGCAACAGTAGCCCCGGGGTGGGAATCCCGGCCTGGGACCCAAGACACCTGCTAATCCGCAATGGTTACCCAGCGACCAAAAAGCCTTTGGTGGTCTCAGTGAGGGCACACCTCCGATGACCCTCCCGAGAACCTACGAGAACCTACGGAGCCCTACATCACTTCAGGCGCCCCAGGGCAGTCTGGTACCGCCCAGCAAGGGGCATATGGCACAAGCCCCCAAGAAGCACCACTCCCAGAGATGAGGATGTGAGCCGTGTTCCTGGGAGCCGTGCCATGCGGAGGTCATGGGGACTCTTCCGTGACCAGCCACTCTCCATCCACTAGGGCCCTGGGACTTATTAAGAAAAAAGAATCTTTGTTCCTTTTTAAAGAGCAGATTAAGTGATTCTGAAATGGTTTCATACTGGCTCGTCTAGATCTCCGGCTGGGGCAGAGGGTGGACAAAAAGGAAGGGCAGGCCTTCAGTTAATTTCCTGGAAGGAGTTTTTTTTTTTTCTTCCCCCTTTTCACATCTCTCAGGGTGTGGCTTGTGAATTTTCAAGATTTCCAGCCTCCACGCTGGGTTTCACCAGCTGACCCGGGAGGAAGGCCAGTCCAGCCTGTTTGGCTCTTCGAGCATAAGGTCCACTAGAGGGCAGGAGGCCCAAGGCCACATGTCGGGGCCAGGCGTGTCAGGCTTTCAGGGGGAGGGGCAGGTCGACGGAGTCAACAGAGGTTTGTGTGTCGGGCTTTCTATTTACAGAAGCACAAGGTCATCTTTAATTATCAGGTCCCCAAGGCTTCCAGCCACTGTGGCAGATGACGCTGAAAAGAGAGAGGCTGCTGGCATTAATTCCTGACTCCGAAGGAGTCAAGACCAGAGCTGCAGCACCCACCCCTCTACATCACCCCTCCATCCAAGCCCTTACTCGGAGCTCTTGGAACCTCACATCAGCTCACCCACCCACCCTGCAGCAAAACAGTGCAGAGAAGGAGGCATCTGGAACATTCTGAGTGATTCCTAGGAACCCCAGTCAAGGTAACAAGTCCAGCTAAGCCAAGCAGTTGTCCCGCCACTTCTGATTTGGGGAACAACATGGCCTGAGAGCAGGTCATGGGAGCTGGTAAAGAGCCAAACAATGATGGCATAAAAGCCAGGAGTCAAAGCTGGGTAAAGATCACACACAGCCCACTTCCTGTCCATATGCCGGCTCCCCAAATCCCAGCCCAGCCTGCAGGCCACGCCTGCGTGCCCCCTAAATTCATGTCCCATCCAATACAGCCCCACCTTCCTGCTGACAGCACACATGCCCTAGGGCCAGGCCCAGGTGGTTTGGGGCTGTTAATCAAGGTCTTCCTCCTGGATTCCAAACCCAAGAGATCCCCAGGTCTCAGTGGGAGGGGACCCCAGTTCTTCTGGGAAGCCCCATCCACAGTCAAGACCCTCAGCGATAATCTGAACAGACAAACAAGTAACACACGGAAGGAGCAGCTATACCTGTCACTAGGTGACAGTCATCCCTGACTACAGCTTAGTACCATGCCTAACAGAGACCCCATGGAGATAACCTGTGACTTTCAGAGAGCATTTTTAGGCAAGATGCCTGGGAGTCTGCTTCCTCTGCATGGGGAAAACAGTGCACACAGAGCTCACCAGAACCAGTGGATCATTTGGACGAGGGGCCATGTGAAGGATGCTCTCACACCCGCCCACGGTGCACAGGCACTGTGATGCAGACGCCCACATGCACACAGATACTCGCAAACACACATGCATGTGTGCACATCCAAGCACACCCCCCACACACAGGCACACACTGCTATGACTCACCCTCTGGGTGGCGTGATTCAGCATCTCCTGCCAGGCCGAGTCGAACTGCCGCTTGTCATCCTCCAGTAGCCTCTGCTCAGCCAGGGAGATGGTTTCCTTGGCGGCACGCAGCACCTCTGTGGCCCTCTGGAAGTCCTGCGTGGCTTTCTGAGCTTCCAGCTGAGCCTGTGTGAAAAAGACCCCTCATGAGACCTCAGAAATGGCAGGGGCTCCAAAAGATGAGCATCCCAAAGGCCCTGTCCACCTCTGGCTGTCCATTCTGGGAACAGGCCCGGCGCCTTATAAACTGGTCCTTATAAATGCTGGATGGGTAGGTGAATGGACAAATTTCACAGCCTGGAACCCAATGGACTAGATAAACATGCCTAACTCGGTCAGAGTGAGAGATGGCAAACCAGTCCCTCATGTGCCAGGTATGGCCGACAAGGGCATTCTATAGAGTAGCTCTCATTTGGCAATAATGCCATAGTGGATACACCATCCATGCCCAGACCCATGGCTCGACTCAAGACACATCAGAACCGGAAAGGCCCCGGGAGATCACAGTCCGATGGCATCGTTCTACAGGTGAGAACCGTGGCTCTGAGAGACCCGGGCCTTCCCCAAGTCCACAATGCTGGTGAGAGGCAGAGCTGTGACCAGACTCCAGGTACTTCAAGTCCCACCCATGTCCTGTTACTGTGCCAGACAGACCCCCCACTCAATTCACACTTGTTTTCAAAGACCATCAAGTGCGAGATTCAACATACTTTGCAGCTGACCATGTTCGACTATCACATGTGGCTCCCGAGCATGTGAAATCTCGTTAATCCAAGTTGAGCATAAAATGTCCTAAATTTTAAAGACTTAGTACAAAAAAACAGTAAATAATTTCCATAATGACCACATAAAGTAATTTAGACATGGGCTTAAACAAAATATATTATTAAAATCTATTTCAACTGTATCTTTTTTACTGGGACCACGTTTTAATTCTTTTACACGGCAGACACGCCTCCCCGAGAGTGGGCCATGTGATTGCCTCAGAATCCAGCAACCAACCCTCCAGTCACCACTCTCGCAGGGACACGGTGAATTCCCCACCAGAGCATGGGCAAGCCACTGCCGAATGCTGGCCCATCCTTGGTTAACCAGATGCCCACATCAGTTACATAAGCTTGGGGGAACACCTACGGGGCAGCCCCTGGGACTGCCTGAGGAGGGGAAGGGAACAACAGGGCCCCCTCCCATCCCCAGAGCGAGTCTCACAAGACTTAGAGGAAGTTGTCAGAAGCCACAGGCTGAGGACATTTTTTTAAGATGGTTAAGGGAAATAAAATCAGACTTGGAGCCCCTCAGCCCCCAGGGCAAGGAACAGCTTTGTGACCCCATGAGTGCCACTCTCCATCATTCAGTGAACACGGACTGGATGCCACACTTGACCCTCCGGGTGATGACTATGTGGTCAAGGAGCCAAAACAGACATTCAGAAGTCTGTCACACAAAGCCATGTGTGAGAGTGCCACAGGTCGGAGGAGAGCACATATAGTACGGAGATGTGAAGGAGAAATGGCTTCCAGTAGAGGAATCAAGGACGGCTCCATAAACGAAGATGATCCTGAACTAAAGATGGAGATGATTTATGAAAGTGGGACTGACGGGGGGCCAGGAGAAAGCAGCATTATGAAACATAGTGCCTACAAGAGACTTGATAAGACTCGGATTTCACTGAATGAATGCCAAGCTAAGGCTTCAACCAGTGGCCCAGGGACCTGCCTGCTGTGGACCAACTGTGTGCCTTGGGGCCACACGTCTATGCAGGTGTGTCTCAGCTACACACTGGGGACCACCCACGGCTCTTCCTCATGAGGGCAGCCCTCATGGGGCCCTCCAACCGCCCAGACATCCTGCAGGTGAAGGGTGGAAGCACGGAGACCTGTCGCTTTAAAGCTGCCTGCACCACAGACTCCCTACAGGTGTCAAACCAACACCAGCCCACAACAATGAACCCCACAGAATTCCAACATTTTCTAGGAAGGAATCTGTACATGTTTTTAAAGAAATGGTAGTATTTCAGTTCAGCAACATTTAGGGGTAAACTCTCTTCCCCCTGGTCTCTCTGCTTAGAAAGGTTTTCCTTCCTCAAACAACAAAAAAGAGGTGGTCCTTGGGGGCCTTCTGAAATGTGCCAAACCCCAGCCAGCACCTCCTCACCTACTGCCATGAATCTGTTGAGTTCCAAACCAGAGAACCAGATCTCTACAAAAAAAAGTAGCAGAGGAAGCCCAGCTGAAGGGGCCTTGCAAAACATGCTCTCTGTCAAGTTCCTGCTGAGTTTCTGAAGTCTCCACGACATTCCTTCCCTCCTGCATGGTGGTATCAGAAGCATCCCCCCACCTTGTCACATCGTGGATCCTACTAATGTGAGGGCTCGGTCTACACTTAACCCACAGAAACCAGATGGCATCTCTCCATCACTTATCTACTTAGTCATTCAAGTAAGTGCTGGGCATCTGTCCTGTACCAATGTCTATTCTTCATCCTCTCTCTAACTTCCTTAGTAACAGAGGCTTCATGTCTTAGGGTGAAGTGGTGTCTCAGCTAAAGACTCTATTTCCCAGTTGTCACTATAACTAGTGCCCCTATTACTTTTAGCCAACGAGACATAAATGAACACTGAGTGAGATTTCCTGGAGTGCTCCTTTGTTTTTCCGTTTGGGATAGTGATACAATGGCTGGTGCTTCAACGGCCATTTTGGATCATGAGGTAACTCTCTTAAGGATGGAGAAACAGTGAGTTAGGTTCCTGCTCTAGACTGTCTAGCTCCTGACTTGTTTCGTGACAGAAAAAATAAAGTCTCATGTTTAAGCCAGTGTTGTTTAGGACCCTTCCATTACATTCAGTCACATCTGAACCTAAATGATAACACATCTTCCCCTTGACACAGCTGAGCCATTCTGCAAACCTGAGAGAAGTGACTGCAGCAGCCATCGTAGACTGGTCAAATCTCCCTCAACTAATGAATGCTCCTTCTGGCTGCTCACAGTCCATTTTGCTACTAAGCCCAAGGAATCAAACTTTTGGGGCTTTCTAAATGATCGCAAAGCTCTTGGCCTCTTTGAACGGCATTTCATAAAACAGTTTCTAAAATACACATGAGGGAGAACCAGGCAGCTCGCACAAGGAGGCAGCATCCCATGACATCCTCGCTAGCAGGATGTACCCCATTCAACACTGAAGAAGTACCTTCTGGAGGCTGAGTTCTGGAGGTGGGGGGCCCACACCAAATTCAGGGGTTCTGGTTTAGTCAGATAAACAGACATGCTCATTACAAACTCCAACTCAAGACAGATGGCAACAACTGACAGAGGTGTAAAGCACTCTGGGCATGTAAGGAAGAGTATGATTTCTCCAAGGAGTCCTAGGGAAGATTCCTCAAACAGAGGGTACCAGACAGCAGGCTAGGCTAGGGAAATTCAGGTGGCATCCAAGAGTTTACACATACATCTGAGGAGGGCTTAACTGTGAGAATCCTTCCCAGCGTCATAATAGGACACGTGACCTTGAAAGTCAGAAGCCAACTTATCAGTCCTCAAAAGAGCTGGTTCTCACCATCACATGAAAGATGATGCCTAGAAATCTTTGGCACAACCAACAAAGTTTTACCTTCAAACTCTAACAAAGGACCCAGGCCCTGGTAGTAATAATACGTTATTTGAATAAGGGCCCTACACACACAGGCGCCCTGGCAGTTAGTTCACTCACAGCAGAGCAGCTCAGTTAGCAAACTGAAAAGCTGAGGCTCTGCTTAGAACGATACCGAAGAGGGAAATGTTAGCAGAACTGGGTTTGAGCTATAAGATGCAACCCGGGAAATTTTTTAAATATCTTCATGACTCATGAACACTGGTGGCTTTCATGGAAATAGCTCTACGGAGAGAATTTTAAGAGGCTACTCCTGAATGAGTTTGATAAGTGACCTTCATCAGACACTGGCCCAGGCCAGCTGTGACTGCGAAGCACTCGGAAACACGTGGGTGTTCCACAGTCATCACCAGGGCGGCGGGGTGGGGGGTGCAGGGGGTATTAGAGAGGCTGGCCTTTGTCGAGGCTGCCACATGAGAGTCTGCAGTCATGGTCATCTGACTCGACTTCCACTCCACCCCATAATCCATTGCAGGAAGGAACAAGAGCATCTGGACTCTGCGCTGGTTGCAACAAAGGTTCCAAGTAGAAGGAAATTTACAGGCCCTCCAGTTCAATCCCTGTGTTTTTCAAAGGAAGGCCCAGAGCAGCAAGGCAACTTGCTGAATATCCCACAGCTATGTGGTGCCTGGCCAGAGCCAGGAAACCAGCGCCCCTGGCCCCTAGTGCTCTACCGTGCAGTTTCTGCCAAACCTAGGGAATTTTAGCAATGACATAATCACTGGACAAGTGGACAGTCTACCCACTACAAATAAAAAGCAAGAGTCTCTGCTAAGGAGCGAAAGATAAGATGGGAACTCAAACTGTGTGCAGGATTACTGTCTCCCACCTGGGACTCTCTCACGTGTCACTGAAGCCTCCTACAGGTGTCACTAACACACCATGTTAGTGACATGGACACTGAAAAAGAGAAAAGGGTCTTGTCACCTGGATCCCCAAAACTGTACTCTACCTGGGGTGGCTCCAAATCCTGCCGGAGAGAGCCCACAAGACGAGACTAATCTAGTACCTGAGTACTGACAGAGTCTCAAGTGTGGATAGATGATTAAGAAGAAAATCATAGTGGCTACTGTTTGAGCATTTATTCTGAGTCAGATCATAGGTATAAGGTGTCCTGAGTACAGCGCCTCATTTAAATCTCAAAAGTGCCCTAAGAGATCAGTCCAATCACTGTCCCTACTTTATTAAGGAGACCAAGGTTCGTAAAGGTTAAACACATTGCCCAAGGTCACACCGCCACCAAAGGTGGAGTCAAGACTCAGACCCTGAGCCAGAGCCTTCATTCTAACCTTCTACTAACCACCCACCACCTGCTGGGGCTACGAACTCCTGACAAAGGTACTGACTGATCAAGCTAAGTTCCACCTCACTTCTCCACCCAGTAAAGGCCACTGCTAAATACATCTGGATGGGTCGGGGTTTTCAGGGAGAAAAGATGCCAGCCACCAAGAGAGCAAGCATCATGTCCCCTCCATGATGGGGCCGAGGTGGGGCGTGTGGTGCTGCTGTGAGAGCCAAGCTCACTCACAGTCAGGAGCAGAGAGTGGAGTCTAGAAGCTGATCCCGAACACTTTCTGAGCTTAACCTCTCCTACACCCCAAAGCTGTTTCCTCACCTCCTCTTGAGAACAATGGACCCCACTCACAGGCGAGTGAGAAGACCGAATGAGACATGGGGAAGCAGGAGATGGTCAAAATTGCCTCCATCTACCCCAAACCACACACCCATTCAGGGCACAGGCTGCCAGTGACTTGATTTCCCCACTTTCTTCTTAATGCCTTTAGCACTAGAAATCGCCCAAAGGGATTCTCCGGTTTACTCAGGAATGAGTGGGCTCCCTTTGCAGGCACCTCCCAGGGCTCGATGCGGACAACTATGGAGCAACAAGAGGCTTCCAGAAACGCCTGCACACTGGGGCATGCGATGGAAGACGGCAGTGCCTCACTACTACCTGCTAAAGCGGATCAGAGACTCACCAGCCTGCGTGAAGCAGAGGCTGACCTGAGTGGCACAGCGGAGGCCGGGGGACAGATGCACCCTCGGAGATACGGGAGGCCGGCCTTCTCCTGCCGGGCTGGCGCTCCGGCGGGACAGCCCCCACCCACAAGAAAACGTCCCTGCTACACTCGGCGCCCACTGGTGGGGAGCCCACATCTTTTTTTTTTTTTTTTTTTGACGGAACATACTACAGTTTTGTCTTTGCCTCTTTATGGTGAATGTTGTATGTGCTACTGGAAAGAACCCAATCCCCCAACCACAAGGCCATGAAGAAAAGTCTAGATTTCCTTTCCAAGCCAACCAAGGAAGATCAAAAACCTCTGACAGCGTGACCAAAACTGCTGCCGGCCTCAGGAGGGAGGGATGTCCAGGGTAAACATCAAAGCGGACAATGGACAGGTCATCTGCTCTCAGGTTTATCTGAGCTCCAGTTTTCTGTCTGGATTCTGGAAAATTCTAGGGACTGGCAGTTGCCAGATGGACTGAGACTTCCAGTTCTGCAACCTTCCTGTCCTTCCATGCCCCTTTCAAACTGTCGCCGTATGCGGTCAAACTGAAGAGTGGCCAGAGACAGGCACTACCATTTTGCCCCGACGATGTCCTGGAGCAGCGGTTTAATCAGAAGCATTTTCTAGAGAGAACTGCATTAAGCCCATTTAGTTTCTTGATCATTTTTTATATCCAGTGCTTCTCATTTTTTTCACTTTTAATTAGTCAAAATTTTTTTCATAAAGATCAGTTCTTTTCTATTTCTAATCAATTTGAGCTACTGAACACTTTCGTTCACATCAGACTTTACTAATTATAGCTTGTGCCATGGAGTTTTTCATTATTTCTATTAAATTCAATTGTCCTGGATCGATTTTTCACAGATCTAAAATTTGTTGAACATATGGGACATCAATTCTTAGTCCCAACCATCACTACGCACAGCTTCAGCCATTACCAGTTAATATTGAGCTGTATAATATAAAACATACTAAATGATTTAAAACGTTAAATAAAAGATCCACGGTGTACATTTCTCCTTAGAGAAATATGAGAAAACACTGAGTGGTCATAACAGATATAATACAGGGCCCACAGCTAAGTCAGTAGACAGGCCACGGAGCTCTTAAACGCGCTGTAATGTTGAACGACTCTCAAGGGACTAGGAAAACACATCAAGGTCAAAGAGTTTTACTCTGTCCTGAGGTTAAAGATGAGATATTTAAAAACAGCTATTATCTGCTTCCAAATAACACAGCCAGACGTGAGGGATGGGGATGAAAGGGTCAAGAGGAAATACAATTAGCCCCGGGTTATTAAAAGCAGAAGCTGGATGAAGAGTGCACGGGGCTCTATTATACTATCCTATTTTTGTAATAAAAGGTAAAAATTTCTTTAATAAAAGGTAAAAAGAAAACAATTAACATATGCAATTACCTATTTACGATTCTCTGTAACTACACTGTCTGACACAGGAGCCTCTGGCTCACATGTGGCTATTTACAATCACAATGAATTACAATTAAATCAATTAAAATTTCAGTTTCTCAGTCGTTCCAGCCACATCTCAAGAGCTCAATGTGGCGAGTGGAGAGCGCAGACGCAGAGCACTCCCAACATCATAGAAAGAACTACTGGACACGGCTGGCCTAGATACCTTGCAAACACTGAAATAAAGGCGGGTAAGAGGTCTCAGCTGTCATGCATAATCTCTGGTCTGTGTCTGTCAAAACGGCATCACTGTTCCTGCTTTATATCAGTCATACATTTAAAAACTCATAATAAAGGAAGCTTGAGGGCACCTTATGGTGAAACCTGGAGTGTGGGAAAGTCTTAGGCATCTAATAAGGCGCATGGCCCTGTTTCCAGCAGGGTGATCCCCACTCCACATGGTCATCCAGCGCCTCGGCCTGAACCGAGGTGGGTCTGACTCAAAGTTGCAGTTGAGGACTTCAGGGGAGGTGCTTCCAGGATCAAATCCTCCCTGGTTGCTCTCCTGTGCTAGGCACCCACCTGCAACTCACTCCTGGACACAGCATGCACACCCAAACTATGCCAAAGGGCTTGCCACTCCATGAACATGGCACCTGTTCCTCAGCCTAGGTTGGTTGGCACCCTTTGCTCAAAAACTTAATGCTACATGCCATGTGGCTCAAGGAGATGAAAATAACGTAGACCGATCATTTTATAGATGAAAATTCTAGAACCTAACAAGTAAAATGATCAACTCAAAGGGATAGAGTCTGGGTATCCACCAACCCCAGTCCAGACTACCTTCTCTCATGCCCTGCCAGCCACACATCCTCCCCAGCAGCAGATCCCCTCACTCTCTCTGCCCCATCTCAACTCGGCAGGGCTGTATCTTCCTCTCTGCAAGTCCATTCACATGTATTTGTCTCTGCCTCAGCCCCCACACTGTCATTCCCAGGACAGAGGAAGCAACAGCATGTCCCTATCTCAAGGTCAGAAAGACCCACAACCCCAATCAGGGAAGCCATTTCATTCTTCCCTGAGATACACAATGCAGGACCAGCCACGACAGGTGGCCTGATCATCGCCAGACGTTCTGAAGTAGAAAGTGCTGCTTTATGCGAGGGTAAGGGAGAACTGGAATACTGAACATGTTAAGAATCCACGTGCTCTGTAATTATGCCTCACGACAGCCCTTCACAGCTAATGAGTAGCTGCTGGTTTCCCACAAGGAAGATACAACATAGGAGCAGAGAGGGGGGTGTATAAAGAATTGGGGTGCCAGAGCTGGGAACATCATCTCCCTCCCCTCGGCCACAACCACAGCCAGGGAGGGAGTCACGGACCTGAAAGTCTCCGACTTCTGGCAGGGCATGCCCCTGGCAGAGCTCTGACCCCCTACACTCATCCCCTATCTCTCTCCTTCCTTTCCAGTGGAGGAGCCAGGTGGCTGGTCGGCCCTCATCTCTGGTTCTGCCTCTGCAGCCACACTCCTCTCTCTACCTGGGGACTACGAGCAGAGCTGCCAACATGTCCTAGGACCACTAGCCAGAGTGATGGCCCCACCAGGACCACGTGGACAAACAGTCCCCCTTGCAGCTCTCCAACCCCCAAAGACTCGGCTCCTAGAACCCCACAGAGTTTGCCAACAAAAGAAACACTCCAGCGCTCTGCACAGAACCGGCACTGACTGACCGGGACAGCCAGCCACTGCGAGGCCAGGCACTGCATCCAAGGCATGGGGTATGTCCAGGGCACCGGGTATGTCCAGGGCACCAACAATGATCATTGTCTTGGGTCTACAACCCTGAACAAGTCACTAGTCTTCTCAGACAGGAATGCCAAGGCCTCTGTTAACTCCCAGGAAGCCTCGGCTTCTGTCAGAAGACACATAACGACAGCAGGACTTACAAGGCCACATTCTGGATTGCAGTGTCCAGCTTCATGGTGTGCGAAGTCCACCAGCCAGCGAGTTAACTGCCAGACTATTTTGCTTTTGCTATCATCTTTACCATATATGTTTGCAAATTTTCCATGAGAAAAGTTTACAAAATTGCTCCTTGATGCAAAGTTATCACTTTGCTATTTATCTACTACATAGCTCTTTCCTTAAACTCAAAACTAGGTCACTGGATTGAGCAATAGCATAATATACAGGGTAAGGGGCAGTTGGCACTATTTATCATATCAAACAGAACAGCTGTTTCCAGTCAAATGCTTTAAACCAACCATAAGAAAATACATTTTCCAAAGAGCTGGAGAAATTTAAAAAAAAAAAAAAGACTGGTTATTAGATGATAGTAAAAAGAACTATTAATTTTGTTAATTGCAAAAATGTGATCTTTTAGAGATTTTTATCTGTTAGTGGTAAATAAGTCTTTATGGATGAAGTGACATTGGAGAACCGTTTTAAAATAAGAAAAAGGGTAGGGTAGGTAAAACGTGACTGGCAAAATGTTAGCTACTGCTGACACTGGTGATGGTATGGTTCACTGGTTATTCTCTCCACTTTTGTGTGCACTTGAAACATTTCATAATAATAGTGGTAAAGAAATGTTTTTTTCAGTCTTTGGCCCATCAGTTATCACTTTTGCTATGTCCTGCCACCTAATTACAAAACTCAGAATGCTGCTCACTAAAAGATCAGGGAGATCAAAGATAATTGTCAAAGGTGGCCTTCAGTAAAGGAAAAATTAAGCTCAATAAATAAAACAAAACAAAACAAGACAAGAAAATACCTGTAGGACTGCCAGTGAAGGGAAGTAAAGAGTCAAAATGTTAGCCAAGCAGGAGACAGGCTTACTAGGCTGACAGGCCCCCTACCCCTCCACACCCATCTTGCCCACACGCAATCAGTAAATAAGACACCTTCAAAATGTGGGGGTCCAACACCGCCCCCAACATCCCGCTAGTGATCAAACCACTCCAGCTGTGCAGAAGTTCTCATCTCTAGTTTCTTCTGCTTCGATTTAAAGCTCTCAGATCTTCCTCTGTCCCTGACAAAGTGTACACAGACACAGACACACACACACACACACACACACACACACACACACACACACACACACACTTACAATGACAAAGCACAGATTGCCACAAAGAACTTTTGAGGACAGCAGAAACCAAATTGCAGGCACCCTGCCCCCCCACACTCCCCACACTTCTCCTGCCCCAAGCGAGGGATGATAAAAGGAAGAGGCGGGGATGTTTATTAAGTCCGTACCACGTACCAGGTATTCATTCACCTATGGAATCTAGCCTGTGGCCCTGCTGGCAAGTATTGTTGTACCCATTTTATTCCTAAAGAAACTGAGGTTAAGGTACTGGCACAAGTCATAAGCTGGAAAGGGCACTGAGACTTGGATCAGGCCCCCTGACCCCTGGAGAGGAAAAGCACAACTCAGGGCCCGGTATTATTCCACTTCTCCAATGATAATGCTGACAAGACTGATTCCCTAGATTCTTGAGAATCCAGAGAACTCAACAGGCACCCTCAGTCCAATAAATTATCTCTGCAACAGCTTCTGCACACTCGCTGTGCCAAACCCTCTGGCCAAGACATTCTCTCTGTAGAGCAACCGAAGGCTTGACAAGCCCTGGCCAACGACCCCTGACGCCCCGCCCCTCAGAGCACAGGGAACAAATGGGCTCTAAGGAAACCTCGGCAGATTTTTCCAGCATCAGTTCTTACCTGGACTATTTTTAAAAGCTCTGTAACTGGCCTTACAGCTTCCAGCCTCACGTAGCCAATTTAAACGCCACATGGTAAAAATTTAGAGTCACACAACCACATTTGAGATGCCTGATAACCTTTTAAAGTACATCCCCTAACACTCCCCGCAACGCCCCACAAAACTGAACCACAGCCCAGGTTCACACTTCCCATCCACCCTCTGAGGCCCAACCACTCACTATTCCTTCAACACTCCTCCCTTTTGTATGCGCCATTCCCTCCACCAGCAACACGCATCCTCTCCCTCCTCCCCACCTAGGGAACTCCTACTCATCCTTTAAAACCCATCTCAAATACTCCGTCTTCTATGAATTCTTTTTCCACTGCAGCAGGCTGACTCATTTGTTGGGCAATCATAGCTTCTTTCTTATGACACTTCATAAACCAGAAATAAGTTCTAGTCATCCCTCAGCCTCTTCTTCGGAGTGAACAGTCCTGTTCTTCTGGGACTTAACGTGTTTCCCTCTTTTCTGAACTCCCACTGATAAATTTCCCAGTGACTGATAGAGAATTCACCCAAAGGCCATCTTGCACTGCCCAACAGCAATCGAGCACATCAGAGTTTGCAAAACAAAAGCTTCTGAAGGGCAGGAACTGTAGTTTGTACTTTATCATCCATAACACCAAGAGCAGAGATAATCCACATGGCCATCCAAAGCCATTCTCCCAGGTATTTGTGTTATCTTCACCATCCCTGGCTCCTACATACAATTTTGCTAAGAAAGGCCCTGATCATGTTCTGCTGACATAGGAGGACAACTTAACAGTCTGTGGCTGACTGGGTCATGAACCACCCACTATTCCTCAAACAGTAATGTCCCCAACAGCTTCCAGTCACATTCAGACCATTAAGAATCTAATCTAAGGTTATGAGGACAACCGATGTCAGAGAGAAACAGCACTCAGCATGTCACAGGGAGGCTAGCTGTGGATCCTGAGAAAAGGGGCAGCTAGAGCATCCATCCGTCCTTGCCACCTGCCCAGTCACCTGGACGTGTCACGTGCCAAGCTCTCACGAGCTAATCCTCTGCTCTGCTGGTCTCCATTTGGGGACTGCTTTCTAACACCATTAAAAGAAATGGGTTCAAGGTCATTAATGTTCCCCTTGCCTCTGAAACAAATACTCGGGAGAAATAATGGCTGTCAGTAGGCCCTTCCCTGCCAGGCTGGGGTCCACAAAAGGAGCTTCTCAATCTGAGAGCATCCTTATATTGGCCGGGACTGGTCTACCACTGGCCAGCACCTCACACAACGGCTTGGCTTCCCTCCCAAGAGGCCGCCATTAACAGAGGCAGAGGACACACCCAATCTAAACGAAGTGACTTCAGTTCACACTGACTCACTCTGCAACCTGGAACGGATGGTTGGGAAAAGGATTTTCAACGCTTTCCCCACTTGGCCCGTAAGCCTGAGAGAGATCCACAAAGGGGGTGTGAAGGGAGGCCAACATGATGAGAGACACCTGCACAGTCCCCCAGGCCCAGAACCTTCCAAGGTGGTGCTACAGCAAAAAAAAAAAAAAAAAGTCCAGTATCCACAGCTTCTCCTTTCTGCATAGTGCAGGGGATGCTGTGGTCTTTTTAAAGCAGCATCACCCCCACCAACCTTGGGAGCCTTATCCGAGCAGGAACTGTGCTACTGAATGTTTTAATTCCCAAAACCTAGCCTAGTGGCTAGTACACTGTACATTTTGAAGAAATATGTGTTTAATTAAAGTACACCTAGAAAACAAATAATAAGCCACAAACAGCTCCCTACGGCCAATCATTTTAATGCACCTCATTAATTTTTTCTTCTGTGGCTCACAGAATCAGATCTCTCTCTGGGTGCATTTATCCTTGAAAATGCCTGTTTACGTGATGGGAAAACTCACCCGAATGATGACCTCACTATGTACACTAGATTATGCAGTGTGAGTACCCTTCTCTCGAGATCTGAATAATTCTCCCTTCCACTCTCTCTCACCTCCTCCAAGCTGAATGACACATAACTCAGGTCTCTAATATATGTGGAAAAACACTCTAAAAACTGCCCAACATAGGAACACATTAATGCCACATCTCTTGAATTATTTTACTATTCACTTGGTCTTCGGAGCAAGATTGACAACACCTCGAAGGCAGTGACCACGTTTTGCATATCTGTGAGTCCCCTCCACCAGGATGGTGAGGAATCTGCACTTGGAAATGTGCTACTCCAAGGCCTTCATCATCCAAGGGAACCTTGGATGCCTGCTTTCCCACCTTCTCCAGGTTTCAGACTTACCTGGGTCATTCGTTGCCCAGGACACTTAAGCACAACCAAAGGAGCAACCAGTTCACTGAAGTGTTCTCCCCCTCTTCCAACCCATCTTTGGCCTCTAGGTCAATATGACTTAGCTTAATTTTAACTACCACCGGCAAGAAGATCTCCAACAAATTTCAAGGTCAGGGAAACACAGACGAAAATGAAGGCTCAATGTGAATAAGAATTAGCACAGCATACCTCCCTGCCTGGCAGAGTATATGGAAAAGCCCGGGGATCTGTTGCGATACAAGTGCAAAAATGTCAATATGGCTGAAGCCAGCAGACCCTGGCCAGAGCAGGCTGTCAGACTAATAGGGCCTCTAAGAGCACACGCATCCAGAATCCCCTCTGATCACTGGAGCCATTGCCACTTCAAGCCACTGTAGGATCTCTGAAAAAGATAGAGATGGCCATGTAACAGGGCCAGGGCAGCAGCAGGGCCCGTGGCCTGGGGAGGCTAGGTTGGCACTAGCTGGCATGGCAAGGGCTCTCCATGTGAGCCAGGGCTCTTGGCAAATGCCCTCCTTCCCACCTGGTACTGCCAAGCAAAGTAGGTCTGAGGACTTGGCCTCTCCTAGCTCTAAGGGATCAGGAACGAACTGCAGCCAATGGAATTAGGAGAAAGAAAGAATAAGATATCCACATGGAAGAATCCAAACACCCCAGGACCAAGAAGATTATGTCTAGGCCTCTGTATAACTCCCTCAATGCCAAGCTTTCCTCCTTTCCCTAAGCATTCATTGTGCCTTTTGCTAGGCATCATGCACGTTAAAACCTGCAAATGTTAAGTACAATTTCTACCCTCAAGGAGCTCAGATTCCACAGTGGGGACCTTAGTCCCAGGTGTAGGGATGAGAACACAGACTTGGGACTTAGGCTGCCTGAGTTAAATCTCAGTCCGGCCACTCACTAGCTCGAGTGACCCAAGAATTTTATTTTGCTACGCTGTGCCTCAGTTTCTTCATCTGCAAAATGCAGATGACGACAGATGCTACCTCATGGAATTGCTTTGAAAAGTGAGTTAACACAGATAGAGTGCTTAGAACAGGCATACAGTGAGCAGAATAGTATCAGCTGTTACATAAGCAAGCATTATGGAGTATTAGTTCATGGTTATTAGCCCACAGAACGTGGGTAACCTTTAAAGGGAGCTGACGAATACCTCGAAATCATGTTTATAATTTATGCCCCCGTTCCCACATGCATATGTTTTTAAAGGATGAGATCCGTAACTTTTGTCAAATTCTCAAAAAGGCAAAGTTGAAGGAAAGCTTAGTGAGGGGGACTGCAGAGTCTGTAGAGGTTACACTAACCTGTGTCTTCATTTTAATCGGGCCACGGATGAAAGCTAAGTAATGCTAACAGAACTTCCTGCAGTAATGGAAATGTCCTCTATGGGCGCTGTCCTAAAATAGTAGCCATCGGCCACATGTGGTGACTGAGCATGTGAATGTGGCTGGTGACACTGAAAAACTGAACTTTTGGCTTTATTTAACTGTGTTAATTTATATTTAAGCAGTCACATGAGGCTCATGGCCACAGTTCTGAACATCACAGAACGAGTCAGTCTGGGGAGGAAAAAACATCACGACGAGAACAGAATATTCAGTGATGCAGAACATTCCACGATGAACTCAGAAGTGAGTCCAACAACAAGAAGTACCCAGCAATTTTAAGTATGGCAGGGGCAGGGGAAGGGCACACGCGGGGGCACAATACAGAAAAAGTGCAGATGCCAAAGGATGAGAGGGGCTGGGCCAGACTGTGATTGACCTAGAGACAGAAGAAGTGCTGTATGAGTCAAGGTCCTCCAGAGAATCAGAACCAAAAGGATGCTTATATAAAAAAAGATTTTAAGAAATCAGCTCACGTGATTATCAAGGTTGGCAAGTCCAAAACCTGCAGGGAGGGTCAGTAGGCTGGAAATTAGAGAAAAGCCAATGCCGCAGTTCAAGTGCAAAGGCAACGTGCCTGCTACACAAGTCCCTCTTGCTCAGTGGAAGGTCAGCCTTCTGTCCTATTCAGGCCTTCAACTGACTGGATGAGGCCCACCCACATTAAGGAGGGCAATCTGCTTGACTAGAACCCACCATGACTCTTATCCAATAAACATCCTCACAGGAACATTCAAAATAACACTGGATCACATGCCTGGGCACTGTGGCCCAGCCCCAGCTGACCCATAAAATTAACCATCGCATGCAGCACTCAAGTTTTTGAGCAAGATTATCAGTAAAACTGATTTTGGCAGACTCAGTTGGGAGGCAGAAGGGAGAAGTGAAGAGGGGGCACTAGAAGGCAGGAATATCAACTGAAAGGCTATTTCAACAGTCCAGGCAAAACATGAGGGCTTGCGCCAAAGAGTGGTAATGGGAAATGAGTCATTTAATTAGCATTTGTTAAAAGAAAGTAGGGGTGGATTCTGTGACAACACACACACACTTACACCTCTATGGGAAGCTAGCATTTCCTCATAGTTTTCCAACACAATATAAGGGAAAGCAAGTTTTCCACGGCCCATAAAAGGAGGGAAGTAATGCAGCAAAGAGATATGGGGTTTACTCTGTTTCTCTACTCCAGGAAGTCCCATGCCTGTTCTGTGGGGCACATAGGCATACGCCTCTTTCCAACCCAGAACCTTCCCAGAAGACAGATAAACCACAGTACAGACACGGCAGATGTGTTCAGCTGTCTCCCAGTATACATTCTCCCCTTCATCGTTAGAAGCGACCCTGCTAGCTAAAACATCCCAAGCCAAGCCTCCCTTGCATCTACGAATGACTATGCGTCTCAGTTCCGGCAATGAAACCGGAACCATGTGTTGTTTGGAACTTCCAAGTAGACTCTGTAAAGTAGAAGGGACATATTCCCCCTTCCCCTCCCTCTGTTTCTGAAACATAGATGGGATGGCTGGAGCTCCTGGAGCCATGTGGTGACTCTGAGGATGAGTCTAAGATACCAGGATGGAGCAGCAATAGGACAGACACTGGTTCTGAGATGACCATGGAGTCCCAATACCAACCTAGACTGCCTACTTCAGGTCTTCTCTAAGCTGAGAGAAGGTATCTTTGTCTGTTCAGACCATTGCTTTTAAGTCCTCTGACTTGCAACCAAACGCAATTCCCAGCTGATACGAGATGAGGCCATGATTTCGTGCACAAGGCAATGTGATTTTCAGAATTTCAGGCTGTAAAACTTCATTTGCATATTTTCTTACAGACTTAAGTGTTGGGACGAGGCCAGACAGAAGAGGAACACACAGAAACCGGCACAGTGCTTCACACCCCATGATTTCTTTCCAGTAGCTGCTCTCAGAAGAGCACACTCCAGCTGCCTTTGACCACCTCAGTGGAGGGCCCGGATCAGTGTGAAAACAGACCTCCCAGTTTTCTCTGTATAAAGAGAACCTTCCCTCCGTTGTCCTGAGCCTGAGATTAAGCAACTTAAATTCAAAGAACAAGAGACTCTTAACAGACTTTTACAGACACAACTTTTAGAAATAAAAAAGGCCCAACACCTTCTCTGCATTGTGGTGCTTTGCCAAAGGGCTGGGAACGCACTTGAGGCAGGATATAAACTGATGAACAAGTGGTATCTTTTTCTTCCATGTAAACCACTTCTTACAAAAGGGAAACATACAAAGTGAGGCTTCCTAACCGAAGCTGATGGTTGCCTTCGCTGAGGCACTCTTGACCCTTTGCTACAGGAGAATGTAAGCTCTCTAGTGCCTAAGTAAGTTTCAAATAAAAAATGAATAAACAAACACAGAAATGATCATACTAAGAAAGGCATTCAAGACTGGGGAAAAGGAGGAAGCTGAAAGAGGGCTGAAGCCGGGCAGCATCTGGAAAAGACAGCTGAGGAACCCACATTCTGGAAGATTCTTCAGAACAGGTCCAGTTGATGTGGCCTCTCATGGAGTCTTCCAGAATTCTGCCCAGAGCTGACCACCTCTCAACAATGAAGCTAGTTAGGGTCAGGGGGAAATAGGAAAAAACTTAGACTGGGCTACTTATCCTAGAAACCCCATCTCTTCCTAGCAAAGCCAGGCTTAGAAATCTCTAGGACAGGAGTGGGCATGCTGAGTCCTTGTCAGTTGTACTGAACACTCCCATGTGTGAATTCACTCGAACCTGCCCGGGGCAGCAAGCTAAGGAATGGCAAAGCCGGGACCAGAATCCTCCACAGCTCCACATGCTAAGAATTCAGGAACCCTGAGAAGGGGCAGCTGACTCCAAAAGCACTTTCCTCATTCAGCCGATGACTAACCACCACAACCTCCATCCTTCGTAGGGCTACCAGATTTGGCAGATAAGAATACAGGACTCCCATTTAAATCTGAATTTCAGGCAAACAATTTTTTTTAGTTAAGTATGTCCCAAATATTGCATGGGGCAGAGCTCTACTTTAAAAAATGATCTGAAATTCAAATTTAACTGAGTGGGCTGTATTCTGCCTGCCGACCATACCTCTGGCTTAAAATCCACAAGGACCTTCTACCACACAGAAATGATAACTCTGTCTGTGGCGTGGACTTCTAGGTGTTTTCCTCTTGGTGTAATGGGTATGGTTCCCATCACACACATGTCAAGAAGCTCTCCTTATGTAATTGACCCCAAGATGGGAATCAGCGGTCCCACCAGGCTAGAAGCAGAGTAGTATCTCAGGCTATGGAAATTTTTTAAAGCAAAACTACTTGAACATCCAGAAACCATAAATCTGAACCATGATGGTCATTTACTCCTCAGTGTGACAAAGTCCATCAGACCCTTAAGGGTAGATTTTCATGGATAAGAAGGGGGGAGAATATGACGTCATGCTAGGAGGGTTGGGGGAGGAGTGGGAGAGAAGAGGAGGAAAATAGGGTAGGCAAAGGGGATCCCCAGGGTGAGAAAAGGGAACAGAAAGGTAAGCCAAAAGTGCTCAAGAGAAAAGTCACCATTTGGCCAGGGACCAAATCTTGTTGCCTGGCAACATAAAAAGGCCTCCTCATGTTGACAAAACTGATAGCCTAAACACATCCCCTACTCTGATTTTCTTCAACTGAGAAATCAGTCACTTGCCACTCCTTTCCAGGAAATGCTGGTGGTTTTCAGGGAGGGAAGGAAGGGGGTGATTTGTGTCAACACAACAATTTTATCGAAAATAGTCCGGAGGGAGAAGACGACGAAAAGTAACAACCAAGGAACCTCATGGCTTTAGAGATAGCACAGAACACAGCCAGCTTCCCCTCTAACCACTAAACTGCGGTGACAAACCACAGCTGTTAGCTTCAGGCAGCAGCACGTCCACCAAGCAGCACGTACCGAGAATCAGCTATGCCTCGGTAAAAGGCAAAAAGGGGACAAGGAAAAGGGAACTGTGCCTGACAAAGCTCCCAACTGACAAGGTGATGGTGGGTGGCACCTCCGGCTTAATATTCCCTGACTGAGCCCCTGCTTGCAACTAGCCCTGCATTCCTGGCTTCCTGTCACCTGCAAATGCAAGTGGTCCATTGTACCACCAAGACAGAAAACCTTAAAATCAGCAAGACTTCCGTTTCAGCCCCAGCAGAGGACTCGGGAGTGGAGGCAGAGCCAGCCACGCAGGAGGTGCAGTGAATCCAAAGGGCAGGGGGCTTCTAACTGAAGCCTCAAGACCTACTCTACATCTACATCACGAGCTTCCAGCATGGTCAGAAGCTGCCTCTCTCAACATGGATCCATCTTGATTCAAGATTACAGCCTTCTAAAATGCAGCTGCTTCTGCCCCAGAATCTCCTACCAAGAGTGTAAGGCAGGACACAGTCCTGCAGGCCAGGGAGAGCTAACAGGCCACTCTCCCGTCTCGCCATAAATCACCAGGAACTCTGCTTTGTGACAGGTGCCCCATCACTCAGCTGTTTGCCCTTACTGTGGGCAGCTGGGGTGACGCAGTTCCCAGGAACTGGCCTGTGGCCACCCAGTGGGAACATGATCAGGGCCCCTGGGATGGACGTCACTGACCCGACTTCCTGACCTGAGCTCCACATTGAGAACTGCCACCCAGGCAGGAAAGTGGCTGAGACGAAAAGAAAGTGATTGGGAAGAAGGGAGGCGTGACGAAGTTACACTTAAGTCCCAGGGGAACTAGCGCAGAGTAACGTGAGGAAAAGTTTCAAAGGGCCCCAAATTACTTGGAACAAGAGAGCCTCATGGTTACCCCGGGACAGAAAAGGCCGGGAACGAACTGCACAGATGAACTCAAAATCTTCCTTTAGCCCAACAAGTCAATTATTTCTCTTACCTGTTCCCCTAAGATGTGTCAGCATGTAGTTCAGGCTATCCGACAGTCATTAAATGCCTACGTGCCAAGCACACGGCAGGAGCCAGAACCAGGTAGATGCAAGTTCAAATCTTTGCTCCTCTCCTCACAAGGTCTGTGATGTGGACACGTTACCTTCACCTCCCTGAGCCTCAGTTATTATCCCCTCCGTAAGAGTATGATCATACCACCTTGCCCTCTGCTATGAGGACTAGATAACAAACATAAAGGACCTCGTACAACAGGCCTGAGTACCTAGGAGAGCCTCAGTAATTGAGGATGTGGGGAGCCCTCAAAATAACTCAACTTCTCTAAGCCTGTTTCCTCTTCTGCAAAGAACTAGCTCACTCATGTATGCAAAGCACTTAAGAAAGTGCTTGGTACACAAAGTGTTAAAATTACTTCCCCTGTCCTCTTCCTCTGCATCCTTAATCTCTGACTCACTTTCTTCCAGTAAACTGTCACCTCCATATTACTGACTCCCAACCAACCCCTCCCGGCACATTTGCCCTACAGCCTTGCTGATAAAATTCCCACTTAGGCACCCAGCCACTAAAGTAAATTCACCACCTTTTCCCTAAGCTGGATTTCCATTCTCTTTCAACTTCCTACTGGTCATTCAGGCTCTTCAGGTCAAAGCCTTGGTGTTCCCTCTGACTCATTCTTGGCAGCTGTCTAACCACTGAGTCTGCTAAAGTCCCTCTTCACATTCTCTTAGATTAGATCACAGCACCAGAAAGGTTTATGTAAAGGCATAAGTAATGCTCTCTGGGCTCCAAGACTAGTTTCCTCATCTGTAAGACGGGGACGAAAAGGGAAGCTCAACGACATTCCCTACACAGAACAGTACACATGGGGCCTAATGCAGAGATCTCAAAAGGTGGTGCTGCTATGGATGTCAGGACACAACACTGGTCATCAATGCCTAACTGACTTCTCAAATACGACACAAGCCCCATATGCCAAGAGCCCACTGTGGCTGCTTTGCAACTTCTCAACCCAGTCTGGAAGCCAGGCCAAGGCCGCCAGGTGCTCCTCCACTGACCACATCGTTCCTTCCCTATCCGTCCCTCACCGTGCCTAAGGCTCTCTACTACATACTTACTTATATCCACACTGAATTCCTTCTCTGATCTCAGCTGTTCCGTCCTTTCTACCCAGATGTTCTCCTGCACTTTAAGGATCAGGTGTGTGCCTTTGTCCCCAGGCCACACACACAACCAGAGTGACCTCAGCCCTCTGGGCTACTTCTGCACCACAGTGTCCACACCTACACCGCGTGGTTCATTCAGCTCTCTAACAAACGAGCCTCCCCACAGGGCTCTTCATTGAATGAGTACAGTAAATTCTTATCAGTCACTGATTCCATATTTGCAAATGTGCCTACTTGTTAAAATTTATTTGTAACCCCATTATCAGTATTTATTGGTGCTTTCAGGGTCATTCCTGGACCCACACTCAGTAACAGGAACTTTAAGTCATGCGCTGAGCACATTCCCAGCTGAGTTCTATCAAGGTGACGCTCTGCCTTCTTTCGGTTCCTATACTGTAAATGACTTGTCCATCTCACGGTCTGTTTAGTGTTGCATTTTTTTTACACTTTTGTGCTTTTTTTGTTGGTGATTCAGTTGTTTAAATTGACCCCCAAGCTTTGTGCTGAAGTGCTGTCCAGTGTTCCTAAGCCCAAGAAGGCTCTGATGTGCTTTACATTGAAAAATACGTTTTAGATAAGTGTCACTTAGATAAAGCATGAGTCATGGTGCTGCTGGCTGTGAGTTCAATGGAAATGAATCAACAGTAGGGTACATCCAGAAAAAGGAAGAGGAAATTTGCAGATCCGTACTAGAGGCCACTCCAGTAAGTGCTAAAATAAAGTCTACTGTGCACGATGAACTATGGAAAAGTGGCTAAATTTGTGGACTCCTTTTGGCATCAATGCGGGAGAGGTCACAACCAATTAAGAAAAAGTATGGTGGGTAACACTGTGTGAGGCTGAAAGCCAAAGAAATTTGCAGTTACGTCGCCCAGAGTCAGAAAAATATTTAACCCTTCTTGGCTAGTGTTTCATTATAAAGCAACAATGTACACATGAGCCAAAGAATGAAGGCAGCCTTTAGAAACTTTTGGTTTAAAAAAAAAAAAAAAAAAGGATTCTCTTCTGGACCCTCTAGAAGGAATGTAGCCCTGCCGACACTTTAATATTAGGACTTCGGACCTTCAGAATTGTAAGAGAATAAATCTATGTTGCTTTAAGCCAAAAAGAAAAAGAAAAAGGAAATACATAGTTATTTGTAAATAAATAAATATATACATACATACATACATACATACATACATACATACATATATATATATATATATATATATATATATATAAAGGTGTCTTTAAAGAGAAACATACATAAAACAAGGTTATGGATGGAAAGGTTGATGAACATGAGACCAGAGGCTCTCAGGAACCTGACCTTATGCTCCCACTAGGAGCAATGACTCAGTAGAATGCCTCATTAACTCAGTGTCCATAGGAACAGCAGAGAACATAGCTGTCATGAGTAATGACAAGTGGACTGTAATTACCTAGGCCTTAAAACCACCTTGCTTATGTGTGTAGATGGCACTCCTGGAACATATGCAGCACATTTTAAGCTCCACAGTGGCCAGGTCAGACAAAGGGGAGATGCTCAGGAAATACTCTGAAACACACTTTTTTATCTGCCGCCAATCCACCAGCGCACTGCGACCCTCCCATAGTCTCACTCCATTTTCCAAATGGAGGAGGGGAAAACCCACCCTTTAATCCAGATCAGTAACAAAGAGTCTACTTTTACCCCAAACAAGCCACCCCACACACTTTTATAAGGCCGCTAAGAGGGGAATGTCAGCTCCAGAGCCAGGGTCTCGGTTCTGTTCTGACAAGTGGCTAAAACAGTGTCTGACAATTAGAAAAAACGAAGTAAATATTCGTTGAATAAAATAACAAATTAGAAGGAAAAACATCCCTGGACGAGTAAAGAGAGTAATTATGCACACTTGATATATCCTTGAGTTTATGTCATGGGCCTCTCATTCTCCACTTAAAGAAGGTCTTCTGCTAACAACATCTAGAATTTTCCCAACTAAGGAATACTACAGCACTCTGTTCCTCTATGCTTACCATAGGAATTCAGAGGATTTAATGCACTTAGTCTGTTTCATTTCTTGGGAAATATGACTCCCCAACCATTTGAGTTCCTCTCACATCATCTGCTTGTGCTTAGAGCAGCCAAACAGTAAGTCAGCTATTTCCTCCTCATCCTCTGGCACATTTTATCTTCAACGAGCAACTCAGCATGTTCTCAGCCTGCCTGGGGTCACCCTCTGTCCTCATAGTCTCTACATCTTCCATATCCTCTCCCAACCAGCAAAAATCTGTTCCTCCTATCCACAGGTTCTTGTGGTGGTGGTGGTTGTTTCTGTTTTTTAAGATAGCAGACTCACCATAAAGATACAATATCTGCCAGAAAATATGTCTGGAATAAGAATAACTTACATTCTTTTTCTTTGATCCAAATTCTTTGCATGTACTAATCTAATACTATGGTAATCTGCAAAAAAATGGCTATAATACTTTGCAGGTAGTTTATTTTTTCCCGCCTCTTGAATTTGGACTGGCTATGTAACTTACTCTTACCCAATAGGATGAATGTGATGCAAAAAGAGGCTTGAAAGGGCTTGACCTTTTGTTCCTGAAATCCAAACACCATGTGAAGAACCCCATGCAAACTGCTGGATGAGACACATGTGATCCAGTCACCCCTGACACCTCAGCTGACAATCGACCAACTGCTTGAGGGATAAAACCATCTAAGATCAGCCAAACTCCACGCAACCCACCAACTGATTGCATATGCATAAGGTCAGCCACGGCTAAAATGAGAAAAACTGCCCAGAAAAATCATAAGCTAAATAAGTGCTTTAAGCCACTAAGTTTGGAGTGGTTTGTTTCATAACAAAAGCTAAGTGATACACAACTCCATTTTACAGGTGAAGAAACTGAGGCACAGAGATTAAGTAACCTGCTGGCCATTAAGTGGTAAATTAGAATTAAAACACCGGCAGTATTTAAAAAAAAAAAAAAAACACGCAGGCAGTCCGGCTCCAGAGGCTAAGCTTTACTAGTTGTCCACAGCTGAATCATTCTACAAATTTCAAATGTTTCCCCTATCACCTACTTCCCTAAAGGAGGGTAAATATATAGAACATGAACTCACATGGCCCCATCAACACAAAACAGACAACTTCCAGCACTGAATAACCCCTCGTTATTGTCCACTTTTGCTGCCCTTCAGGTTAGCGAAGCGCTCTGCTCTCTTCTGACACATTCCAACTATTTAAAAATAACAAGAGTTGCCCAAATGTCCATTTCCAGATGGATGAACAAAATGTGATCTATACATACAGTGGAATATTATTCAGCCTTAAAAGGGAATGAAATTCTAACATACGCTATAAGATGGATAAATCTTGAAGAAATGATGCTAGCTGAAATAAATCAGTCACAAAAGGACTAGTATTGCATAATTCCACTTATATGGGGTACACAGAGGAGTGAAATTCATGGAGATAGGAAGTAGAATGGTGGTTACCAAGGGCTGAGGGAAGGAAAAAATGGGAAGTTATTTCATGAGCACAAAGTTTCAGTTTACAAAAATAAAGTTCTGGAGATAGGGAGCGGTGACAGTTGCACAACAATGTGAATGTACTTAATGCTACTGAATTATACACTTTAAAATGGTAAATCTTACATACGGTTTATCACAATTTTTAAAAAGAAAACAATTCCGAGGGTTGGGGCTGGCAGTGATAAATTGACAGGCCCAGGGCCCTTGTCAAACCAGTTAAGAACCCAGGAAACAAAGTAAGCAAGAAACACTCTGCCATTCAGGTTCTCCTGAGTCACTTGGGCTGCACCCCCATGTCTGAATGTCCCTGCCACACACTGAAGACCAGATGGGCTGGCAGATCTGTCAAGCTGCCTTAAAAACGAGCTCTAACTCAAGGACAAAAACAGGAAACCCCACTTGGCAGCAGCTGGAGGTGGGCCCCATCCCTTCGCCATCAGGAAGGTCAGAGGATGCTGTGCACAGACAGACGCAGCCACCTGGCCCAAGACCAGACAGCTCCCATCCGCAGAGATGAAATGTGACATCCGTGCCCAGCCTCAACCTTTGAGCATCCTTCCAGATCCTCAGCTATAGATGAACAAAGTCCCTTGGGGTTGAGGGGTAGGGGTCACTCTGAGTCTTCTCCACCCTTCATCTTCCTGACCACCTGCAAAAAAGCAGGAGTTTAAGGGGAGAGTTTACGGACACAAAGCCAGGCAGGATTCCCTCAACATTCACCTCAGCCTCTGCCAGCTGACAGTGAGTCAGTCACTAGCCCCCAGGGTCCAGGTATTATCTGATTAGACCTGATGACTCCGTGGCTTGTCCATGGGACTCAGTAATTGTCATGATCATCGTGCTCACTGGCCAGGAGAAGGGATGAGGGCAAGGAGCAATGCCACAATTCACTACTGCCTGGCAGTGGGACCCACCCAACCCAGCTCTCTCCTACCTCTGTTCCCATCAAAGACTGGGGTGTGGAAAAGAAAGGAATGATATCAAATCTACTCTGGATGTGTCACAACCAACTGAGGACCCACCCACCAAATTAGATTTGAATGAACCCAACCCAGATGAAGCCAAATTTGCCAGTCGACTTCCTACTCTTCTGCTTACCTAGGTGGGGGCAGGGAAGAGTTGGCAAGTAAAGGGGCAATGGAGAGGGAAAGCTCGAAATGCCAAGTGGGGCGGGGCGGGGGGGTGGGAGAAATGGCTGGTCTGTGGGTGGCCAGACCACATCATTCGCTCATTGGTTCATTCTTCATTTGCTCAGTGTTTGAACACCTTCTGTATGCTGGCATTGCGAACATGGCAATGAAGCAAACAGACCAAATTCTCCGTCCCTGCGGCACTTCATTACTGTCAACAAATAAACAACAACAAGTCAGGCGGTGAGGAGTGCTATGGAGAAAACGCCAATCAAGGAAAGAGGGCTGGGGTGCTGGAGATGGCTGACTGGCAGTTATCGTTTAAATGTCAGCCCAGGAAGCCCTTGTTGACAAAGCACATTTGAGCAGAAACCTGAAGGAGATGAGGGGGTGGACCATGCAAATTCCAGGGTAAAGATGACAACAAACAGAGGCAATGACAGGTTCAAACATTTACAGGTGGGAGCACCTTTGACATCAGCACAGGCAAAGGAGGACGCCACCCATCATCACGACCTGATGGGCCAGCGTTCAGAGGACCCTGAACATGTAGGTCCATTTAGCCAGCCTTGCCCCAAAACCCAAGCTCAGGGGAGCGGCAGGGAAAACCCGGGTAGGAAAGCCACTGCCCGGACCCCGAGGGGCTGCTTTAACAGAGCTCTTAAACCATCTCAAGACACGAGCACACAGATGTTTTTAATGGACATTTGTGGGCTCAGAAGAATCAGAGGACATAAGCTCAACTGTTGAAGACTTTTAGGAATGAAGATTTCACGACCTCCTAGGTACTGATCCAATGTTCAAATTATAAGAAACCTCTCCCCAAACCTAATCTGAACCCTTCCTACTGCAACTTTAGGTCAAGAACAGCACTGCCCTGGATTACAGTGGGTGGGACACAGCCAACCTTGGAGGGCACCTGAAAGACTGACGGGACATGTGCACTCTGGAGGGAAGATGCCCAGGGTTCTGGAGCTTCTGGGGACTGGCGAGTACCTTTTGGAGAAGGGCTCTCCTCCCTGGAAATCTAGAGGCCTGGGTGGGGCCCTGAGGTAGGTGGAAAGGTGAGGGGGTAGGGCTGCTCACGGTATATTGTGGATCAACAAGTCATTGGCACTCTAACATTGTATAGCCAGGTCACTAGGCCACGGAAGGAGAAAGGGTTTTAGACAGCCATTCTGTCTAGAATAAAGGCAATGTATATGTCAGGTTCCAACCAAAATGCTCAGCTCAGAGTTGAGAGTCAAAACCCAAAACATAGTCAGGATCACAACAGAATCATCAAAGCATCAAAAAGATCCCTTGAGAAGAAATTTAACAGGTACAGGCAAAGAAGAGGAATACTCAAGTCCTGGCCTCTCACACTAGGAGGGCCTGATCTTAACATGTTCCTAGATTTCTGGAGCTTAGGTTCCCAAGGGTTTACATCCCCCACCCTCCACATTCTCGCCCCTACAGTGCCCAACACGCAGTATACACGGTGCTCAAGTATCTGTTGCTCACTACACACTTTTTTACAAATGGAGACTTTCAGATGCAGCATCTTCCATCCCATAAATACACAACAGGGACACGAACTACGATCTGGACCAACTGCTTAGGCCTGCTTTGGGTGGCAATTCTCGCTGAAGAGACACCGAGCAGGAGGTCCAAGTGGGCTGAGGTGTGTGAACAACCCCCAGCCCAGGCCTGGCATGTAGCAGGCACCGACCGGTGAGTGTCAGGGTTATCGTCCTTCCCCATTCACAGGGCCTGGCCAGTAGAGTCTGAGGGGTGACACAGGCACACCCTGCATTACAGCCGTGGCCATCCGAGGAAGACATACTCTGAAACCAGAACCAACTTCCACGTGGCCCCAGCTATCACCTGACCACAGCTCCCTTCCGCCTCCCCAGTTCCGGCCTTGGTCTCTCTCAATTGCCTATTTGGCCTCTCAGAACAAAGAACTGATGTTTCCAGAGAAGCAAATAGCTAATTGTTCCCAAACCAGGGAGGAGAATGGGAGGGAGGAAGTATTCCTCTCACTGCCTGACAGGCGATCTTCGGGAGAGGGCAGAGAATGAGCCTGGCCCCTCGACACACCCTCCCCTCATCCTCAGGAGCTGCTCCAGCTGCCTGGGAAGTGGACCCGGGCACCGATTCCAGCAGAAAAGCGGTGCCCACTCACAGGGCCGTCCAAATGCCAGCATCTACTCTCTATTAATAGCATCAAGAGCTAGAACAAAGGCAGGCTGTGGGGGGAGGAAAACAAGAGGCTGACTTCAAATGCAGCTGTTGACAAAGCCGTGTCCATGCCCCATCACACAGGGATCACGCCTGTAACCTTCAGGGGAGACACAGGAGAGAGAAGGAGCAGCTGAGCACGGGTGGGGTGGTGGGCAGAGGCAGGAGAGGCCTGCGGGGCTGTCTTACCTGCCGCGCCACCCTCCGTGCCTCCCAGTAGGGCTTCGAGTCCTCCACGGCTTTGCCGATTTTCTTCACCAGTTCATCCAGTTTCACCGTTGCTTCAACCAGAACAGAGCGGAACTTCTGACGAGCATCCTGCCAGGATATCAAAAAGCACAATTCGGGCTTAAGAAGGAATCTGCAAAATGCTGCCCGACCCTACCAGAAACACCAAGGATGGTCTTCTCACAACCCACGAGCCTCTAAATGAATACCTTCACAAAGAAGGGTCCACAGCAGCATTTCCAGCATTTCTGTGACGCTGGAAATGTTCTAGCACCTGCACCGTCTGATACGGTAGCCACTAGCCATGTGTGGCCACTGAGCATTTGAAATTGGTTAGTGAGACTAAGAAAATGAGTTTTATTTCATTTTAATTAAACATATTTAAATTAAAAACAATAAATGTGGCTAGTGACTCTTATTGGATAGCGCAGGCCAGATTCAAAAGCTCTGCCCACGTCCTCAAGGGAAGATGTCCAGTTGGGCCACCTCGAGGCTTTAGTCCGTAATGATGGCACCGTTTCCAAGCCCCCAGCGAAGTCCTCAATCATGTGACCACATGACCAGCATCAAACACGGAGTGCAAAGTTCCCACACACCAGACCCTTGCTGGGCCTCAGGCTTGCTATCTGCCTTCAGGGCACTTCTGGTGGGCGAGTCAGGCATTTATAGCCCGTTCCAGAAAAGTCTGTTGCAGAACAGCACTGGTTGGTACAGGTGCCATGGAACCCAGCAGTGGAGAACCCAACAACAGGCCAGATGAGATGGGGGTCCACTGGGAGACTCATGGAAAACTTCTGGAGGAACATCCACAGAGATGTCTGTGGGCGCTTGGGGGACGGAGAGAAAATACCAAGTGAGTCCCAAACAGGCAGCAGAGCCATTGGCCAAAGGGGAGAGGGAGTGGCGTGATGCTTTCAAAAACGGGAAGGAAGCTAAAAGTCTAGAATGTGGCGAACGGCAAGAGACAAGGGTGGCCACCCATCCTGGAGACAGCCACCATCAATTTGGGCCTCGACAGATAAGAGTTAGGAGGGAGGAAGAACAGGCAGGTGGGCCGTGCCAGACTCCGGCACGTTGCGGAAGCCAAGAAACCAGACCCACGGGCATCACGAGAAGGGAGAAAAATTACAAAAAAGAAATTTACTCTGGTGTCTAGGTCATATTGGAGGGTCAGGTCAGCATCTCACAGACCCCATATCTCCTCTAATTCTTTTTCCCTTTGGAGTTTACCTGTCACAGCCACGCCTTGCACCGCAACACGCACATGCACGTGTTTCAGAAAGGGGAAATGGATACTCAGAGGAGAATGAACAGCACATGACCACCAGCCATGGGGCTTTCCCAAGGCCACACTGCTGGTGAAACACGTGTGTTCCACTGGCTGTAAAGGGCCTACCTCTCAAATAACCACTTAAAAACTAATTATGAACATCGAATTGTAGGGGCCTGTTGGGCCAATGGGATGGCTCATGGGGGTGAAGGAGGAGGCCCTGATCATTTCTAATTTCATCCCCCTCTTTTATGCCAGAAACTTCTGACACTGGCCTCGGTCCCTTACCCCAATCCTGTGTCATCATCATCACCATTATATCATCATCTTAATTTTCTCCACCTTCCCTCCTATGCAGCCAGGCCTGCAGCCACCCACTACACCTTCTTCTAAGGACAGGGAACAAGGCTTGTCCTCCAGAGGATGTGCTGCAGCTGCATTAGGACCGCCAGGGACCAGCAAAGCCCCCAAACTTCTGTTGGGCTTGACGTCCAGTAAGGGAGCAGTAGCAAGTTGTCTAACGCCTGGGATTTGTATCAGAGATGAATCCAATCCTGACTAAAGCTCTTTCTGTGAGGCCCTAATCAGGTATCTTCTTTATGAACCATTTTTATTCCCTACAAAGCAGTTACTTTCCATGTCATAGGGAAGGCTGTTAGAAAGAATAAGAGAGAATTCAAATATAAAACATCAAGTGTTCCTGAGCACAAGTAGGTACCCCTATGTATGTAATTCTTCCCCTTCATGAAGAGAGACCTGTGATTCTATTTAAAAACACAGAGCGGGGTCTCTCTGGAGCAGGGGTAGCTGGAATGAAGACATAACAACTTGTTACGCTGTGTGGACACCAGCGGCCTCCCACCACGTCCAGACCACAAGTTAGGAAACTGAGGGACAGATCAGTCAGCATGTAACCCAGGGAAGGTCATGTCATCAACCAGTAGCCTGTGAACCAGCAGGCTTACTGCCTTTGGCTTACATGTTATGTACCAAATGTCAGGAAAAATCCTTTTTTTTTTTTTTTTTTTTTTGATGTGCAATCTCAAATTTCTCATTACGAAAACAAATCAGATGATCTGGCAACCAATGGCTAATAGAGTGAAGATGCCCCCTGAGACAGAAACTGACCTTTCCGGTCCCTCACCACCCTGTGCCCGAATCACACCAGGCCTGCCTGCTCCACTCATTTAGGTTCTCTGCCAGCTTCTAGGGACTTCTGATTTGCCAAGAGCTGTCTGGGCACTAATGACTATAACCCGCCAACCCTGCCTTTCTCAGATAGAGGGACGCAGAGGACAGGCAGACCACTCACTAAGTGTCACACACTATCGTAAATGCTTCATTCCATCCATTTCTGCTAACAACCTTATCAGGTAGGTGCTCTTGCTGTTATTCACGTTTTACAAAGAGGGAAACTGAGGCACATAGAGAATAAGACACTTGCCCAAAATCACAGAGCCAGGAAATGGCAGAGCCCAGGTTTAAACTCACGCAGTGAATGAGCACAATGCAGTGTGATGAGTCCTGAGGCCTCAGTATCCACACTGTACAACACACACACAGCTGGGAAGGCCCCCCAAAGACAGAGTCATCTAAGTCAGACCTTGAAGAAAGGGGGATTTCACCAGACAGAGGAGGAGGAATATCAGAGACTGAGGGACGAGCATGGGCAAAGAATGGCAGACAGGAGAGTTGGAGGGGGCTGGAGCCAGGAAAGGCATGTGTGCCATATTAAGGCATTTGAACTTTATCTCATGCACAGTGGGGAGCAGAGTGGATTTTTTCAACCAAGTCTCAATGTAATTTCATGTACCCTTTGTCAGAAATGACAGGAGAATACATTCTACCACAAAAAGTAAAAGCAAGCATAATTTACTGGACGCCTTCATTGCCACCTACCCAGCTGTGATAATGTAAACACGGATACTGTGTTGGGAAAAATGGGTAGGGACAGAGGAAGGAAAAACACTAAAACCATTTCTTCCACAGCGGGATGTTGACAAATAAGAAGAAAGCCACATATAGCCTACTACTGAAGTCATAGAAGTAAAGTAAATGCCTAAATAACCAGCTAAAATACGTTAAACTGATCAGTTAAACTGTCTCTAAGGGAGAAAAAAATGGGGGCGGGGTAGGAGGACGAAATAGCAGTGGTAGGTTGTGTTTGCCTCTTTTTTTTTAATTATGGCAAAATACCTCAGTGATTTTTAAGCAGAGGCATGACCTGGCCAGATCTGGGTTTCACCAAAGAGTGTGTACTGGGCTCCTCAAGTGGTTCTAGTGAGCAGATGCAGGGCCACCAGCTTGGTTAAGTGTGTTACCATCAAAGGGTATTGAACCCAAGAGACTTGATTTGAGATCAGCGTTGCCCTCTGTAAATGAGGCTGTGCTGACAGGGATGATGAAGCATGACTGGCTGCCATCCAAGCCCAACAAGCCTATTCACCTAAAGCACGTTAAAAGCTAAACACAAAGCTGGCCTTCTTCCTGATAAGAATAAGTGCACACAGTTCTCTTACCATTCAACAAGAGGATCATAGCTGCTTGAATAACAATTCTCCACAAATACTGGGGTGTGGGAGCCTGCAAACCTAATTCTACCCTGACTGTCCAACTGTAATAGCCCTGATTTTCCTGGGCCTCACCCTGGTCCCAGAAGTGGTCGTGCAACCCTGGCCTGGCCAATCAGACATGGATACTTCTAGCCTCAGTGACTGTTGAGGGAGGACATCAGAACCAGCGACCCATCAGAACCAGTAAGCCTTCAATCTGGGACTTTTCTGAAACTGTTGGAAAGAGGAACTTTTTCCCACAGAGATGGCTGACTGGATGGAATAAAAGCCTGGAGCAGATGGCAGCCACCTTGACACCATGAGGGAAGAGCCTGACAGAGAAAGAAAACGAGAGGAGGACAGGGGAAGGGAGGAAAGACGTTTTGAACTTCTAGACAGGGCAATGCTTTATAATCTGACCCCATATTCCACCTTCTTCTGAGCCAAACTAGCACACACACTCCCAACTGTCACCACTGCTTTGTTATGTTAGTTAGAACTGGGTTTTTGTCACTTGTCTTTTTTAAAGGCTTAATTCAATTGAAGTAGACGCCTCAAGGTCATCATATTAATACAGACAGGGAGGGGAGGGTCAAGCTACAGTCCATACCAAGACAAAGCAGTGTGATTAAATACAGGTAACTGCTGGAGGGCTCTGCCCCAGATGATTAAGCCAAGTTTATAAGGAGCGGGGCCTAGGGAACTTAACTCAATCTAACCTGCATGCAGCTTCCCTTTAAACCCATCTTAAGGCCAATTTGCCACACCTTAAAGCCAGCTTACTTCAACTGAACTTGGGGGTTTTGCCTATTTCCTAGTTTGAGAAAAGATTCCACCGTGGTCCTCTGTCTCCTACAATCACAGGCAAACCTGTCTCCCAAGATCAGAGTGGCGTTTGCTTCCAGGAAAGTCCTGGGAGGAGAGAAAGCTGTTTTCTCTCTGACAAATGATCCATGAAACAAACTCACCTGGGAGGAAAGAGCAGACCTTTCCCCAGTCAAGAAAAACAAGGCATTTACCCTTGAGGGCTGTTTACCAGCTAATTTCCTTTTTTTTTTAGATCAGCTCTTGAAAGAGTTCTAAAAAGGGCTCCTTCTGCTTGGAGGAGGCCTGAGACCGTCCAATCTGAAAACTGTGTCACATCCATTAAATGACTCAGACTGAGGGCAATTTATTCAAGCAAAGAACTGCTGAAGGTGGCACAGTCTCCCTTGTCTGAATGTGTCAGTGTGTCAAAAAGACAGCCCTGTATCAGATAAGAACTCCAGATAAACCAAACCAGCCAGCACCTGCGTGCCTTGGTAACAGGGTGTCAAGTGTCATCACACGGTGGACAGGGGCCCTATTTTCTGGCCAATTCATTCGCCTAAGTCACAATTATCTGAACTGTAAGCTGAGAATGACAGCCTTTCCCCTTCACAGCGGTGTCCCCAGAATCAAGTGAGATTAAGATAGGATGTCAGTTTTTAAAAATAACTGTCCTACAAATTAAAGATGACACCACACTTCAAAAGAGCCTTAGTCATGCCATTTATAAATACACTGTCTTCAGTTTGCAGAGAGGGATTTCACAGGCCTTGCCCGCACCTCGCAACAACCTGTAAGGCAGGCTCAGCAAGAATGACCCTCCCAGTCTACAGATAAGAGAACTGGAACCCTGGCCGTGAAGTGCTGTTTGGCCTGGAGTCACCGGCAAGAGGGTCAGACTTCAAACAAAAGCACAGTCCTTTAGTCTTTGAGTCCTTTAATCCAAGGTGCATTTCACTTCCCTGGCAGTTCTCAAAGTGTGAGCTGGAGGACCATGGGGTGGGGGTCAGGGGTGAGACCTTTTCTAGAAGTCTGCAAGGTCACAAGCATTTTCATAATCAAGTTTCACTTATTTACCCTTTTCACCTTCTTTCCCTAATGAGTGTTCAATGAATTTTCCACAGACTACTTGATATGTGACATCGGGAGACGGAACAGAGCAGACATGAGAATCTAGCTCTTCTGTTAAGTCAGACACGAAAGGGCCTTGTAAAAAGCATAGAACTATTACTTTCTTGTCAAATTTATTTGTTTGAGAACATACTAATAAAACATATAATTTATGTTGACATGTAATAGGTTTACTATTGTTTTACTATTAAAGGTATTACCCACAAAAGCAAAAGGTCTCTGAAGTACTCAATGATTACAAGAGTGTAGAGGGGACCTGAGGCCAACAAGCATCAGATCAGGCCCCTGTGTGACACCAAACCAGACCATGCCTCTTGGGCCTGCCCTACAAAGACCTTCCTCATAGGAGAAACACCTGTGTGTGTATTCTCAATAACAGCAAAGCGGTTATTCTTTCTCCGATCTTTTTTAAATCCTGCCTTTGTCACTAAGAAAGCCTCCCTTGGGTGCTACCCTGTCTTCACACTTTCTGCACTTCTTTGTGTTTGCTCCGCTTATCTCTTTTTTAAGAAGGGAGTGGGCTAGTCTGGGTTCAGAGCCTTCCAGAGAGAAGGGAATCTGCTCCAATTTGATAAGCAAAATAATAAATAAATCCACTAGAAACAAAGAGCATTGCTTTGAAAGTCAGTCACCAAGCTGTGCCCTTACGATGGTTACTTTAGTTCACACGTACACACATAATCCTTCAACAAAACTCCAAATGTGAATTCCCTTCCAAACTAAAGTAAAAACGTGATTCAATTTAAAGGAAAATATGGAATAAACAATATATATGGAAAAGTAGGATAAGGCAAAAATTACTACAGCAGCAGGAGAATAAGTAGTTAGGATCATAAAGCCCGTTAGCAGGAACATTCTAGAACTAAATAAAAGGCACCGCTGGAAACATTCTGACTTACTGATCAGTTAGTTATAAGACACCTGAAGTGTTCTTAAGTTTACCACAAATCATGTTTTCTTTTCGTCCATTCAATCTATCCTTTAAGAGGACTTGAGGCGGCTACTAAAACACACTAAAAAACCACTTTAAATAGTATTTGGGTGAAAAAGGAGTAAAGTGCTCTCCAATGCTGTCTGAGGAACTTTCTGCAACAATGGAAATGTTCTGCGTTGCCCAACACGAAGGCCACTGGCACCACGTGGCTGCATGAAAACTTGAAACGTGGTTAATGCGTTTTTTACTGAATTTTAATTTTTGATTTCACTTTGCTTCTCTACTTTGCAATGCTCCCGGGGCCCTCCAGCTGCCTTCTCCCCTTGCCTCTGTCCAGTTTTCCTCCCTCAGCCCCAGCTCCCACAGACAGTGGCTTTCCTTTCCCTGTGAGATGAGGAGCCAGGACAATCTGATTTCACCTACAGGAATTTTGCAGCAGAGGCAGAATCAGGAAAAAATGTACCAAGGTATAGTTGGGGCCAAGAGAGTCAACCCAAAAAGGCAAGGCACTGGGAGGAAGAGGAGGTGGCAAAGGGGCGAGGACAGAAAATGACAAAGGAGCTGGAGCCAGCCCCGTCAAAGGCCACCACAATCCCCATCACTGCCTGGGCCTAATTCCACATCAGTGGCTTTCATCCAACCAGAAGACCCTGGTTTAAACAGCTCCAAAAGGGGTAGAAACAGTCATAGAAAAGAAAAAATAGAAATAAAATACCAGGGCCATCAAGTTGGGAGAAGTCAGAATCATTCCTGGAGACCAGATGCCTAAGTCCCCTTCCTTTTGACTTTCTCCACCTCAAGCCCTGGCTTTAATAGCAGAGGCCTCTCTGGGTGCCTGCCAAGCTCACCACTACTTTCTGTGGGGACCGACCCCCACACGTCAGGCAGAAACTTGCCACCACGTGTCTGATACAAGACCCTCACTCAGGAAACAGAACTGAGGAAGCCAGAAGAGGGAGAGAGAGAAATGAGGGAGAGCTAGAAATGAGAGAGAAAGAGAGAGAGAGAGAGAGAGAGAGAGAGAGAGAGAGAGAGAGAGAGAGAGAGATTATGGGGGGGGAGAGGAGGAGAGAGAGAGGGAGAGAGGGGGAGAGAGAGAGAGAAAAGAGACATAAACAAGAGAGAACACCTGGTAGTAGATAATCTGGTTCCTGACTCTAATCCTGCAATCACATCCCATACAATTTATCAATAAAACCAAGGCACTTTACTAATTATGCTGGGATGACAGGCTTAAACCAAGACCATCAGGACAAACTGGGAAGTGTGGTCACCTATGCTTAAGGCTCTGCGATCCTTCCCTCCCTTGGGTTCCATGAAAGACTCCTTTAACCTTTCAGAAAATCCCCCCTTTTCTTTAAACTGTTTGAGTGGTTGTGGGACAAAATGTAAGGGGTTCTAATCCCAGCGTGGGCGCTGCCCAGCTACAGACCCGGGGCAGGGCCTATGCGACTCAAGGGCCTTGGTGAGCACACCATCCATTCTGGTTCTGACCCACCAAGGGGTTCCTTCCACTGGGAGGGGAAAAAGGAAAGCAAGAAAAGGTGGGGGTCAACAGTGTTTCCCGCTGTACGTTTCCCTCTTGAGTTTAACAAGGTCTTGGCGCTTTCTTTAAGCCTAAATGGAACTGTGTCCCTCCTACCCAGAAGGGCTCTGGTTTGGAACTCTGATTTCACTCTAGGATGTTTCCAAAGAAGCATGTGGCCACCCAGTCCCATCTCCCAGAACATCACAGCCCGCCACAGCTGTCCCTCCAGACTGGACCACACAGCTTCCTTTGAAGCGATGGCCAATGTCAAGACTGCATAGCCAAGGAGAAGCACTGCCATTTGGAGGCTGGGTTAAGCCAGCTGTCAGAACTGGGAGTGGGTAAAAAAAAAAAAATTATGTTTAACTTAAAATCATTTCTTGTTTAGAAAAAATGAGGATAATATGCAGACATGAAGCCCTGAAATACTTTGGTGTGACTTTCCTAAATATGAGGATATTCTCCTACGTCCCCAGAGTACAAGAATCAAGATCAGAAAATTGACATTGATGCAAGGCTGTCAATCTGGACTATGACTTTATTCAAATTCCATCAACTCTCCCTCTAAAGTCTTTTATAATAAAGGGGGGAAAAAATTTTCTGGTCCAGGATCCAACCTAGGATTTACACCTTGCACTCAGTCATCATCTCTCTCTAGTCTCCTTTAATCCGGAACAGTTCTTCAGCCTTTGTCTTTCATGGCCTCGATATTTTTTAGAGATAAGCCAGTTATTTTGTAGAATGTCAATTTGGAAGACTCATTTTCAACTCATCTGGTGAACGAGTCACCAGAATGGAATTTAATCAATTCCAAATAGATATATTTAAATAGACAAAGGTCCAAAGCACCACAAAGGAAAAATCTCATAAACCCATTAAACCTCAGGCACGAGTCAGTCCTAAGAAGTCCTGGAGGAGGGACCGAAGTTATATAACCTTCCACACACAGACACACACACACACACACACACACACACACACACCCCAGAAAAACTGAGAGGATCCACTGCTTTTTCATTCACTGCCGAAAGTTTTTAAACCCGCAGGATTCTTTGCGTGAGAGGAGGCAGAACTGCTGAAACCAGGACTTTTTACTGAGTTCACCACAAGTGAACTATTTCCATGTTTACACTAAGAAGTATAACATACTTCTTATATCCACAACCCACTTTTTTCCAAAAATTCTTAAATGTTAGATGTTAGACGGATTGCACAACTGATACGCACATTTATCAGTGGTAGTATTTCAACCACCACCCACACGGTTATGAAATACAAGGTCCATTCTAGAAATAATATGAGTTTTAGAATCATGGCAATATGGTGAGTCCATGGCCTCGCCTTGGAAAGCTCAGAGACCCTTCAGGGCCGCCTGCTGGAAGCATGCATCCACCCACCACCGCATTCCAGGCAAGCTGGCCGTCTGGCTTCTGCTGGCTTTTGGATAACCTTCCTCCTGACGGCAGCTGATCATCAGGAAAGAAAAGAGGGCACAGGATGCAAAAGAACCAAAGTCAAAATCCACTGCTATCACTTCAGAGACATGGAAGAAACAGCTAAAAACGGTAAAAGTGGTTGCTTCCAGGAGAAGAACTGGGGGTGCGAAGGAATGAGGGAGAGGACTTTCCATTTTCCCTTAAAACTTCTCCAGGGCTCTAAAAAACAAACCAAAACTACATGCAGATATTGCCTCACTAAAAATAAAATTTTAAGTAACTGCAACTTAGGTTAACCAAAGAGCTTCTGTATTTCCCATAGCATCGCATCTAGACGGAGGGTGATTCATAATTCATTCAGCACGTGGTGATATTAAAATCAAAATATCAGCCACACAATTCCAGGCCTGCAAAAGACTCTGTTCTCATTTAGCTCAGATGTTTCCATTTCACAGAGGATGTAACTGAAACCTCAGGAAGTGAAGCTCCTCTCCCACAGATGTCAGGGCAAAGACTGAAAACCCGGTCCCTTATGTCCTAGACCAGTATTTTTTCTTCTCACCAACCTCAGCAGGGACCTCAGAAGGTGCAACCTCCACGTGCACAAACACACATCCCAAAAGGACCTAAGGGCATGGGCCCAGCCTCAGACTCCTGGATTCAAATCTTGGCTTCCCACCCACTGGCCCTGTGAGGACACTGTCTCATCAATGTCCTCCAGAGCTGTTGTGAAAACAGAATAAACTATATAAAGCACCCAGCACAATGCTTAGCATATATAAGCTTTCAGTAAGTAGTGGAGATTTTTAAGTACATGTTATTATTCAATAAATGGCAAATGATAGAAAGGAAAGAACCAACACTTGTTATATGCTAGATACCATGCCAGGCACTTTACAGACATCACCTTCTTTAATCCTTAACACTGCAAGATAGGTACTGCCCTCCCCATTTTAGAGAGAAGAAAATTAAAACCCCCCAAAAGCTAAAAATGCAAGACTGCACAGCTTTTTAAGAGGCAGGGGGAGAATTCAAATCCCGCTCTCCTGAACTCCGGAGCCCATACTTTCCATCATCCCATGCTGTGTAGTTTAAGCCTCTATCGGCTCCTAAACAAGTCTTCCTACGCTTTTTGTGACACCCACGTTTCATAGCATTAAAGTGTGGTTTGCTTGAACAAGTTCCAGCTTGGAGAGCAGATACAATGTTTAGCAAATGCATGCAATACTAAGATTCTAGTTCCCCATTGGAGATGCCAACCAAACCAGGGACAGGAAGGGAAAGCTCATGTCAAGGGCTGCCCAAAGAGCTCTGAACCTTTCCCCCAACTCTATAAAGTGTCTGCTATTACTGTACTTTTAGTTTGAGCCATGGCATCATTTTCTCAGGAAATTTTTAAGAAGTGGGCCAAGTGGCGAAGAATTGCCTACAAGACCCACAACTCTGCCAAAAAAAAAAAAAAAACCTGCCCTCTCTTGCTTTTATTATTGCTAGCTTGTTTAAGGGTCACTGGAAGAACTAACCAAAGTCCATGCTAACTGGTTAACCATTAAAGCAACTCAAGAAGACATTAAAATGCAGCTGTTTATGAAGTGAGTGAAAATGGATGTCCGGCAGGCCTCAAAACAGTTCGCTCTCTCTACACCACCACCATGGGCGTGGCAGTTTTCAAATGGCTCAAAAATCTTTGGCACTGCTGCCAACAAGAGAGGGACCGTACTTCCTCTCCTCTTGAATTTGGGTGAGCTCAGGATGTTTGGACCAGTGGAATATGACAGAAGGGCTACAATGCGACTTCCAGGGCTCAGGCAGAAAAGGTCAGGAGGATGCTTCCACCTGGTCATGTTGGGATACTCACAGCTGGGGAGGCCAGACACCATAAGGAGGTCAGAGTGCCTGAGACCGCCATGATGGAAAGGTCAGAGGTAAGCACTCTGGCTGCCAACCCCAGCCAAATTCCCAGCCATGAGCCAGTGTCCACTGCCAGACTCAGGAGTGGGCCTCCTAGGATGTTCAGTCCACCTGAGTCTTTGGATGACCACAGACCCAGATGCATAAGTGACCTCAAGCCAGAACGACCCCACTGGGCCCTCTCTAAATTGGTACCCCACAAATCATGGGCAAAATAAAGCAGTTGTTCTAAGCTATGAAGTTTGAGGGTAACTTGTTAGACAGAAATAGAAATCAGAACAAGGAAGAACAACACCTCCATTTCACCTCTTCTTCCAATAAAGGTGAAAACTGGGGAAGAAAGAAAACGTCAAATCTGCTGGCTTCAAATCTACCAGGATGAAGCTGAAGTGAATGAACATGGATTCCTTTGGAATCCGACAGAGGAGGAGGGTGGCCGAAGACAACCAAACCCCATTAATCACATTTCAGTTGGGTCTGATGCCAAACAATGAAAGAGTTTATACTAAGTGGGATTGGCCGCGGTTATAATAAGCAGCGGATGTTCCTCTCATTGTCTCCCTCCTCGCAGTTTCTTTCTGTCACAGCAAACATTAATATCTCTTCGACAATCCACCAAAACACGGGAAAGGAAAAATCAGGCAGAAATAGAACAAAATTGTTTCCATCTTCCTTTGAGGAAATGAAAGAGGCAGATTCTCCAAGCTCTCTAAGAGCTGCTTTGCAAATGATCAATGAGATCCTTGGTGCAGATGCTTTGCATGAAAGTGACAGTCTTTACTGTTGGGAACATCTATGTGGCCATAGGCAGATGAAGTAACCCTCAAAGAGGAGGGCCAAGGCAAAGATAATTGGGATGCCTGCCAAAGGATGGAGTTCGATGGATGTTTAACTCAGCCAGCCGCCGCCACCACACACACACACACACACACACACACACACACACACACACACACACACACACACACAGAGCCACTGCGTTAAAGGCCCCTATGATAAATGCTCAGAAGGAAAAATAACCACTCAGTATTAAAAGACTACAGTCCACAGGGACCACAGCTCTCTGCTGCCTACAGAATTGGAAGATGCTATCAACCACGGGGACGGCAATGAATCCATCAACCTCTACAGCCCATCTCCTTCCGAGGAGGGGACACCTAAGCACACCTCCACTAGAGGAAAGGCACCTTGGATAAACCTGAGGGCACAGTCATGCCACTACACAAAAGTGTGCTTTCCTACAACGGCAAGAGCCTGCATTCCTATGACTGTTCCAGCTGAGGGGCCACAAAAGTTTATGTATTATCTCATTGGACTTTATAGTTTAAAAGGAAGACTGCAATTTTTTTAGGACAACAGAGTCCATTTCGACATTAGATATTAGCTATTTCTATGTTCTAGCCAACAGTCCATACTATAATTTTGCTCACATGGCCATGGTGAACGACACTGTGCCAAGAGAGCCTACATGTGCCCACAAGTCGATCCATTTATAAATAATGCAAATATTCACACTCACACAGTAACTAAGTTTGAACATCTAAATATTTTTAATATTTAGAATGTTTTCCACTATTACAGCTTGGTGATTTTTTTGTATTTCATAATTGAGGGTTTCTTGGCTGCAGACAATCCTAAAATGCTTTAAGGCACTTTTCAACCCTCCCTGAATTACCACAATGAGAGCTTAACAATATAGCAATTCACTAAGCACACCCACCAACATCAGGGTTTACCTACAATGAAGGCAGGGACTAGCAATCCCACCAGCCTTCATAGTTCCTAAAATTCCATTCAAAGCAACTCCTTTGATTCATAAAGACATCTTTTTTGAATAGTTCTTCATTCTCTCCATCCCTTCCCCCATTCCCTGCCTATGAAAGTGATAAAATATGGTCATTGTAAATAATCCAGAAAACATGACTAAATGGAAAATGATCACCAGCATTCTTCGCATTTAGCAATAATCACTAGCAACATCGGAAAGTACTTTTTATCTAGAGCTGTGGTTCTCAAAGTATGTGTCACTGGATCCCCCTAGCCCCAACCCACTGTGAATCAACACTTTAGAATGCAATAAAAATGAGCTAGAAAAGTGAAATGCCACTCGGATATCCTGGCAATGTCAAATTGTTAAAAAAAAAAAAAAAATTCTGAAGTCTTACTTTCAATTTCTGTATTTGCCTCACCATGGCTGGTAATAAGCCGTGCATAGTCTGCAGACCGCAGAACGAATCACTGTTCTTTTTCTCATAAGCATATATCCTTTTACTGTATACAGTTTTACATATACTCTATACTTTCACGTATACCTGACAGTTTTGTTACCTAATATTTCTGCCACTAAATAGATCGTGACCATTTGTCCATATTCACACAGGCCGTTCTTTGGTAATATAAACCCCAAACCCCTCTTAAAACACAAACATCTCCAAACGGAGCAGAATCTGAGACCTTCGTGAGCTAAGAACTACAAAAGGGACTTTAGGGACAGGAAGGAGGACACAGGTCATGCTAAATGTCACAACTGTGCCCAGAGCTGGCCCTGCCTAACAGCACCCTGGGGACAATGACAATTCCAGGGCCAGGCACCAGAGAACAGGGGCCTGCCCATTTTTTCAGGACACCGTGTATGACAGTGACAAGAGCCATGAGTCCACAAGAGTTCTCAATACTAACCACAAACTAACATCCATTCATTCTGGCATTCAGCGCATCCCTGTGAACACACACTGCATAAGATGCTGGGGACACAAAGACGGCGCAGCCCAGTCCCTCTGTCCAGGGGTCATATCTAGTTGGGGAGCCACACCAGTAAACAATGACCTTAAAACAGACTGAGTAACACACACAAGGGAGAGAAAGGGTGCCAGAAAATGCATGAAACAGGAAGTGCTGGTTAAGACGGCCTCCTGCGCCCCAGCCCCAGAGATTCTGATTCAGCAGGTCTGGGTGTGGCCCAAGAAACTCTAATTCTAACAAGCTCCTCTGTCATGCTGAGGCTGCCAGTGCAAGGACCAAACTTTGATGGCACTGCTCTAGAGCATGGTTCACAACCAGGGGAAATTTTGCACCTCAAGTCTGGAGACATGTGTGGTTGTCGCACTGGGAGTGGAGGGTGCTGTTACTGGCATCTAGTCATCAGATGCTGCTGGAACCTACTATGATGCACAGGACAGCCCCCCACAAAGAATGATCTGGCCCACAATGTCGATACAGCTAAAGGTGAGCAACTGCTCTAGAACAAGACACTGGAACTCTGTGTCTCAGCTTTATCATAGGCAAAATGGGAGTGATATCTGTCTATCTGATAAAGCTGTTCTGAGGACTGAGTTTATGCATTCAGAATGCTTAGAACAGGGCCTGGCACTTAGTAAGCACTCATTATTATTAGTTGTCATTATTGCTGAAAGGCAATTAGGAGACAAAAACAGGGAGGGAAGACATTCAGAATGGACACAAAACCTTTCCTGCTAGTATCTACCACACTGCCACCCTCACCTGCCCTGCTCCAACAGCAGCAGCAATAATATTTGATGGCTTACTATGCACCATCATCGGGATGAGGAAACTGAGGCCCGGAGACATGAAGTAAATTTCTCAAGGTCATACAGCCAAGAAGGGGCAACCGGTTGGTATTCGTCCACTCAAATACCTATTGAGCACCTACCACGTGCCAGGCAAATCCCAGGAGAAGACACACCTTTACAAAGCAGAGCTCGCTCAGGGAAACAAAGTGATTTCCACATCCTGCAGACCAGCCACAGAGCCCTTAAGGGCCCTGTGGCTCAGGGACTGCAAAGTCCACCCCCTTTTCCCCCTCCATAATCCTGGCCTGCACAAGCCCTCTCCCTGGTCCCTTACCCAAAGAAACGTCACAGCGGGGCCTGGGGGAGAACAGAGCCATCTCCAGCCCCCGCGGTGGGCCTGACTCCAATGGCCATCCTGTCAGATTCTCTTCTGCATCTGGCACCCAGCAGGCCTAGGCGCTCCCTGCCAGCCCGGCACGCAGATGACCTCTCTTTCACCCAGGCTGTGCATCTCTCTGAACACTCCCTCACACAGTACCTCCTCTTGTCCTCCAGGCCACCCAGGGACGCAGGCAAGAATTACGACCCCCCAACTCACAGGTGACAAGACTCCAGCTCCAAGGGGCCACGTGCCACTAAAAGTCAGCAGACCTCAGGTCCGAATCCAATGACACCAAAGTCACCTAATACCAAAACCAGTCTTCCCTCCACCTACCCCATTCCCATGGCTTTGAGGTTTGTTTTTTTCCCTGACTATAAAGTAATACAAATTCTATGCAAATAATTCAGAAAATATCAAAAAGCATAAAGACAATAAGTATCACTCATCTCATCTCCCAGATATAGCAATTGGTATGTAATCTTTTCCAGACATTTTTATGCACACAATTTTATTTTATTTTATTTTTTTTTAAAGAACACCATACTACTTGCTCTTTTGGAATCTTTTTCCCACTTTGATGTTTTTCTATGTCACACCAAGCTGTGTCATCATTTTAAGGCCTGGAGTCTATCAGCCACTGCATGGGCACTATATTCATTTATTTAACCAATCCCCTATTGATAATTATGTCAATTTATAACTTCCCAACATTGATCCACGATGCTGTCGTGAACACTATCAGACCTATATTCTTGTCCAGTCATTCCCTTAGAATAAATGCTTACAAGTGCAACTGCTGGGTCAAAAGTTACTGCCTTTTGACACCCCATCAACAGCATGGGGGGACTGAAATAAGAAACCCAAAAAGTTCTACCGATCTGATGGCCAATCTTCAGGTCACAGCTGTAGGGACAGCAGTAGCATCCCCAGCTCAGGCCACCCAGAGGCACCCAGTAAAGACCTCAGGTGTGTTTGTCTTTACCGCCAGCCAGTGGCCAAAGCACCCTAAACAAAATGATCTCTTTTACCTCCCCCACACTGCTCAAGATGCTGATGACGCCTGCATGTCAGCTCACTTCCTCCTCTACTTCCAGGCTATGCCAGCGAGATGTTAACTGACAGTCCCAAATGACTTGGGTCTCCAGGCCTCAACTCTGATGCCCCCTGTTCCACAAAGCACCTCCACCCCCAGCTTCCCAAAGGGCCCTGCGTGTCCCTCACACTCTGTAGCTAAATGCTCCAGTCCAGGCATCATCAAGCTACTTGAGGGCAGGGACTGTATCTGAGGTTTAGTTAGGGGCCCCACACAGGACTCAGCCCACAGGAGGTGCTCAATGTTTCTGATACGAATGCCTTCAGGCCAATGCTTACTCGAACCAGAACTCACCTGGGTACAAAGAGGTCAGGGCCCCTCCCAGCCAGACAAGGCAGCCTGCCACCAGGACTGGAGTTTGGTGCCAGCTTCAAGGAACACTTATTCTTCACTTTCCCTTGTCCATTTATCCCTTCAAACATCTTCTGGTACTTTCTTCAAAATGTAACTGATGTTTTATGGCCCTTCCCCCAGTGTGCATCCACTCACACCACACACACACACACACACACACACACACACACACACACGTGTGCATCCGAATCTTGAAGGACAAAGTGCTAAGATGTGACAACACTATCCTTTCAGAAAAGAATGTTTCCCCTCCCCTGACTTGTGCTAATAACCCATTAGAGAGCACAGACTGCCTGCAATTCACCCCTACCGTCCCTCTCCCACCCCCGGGTTTCCAAGCTCAAAACCATTAAGAGAAAATGTTTGCTGGTTTCTGGAGTGGGGAAAAGACAAATTCTTGGTGCAGGCCTTATGCAAGTCTGGGGAAAACAGATGTCCAGAATCAAATGTTTTTTCAAACCACCCTACAAGTCTGCCCAGAAACCATCCCACCCAAGCAGGGCGGGAAAGAGCATGAACATTTACAATGAACCGCTTTGCCTCTCTAGGGAAGGGTAGGCTGAAAAAAGTCAGCGTTTAATTACTCAGAGCCAGAAAAGCTAGGTCTGGCTGTGTCCTTCCTCCTCCTCCTCCTCTGACCATTTCAGTGCCCTGGAATAGCCCCCCTTTAGAGCAGGCAAGAGAAATAATGAAAACGCGATACATCATGGTTAAATAACAACTGGCATGACATACTACTGCAAATCTGGCTTACATGAGATGTAGAAATCCTCTGTACTGCATCTTGCTTTAACAAACAGTTGGGAAAAGACAGCTCTGTATAACATGCATTGGAAAATTACATCAGCATGCTTACTTGCATTGCCTCACCTGGCAGGGCCGTTACATTGAATGACCATTTCTCTCTCTGAATCTCTCCTTCTCCTCTATCCATCGCTCACCCCACCTCCAGCACACTGGTCCCCACTTGATGGTCCGTAGCCAGGCAGGCCCAACTCCCAGTTTAGCACTGGCTGTTCCTTCTGGCTGGAATGCTCTTCCCCCACATGGCCCTGGCGCTCACTCTCTCCAAACATTCTCCACCCATGACCTGTGACACTGTATCCCCTCCCGCCCATGCCCCCCAATACCCACACTGCCCAGGGCCCCTTCCTGCCTTGTTTTCCTCTTTAGCACATGTCACCATGTAACCTACTGAGTATTTTAATTGTTTACTGCATTTCTCTCTATATATAATATACACATCAGGAGGACAGGGAGTTCTGTCCGTTCTTTTCACTGCTCAATATACACTGAAACGAGTGTCTGTAGGAAAATATATTTACTTTCTTCATTTGAAACCAGGGCCCTCTCTGGTTAAAAGGTTACTCTCTTCAACAGCTTGAAAACGCTGGCCCTCTGGATATAAATCAGAGTATAACACTATTCAAACAAGGTCAGAGGCAAAGGGAGGTACAGGAAAAAACAGACACCCAGCTGACAACACGCAGGTGGCTGGTATCCTTGATAATCTCTGATTTAAACAGCCAAAACACAGGATGGGACGCTAATGGCAAATCCAGGGCTGCACCTCAGCCTACAGCTGCCTAGAGACAACTGTACCACGTTTTATGAGCAAAGCAGCAGGCCCTACAAACCTGGTCACCAATTTGCTTTAATCAGAGTCAAAGTCAGGAGGGGTGCTGAGCATAATCAAAAAGCAAAGAGAAACGAAATGTGGGGAGCAAAGAGACTCTGAAATTATTGAGTCAATCCTCATTGTTTGCAGATGCCACACTCACTGAATTTACTCACAACTCCAAAATCAACGCTCATGGCCGTTCTGACAGTCATTCGTGGACGTGAACGGAGTGGCAAAAAAATGTGAGTCACCCAACGTGTACGTTCCCAGCCGAGGTCAAGCAAAGAGACGCTCTGCCTTCTTGTTTCAGTTCTCATGCTGTAAACAAGGGTCCTTTACACAGCCCATTTAGTGCCTCGGTTCTTGCACTTCTGTGCTTTTTACTGGTGATTCTGATGTTTACAATGGCCTCCGAGGCTTATACTCAAGTGCTGTCCAGCGTTCCTAAGCCCAAGAAAGCTGTGATGTCTTACGGAGAACACACACACGTGTTAGAGAGGCTTCGTGCAGGCCATGAGTCATGGTGCTGCTGCTCATGAATTCAACATTAATAAGAATACACATTTAGAAAGGCGTCCTTAAACAGAGACACACATAAAACAAGGTCATGTATTGATCCGCTGACAAAAACGCTGTGACCCAAGGCTCGCAGGAACCTAATACAGGGGTAGGGTCTTGCAGGCCTCTGGTCACATCTCCCCCACCACACCCTCTGCCCCCAGGAGTAATGGTTCAGTACTCACTAACTAAATGTTCACGGCAACTTATGGAAAACTACCAAACATTAAAATGACTCTGTTTCCGGTCCCACATCCTTTGGCACCACCCCCACTGCTCACGCCATCTGCTACTCTCTGAACGTGGATTCTCATTCTGCAGGCTTCTGCTCAGACATCTACAGGTGATTCCTCTCGTAGGACCTCTGTCACATCACTCTTTCACTGCAGTTATTACAATCAGTAATTACAGGTCACCTCTCCACTCTTCACCCCCAACCAAAATGTAAACTCCCTGAGGGCAAGACCTTGGTTGACCCAGGTATCTGCAGCTGCCTACATTGTGCTGACACAAGGCTGGTGCCCAGGGCTTGACTGAGGAACACAGACGCACAGACTGCATTCTCCCCTCCAGCTGTGGCAGCATGACAAGCATCCAAACAGCCAGCACTGAGGGTGAAACCCCAGTGAGTCTGACAGGAAACACCTATTAGATCCAGGCTGCCTGGCTGCCACATGTAGCTACTGAGTGGCCAGTCCAAACTGAGAGAGATACTCTAGAGATACTCTAGATACTCTAAGTCTTCAAGTTTTTGAAGACTTAGTATAAAAATAGCTGTCGAATATATTTATATTGATTCTCTGTTATAATTATACTATCTGGGACATTCTGGGTTAAATAAAAATAGAAATTAATTTCTGCTGTGTCTTTTTACTTTTAACATGGCTACTAGAGAAATTTGAATTACTTATATAGCTTGCATTACATTTCTGAGTCCATCTTGGTTGTAACAACCATGAAAAGGTCAGCCAGCAACAGGCCAGCTCTGACCGCCTCTCTGCCATTGGCAAGTGCTCACCAAAGCAAGGCAGGAAACACCTGTCCTGCAGCTTCCTGTGACACATGAATACCTAAGTGTATTCAGAAAAAGGATTCAGAAATCAGGGCTAAAAAGAGTTCAATGGATGAAGCAGTTTTATGCTCAGAAGGTAAGCAAGCACTACTGGAGCAGTCGCCAGCACAGAGCAGGGACACAGATATTCGTTGAATGAATAAATCAATCAGTCCTTTAAAAAAGACTGCTTCCAACTTGTTCTTTCATACTTGAGTTGGTAAAATATGAGCGCTAGAGGGGATCTGCCAAAAATGACACTGCCATGTCGTCGAACCATGAGGATGCTGTGCCTCTGTGTCCTCACCTGAGAAGAGGTAGTCCCGCCTTCTCAACTCTCCAGGCCTGTGCTGTCCAGTAGGACTGTCTACAATGATGGAAGTATTCTCTGTTCTAATACAGTAGCTATTGAGCTCTTAAAACGGGTGACTGAGGAACTAAATTCTTAACCTTAATTTTAATTCATTTAAATTCAAACAGCCACTGTGGCCAGAGTGCCACATTGGACGGTCCAATTCTAGGCTGTTTTGACAGGATGGAATGAGATAAAGCTTCTAAAAACACTATGTAAACTGTAAATCTCTATAGAAAAGGTAAGGTTTCTGATGTTTAATATATTGCAAATCTGAGATTCTGAGAGATTTCAATTGCCCAACAAAGAGACTGGATTCATCACAAATGAAAAATCCTTAACCACAGATTTTACTCCACTTGGGGGAGAAGGGTGGCCTATAATCTGAATAGAGGGGTTCGTGATAACCCTTCACCACAGCTCAGAAAACAAGCTTTTAATCCTACCACTCCCACATCCAAATTTGGTACCTCCGGGCCCTCGGCACAGCATGCAGTCAGAAATCAAATTGTCAGCATACCGCTGGTAGATTACATTCCTATCTCCTGCCCATCTTAGGAACCAGATGCTTCCTGCCCTGTTGACCTTCCCAGCTACTTATTCTGCTACAGAAACAGGTCTTCCCAACAGCTCCCTTCATCTGATAAAGTCATTTACAGGCTCTCAGATACATGCAGAGGTTGTTCAAATTTGCTGATGGATGGTAAAACCAACCACTACTGAAAAGGGACGGAGACTAATTGGTAGCTGTGAAGAATGCTAATCTGTTTATACTCAAGTTGGAAGATGCTCATGAAATTCAAATCAGGATCTAGTCTCCCAAGATTCTTCCCAGCGGGAAAACCCTTCCCAGTCTAAACAGCTTTTCCTTGCCATCAAGATAATTATATTCTACACAGAAGCAGCCAATAAAGAAATGAGCAGAGAAGTAGAAGAGGGTGGATTAGACCAGTCAAGTCAAAGAAACTTTAAATCTGAGAAAACACACAATGTATCCAAGTATAATGTAAGGAACTGCCCTCAAATATTGAAAATATTTTGTGAACTAATTTATTCTCTTCTCCATTAAAGAGTTCAGCTCATTTTCACCTCACTTCTTCTGGCTTTTTCACAGACACATTAACTTTAGGGCTTAAGCGTGTATAAAGACCTTGGTTTTGGTCGCCAGAGCTTCCACGATGAAAAACAACATGTGAAATTGGATCCACATGTGTTCCACCCACAAGCTGGGCTCAGTGGTATATTTTATTCTGTCAGACAGCAGGCTGTTGCTCAACTCGAAGAGGGAACGCCAGCAATCACCCTCCAGCTATTAAAACAAAATTAACCATTCTGGTGTCAGAGGGAATGACACCACTTTACCAAGAACAGCGACCCAGGGAAAAAAAAAAAAAGAACAAGGACCCAGCCTTCTGTACCTCAAGTTCAGTCTCCCGTCTGTTGATGTCATCCGTGGACTGATTTAACTTCTCCAGTTCTCCCTAACAAAGAAAAGAGGGAGAAAAAAGATTTAAAAGACTGTCTTTTGTTTCCAGTATGACTCAGCCCATTACCTGCAAAATTACTCCAGCACGATTTGGGAAGAGGATGAATCAATATTAATTCTCAAGAAAAATAGTTGAGCCTTGGCTGGAAGAGCAAATGAACATCAGCATTTCTGAGACCTTTTTCTTGATGGTATCCCCTTTGAGAATGTCACAAGGTCCTAGGAATTTCTTTTCTTAGGTCGAATTCCAGGTTTGTGCCCTGAGGTAAACCCACCTGTTACAAATGGCTTAGGGGCTGAATCAAAACAGTACCTTCTGCCTTCCAGCAAGAACTTTGCAGAAAAGACAATAAAATAAGGCCAAGCCAAAAGTATAAACCGAGTGAAGTGACTTAAATCAAGGGCAGAATTCTGGCATTAAATCATTGGTGGCTGAGCATTTTTCTACAGAGATGAAAATCTTTTCTTTTCAAACTGCCAATTATTCAATCTCTCTAGATGTTTTTTTTTTAATAGCTTTTAAAAACCTATCTTTAAACAAACATTTACAAACTGAAATTTTGTAAAGAGTACCCTGCAGGAAGTTAACTCATTTTACTCTGCAAACAAAGGATCTTGTTAACACAATTTCTGTACCAAGAAAACAAGGTAACAGTGGACCAAACCAATGATGTTTTAAACATGTCTAATGCAGAGATGTTTCCACCTGCTCTTGCTAATCGGCCAAAACAATTCGTCGCGAGCACTCCAGTGGAATTAAATGCGCTTTAATTGATCTGCGCACCGGAAAACCCATTAGGGCTCCAGGAACTGCAAAGCACACTCAAACGCAATCTAAAAAGATGTAGGGAAAGGGTGGAAAAACGGGTTTTGGATTGGCTGTGCTTCTGCCTTCGAGAGTGACGAGGTCAAGCTGTCACACTCCTAGACCTCGGGGTGGAAATCGCCTTTTTGAATCATCTCCCGCAGAGATGGAGGCGCAGAGGAGCCAGGCCGGTCCCCTGCCTCCCAGCCTCCGCTCTGCGCATCGGCGTCCCCGACCCCCATCCGCACCCGACCTCGCCCCCCGGAGAAGCTGGGTTCCCAGCGTCTCAGGCCGGGGGGGGGGGGTGGAAACAGGGATGACTACAAAAAATAATAAATGATAAAAAATAAAACAGGTTCGGTTCGGGAACAATGACTGCGAGGAGGAGGGGGAGGGCCCGGAGCTCGCCGCACCTGTGCCGGCCGGGGGCCCGGCTGGGCCGCCCCCCGCGCCCTTCCCCACCCCCCTTTGTCGCACGCCCGCTCGCCGCCGGGCACGCTGCGGGGACCCCGCTCCGGCCCCCGGTCACCCCGCGGCCCCGCGGGCCGCACCCACGCGGGCACCGCCGCCCCCCCACGCCCCGGTGAAGTCGGGCACCCAGACCCCGCCTTCCTGCGCCCCACGCGGGTCCGCAGAGCGCAGCGGGGAGCGGGGCGCCCACCTGGATCCGGGGGTCCACCTCCTCCTCCTCCTCCTCGTCCTCCTCGTCCTCCAGCCCCTGCGGCATCCCCGCTCCCTCCTCCTCCTCCGCCTCCTCCGGCTCCAGGCCGCGCGCGGCCGGCGGCAGCTCGGCCGGCTCCTCCGAGCGGCTCCGCTTCGGCGCCGCGTCCATGCGGGCAGGCGGGGGAGCGCGTCTGGCCGCGGCCGCTGCGGTCCCGGCCGCGGGGGCGGAGCAGGGCGCGCGGGGCGCCCCCTGGCGGCCGGTGGGCGCCGCGCCCCGCCCCCGGGGCTCGTCACAAAAGCCCGGCTCCCCGCGCGCCGCCCGGTTCAGCCCCGCCGGCCATCCCCGCGGTGGGCCGCCTGCTGTGGGGGGCGCTTGTTAACCCCCCTCCCTCGTCTAAGGCTCAGGGATGCTGCGGGAAGAAGGTCGGGGTGTCTCCACCCTCCGAAGTCGCTACAGGAGCCTGGGCTTCGCGGGCCCTGGACCAGCTTCCAGGCTCGCTCAGCCCTTTCCTTGACCCAGACGCTCCAAGCGTCTCTCTCCCCTGGGGGGAACCTTGGGAATTTCATCCACTTGAAGATTTCTCCAGAAAAGGGAACAGAAACACAGGCTTTTGCATAGATGCGAAAGTGCAGAGAGGTTTACCAGCCGCAGCTCCGGGCATGGATTTCTGGTCCAAAGGCTGTGCCCCCCACACACACTGGGCAGAGCTCCATCACCCAAACACCTGTGCTTTCACAGTTGTGGGATGGTCCTGCCGGGATAGCCAGGGAGCGTGGAAACTCCATGGATCCGGGCTATGGGTGGGTGGGTACAGCCTTTTGGAGGAGAAGGTAAGTGTAACCCCTGTTTATGAGCACACTCTATCCTAGGATTTATGAACTGGTGAGGTTCCCTGCCCACCCAGAACAAGTAGGTAACCAGAGCTCCCCTGGCAAACTCAACATCACAAAGGGCCAAAGAAGGAAGGGGCAGCCTCTGCTGTTTTAAAATGTCAGGGCCACTGTGATGTCAGGGGAGCACAAGACGAGGTGACCTTAGCAAAGGAGAAAGGACATTGTCATTGGCGACTGTTAAAGTCTCCTTCGTTGTGCAAATGCAGAATGTGTACACTTTATACACTGAGGTTTATGGCCCGTCAGCTCTGCGTTTGGAGGACAAACTTGCTTGAGAAAGCAGATTCTTTCGGAGAGCCTATCATTAAAGCCACTTGGAAAACTTGTTTCTGATGGTTTTATCAGAACTAAATTGGAGGGTTACTCCTTGGGCAAGGTACCACGCTGCACACACTGGCACCGTGGTCCACTGTCAGAGGGAATCTGTCCTGGCTCCTGGAGGTAATACAGGTCTATGCCATAGATTTGTTTCTGAAAAGGTCACACCTATTTATTGTTCTTTAAATCACAGGAGAATCAGCATATCTTTGAAGTTCCTTGATTTTCCAGTGGTGATGAAGGCTGGGACAAGATAGCCGTTAAGGGTCACTTTGGGACATGAGAGCCACCAGAATTGAGCCTATAATTGAGCAGGTTCATCCTGATAGGTGGAAAGCCAGAAAGGTGAGGTCAGCCCTGCCTCTAAATGCTTCTCAGCTGGTGGAACCTCAGCCTCACCATTTTAAACAATCTCTACATTTCTATTTAGCTTAAATCTAAAACCAATCAAGTGGTTCAAATGCTTCTATAGGTCATAGGGAAACTGCTCTAGAACATCAAGTCAGACTTTATTTTTTTAAGAGACCTGGGCCAACTATAGCATTAATTCCAATAGTGTTCTGAAGTTAAAATAAGGAAAATAAATAAACCACATCAGTACTATATATTTCTGTTGATACATGAATATGTACAGAAATGCATAGAAAAAGGTCTGGATAGACCCATTCATACCCAACAAAGAGGGTATTTATACCCCTGGGAAAAGGAGGTAGGGAGGGGCTCAAGATTGGTTAGAATAGGGGGGGGATCAAAGGGAACTTTTAATCTCTCAATGATGTTTTCATTTTTACAAGGATGTGTTTATGATTATTTGCGTAATGTAAAAATAAATTTAAAATAATACATACTGTATTAGTTTTCTATTGCTGTGTGGCAAACTACCACAAATTGATTAGCTTACAACAACACTCATCATCTCACAGTTCTGTAGGTCTGAATTTCAGGTAGAGAGGACTAGATTCTCTCTGCTCAAGGTATCCCACTGAATTAGGGTTTCAGCCAGGCTGTATTCCTTTCTGGAGGACTCTGAAGGTGTTGTGGCCAACATTGACTAGACAAATCGGGTATGCTCTCAAAGGCTGTTTATTAGCCAGCGGTTGTCCTTACCAGGAGCAGCCCCAAAATGTAGAGGTACTAAGTTTTTAAGCCCTAAATCCCATCCTTCATTCTGTCTGAACACAAAGATCTACTTTTCTTCTATTCACTATCTCTCAGCCCACTGGCCAGGTGTGCAAGCGGGGGTACAGAAGCAGAATGCTTATTGTTAATAGCCTATGTTCCCATGATGGTAGCCAAGCAATGATTTTCAGCTTATACACAATTGATTGTTTCTCATGCCACACAGGTAAGCAGGGTCACTCAGGCAGTTTGCTTTTGAGCTCCTTGTTACAAGTTTCATGATTAACAGAATGTGGCTAAGGGTTCCAAGAGCCAGGGCTTTGTCTAGTTTTCAGTTTTAATTAACCCTTACCCTTACCACATTTCAGCAGGCTGTCACAAAGGAAAAATATATTTCTTTTTTCATTTCCTAGTGGTTGTAGGACTGAGGTCCCATTTTTTTGCTGGCTATCAGCCAAGAGCCAATCTCAGCCGCTAGAGGTTGCCATCATTCTGTGCCATGGGGCCCCCTCCAGCTCCAAAGCCAGCAACAGAAAACCTCACTTGTGTTTAACTAATTAATGTCACACTTCAATCTATTCTTTAGGAAGAACCCAGCCCTTTTTTAAGGGTTCACTTGATTAGGTCAGGTCCACTCAGAATAGTCTCTCATTCTTAAAGTCAACTTGCCATATACATAACCTAATCATGGAAGTGACTATCCCGTTATATTCACAAATTCTCAAAATTATACTCAAGTATGTACATCAGGGAACAGAAAATGGGCCAGTCTCATAAATTCTGCCTGCGGCACCTGAGAAGATGGCTTGTAAGTCAAGCAGATGCTTGATATTAATTTTAGCTGGCATATTGGTCTGGAGCGGTGGCTCTGAAAGTATGGGCTGGAGACCCCTGGAGGTCTCTGAGAGCTCCATGAGGTCGAAACTACTTTCATACTAGTACTAAGACAATATTTGTCTTTTTCACTCTCATTCTTTCGTGAGTATATGTTGAAGTCTTCCAGAAGCAGACATGTGATATTACAACAGATTGAATGCAGAAGATAGGAGGATCCAGATGTCTCCTATAAAATTTGCAAAAACGTAAAACCATGCCCTTCTTCCCACTATTTGTTTTGTTTTGAAAACTACTTTGTTTCTCATTTTGGAAACTAGTTATTTTCATTTAAAAAAATGTATTTATATTAACAAACAATAAATAGGTTTATTGTTATTTTTAGGTGAATGAATAAAGTTTTTAAAATTCTGTACAGTAACCACCAGTAGATATAACCACATAAATAACAACTCTTTAAGATCTCCAATGAGATTGTTTAAAAAAATATTTAAATATTTGTTTAAAAAATATTTAAAGGCGTACTAGCTCCAAAAAGTTTGAGAACCACTGATTGAGACAAAATGTGTACTCGGTTTGTTATCTTTTTTTTAATTTGTATTTAAATGTTTTACTTTCTTCTTCATTCAAAAGACATCTCCCCCTACCCCAGACCCATGGTGGAGTATCACCGGCACAGTACATTTTTGCCCATTTTAAAAGACTTTAAATATAACTTAACAATTTTAAATGATTGAGGAGATGGTTAGACGTGGTGTTGCTCTAGTGGCCTATCTTCTGTTATTTCCTAGGATCTATATTTTATCAATTCTTATAAAGAATTTATCACCCAACTATAATATTGCACCTTTGGAGAAAATGGTTAGCTTTATAGTGCTTTGTCTGTGATGTGGTTTCTCAGCATCCGCGTCTGCCTTGGGTGGGTCTCAGTGGGGCAGGGCTCACCTATATCAAAGCTGCAGTTTCTTAGCAGAGGCCTGATCACATCTTGCACAGTGTGGGCAGTGTCGAGGGTGGCTGATGACATCTAAACAAAAATTTTGAGTACTGTTTTGCTTGGAAACCACATTCCTGTTTGATTTTTTTTTTTTTTCACCTCCTTGCAGTTTATGTCCGGACACTGGGGATAAATACACTATGTGCGTTTGTTCCCTGCCCACCACTTACTTAAGTTGTAAATTTTCGTGGGTGAAAAATCACAGCCTCTGTGCTGTCCCAGTTGCCATTTAAAACAGCAGGCTGAAATTTGCAAAAAAAAAAAAAAAAAAATAGGAAAAAGATATCTGGCAGAATGAGCCTGGGTTTGCATATTCCTCTGTATTGCAGCCTTATTTGTTATGCTCTAGTTTCTCTCATGGGATTCAAATCAGCATCTCTTTTTGTACCCCCACCTCCTCACTGATGTCACACTTTTACAACCCAAGCCTCGTCCTCCCTGAATTACGAAGCAAACAGGTCTCCAGTAAAGAGACCTCCTTACCTGGTCCACCCATTCTGTGCAGTGGCAAGCATTTGGGGATGTTTCTGTTTCTGTAGGTGTGAAGAGAAACTCGTTTTGTTTCATAAACACTCACAGAAAATCCTGTCATCCTCAAGGGGTGTCACCTTCCTGTATTCCGGTGGACAGAGTGTGCTCAACCTGTGTCTAAAATGCCCCTCAGCCTTTCTTGTGGAAAGAGAAACTTGTTCCCCCACAAACTCATGAATCCAAGAGTGGAAGAATGAGAGGAAGTGAGATGGTCTGTTGACCTCAGAGCACTTGGCTTTAGTTTAGGACAGAAAGAGGGGTACTGCCGGCCATTACTGTGGATGAAGGGGACAGCAGTTTCCCTCCAGAGACAGAAGCATCATGTGCAGGGGTCCTGAGGTGGGAGTATGCTCCAAGTGTTGGAGAGAAAGCAAGATCGGTGTGGGCAGAGCAGAGACAGCAAGGGAGATGGAATCAGAGAGCTGCAGGTGGGTAGGCCATGGAGGGCCTTTAGGTCACAAGGACACAGTAATTAGAATCTATGCTACAGAAGTTTTCGTTGGGAAGATAATGAACTCATTTTTAGAGCATACCAGTTTTAAAGGGAAAACCCTGAAAGCTCAACTGCCTGTCATATTTGAAAACCAGGATCCAGGTTATCCAAGGGTTGAACAAAACACCTTAGAAGGTCTTTCTTGTTTCCTCGATACACTTCCTTGCCTTAGCAAGTGTGTGACAGCTCATCCCGTCTTTGAGGATCATGTTGGTTTTATTTCTGACACTTGGTGCCCTCTAGAAAACAGGTACAGTGGAGATCTCTTCTTTTGGTGGGGCTCACAGAGATACAGTGACAAGAATTACGTTTGAACTGGGTTTCGATCCCAGCTATGCCATCAGGGAGCTGACTTTGGACAAGCTACTTATTCTCTCAGTCTTCGGTATCCTCACCTATAAAATAAGGATAATAACACCCGTGATAATAACACCCGTGTCTCCCTGTCTGCGACATTGTGAAGGTTAAAGAAAGTGCTGTTTATAGAATGACTGGTACATAACAAAACTTTAATTCACAATGGTTCTCTTGTCTTTGTTCTCCTCTGCCCCAGGGTTTAAACCCAAGGGCATCAGGTACTTTACCTAACAGTTGTTTAAATATCTTTTAAAGTGAAATTTGCAAGGTAAAAGTGGCCAGCAACGTTAATTTAATACATTTCTGAGCACCTACGATATGCATGCACTATTCCAGTTACCAGTGTGAGGCCCCCAAACATGTAAATGACAAAGTCCTAGTGTCATACCCCAACAAAAATTATGCCCCAAGGAACCACATGAATTCTTCATTGTGAAGTAAAGGCTCTGTTAAACTTCAATGCCATTTAAATGAAGTTTTTGGGGTTTTGTTTGTTTTTTTTTTTTCTAACTTTACATCTGTTTGTTAACCCCTATAAAATACATCTGCTCTTTTGGACTAAAAAGGAAATAAATCTGCATTCACACCACATTCTGGTAGTAGTGACTGAAGAAACTGATGTTCAGCATCTTTTCTGAGCCCATCTATAATTTTTGCATGGTGCCTTAGGCCAGAGGTTGCAAGCTGGGAACTACTGACTAGATCAGACCCGCGAGCATGTGCTGTCTGACTGACATGGTGCTTTATAAATTTGAGCCAGCAGTTAAAACTCAGGCATTATGACATGAAAATTCAGACTTTCCCGCTTGGCAAGAGTCTGCAGATGCGAGGAGTGACTGACTCCTTGAAAAAGGACTTGAGCTTTCAAGTTAAACTCAGAGCCTTGTTGGCAGACCCTCTTACACCAGCAGGCTGCATCCCACCTCCCTTCAGCATCCCATGGGAAGGTCACAAGGGGAGAATGATTCCTTCTGTCTTCCTCTCATTTTTTCTTCTATTCTCACAGCTCCCAAAGGACTATGGCATGTGGTAAGATGGATGAGTTTTAAAGTAGACCTCAAACCCTTAACCATAGTTTTCAGCCCCAAATGACTGGTTCTCGGAACTTAAGGAAGTACAGAAGCCAGTTCTTGGAAAGGGATTGGGGCCTCTCTATCAATGAGGCATCTGTTTAATTCTATGATTCCAGTGACATCCATGTGTCGCCAAACTGTCTTGCACTGTGGCCACTCCCCGCTAATGAGAACCTTTATTTTGTGTCCTAAATTGAATTAAACTCCACTTTCCTGATCCAGATGAATTACAGACCTGAGTACTTGGAGAACCCAGGAAAGAAACTTTTGATGTTTGCCTGTGATCTTAGAGGACCTGCAGATATCTTAAATGGTGCTAGAATCTTAGAGACAGAAAAAAGTTTTTCATTAAAAAGAAGAAGGTAAGTTCTATTCACAGCAAACCAATGAGCATAACAGATTGCAGACGCAATTGTAGGATGGATTTAAAGGGGAAAGGGCATTACTGTGCCCTTTAGAAGAAAAATGATTGACCACTGTGACCCAGCTTAGGTTAACCAGGAACAAATCATGTCAGCCTTGCTCTCATTTCTTTATTCCATGGTTTATTAGTCTAGCCAGGGAATGAAATACACAAGACAAGAGATCTTCATTGTAAAAAGATAGTTATACAGAAAAAGGCTATGTAAGTAAATCTACTTATAAAAAAAACAAAAATTTCATGTGAAATTTTTTTTTAAGTTTTCACTGAGACTTTACCCTGCAAAATGAAACTTAAAATTAGAAAGATAAGTTATTTTCTTGTATTTTAAAAACTATTTGACAACTATTTTCTGACTATCTATTATGTGACAGCTTCTGGCAAGGAAGATACAGCAGTGAACAAATTAAACAAAATCCCTGCCCTTGCTAGGGCTTCTAGTCCAAGAGAAGACAGGGAAAAAAAATTAAATACATACGTAAGTATAATAGTTGCAATTAGTGATACTGATAATTGCTATGAAGGAAGAAAAAAAGTGGGATAACCTAGTAAAGAAGGCTGGAAGGTAGGGTGCCCTAGGTGGGGAATGAAGAAAGCCTTTATGGATGTGACCTTTGAGCTGAAATTTGATAATGAGAAGGAGTCAGGCAGCCACGCTCTGGAGGAAAGAGTGATCTGGATAGCAGAGACCCTGAAGAGAGAGCTGCAGGACAGCCTGTGGGATAGTCAAAGAGCGAGCAAGGAGCATGGGGTGTTGAAATGAGGTGCAAGACTTGAGCACAAATCAGATGATATGGGGCCACAGGAAAGCATTTGGATTTTATTATGAATGCGATGAGAAGCCATTGGAAGTATTTACACTGAGGAATGATGGAATCCGATCTATATGTTTAAAAGATGACCGTGGCTGCTATGTGAAAATGGGATAGTCATAAAGGCAAGAGTGGGAGCAGGGATACCAGTTAGGGGGCTAGCATAGGGGCCCCAGTGAGATGGGCTAAGCGGTAGTGGGGGGATGAGTAGACACAGTTCATGATGTATTTTGAAGATAGAACCATAAAATTTGCTATTCGTTAGGTATGGCAATGGGTGGAATCAGAGGCATCAAGAATGATTCTTGAGATTTTGACCTGAGAAGTGGCTGAATGATATTGCCATTTACTGAGCAAAGTAGGAAAAACTTGAGAAACAGGTTTGGAATAAAGAGATATGTTTTGGTCACCTACATCTGAGAGGTTATTAAACACTCAAGTGGAAATGTCAAGTACAAAGATATACACCTGAAGGCCAAGGCCACCAATATAAATTTGAGAGTCTACTGAATGTAGATACCATTTAAAGCCAAGGGGACTGGATGAGATCACTTAGGAAAGGGGAGATGCTGAAGGGAAGAGGACCAGGATTAAGCTCTGGGGCAACAAAAATTTAGGACGGGGCCTTAGACAAGAAGCCAGGTAAGAGTACTGCCCCCAGCTCACTGTAAGAATGGCAATCGCAACCAAAAAAATGAGCAATCCACTGTCGTGTTTTGGGGCTGGCTTTTTTTTGGCATATTTTTCTGGTAAGATCATATGATATAAAATTATTCATTAAGATTTGACTTTCAAACATAATTATAAATATTATAATTTTGGCAAAAATATTTAAGACAATTGTTACTTGACCCAGGTGTCTCTCTTACCCCTTTACGGTTAAAATGATTCTCATTTGCTGTCTTTTTGGTCCTCATCCTCATAGATTTTCTTTAACACTGATGTTTCTTCATTTGTCAGTGGCTTTGCAAATGATTAGGGCAGTTCCCCCAAACTGCTCTCCTATCTTGAAATCTTGCTTATTTTGCAAGACTGACAGTTTTACTTTGCCATCCATTTTTATGTTATTTGTGTTATATTTGCGTTGTGTTGTTGTAGCCTAACAACTACAGAGAGAATAAGGAGAAAAGACTTTGACCCAACAGATGGGGGCAGAAACTTGGTTTTAAAAGAAGAGAATGTGTGTCTGGTCAGTTTCTTAGTGATTTTAATTTTGTGTCATGATTATATGGGTTGCCTATAGTGGAGTCCACTAGCTGTTCACTGACTACATTCTCCTCTTCTTTAAGCACTTAGCTAAACAGCATTTCCCTACCTATGGTTTGGCTAGGTATGGCTCTGAGACTAGGCGAGCAGCCGTGAGTGATATGGCACTTTCAGGCCTGCCCCACAGAAACTTCCCGCACGTGTTCCTTTATGCTCCTTCCTCTGCTGTGGCTGGATGCAGATGACAACGAGGCCCTGGAGAATGGCAGATCCAAGAGGTAAAGAAAACCTGGATCCTTGAGTGGCTGCATGGAAGAGAGCACGCCCCTCCCTGCCACACACACCAACCTGAGTATCCTGAATTGTTGTTATTCAAAGTACAAATAAAATTCCATTGTGTTTGACCATTATACATATGGGTCTATTTGTTACTGTGGCTTAGCCTATCCTAAGGAACACACTGCTCTACTTAACTTCAGAAATGGGATAATGAATACCCAATAATGAGGAGTCCCTTATGTATTTCAGCAAGACACGTAGCTGCCATCCTGTGACTTCCTATAGACAATCTGAGCAACATGGTGGTTAGCCCAAGTTAGAGTAGTGACTGACTGGACAACCAAGCCTAAAAGCTAATGAATCATGTCCAACCACACACATTCTTCAGGCTTCATTCTCAGCTGTCTTTTTCAACATTTGTAGTAATGAATACAGAGAAGGCATGCTTCTCAAATTTGCAGAAGACACAGTGCTAGCAGGGATACCTGGATTGCACAACCATGATGCACAAAGATCTTGACGTTGGGTTTCCATTATGCTGTCGTATCAAGATAGCAACATAGAATTAGCAAAGACTTTTGATCCAGTGGGTGGGGAAGAAGCTTGAGAAAGGTCAGTGGGCCAAATAAAACATCCTGAAATTCATCGAGGTTAAATATAAGGTCCTGAACTTAGTTTGAAATAAGCTAGAACAAGATGTTAAAACATCACATTCTAAAAAAAGATTTAGATGTTTAGGCTGCACTTCTAAAAGTATGGTCTCTAGAATGAAGAGGTGATAATCTCACGTTCTCCACCTAAGGGAGACGGCCTCCCAGAGTCTTGTAGTGAGGTGCTACACTGGACATGAAGTGTGTACAGAGGAGGGCACTATGAATTATGAAGGGACAAGGATGTAGATTTTATATTTAGAAAAATCACTTTCTGTTGGTTGAATCTATTTCATTTTCAACTGAGCTGCTGCAGTAGGTAGTGAATTTCCTGTCTCTAGAGACATTCAAATAAGCTAGTCATATGAAATTACTGATATTCAATCATTTTTGACAAGAATAGCAATTTTATATGTTCAACTAAACAGTTGGTGGAAATGGTGGAAGGTGACACAAGCAATTGCTGTGATATTTTAAGAGCAAATGACAGAAATATAACTCAAACTGGCTTAAGCAAAAGAAGAGAGGGATGATAGTGGAGTGGGAGGTGTATTGGCTCATGAAATTTAAAAATCCAAGGAAATTCTAGTTTCAAGTATGGCTAGATCCAGGAGCCTGTCCCACCCTCTCCATCTCACCTCCTGGCTCTCCTCTGCTGGCTCTATTCCCAGACAGGCTTTCCCCTTGTGGGGGACAGTTGGGCACCAGCAGCTCCAGGCTCAGGTTAAACCAGCTTAACAAACCCAACCAAGAGTCTCTCCTCACCAATAATTCCTAAAACGGACTCTCATTGAACTGAATTGGGTCACATCCTATTCCTGAATTAGTAACTGAGGCTGAGTGAGGGAGGGGAGGGTAGAATTACTGATTGACATGGCCTGCGTTATAAGTTCATCCTAGAGTCTGGATGAGGTTGGGGAGAGGGTTCAGTTACATTGGCTGAACCGATATAAACAAAGGGTGGTTTCCCCACAACCCTGCCACCCCACCCCGCCAAATTCCAAACAGAAAACCAAACTGTGCTGGCTGGAAAATTACTGCTTGGCTATCGCCCATGGGAACATAGACGATCACCCATAGGACCATAACATTCTAACAACAAGCTTCTGCTTTTGTACCCCCACTTGCACAACCGACCTGTGGGTTGGCAGGTAGTAAATAGAAGAAAAATAGACCTTTATGTTCAGACAGAATGAAGAATGGGATTTAGAGCTTAAAAACCCTGTATCTCTACATTTCGGGGCTGCATAATTTGGGGTCTGTGTACTCCTGGCAGACCCAGCCGGCTGAATAAAGGGTGTGTTTCCTATAACTCACTGATTTCTGGTCGTCCGTGTGTCTATTGGAGGCTGGTGGCTACAACAAAAGAAACAAAAAGTGAGATACCACTAAAGGCCAACCTGAATGATGAAAAGGACCATCCAAGAGAAGATCTGGGGGAGGAGTGTTCCAGGCACAGAGAGCAGCTGGTACTGATAGAGGAATGAGCTAGGTGTTTAAGGAACAGAAAGAGGTCTAGTGTTTCAATTATCTATTGCTGTAAAACAAAGCTACAAACTTAGTGGCCTTAGATAATAACCCTTTTATCTTTCACAATTCTGTGAAATGACTGGATTCAGTGAAGCAGGACTCTGGTCCATGTGATTCCAGCTGACCGCAGTCTAGAATAGGCAAGATGGCTCACTCACACGCCTGGCAGTCAAAGCTGCAGGCTGGGGGTCACCTGAGACTATAGCCCAGTATTTCTTGGTTCTCCTTGTGGACCTAGGAACTTCCAAACCTGTAGAGAATTTTTGTGAGAGTTTATTTGAGCCAAACTGACCACATGCCAAGCAGCAAGATCCCAAAGGTTCTGGAGAATGACATTTTTGCAGTTTTATACATTTGGAATTATGGAGGGAATACAAGGAATAAAACATGAAGGTGGGAAAAGCAAGGAAAGTCTCTATGATTGGATTATAGAATAGTTGATTAGGTTATATACTCCCTTGAGGGTGGGACTAAGAAGTTTTCAGACCCTTTGAGAGATCTGAAAAAGAGATTTATTCTGGCATTTCAAAGGTTAACCCAAATGCATAAGAACAATGGACAGGACTGGTTTAAACCTTTTACTAAAGAAGTTAAAGGCCTGAGGCGTGACTACCCACCATGCCTAGCTAGGCCTTTATGATTAGATCACCCTGTGAGATTACTCTTGGTCACTGATTTATTAGAGCCCCTTTTTCTTTCACATCCTACACGTGGCCTCTCTTTGCGCTTTTGTTTTCTCACAGCATGGTGCCTAGATTCCAAGAGAGGAAGCAGAAGCTGACATTCATTCCTCTTAAGGCCTTGTGTTGGCTGGAGGATTACTGTTTAAAAGTTAACTACTTGCTGGAAATTACTGCTTGGCTACTGTCATGGGAACATAGGCTATTAACTATAGGAACATAACATTTTAACAATAAGCGTTCTGCTTCTGTACCCCCGCTTGCACACCTGACCTGTGGGTTGACAGGTAGTGAGTAGAAGAAAAATAGACCTTTGTGTTCAGACAGAATGAAGAATGGAATTTGGGGCTTAAAAATTCTGTGCCTCTACATTTTGGGGCTGCTTAATTTGGGGTCTGCGTACCCCTGGCAGACCCAGCTGACTGGTGGCCACAACAGCCTCAGCTTGGAAGTCCTAGAACATCAATTCTACTACGTTCCATTGGCCAAAGCAGTCAGAGACCTGTGTGACTTTAGTGTATACAAATGGAAGGAACTGGTGGCAGCTATCTTAGGAGTCCATCTACCCCAGCCAGTGTGGCGGGGCCATAGTGAGGGGAAGAGTGGTATGCAATGGATTGGAAAAGGTATAAAAAGGGCGAGATTGGTGTCTGCAAACTGTGACCTGCAGGCCAAATCCGGCCCACTGCCTGTTTATGTAAATAAAGTTTTATTGGAATTGTTAAAGGACAAAATTCAACTGAATAAATTTGAAGACCTGATTGACTTTATTAAGTGACTCATGAATCAGACAGCATCCCATCTAGCAAGGTCACTCCTATGACTCTGTGCAAAATGGAAGTGAAAGAGGCAGAAACAGGGTAGGATTAAGAAGTTGATGGACTGGATTATTTCAGGCGAGGACACCTTCCCTTAAAGGAAGGCAAGAGGTCTCATCAGGCAGATTACCTCTGTAGTGTCGATCAGGAAATTCCAGACTGGTTGGTTTAAAATTCCGACACTGAAACTGAAATTAAGTTAGGTGTGAGTCTTGGTAGGGCTAAACAAAAGTGACTCCATCTGGGGTCTGTTGTTTCTTTTTAACAGAACCCAGCCACACTCATTTGTTTGCCATGTCTGTGACTGCAGTCCTGCTACAACAGCAGAGCTGAGTGGTTACAACAGAGACCACACGGTTTACAAAGTCTGAAGTGTTTACTATCTGGACGTTTACAGGAAAGTTTGCCAACACCTGAGCTAGGGCGTGAGGTGCCCAGTAAGTCTTACTGAGGGATGTGAGTTTTATTCTAAGTGATGAGAAGCCATTGGGAGGTTTAAAACCAGTGACCCACATTACAGGACCTTCATTTCTAAAAGATATGCTCCACGATTGCATTACAGGAGAAAAAAGTGAAAGCAGAGAGACCGTAGCAGGCTATGGCCATCCTCCAGAGAAGAGATAGCGGAGCAGAAAATAAGAAAAGTAGATGAATTGGCATATATATGGAGAAGAGGAAGCCCACAGAACTTGCTGAGCCCTTAGATATAGAGATTGCAATGCCCTGGTTTGGAACTCCATGAGCCAAGAAGGAAACTGACACCGATGCAAGCACAAGAGGGAGTTTATTGACAAACTCGAGTTTGGACCCCACTCGTTCACTGACGCAGCAGTGGGTGAGAGGAGCCTCGACCGGGGGGTTGGGACCGAATTTAAAGGGTAAAACCGTGCGCAAGAGGGTTGTGTGCACAAAGTGCCATGTGCAGCAGGGCCGTGTGCAAAAGGGCGGGGGGGGGGGCAGAGAGGGCTGTGTACAAAAGGGAAACAGGGTGTGGGTGCCTTAAGTCCTTACTGATTAATGGCTTTGGTCGGCTTGACCAAACGGCAGGGTGTTGTCCCTAATTGTTGTTTTTTGGTGAATTTTTCTTCATTTAATCTGGAGTCTACATAACAAAATGGAGTTACTCTAGTCCTTCAAGATGAGAGAAAGAGGAATCAGCATGACTCCTAAAGTCTGGGCTTGAGAAACTGGATTAATGATGGTACCGTTACCTGAAAAAAGAAAGACCCAGGGATGAGCTGGGTGGGAGAAAAGAGCAGCAAGAGTTCTGTTTCGCACAAATTATGTTTGAGATGTTTGTCAGGCATCCAAGAAGCAAGGTCAAGTAAACAAGTAGGTACTTGAGTGTGGAGATCAAAGTATAAATTTGAGAATCAATGACAAAGTAAGAATGTCCCGACATCCAGAAAAACTTTATAAGTGTTTATTAGAATTTATTTGAGCCAAAGGGATGATACACCTAGGAGTGAGATCTCAACAGACTGAGAAAAATTCTCAGAATGAGTTGGCAGTTTCTTTTACACATTTTGAAATAAGGAAGATTACATAAAGGTGGGAGAAAACAAGGTGGAAATTGGATTACAGACAGTTAACAAGATCTTGTGCTCCCTCGAGGGTGCTTCCAGGGTCTGAAAAAGAGGCCTTTCAAAGGTGTGTTAACCTAAAAGCACAAAACCAATGGACAGGGCTAGCTTAAACCAAAGATAACCTTTTTCTAGGGAAGTTATCAGCCTAAGGCTTGACTATCCACCACAACCTGCCCAGTTAAGAATTTATGATGAGCCTACCCGGTGAAGTTACTTTCAGTCAGACTTATTACAACACCCCTTTTTCATCAACTTCAGTAAATATGCAGTAGTGAGGCCAGAGGCCTGGAAGAAATATCTCCAAGGAAAAGATAAAGAGAGAGCCCTCCACTAGGCAAATACCAGAAACCATTGAAGCCAGGGAAGTCAGTAAAAGAGAATGAGGAGGAGCAACTGGTGAAGCAAAAGGAAGCAGGAAAACTGGTTTCATGAGAACAGGAAAAGCATATTTCAAGCTGGAAGGAGTGGTCCACTGTGTTGAATGCGACACAGAGAAGTGACCACACAATTCTGTAATATAAGGGCTCTCTAAAACTTCGACCAGAGAAATTTTAATGAGTAGGGAAGACAACCATTGGCTAGAGTGGTTTGAAAAAACATGGAATGTGGACAAGAGGAGAGAGCAAACATATAGAGACCTCTTTGGGGTAATTTTGCTGCCAAATGTACAGGTCAAATCCACAGGTGTCCACTGCAGGCCCATGGCCTTTAAAATCCCTTTTCATCTTGGAGAACTTTGGATCCATGCCTCACCTACTAAGTCCCAGCTCATTACTTGTTTGTGGTGCTGATGAGAAATTTCTTCCTGACGGCTCACTGGGAAGTTGGATGCAGCACAAAAGCAATCCACACTGATAGCTTACACAGAAAAATGAAATGAAAAAGCTTGCAGCCAGAGAGAGGCGAATGTAGACGTCCAAACGGGTTTACTTCATGTCATCAGAAGACCTGCAAACCCACAAAGCCAGCAGTTTCGTTTCTGCTGGGTCAGCACACGAACTCTTCCTTCTACACTTTCCCAAGGAAGCTTGTTCATGCAAACTTCTGAAATTTGCCACCAATTGTAAATGTGCAAACTAAAGAATAAGCAGATGTCTGTAACGAGGAGGCAACTACATCTCGTAGAATAATACAAAATAGCATTCTTGTTTCAAATTTTTGTTTTGTTTTGGAAAACATTTAGTGTCTCTGACAAACATCCAAGACAAAAATATACACTCATGTATACCTTACTTATTTTTTAAAATTTAATCACATTGTATGGAAGACATGGAGATAATTTTTTTTTTAAATCTAATTCTATTCCCTAACAGTCTTCAAAAAGAATAATCTGACTCCAAAATTTGAGCTCTGAACCATTTGCAATCCTGTTTCATGGAGGTACAGGCTGACTTATGGGGTTGCCTGTCTTCCGAGATCTATTAAAGGGTGTGTGTGTGGCCATAACAGGCGCTATAGTTCTGACTTTGCCTATGAACTAGTTTACGAGCTCCTTATGAAGCTGTGTGACTCTAAGGGTGTCCTTGCCCTCTGTGAGCCATCGTTGTCTCATTTATCAACCGGTAATATTAGATCCACTTTGCTGTTATGTGTTAAATAAGCTAACGTAAATTAAGGTCCGTGGATGTATTGTGAGTTCAGAGTGTGATATCTGCACGTCCACCCCATCCTTATTGATGAGGCCAGGCCACGCCACAAATTACTAAGAAGGGTCCCAGATCTCCTGGGTTATCCTATCCTGTAGTCCAGATTGTCTGCCTGTCTGTTTCAAGAATTATCTTGGTGCCTTGGAAATCCTATAGCTGGTCGTGATTTTAATGAAATAACTTCAAGAGTCACGAGCTTCAGAAGGCCATCTATCAACATGAAGTATCTCTCATAAGCAGCACCCAAGGGCTCCCTGCTAAGCCCCACAGCCTTTCCTCTGCCCTGTCACAAAGTCCTCAGCAGTCAACTAGCCTCCTCTGGTTGCACCAGTGAGGAAGGACATGTACCCTCATTTTCTCTAGCTTTCATGACATCACCATGGGAACTGCTCTGCTGTTGAAATAACTGCTGTCCTGGTTGGGACCAGTTTGAGCTTGACTTTGAATGTTCCCACAGCTTCAGCTTGCACAGGAGGGGAGAGGTTCTACCCGCAGGTCCCGCATGCCTCTGGGTCAGCTTCCTTACAGACTCTGACAAAGAGTGAGAACAGGGCTGGGATGACCATGTTTTGGGCCTGACTGTAGCTGGTGCAACCATCTCACACAGGAACACACAGCAGCTAGAAGATAAGGCGCTCTAGGGAAAGGATTCTTTGCCTTGGCCCTGGCCTGTTGGCATGTAAGCCTGCTGTCTTTGAGTGTCCATCTTCCTGACACGAAGAAACAGCTGCAGAAGTTATGTCAGGTCTTAGAGATATTTCCATTTAAACATATTTCATGTTTGTTTTTTTGAGGAGGGTGAGGAGGATAGTTTCAATTACCACTTGTGAACAGTAGCCAGTGTCTTCTGCACTCTGCAGCACATTCCCTCAGCGCGTCTGAAATTTCAGCTGTGGCTCGGGTGGCCATACTCCATGCATACGGTGCCCTCCTCAAGCCTATGTGGAGTCCTTCAACTTTTCTACCTCAGGCTTTTTTTTGAAACTTCAGTCGTTCAGTTAACCCTTACACAGGCAGCCCGAAGTATAGAGTGGGGGCGGGGAGGTTAACAGTCCTGGAGCCACCCTCAACCATTTGAAGAATGGAAAGTCAGTGGAAAAGGCTCCAGCCTCTAGTCTTTCAGAGGTACAGTTTGGAGGGGTGGGGGCTCGAGTTCTACACCATTCCTTAGGGCGTCCCCAACAAGAGTAAGCCCCAGCTCCCCACAATAACCATGGTTAACACATCCTTTACTGGCTTTTCCCACTCTCTCCTCTCCCTCACATCTGCATACTAGATTTCCCTCCCCAAAAGGCTACCTGAACCCAAGAACCTATGTCTCTATCTGAGGTTTTGTTTGGGGAGAATTTAAACATGCATCAACAAGCAGGGTAGGAGTTTTTTTGTTTTTGTTTTTTTACATTCAGAAATAAACTTGCTCTTTTGTGGAACAAGAACCAAAGGGAACCTGTCACTATTGGGAAGAAGCACTGTCCTTGAAGCTGTAGAAGTAGAAATTCAGTTCTGGCCTTGGTTACAAAGTTAAACCTTAAAGATGAGGGTTGATAAGGCCAAGATCTGTTGATGGCCAGAAGTGGAATAACCTGACTGATTCTGGCTGTGGAAGTATATTTTTTCCCAGTCCTAGTGCTGTGGGTTGGAGGCAGAATGTGTGAACGGGAAAAGGATGTGGTTGAGACAGAGACAATGTTCAAAGCAAATCGTGGAGGCCTGGGAAGGCCGAAATGAGGTCATAGAGTCAGAGAACAAAGTGGGTAAGGCAGGTTCGTGAAGGGGGGATGGTCCAGATTAACTGTGGGGATCACGGGTAAAGGCCAAGGCAAAAGCTTCTGTCCCTTCCCAGCATTTGTGTGAGGGGCCTGCCACTGAACAATACCCCCAGCAATCCCAGCAGATCTAATGACACCTTCCCAGGCTGTGGGTCTCTTTATCTGGGAGGAAAAGAAGAGAAGGAGATAAAGATAAAAAGCAGTCGAACCCAATGAGCACACCTGCATCCCAAGGGCACAGTTTTAAACCATGAAAAGGAAGACTAAAACAAAGGCCACCATTAGTAAAGGGGATTTCCAAAAACAATCAACAATCGCTGAGAAATCAATCACCTGCCTTCCTTCCAGCTGATTTTATGAGGCTGCCTTATTGTTATTTGGATTTGTGGGTCTACAGAGAAAATGCAGTTATAATGTTTCTGAGGAAAGGAATATTTTTTCAGGTGCTACAGCTGCTGAACAATTTTAATTCCACAAGAAAGCTGGGTGGGCAGCTGTGAGTACAGTTGTCCAAGTTGGACAGCGAATATTGTGGAATAAATCAGATTATCCTGCAATGGAGATAGCAGATTAGAACCTGTCAGTGAATCTGTAGACTGAGAATCCTGACAGGACTTACTCACCAAAACTAGATGAACTTCATCCTACCCCTAATCAAACCAAACCAAAACATCCACCTGAGGCCTTCCCAAACTGTAAGTCTTTCTCTGTGATGCTATAATTTCTAGATAGTTACTGGCAGCTTTAGTTCAATAATTGTGAGAATCAGGTAGACCTATGACTGGAAATCATCACAGCTGTTCCTTTGCCAGGACAGGATGCAGTTTCCTGATAAACAACATAACCTTTCATCTTAACTAAAGTCCTTGCTTCATCATTCTTGGTCTCAGAATGGCTCCTTTACAATCCTAGTTTCAAACACTGCTGGATGTGCTGACCATAGGGGTTTAACCGCCAAGACTTAAAAATAAAACTCATCGAGTCCATTAAAAAATTCTTTAGGACCATGTGAAAATGTAATTTTTTAAAAAGTGAGGATTACAGAGATGAATGTTCTTTTATAGAACACAATTCAACATATATCTTTACATGTTTGCTTTAATTAGCAGTGGATGTTTGCATGAAAACCATTTTCTCTTTACAAATAATCCGAAGTCTAGATAATCTGGATTATCATCAATAACCAGGCTAGTCTGAATTGAGATGTGCCGTTGAGTGTAAAACATGTCAGATTTTAAGAATTTAGTATGAAAAACAGAATGTAAAACATCTCATTGGTAATTTTTTTATACTGATTACTTGCTAAAACAATAATACTTTGGACATAGTGAGTTAAGAAAATATATTATTAAAATTTTTTCACCCATTTCTTTTTATGTCTTTCATGTGTCTGCTAGAAAATTTAGAAGTACAGACGTGTGACTCCCACTGTATTTCTATTGGACAGCGAGTGCTGTTTTTCTAGCTGGTCTTCTGTAGTATGGGTTTGGGGGCAATCTGTTAGAGGCATGGGGCTCAGGCGGCCTGCCTTGAAGTTTCTTTGCAAAGCAAGTGCTGTCTTTCTCCAGAGCATATTTTTGGGACGGTTTTGTAGGGGCTGCTGAAGATGACTTTTGAGGGGAGGTGCTATATCCCTTCTAGCCTCAGTAAGCTTTCTATCCCATAGTATCCAGAAATTGTTTTCTAACATTTGCTTGCATTTCAGAGATGATGTGGCAGTGTTTAATTCTGAGTGCTTCTTTCTCTCTTCCTCAAACAACTTTATTGTATAATTTACATAACATTCACAGTCAAATGAGTTTTACTATATTTACGTAATCGTGCTCCATCACCATAATCTAGTTTTAGGACAATTCCACCACCCTGAAAATGTTCCTCTTGCTCATTTAGACTCAAACTTCATTCCCAGCAAGTACTAGGGAACCTCTGATCTGCTTTCTAGATCTGCAGTTTCACCTTTTTAAAAAAGAAATTTCACATAAATGGGATCATACACTGTCTGGTCTTTTGTGCCTGGTTTCTTTCACTTAGCATACTACTTTTGAGGTCCATCCATGTTCATAGTGCTTTTCTTGCCAGTCCCAATTTTTTGCCCTACTTTTAGAGGAAACAAAAAATGGGTGATAGGAAATCTTGGGAAATTCCTCAGTAACTTGGGTGAGCCTAGAAAAGTCGCCAAGGGTGACTAAAAGCACACTGAAATCTTCATGTCACATTGGGATTTGACTATAGGAGACTGCTGATATTTTTTTCTCCTGTTTTAAAAAGAAAGTTGTATTGCCAAAACAATATTCATTTCCCCATTTTACCTTCCTGTTCTTGTCTATGAACTCACATACTTTATACACTATTATGCTCATAGTGTAGATGAAAATGTGGTATTTTACATTTCTTTTCCTTTGCCATAATGTATTTTAAAAAAATAATGACGATAAATTTCTTCAGCATCCATCTCTCTCACCTAGAAGCTGAGCCGATGTAGCTGCTTATTACGGGATTTAACACCATGACAGTCATTATTTATTCAACCAAGTGCAAGCTGTCATGGCTCTGCTTACATTGAAATCTAACCAGATGAATTTAACATCCCGTGATCCTAAGATTCTGCATCACAAGTCATGGTATTTGTTTGCTTAACACACAGCAGCAAAAGAGAAACACTTCAGGAACTCCATTTTCTTTGCTAATAAGCAGGTACCAAAATAATATCTTCTGACGCCCCCTTCCCCACATAAATGAAAAGTTTGCCCATAATAATATGTGGATTTTAACAAGTGGGTGGTTGGAATTTCTGATGAGCACACCCTTAAAGACTAAATCACGCACAAGTTGGTAAAGAAACCACCCCAGAGAATCACAAAATGTGACAAGTTGGAGGCGGGGGTGGAGGAGGGAGAAAGGAGAAGTTGAAAGATCTAGGCTGGGTCAAATCACTTTCAGTCACATTTTTAATCAAATCAAGTCAAAACTCATCTGTTTCATGTCTCTTTTGCTTATTACCAGCAGAGGTATTCAACCTGCCCACCTGCTAAAGGGCCTCACCCTGTGGTCACTTGCAGCTTTAGAAGACAATTCCTCTACCCACTGGCTTTCTCCCTCAGGCCTTTTTCTGCCACAGCAGCTTGCTGAGCCCACAAACAAGACCAGCCCTCAAGATAGCCCTCAAGAGATGAGGGCTAGGAGCTGGTGGATAAGGCCACCAGCCCCCTCACCCCTAGTGGGAGTTGGAGGTGTGTTCGACACACAACCTCTCAGAGGGTCTCCAGTAAGAAGACTGAGGCCCAGCTGCACTCAGAGGTAACCTGCTTGTTAACTTACCCTTTTGGCTTTTCTCTATTCCCTCTCTCTCTTCCCACTTCCACATTCTGCTTCCTGGGATCACCTCCCAAATAGACAACCTGCCCCAACTAAAATGTCTACCAAAATTTTAGCTAAGTGCATACTTTGAAGGGATTTTATTACTACTTTCGGGCAGAAATCTCTGGGTCATCCTTAAGAGGAAATTAAAGAAAATAAACCAGAGGGAAAAACAAAACAAAACAATGAGAGCAATACCAAACAGTGGCTCTGATCTCAAGTAGTCCCAGTGTTATGGAAAAATCCCAAAAGCTCCAAAAATCAGACCAGCGGAAATCCAAGAAGTAACCCAGAGGGAAAGAGAACTCAGTTTTATTATGCCAGAGAGCCCAGAAAAGATAGTGCTCTGAACATCTGGGCGCAGAGCTTAGGGGCAATTTCACTTTTATACCTGCGTTGTTACAGTTGGCATGGGCTGATTTACAGACCCCTGAAATTGCTGTGGGCCACGGGCAGGTACAGAGCATGGGATTTTCTAACAAGCACCAGAGCAATACATCTTCCGGGGAGGGTGAGTTCTCAGTTGACCCTGAGATCTTTGGCCTATGCAGCAAGCATGTTTACAGAAGCAGAAAAAAAAAAAAAGAAAAAAAAGAAAAAGAAAAAAAAAGAACTGATTAGAAATGTTGGCCAATTAAGTGGGAAATTCCTCTTTACTAGTAGAGGTGAGACTCCCTATCATGCCTCCCTAATTATACTGGAAACACAGTGCCTGGAACCACAGGGGCGGGAGCAGGGAGCTGAATTCTATGCTAAAGCTTGACACACATTAACTGACTTAATTCTCTCAACAGCCCCATGAAGTAAATACTATTATCATCCTCATTTTACAGAGGAGGACACTGGGAGGTTAAAGTAATGTGGCCCGAGTCACAGAGCTGGAAAAGGTAGTCAGGGTTCTGGCCCAGATAGCCTGGGTCCAGATTCTCAGAGCACAGTCTCTGACATAGCCCTGAGCTTGAAAGGGGTGTTTGATAAATGCTTGCTTGGTCTGGGAGCAAGTCATGCAGAGAAAAGGAAGAAGATAGTCTGCATAATGTTTTCAAATATTTGAAGGCTTTGAGCCATGAACCCTTTGAGGGTCTGGTGAAGTCCATGGAATCTTTCCCAGAATAGCATTTTTAAGTGCATTTTAAAAAAAAAGATGATAAAGTAAACCAATTATATTGAATTAAAGTTTATAAAAATGCTGCCCAAAATTGTGACATAGCAACACATACAGCCACCCTATGGGGGTGACGACACATTGGAATAGACTTCATGGATGTGTCAAATGTCTGTCATTAGACTGTGCCAGGAGAGGGCTGAGCTGTCTGAATGGCAGGCAGGTTTCAGGACAGACTTAACGGTTGGCTCCACAAAACCAAACTACCAGACCGCTTCCCTCTAAGTTGCCCTACACTGTCATTAACTTTCTAAAACACCGGTTTGGCTGTCCTTCTCAACAATTCTAAATCTTTCAGTGCCAGCCTTCCATTATCCCTAGAATAAATTCTAGGATGCCCAAAAGGACATTCAAGGCCTGTGGGACCCGATCCTGACAATTTACCTTACTAATCACTGACCAGCACCTCCCACGTTCTGTACACAGTAAATTCTCTGCCTTCTTGCTTCCCCACCTGTGCCATACACTTCAGAGGCTCCGTGCTTCCTCTGCCTGGAATGAGTAAGCACCCCTTTCCCCTCTCAGCTTAAACTTCTTTGTAAAGTCTTCCCCATTGCCCCTCTCCCAGGTAGAATTATCACGCCTCCTCTGAGCACCTGTAACTCCTTCCACATACCTCTACTACCGTGGACACATATAGCTACTGTGGACATATATTAAGGCCTACCGCATGAACTACGTCCTATTAATCTTAAGCAGGACACAGCAGAATCTGTTGCCCAGGATGAGAGTTCACTTAAAAATAGACTTGAGGGTGGGAGGAGGGTCATTCCTTTGATACAATTTTAGATAACCTGCATAGTTTGTCTCAGAATTTCCCACCAAAGATCACGGATCTTTGAGAGTCTGGGGACAAAGCTTGAAGTAGCCCACCAAAATCATGACACTTCCTTGAAGACTTGTACTATCTGAAAATACCATGTAAAACTGTCTCTTCCATGATATGTTTATCAAAGTAATGTCGTTAATTTTTCTCAGATTTTTAAGTAAAATGGGCATTTCTAAAAAATCTGTCTTCTTTCTCCTGTGGTTTAATATAGTTTCTGGCCTGCCAACATCCCGTGGGTGCAGGTACCCAGGTTGAGATGCTGGCACCCAGAGGGCTCCTCTCCCTGACCCCAGAGCTGAGGGCACCATTTGGTTGACTTCAACCTGAAGTCCCTGGAGAACCCTCCTCTCACCTCCCCCAGGCAGCTGGAGGCTAAATATGCTGGATTTGGCAGGACTCTGCCTCCCAGTAAACAGTGCAGATGAATAATTATTCCACAGCCTATCCATTTTCTAATCTTTGTCCGAAGTCTTACAGGGATGATTCATTCTGTGAAGTGAAACAGCTTGTTGGGTTTTTCCATGATGTCCTTTGTCATTGTTTCCATGATTCTTTTGCTGTTGATGATACTTTATCATCCCTGACATATGACTTCCCTCTTGTCTTTACAGGGCACACTTTGCTCTCCTTTGACTGAGGAGGGACTTAGCATGTGCCCCAGTTCTCCCCTACTATTTGAGTTGGATTTACCTCTTTAAAGTTAACTATGGTGGAGTGGAAAGAGTGCGGATCTTTGAGGCAAGCAGAGCTGATTTTAGTCCTAGCTCGGCTACTAACTGGCTATAAAATAGTATGCAAATAGTATAACCTCTCCTGGCCTTAAAATACTCATCAGTAAAAATGGGAACTATCATATCCCTTTTTCAGAATATTGTGAGAACTAAATGAGGTTAGGTCTATAGAAGGACCTTACACAGAACCTGACACAGGATGGATACTCAATAAATGTGAATTTCATTTTCTTTCTCCTACTAAAGAGAGTATATCTAGTTCTGCAGCTTGAACACCTGGGTTGGTGTTGGTGCCTAATAATGAGCCAGTCTCAACAAAATCTGTGGGTGGCTACTCCCCACTCAGGAGTAGGATCTGTGCCTTTTGCCCCAGTATCTTCATCTCCTACCTAGCGTGGAGTGTGGCACATAGTAGGGATTTAGCAAATTTCTGTTGACTGAATGAATGGATAAATAAACAAAGGAATGAGTGAGTATATTCCTCCAGAATGATGAATGAATAACTAAGTCATGTCAAAGTAATCAAATAATTTGTAACATGTGAAAGAAACATTTCCAAAAATCTCCGATCCCTACGTCTGACACCGTACAGTAACGAGTTGGTAATGAAAGTCTGCCACCCTGGGCGTGGGGGGAGTACCGAGGGTGGCAGAGGCTTTGAGGATTTCAAGCATCCCCTAATGTAACAGCAGAGGGGCTAAGAAATTACTCACTTGCAAGAGTTGTCAGGACAGTTGAGATTTAACAAGGAAGGCGTGAAGAGAAATAACCCTGTAATTACTATTATTTCAGCATAAACATTTTCTTTTCCTGGCAAGTAATTGCTGTGTTTCTGGGTTGCAGTGAAAGGTGATGACTGTGCAGTTGTCTTTGAGGAATCACTTCAGATGACTAAGCCTGGCTTTGCATCACCAGGTGGTTTGCTGCTGTAAAAGGCTGTTCTACACTTTGTCCCTAGGCCTTGTCCCTAGGCCTTTAAGATAATCCCCCTATAGGAATTTTCCATGTAAGCCTGCAGCTAACATCTGGCCCAGCCCCAGGCAAGGGACAATAAGTAAAGGTTACCCAACAATGCCAGTAACAGTAATTAAAGAAAAATGTTAGCGGGGAAAATAGCTCACCCACGTTCCGCTTGGCTTATGCATGTAACTGCAATGACGCACCTGAGTCCCACCGATCAGGGAGAAGGTCACGTAACCACCCCCCGAGAGGGTATAAAACTCAGGGGAGAAGGGGTCTCGGGGCTCTCGCCCTTGGTGGGGGCCCGGGTTCGAATCCGTGAATAAAGCGCTTCCTGTTAACATCTTATCTGGAGGTCTCTGTCCTTCGTGGGGGTCTCGAAACGCCGCACAACAGCTGCCATCACTGTCACTGGCCTCAGCGGCCGCCAACCAGTCCCCTGCTTCCATGGTTATCCATCACAGTCCATTCTCCACACCACAGCCACAGTGACCTTTCTCAACCGCGAGTCAGATCTTATAAACCTCCCTGCTTAACACGTCCCATTCCTAGCCATTAGAATAAAGGTGAAATGCCTTAGCGCTTAGTGCCCAGCTGCAGAGAGGTCTGGTCGCCCACCTCCCCAGCGCCTCTGCTCACTGCTCCGGCTACACCAGTACTCCTACTTGGCTCCTCAGACACATCAAGCCCATTCCCACCTCACAGGCTTTGCAGTTGTCACTGTCTCCCTGCTCTTCACCAGACCGGGTCTTCCTCCTCACTCAGCTCCTAGATCATTTCATTCCCCAGATGGCCCTTCCCCAACCTTCCAAGCTAAAGTAGCTTGCCCCTTCCTCTCTATTTCTCTACACTCTTATTTTCTCCGTATTACTTATGATTACCTAAAATCACCTATTCATTTATTTGTTAGGGCTGTTTTTGTCCATTTTGTCTTCCCCTGATGGCATATAGGACTTAGGGGTTTATATTCCTCTGGTTCATTGCTCTATCCCCAGCACAATGGCCATAATAGACACTCAGTGACTATTTGTTATGTTGGGAGCCAAAAGGCCTTCATCCTGACCACCCAGCCCCCGGCATAGAACCTGGCCGATAACAAACCTGTATGCTATCTAAAGAATGCAGGAGCAGACAATGTCCCAGGGAATAGTTAACCACAGAATGTATTAACATACCCGCCGGATAAGGAAGGACCTACTGAATGGCTGTGGACCTGCCCAAGGAGCCCCTCTCCTCCTTGTTCCTCTTTTCACTTCTAACCTTTGTACCCCCTAACCCCATCAACCAAGGACCAATGAAATTGTAACAAGTATCCCCCTGCCTAGTCAGTCCTGCCCCCCTTTGTTCTTCTGTATAAATATACCTGCTCTAAAATAAAAAATCTGAGGCTTGATCAGAATACTGTCTTGCCTCCGCTCCTTTTTCTCGGCCCGTTTCTCTTTCAGGCTTGACCCTCTTCGAGCCCGCGAATAACTAGGTCCCGCGGGTCGGGGCATTGTTAGATGAATAAAATCTGTTCCACTGAGAACAAACAAGCTCATGTAGCAGAATCTCTATCAACTTCATGGCATGGTTCCTGCAAGGTGGAGAGAGTAGTTTTGGGAGAAGTGAGGTCACAGGCTGCCATACACAGTTTTCTGGGAACATGACCTCTGAGAGGCAATGACTCTTGCACAACACAATTGTTCCCAGCAGGTAATGCTGGTAACCTAGTAACCTGGGTAACCCTGGTAACCGAGAAGAGCTGGCCAACCTGGAAGCTGCTGATGACCCCACTGCCCCAGAATCCTGATACAAGGCCCAGATACAGAATTTGTTTTGTAACCGTCATCACAGCTCACAGGAACACCAGTTTGGATTCTTGTACTAGTCAGCCCTCTTGGTTAAGAGTAATGCTGGTATTCAGGAATCGTTTATTGCCAATAAAAATAGACTCTGGATATCTAAACAAAATGGTAATTTACTGGATATCAGAGCCCATAGTTCCAAGAATGAGGGACTGGCACGATTAAGCCAAGGAAGTAAGGAAATGCAGAGCAGAGTAGGTGAACCATGGGGACCCGAAGGCAAGCCAAGAATGTCACAGGGGCAGGAAACCCATCCTGTTTTTCAGGCTCATTAGGTGGGCCCCTGCCTTCTCTCTTCCGTTTCTTTCAGGATCAAGAAAGGGCAAACTTGTCTGAAGCAGGATATTCACGGATTAAGGAAGCAGCACGCTTTTCCTGCCAGCTCTGCCTGATGAAAAATGAAGAGGTGACGGTAATATGTTCGTCATCCACCTCCAGAGGACCTGATCCGGGTGAGGCCTTCCCAGGACCAAAGGGCAGAGTGGCCCCAGCAAGTCTGGGCTAGGCCTGACCTGGCAGCAAAGCAGGTGTCATCAGGGACCAGCAGGTCAGGGAAATGTGTGAAGGCGGCTAGTACAAGACGACAAGACAACTTTGGCACATGCTGCTTGTGCCAAAGTGGAGACGAAGCTTACCTAAGGTATCCCATTCCAAACACATCCGTGATAACGCTAATGTGGTTTCTCTTCTCTAAGGTACTGATAGAATGGATTCATTGGTGCCTTTCCTAATTTTGAATTGACCTCTCCCGTTTAATTTTCAGGAATTTTCAAGCTGGTTGAGGTCTTGTCGGTAGCTTAAAATAAGCACCATTCTTTGTCAGAAGTAAAATTAGCTCAAAATTTCAAAATTAACTATGATTAATATCAGTCATGGTGACAGTATTTATACCACAGGAGTTGACAAACGCTACAAATCAAGACTTTTTACTCTTTCCTGGAGAGCTGGTTGTTAAACGAGCACACTACAGTTTATATTCCTGAAATAAACTGTGTTTAGTCTTATTGTATTTCTTATCGGTACTAGATTTTATTTTTACTCATAAATGAGGTTGGTCTGTAGTGTTTTTTGTTGTCATTTTGAAGGGTACATTTTTTTTTTTTTGTCATTTTATTTCTTAAGCTTTCTATGTTTTTCTATGGCCTAGTTTAAATCTCTGATTCTCAATCATCTGGGGAGTATTTTAAAATGCAGATGCCCAGACCATATACCTGATCAATAATCAGAATGCTAGAATTTTTAAAAACTCTTCAGATAATTCTAATATGCAGCCAAGACTGAGAATCCCTGCCCTAGCCTAGTGCTTCTTAAATGCTCACTTACACACAAATCCCTTGCGGAGCTCGTGAAAATGCAGGGTCTAATTTAGTAGGTCTGGGAGGAGGCCTGATTCTGCACTTCCAATAAGCTCCCAGCAATGTATACTGCTGGTTCATGCATCACATTTGGAGTAGCAAGGATTTCAATAATATTGCAATTTATCTGTATCTGAAAGGTTAGATAAAATTCAGCTATGCAGCCACTTTGTCTTGATGCTTTTTCAACATCCCATATTACCTTTATAATAATTTCTATAGTAACAGCTTTATTTAAGATTTTCATTTTTTCCTATGTCAATTTTGGTGTTTAGTATTTTGAGAGAAACCTATTTCTTTCCAGGTTTTCAGATTTTGTGCCATACCATATAGTGACATTTAATAGTCTCATAATGTTACTTTAAATCCTTCTGTATCTATAACAATTCAAACCCCAAAGTTTAAAAATATTAAGTTAATCGACCATCTATCTGCAGGCAGAGACTGATCCTTGGGTTTCCAAATTGTGACTCTGCCAAAGACCCCCAAGTACTCCAATCATTTTAGAAGTTTCAGAACTGAATTATGCTTAAGAACTATGTAATTCAATCACTTTATGTTCCAGATGGGGAACCTGAGGTCCTGAGAGGCGTAAGACTTACCCATGAGTAGTGGAAAGGTTATTAGAACTGAGGACATTCAGGACCACAATCAGGGACAGAAGACATGTCACCTTGGTATCCTTAGCATACCTTCTACAATTTAACAGTCCAAGAACTGGTCAGCAAACCTGAATGATGTATAAGACACAACGTCAATCTGGCCCTCATATTCAGACCACTTTTGTGGTGTTCACAGATTTTTCAAAGGACCCCGGGGGAAATCGATATTATTAAGAAATCAATGATTGGAACCCTCGGTTATTGTTTTGTGTTTACATTCACCCTGCTTGAATGAATGTAAAATGGTACAGCAGCTGTGGAAAACAGCATGGTTGTTTCTCAAAAAATTGAAAATGGAATTACCACACAATCCAGCCATTCCACTTCTGGGTTATATAACCCCCCAAATTGAAAGCAGAGTCTCAAAGAGATATTTGCACACCCATGTTCATATCAGCGAAAAACATGAAAGCAACCCAAGTATCCATCAACAGATGAATGGATAAGCAAAATGTGGTCTGTGCATGCAATGGAATGTTTTTCAGCCTTAAAAAAGAAAGAAATTTTGACATATGCTACAACATGGAAGAAGAACGGGGAGAGTAGCTTTACTCAAAGCCCATGAGCATGCACTCGTTACCACTGAGGCATCTGGAGTGTTGTTCTGCTCTCCCCTTGAGCAAAAAGCCAAAGCCCACCTGCTCATGCTTTAAAACCTGCCATCACTGCTGCTGAAGCCCTTAGTCACCCTAACCACCACTGCTGCCTACTCCCCACACCAGGGCAGAGCCCACAGCCAGCCACCTACCACAGCTGCTGCTGATGTCACAAACAGAGAGAGAGAGAAAAGGCTATTCCTTCCTTCTGCCTTCCAACCACCCTCACGCCAGGGCCTTGCACTAACAGGATCTAACATGGAAGAAACACAGCTGGCAAGGAAGTCTCAGGAATGTGGCTTTCAGGCTGCAGCCCCCTGAGGCACGGAAGGGAACAGAGAAAGGCAGGAATGAGGCTGAGGAGCCACAGACAATATCTCAGAATAGCTGCCAAGAGGAAGCTGTGAGGCAAGAATGCGACCTCTGAACGTCAGGTGTTGGAATTCAAACTCCTCTCACCAAGTTAGCAACCAGCAGCCCTGAGATGTCACAAATTCCACCTGGCACAGCCCTTTTGCTCTGGCCTTCCCATAAAAACTACCTGGGCCAGAGGAGATCCTCCTCGCCTGGCCTCGGGGACAGCTGAAAGTTGCTGAGCAACCCCCGAGGGAGATCCTGTGCACTGAAAATCTTCTGGTAAGGCAGAAACAGTCACCTGGACACCAGACGTCTCGTTCCATTCCCGGGCTAGGAGCTGTGCTAGTTAGCTTGGGCTGTCTTAACAAAGTACCACAGACTAGGCAGCTTGAACAACAATTTGTTTCCCACAGTTCTAAAGGCTAGAAGTCCAAGATCAAGGAGCCGGCAGTTTCGTGCCCCCTGAGGCCTCTGTCCCTGGCTTGCAGACAGCTACCTTCTTGCTCTGTCCTCACATGGCCTTTCGCCGAGAGCAAATCCCTAGTGTCTCTTCCTCTTCCCATGGGCACCAGCGCTATTGGATTAAGGCCCACCTTTATGACCTTATTTAAGCTTAGTTACCTCTTTAAAGGTCCTATCTTTAAATATAGTCACATTAGGGGTTAGGGCTTCAGGACATGATTTAAAGGGGTGGGGAGGGCAATTCAGTCCATAATAGGAGCCAAGTGGATATTTACAACTCTGAGAATAAACAGAGCCCTGGCTTTTAAGCCCTGGTCAGGAATATGCTGAGTCACCCAACATCCTCTTACCTCCATAACTATGTGAGCCGATTCCTCATAATGTATGTATAGGATATACATACATATACATAGTACATATACATACATATGCATATATATACATAGTACACTTTATATAATATAGGATATACATACGCTATTAGTTCCATTTCTCTGGAGAACCCAGACTAATAACACAGAAACTACGCAGGAAGATGAAAGCCTAAATCACACCACTAGGGAGAAAAACAAAAATAAAATCTATTTTTCCATAATGAGAGAAAATTAAATATTTAAGAATATAATTTTGTCAGATAGGGTTGAGTTTTGGAGGGCCACAAAGCATTGTAATATCTAAGATATTTTTTGCCAACCCCTAAAGATCAATTTTTGCCCCTTTGGGGGACAACACTGCTTCTGTGGAGAATTCATCCCTTAGAGAGATAAGATATTGCATCCACGAAACAAAAATAAGTTGCAATTTTAAAAATAAACATTGAAAGACTAAGAGTTCTTGGAACTTAAAAATTTGAACAGAAATTAAAATCTCAACTTCCCAGAAAACAAAACACTAAGAAAGAGAGATGGTAGAAAAGAAGAGAATAGATTATAAAATTAGAACATCAGTTTAGGAAGTTCAACATTTTAATAATGAGAGTTCTGTAATGAGAGAAAGTGTGTGTGTGTGTGTGTGTGTGTGTGTGTGTGTGTGTGTGTGTGTGTGTTGGTAGTGATGGGGAATCATTATATCATTTGAGTAAATTTCTCCAAATTGAAGAACATGAATTTCCAAATGCATTGCAGCCACGGAGGGCCCGGCCCAAAAGATGAAAATACCGCCATCTGAATACCTCACCATGACTCCAGCACACTAGAAGATAAAGAGCAGTCTAAGACAGCCACTCTCTCATTTCTGGGAGGGTCCTCTAGTTCTAGGTTGGTAAGAATCTTCAAGGTTGAAATGGCATTTCCAATAATTTGTCACAAGGATTTTTGGAAAGGAGTTCTGAAGATTCTAGAATACTTTTTTCTTAATGTAAAATCTATATGTTCTCATTAGAGAAAACATGAAAATTTCAGAAAAGTTAAAAGTATCAGCTGTAATTGAATGACCCTGAACTATATATTAAAACAATTTTGGACTAGTTCTTTCTTGTATGGATATTTGAAAAAATATATTAAACATATCCTATTAAACATAGTTGAAAACACTCATGTAGAGTTTTATAGTCTTGCTTTCTTAAACAATGAGCATTTTCTTAGTAAAAGTTTTCAAAGGTTTCAATGACTGCACAATATTCTAATACATAGTACACTTTATATAATCAACCTACTTTTAAAAATGTTTTTATTTTTAAATTTTAATTAGTTTCAAGTATACTGTACATTGGTTAGACATCTATATAGTTAGTAAAATGATCCCTCCTATTTCTTCCTCCCTTCCCTGACTCTCCACCTAGCCAATGTATTAATGCTAACTGCATTCCCTAGGCCATGCTCCCCATACCTAAGATCATCATTAGCTACTAATTTGCACTTTTTTAACCCTTCCCCATTCTCCCATCCCCCCAAACCTTCCTCCCCTCTGTCCATCACCAAATTGTCCACTATATTTGTATGTTTTTGACTGGTTTGTTCTTTTTATTCCTTAAATTTTACAAATAGTGAAATTATATAGTGTTTATCTTTCTCTGTCTGACTTAAATACCTTCTAGGTTCATCAAAGCAATATCTTTTTCCATTCCCTTCTTTTTCGCACATAGAGGTCTTGTTTTCTTATCCTTTTAGACACTCTATCTTTCGGTTGGAGCACTTAATTCTTTTCTATTTGAGGTACTTATTGATAGGAATGTGGTCGTTACCATTCTTTATTCCTGTGTTTTTTTCTTAAAGAAGTCCCTCCAACATTTCCTATAATTCTGGCTTGGTGGTAATAAATTTCTTGAGTTTATCTTTGTCTGGGAAGCTATCTGTCCGTCAACTCTAAATGGTAGCTTTGCTGGAGAAGTTATTCTTGGTTGTAGATCCTGGGTCTTCATTCTTTTGAATTTTTTTTTTTTTTGCCAAGCCCTCTGTCTTGCACAGTTTCTTTTGAGAAATCAGCTGCTAGTCTTATGGGTGTTCCTTTATATGTAATTATTTTTCTCTTGCTGCTCTTAATATTCTTTCTTTGTATTTAACCTTTGGTATTTGAATTATGATGTGTCTTGGTGTGGGCCTCTTTGGATCTGATTTCTGGAATTCTCTGAGCTTCCTGGGGTTTTAAGTCCATTTCCTTCATCACGTTAGAAAAGTTTTCCATCATTATTTCTTTAAAAAGCTGTTCAATATCTTGATTTTCTTCAGTTACATTGATCAGATGAATATTTGGAGCCTTAATAGTGTCCCATATCCTCCTTAAATTATTTTTATAGTCTTGGCATCTTTTTTTCTTGCCAATCTGATTGAGGGTCCTGATTGGCTTTCCTGTCCTCTAGATAGGGCATGTGATCCTCTTCTTTATTGACTTGTTTATTCCGTTGTTTATTTTATTTAATATACTTCTCATCTCAGATAATGTGTTCTTCATTTCAGACTGGTTCCCTTGTATAATTTCTATTTCCAGTTTTATGTTTTTTATTTCTTTGTTGAAGTTCTCACTGAATTTATCTACCCTTCCCAAAAGTTAATTGAGCATCTTTAAAACCAGTGTTTTGAACTTTGGACCTGTTAGATTACTTGACTCCATTATTCCTGGATCTCTGGTCTGTTTTCTCATATGGTTTCTGCTTCTTGTCTTCCCATTTTGGCTACCTTTCCATTTCTGTTTCTATGTAGTAAGCAAAGCTCCTAAGTCTTCCAGTCTTATTAGTGTGGATTTGTGTAGTAGGTGTCCAGAGGCATAGTCATGTGAGGGGCTCAGCTGCAGGCCAAGTTTAGCCCCAGCCTGTGCCCCTCTGGGGCCACCTGTTAAGATTCAGCAAGCAATTCACAAATGCTGTGCTTATAATTGCTTCAAAAAGTCACACCAGAAACTGAGGTCAGCTGCCTTCACCAGCGTGAGTCTCAGCAAGAAGGGCCTGACTCACTGAGGATACACCTGGATGTGGCTTGGGTGGGGTCGTGAGTTAGGGGAGGTGGGGTTTCAGGGAATCCTCTGGGCAGAGCGACCTTTGTTATCCAGGTTGATGACATCACAGCTATGGCGACGTGTGTCCAGTGCACTGAGAGGGGGCAGGGCTCAACATGGAACAATGGATACCACCGGCACTTCTATACCAAGCGAGTCTCTCTTAGGCCCTCACTCCAAAAATACCTCCCTATAAGTCCCTGGTGTCCCCTGCACACAGCCGAACAGGCACTGGTGCTCAGAGAGAGCAGGTCTTTTCATTTTAAAAATCCACTCATGTACACGGCCCCATTAAGAGCGTCGGCCGCTGCTGCATCCTCTGTCTCAGCTGCTGGACGTGGGCAACCCCGTGTCCTTGCCCTGTCCTACCTTCTGCTGTTGCAGCATGCTTTCTTGGATTTCTCCGTAGTTGTACGGCTTGTTCCCCTAGATCCCAGGTGATTTTTCTTTGGTGCTGCTCCTTGTTTCTGTCACAACTTTGATTTGGTCGCCAGAGGGATGAACAGAGCCTCTATCATCTACACTATTTTTTTTTCTCTCCCTCAACCTATTTTTAAACATCTGAGCTGTTGCCTTCCTTTCATTGCTCTAAATAGTTTTGGGATGAAATCTTGTGTATACCTCTCTGGTTAATTCCTTAAATTGGATTCCTATACATGGCACTACTGGATCAAAGATTATGCACAGACATGGGATTTGCTACAGGATGCCTACTTGTGCTCTTGCTCTGTGCTGTCCAATATGGTGCTGCTTAGCCTTATGTGGCTAATTATATTTAAATTGAAATGCAGTTTCAAAATGAGGTCCTCTGTTGCACTAGCCCCCAGCCTTAGTTCATAATAGCCACATGACGTGTATGGCTACCATATTGGACAATGCAGACAGAGAACATTTCTATCTTTTCAGAAAGTTCTAGAGGACAGTGCTATTTTAGAGAAACTGTACTTTCTTCACCTCCATAATCAGTCTCTCTACTCCTTTATCAGCATTAAATATTATCATTTTAAGCCTACTTGATGGTCCAAAAAGGGAATCTCAATTCAATTTATAATTATTTCTATTTAGAGTTGACCATTTTGTCCATTTCATTAGCTGTTGTATTTCCTCTGAGAATGGACACATTTTTGCTGTCTTGATGTTTTCCTTATTGTTTTAGACATGCTTGGAAATATACTCTAAAGGAGCTATGTATCACGTCCTCATCTCCATGGCCTTGCCCCAGACCTAAGCATATGATAGCTACTCTGGAAAAATGTAGAAATATCCTTTCCAAATGATGGTGACAGTTACCATACTGGGATTTTCCATAGCCTTTCTTCCTCTCTTTCTTTCCTCTGGTGTTCTGAGTGTTTATGTTTGGTTTCCTAGCCATTTTACTTTGGTTTAGAAAAGATATGGCTGGGGCTGTTTCCCTACCTCTCAGGATATGCTCACACTGTTCTCTTTCCCCAGCCCTGTGCTCCCACCAGAGTGACCCCATAATGCTCTGTGCCTAGTACCTATTAGACAGTACTCAATGAAATGCTATACGTTTAAGAAGGGTAGAAAGGAAACGTTAAAAAAAAAAAAGATAATTTTATTTTTAATGAAACTTTTGGTTTTAGTAGTAGAGCTGATTTAAGATTAAATATTTTCTCCCCAACAGCAAACATCATCTTACAAAACAGTCTCTTGGTATATGGGACATTTCACAATTTCCCCTTCATTAGCTGACAGCTGTTAAATAGGGAACCAAATGCTATTAAAGATAACTATAAATGATATGTGAGGCAGACAAGTATCTGTGCTGTAGTCCTTTCTCTTGCTTTGCCTTAATCCTGAGCAACAGTAAAAAATGAATCCACAGAATCATTTAAGGATGAGGAAGGTGTAAAGAGATAGTTTATTTACCCACAAGAAAAAAACTTTAGAATCCTTGATTGGGGTCCAACATATAGTTATGCTTCCCAGTGTGCCTGAGGTGGGGACACCTTCAGAGCCTATTGCCTAAAATGTTGCCTAAATTTAGTTGAGAGCAAACTGCCTTCAGTAGGCAAAGTAGATTGAAGGCTAGATAAAACCTCCCTTGATTTCTTATCTCCACAGTGAGGCCAACATCGATCTTAAGTTGAGCTCAAGTCGACCTAGAAAACACATCTGTGAGCACTTTCCTTCCTCTTCAATGACAATAAAAATGGACACATTATAGACGGTGGTTAAGATGGGAGTTGAAGCCGATGGGTATGTCTGGTATCTAACGCCACCATGTGGTGATACATCCAAATCCCGGGCGCTTTTAAGGATACCGAGATTTAAAAATGACAGCAGCGCTCTTGAAGGAATTTGGAGTTAAAAATAATCATGGAAGAGGCCATTTTCTTGGGGAAGACAAATTAATAGAAATAACTAGGACTTGACTGGCACCTTGTAGTAAACAAAGCCCTTGCACATGGTCTCACTTAATCCTGGCAGCAGTCCGATGCTGTAGGTAGTAGGATCTCAGCCTTTGACATGTGAAGACAGAGGCTCACAGAAGTTGGAGACTTGAATTCGGCAAGTCCTGAACTTGAACCCAGACGTTCATACTCCAAATCCTATAATTTATTAATATCATTGTATGCAGTGTGTATATAGCACTATATATTATGCAATATATATTAAAAATTCAGGAAATATACAGTATAGCTTATATACTGTGTAGAATAATATACTATGTATATAATACACCATGCTACATAGTACTATCGTATTCATGCTATTTTCTAGTATTGCTAACCAGTACCCACTAACTTTCTGGGGCTGTTTTGTCTGTAAGACAAGGTAATTTCGGTTGACTCTCTGTAGTCTATAATTCAACAAATACTGTTATGGAGTTTTGCCACTAAACTATACCTCTGCTTTCTTGGGTCCCTGGGCACCCAAATTTTGGGAGATCCTGCTCCTCTGTCGTCTTAATACAGGGGTGCAATAATGGAGGTGTGCTTAGGGAGAATAAACACAAGGACATTGAGGCAATGGCACTGAAGCCATGTTTTTATAATGCTCAGCCTTTTTTTTGGTTTCTTAATCCGATTCACTGGCTCATAGCTAAAACCCTGATGGACTGTATTGCCTCATTCACTTAACTAGAAGTATATTTTACAACCAATATATTTTAAAGTGGGGTCACTGAGAGATTATCTTGCTCACTTTAAATACCTCAAGTGAAAATTTTTGCAAGCTTTCCTTTATGAGGTAGGAATTGCTACTGTCACTGAAGACAACGTCAAGTTGTGTTTGGAGAAAACTGTTAGCCTTATTCACAGATGTCCTTTGTCAGCCAACTACTGGCAAAGGTAGAGAGGCCTTTTCTTATGACCAGGGTCCCTGTTAGCTTGTTCAGCTTTCTTTAGAGTGTGACTCTTGTGTCTTGGGCAGATGGTCTGCCCTGGATCAGCAACCTCTCTGTGCACTCCTCAGTACATCTATCCCCATTTTACAAATGAGGAATCTGAGGTTCAAGCAGGGTTAAGTGATGAGGTCACAATTCCAAATGACTTCTGATAACAAAGCCCACACTTATCCTACTGTACCACATTACCCATTTTCCACCGCTAAGTATCCCATTTTTATCCAGCTTGGCCACTAAAATCCAAGTGACGTTGGTTAGACCTAATGGAGGAAAACCGGTGAAGAGAGTTCTGTGGAGGCAGTAGGCAGTCTGGGTGTGGGATTCATTCGGTGGAGGGGGAATGGAGGAGAGCCCTGGTCCTGGCTCTGGGCTAACAAACTACTCTGAGACAGGGTTTGACTCTCTTTAATGCCTGTGAGCATCTATCCTATAGCTACATCTTCTTTACAAGTTGATTTCAAAGAAAAATAAAAACACTTCAAAGAGAAAACTCAGTACTGTTATCAGTTTTGCTTTCACTTAGTATTGCCATCTTCCAGCCTTTGAAAGAAGGGGAGAGAACACATAATGCAACAGACAGCAAGAGATAGATAAAGAGTCCTCTTGCTCCCCCTCCCCCAAGTACTCGAGGAGTGATGGCAGTTAGGACACCCAGCAAGCACGCTGAGACCCACCGCCTGTCCTTCTCACCAGGATTTATTCCAGCTGTACAAAATGGCTATGACAATTATCCAGCCCCCACCCTACTAGGAACCCTCCTCTTCAGATGTGGTTGGTGTTGAAGGGCCCTAGCTTGCTGCATATGCAGCCTGGCTAATGTGCTCAAGACAGATTCTCTCATAAACAGCTCTCTGCCAAAAGAAAAAAGAAAAACAGGGTTAGAAGGCAGATGGTGGGGATAGGTGGTGGCCTTCTCCTTTCTTGGGGCAGTGTGGTCAGGGACTGGACTAACTATACAGGGTCTCAGAATTAGGCAGAGAGCCACAGTGGGTTCCTATGACATAGCATAAGTATTTGTGGAACACTGGTCTTGAAAAGGAACATAAATTAACTGAAGCAGAGAAAATAGGCAAATATGAGACACTGGAAAAAAGGGAACAGTCCTTCGGGCTAAAAATACATGTGGATGTGTTAATTTAGTATATTTGGCCTCATTTTTTTACAGGGTTGTCTGACATGCTGCCTGGAGGCACATTTATAGAATCGCATCAGTAATGACAAAGATCTCTTTAAGTGCTGCTGGGTCCTTATGCCTTCCTCTGGGGGCTTTTAGTCAATATGGCTAAATTATATTATACTGTCAAACTTTTCAGGCTTTGCAATTCTATTTGCTTTTGCATTTCTATAATACAGATACACATAAACACACACTTGCTACTTTTAATACAAAAATTAAACATACTCATTTTAAAAAGTTAAAATATAAGAATATACAAAATAAAAAGTGTGACTTTAAACTATCCTCTTTCAAAATGCAACCTTGTGAAAGGTCAGGACTTTTGACCCACACCCAGTATCACAGCAGTTGGACTCTTTGGAGACTTTTGGAATTTGCTCTGAAGGAAAACTCTTGGCACACACAGGCCTTCTTTTTTATTCACTGTTTCCCGAAAGACATACTCGTTCACCACTTCTTCATAACCTGTGTCCATGAAGAGCTGGGCCAGGAATTCTGTAAGACATGCAGATCAACAACACTTGATATTTGCTTTGCGGTGATGAGGACTAGAGGGCTGAGACATATTTTTTTAATGTAATGAAAATTTCAATGTTCAACTTTAGAGAAGATTTTTTGTTAAGTAACATTCCTACTTCTCATCATGTTACACCCAAATAAAAATCCCCATCTAAAATTTAATCAAAAAAGTTTAAGGACAACCTAGAGAATATCCACAGTGCCCTATTATGAGTCCCCCAAATGCAAATGTCTGAGTAAAAAGAAATAAAATTCCAACTGGCTATACTCATACAAAGTCTGTATGTGTTAAATTTGTTTACCTCAAGCACCTCATCTATCCTAACATGAAGAAGGAAAATTTGTAACCAGAGTGGGGTGGGGGGGGGATCACCTAATGATGATATACCCTAAGGAAAATTTAACCCAAATAATATATCAAAACACATTGAATGAATCAAATGGAAGAAATAGCTATGTAGCAAAAATAAAGACTCTGATTAAGAGCTTTTCCCAAAGATTGTGCTCTGAAGCACTGTGCAGCTATTACTGCATCTTCTCAATTATTTACAACTGGTTTAATCAAATTTCATGAATCAGAAACATTAAAACAAATTAAAAATTTTTAGCTGACATTTTTATTTTACAATTTTAATGGTAATCAATCATTTTGTGTTTCATTTTGGAATCCAGAACAGTATTTTAAGAAATACAAAAGTTTGTAAGAAAGAAAGCTTAAGTAGTAATTATTTTATGGTCCATATAATTAAGTAGGCTTAAAACTAATGTTCAAAATATCTAAAACATTGACATGTTTACTTTTTAAGGAACCCCCTCTAGCAAATTTATGCCTTTGAAAACAGATCCAATCACTTTTATAAAAAATGTTTCTTGCCTTTGTGACCTGGGAAAGTAATCTCAGGGCTTTAAACTGTCCTAGATGCTTTATTTTTGACTGAACAAAGTGAAGATTCTGAGTTGCCCTCCCTCCTTTCCAGCATAGTCCCTGGTACAGCATTCATCTAGTGTGTCTGAGCCTGTCCATTAAACCAGGCTAACTAGACTCATCACCAAAAGAGGTTTGTGAGCTTACCATGGCCAGGGGCTGTGTCTATGTCATCCCAGGTGCTAGGTAAATGGCATATGTCAGAGTTTATTCCAAGGGTCTTGTGTGCTAAGTACTGCCACCCCTGGCTTCCTCCAGTATTATAGTGATAAAATAGATAAATAAAGACAGATTCCTTTAATCTTACCATCAGTAAAAAAATACGATCTGGTTCCATCTTGTCTAACATAAAAGTTTTCTCCAAGTTTGCTGCCGGCTTTAAACCTAAGCATGGCATGATCGTATAGTCCATAGTCGCGAAACAAGACATTTTTGCCTGGTTTTAATACCTGCAAAGCAAAAACAGGCTGCATGTAACTCTAGGGAACCCAGTCAAGTAAAGCTTACCATAAAATATAAATCTGACTTAGGGATTATATTAACTTACACTTATGATAATTATAAAAGGGGGCCAGTCTGAAATACCCTTAATATGAAGGAAAAAGGGCCTGCTAATCAAAAGTATAGTCAGACAGTAGAGGGAAACTTCTTGCACTGGAAGGTCCAGTGTTATACAATTAAAATGTTAATGACATTAAACAAAAGTCTTATTCTCATTAAAGCATTTATTAGTCATCTCCTAGTACATGACCTTGCAGTCAAACTGTCTCTTTAAAAAAATGTCATTTTAGTTTTTTACTGATTCCGGCTATCTTCCCTCATTTCGAGTCTTAGTTCTGGTTTCACTGTGTTACAATTATGTATATAGCTTGCCCATCAGACTAATAACTGACATATGCCTAGCACTGTACAGCTTACCACATGTGATCTTATTGGCTCTTCATCCAATTCTAGGAGGAAGGAATGTGTTTATTGTCCTCATGTGAGATAAGGAAACTGATGACAGAAGAGGTGATTTGCCTATGATCACATATTAGCTAGTTAGTGGGGGAGTCAGGACTCATATTTGGATCAAAAAGCATCATATGTTAGAATCAGAAACATTTGTTTGCCCTGGCAGGTGTATGTGTGGGGTATCATTCCAATTCCATTCACTCTACCAACAAGAAAAGAGGCTACACAGGGCAGAGTAACTTCAAGCTGTGCTGCACTTCTTGATGTGAGGAGGAATGGATCTTCAGGCCAGTGCAGCTGTTTAGGGAAAGAGAGCAGTGTGAGGCCCAGACAGGAGTCCCACACTAAAGCCTCCCAGAAACATGTGTCACAAGGTAGATGTCTCAAAAACTGAAAACATCATCAGCAGGGTGTGGGTGTTACTTCTTCTATTTTACAAAGCATATTGCATATGCTATCCAGAATGAAAAGTGAGATGCCTTGGACACTTATTTATGTATGTATGTATGTACGTAGGAATGTATGTATGTATGTACATACACGTATGTATTTTTATTAAGTTTATTGGAGAAACATTTGTTAGTACAATTATATAATTTTCAGGTATAGATTATAATTTGACATTTGTATATTCTATTGTGTGTTTACCACCCAAAGTCCAGTTTCCTTCAGCTACCATATATTTGATCGGGACACTTGCTTTTTATGTGAAAATTCTTTCAAACTGCATTAACACTACCAAGTAAGAGTGGTCTTTAAAGGGGGTCTCTAATTTTATTAAATCTTATCCTGACCCATCGCATCAAGATGATTTTTAAAACAAATGACATGTTATTAGATTTTTAATGTAGTTTCATGGATTTCCTCTTTCTGAACAGAATATGAAAGACTGTCCATAATATTGGCAAGTGTGCTAGCAGATTTTCTCATTTAATAATTTTTATCAATACTAGCATGCATTTTAAATATTGTCAGCAAAGAGCTTTTTCTATCTATAAAAACATTCTTACCTTGGTCAGAAATGCTAAGTTTTAAAATCTAAATAATTGAGAAGGGAAAATTCTGAAAAAATTAACTCATATCAGAAAGACTTATTCTTCCATTCCAGAAAGAAGGAAATACTACATGGGACAGTGGAAAGAACACTCACTCAGCTTCCAATCAACTTTGGGAATCTTGATTCATATCCCAGTTCTTCCATTAACTAGTTGAATGACCTTGAGCAAGTAATTCCATCCCTCTGTATATGTTTCTCGTCTGTAAAATAATAATGATACTAATGCCTCTTTTGATCATGGCACTGTATAGTTAACCTGGCATTTTTCAATGTTAGGTTCTTTCATTCTCCCAACTCCAAGAGACTTGGTAGACCAAGTCTATTATGCCCACTTTAAAGTAAGTAAGGCGAAGAGTAAACGTTATTTGCCTGAGGTTTCAAGGCAAGTCAGTGGCACAAGGTAGACCAAGTCCAGGTCTTCCAATGACAAATTTGGTCCATTTTTACTTTGTCATTCTATTCCAAAAATGAGGGAATTCAACTTTAAGGTTGTCTTTCAGTTTAAAATTATGTAGTTTTAAAATTTCTCTGGTGTTAATGTCTTAGAGTAATTAGATCTACAACAGCTTTTGTAATTCTTTTAATATTTTCTAATTAGACAATTATGTTATCTGCAAATAATGAATTTTGTTTATTTCTCATCCTTAAACCTTTTTCATCTTGTCATTTTGAGATGACTAGGACCGCCAGTACATTGCTGAATACAAGTATTGGTAGTGGGCACCCACATCCCCATAAAGTTCCTGATATTCCTCATTCTATCCTAATTTCTACTCCTCTCTAAAACCTGAAACACTTCATAAGTGGAATCACAAGAATCCACAACCTCTTCTTAATGTTCCCTTCATTCTTGTGCTCACAGAAACCTGACTGTTACCTGATGATACCGTTTTCCCTGCAAGCACTCAAGTCATGGCTGTTTTCTCCCATTACCCTTGAACCACTGGGCTTGAAGACCAAGCTGGTGTCCTCCTTGCTCCTCATTGCTACTTTCTGTGCATTCTCCTTTCTCCTCCCTAAACACCCCAGATCTGAATCTCCAGTCATCAGATTATATCACCACTATCCCTTTTTTGTTACTGCTGTCTTTTAGTTCCACGGCCACTTCTCTTCATTTCATGATGAACGTTATCTTCTGGTTTATTCTTATTCTTAACACTGCTCCATTCTGGTTAACTTCAATATACTTGTGGATTATCCTTCCAAATAGGTGGGTTTCTTAATGACTTGAGCTTCTCTTCCAAAGATCTTGTCCTCTACCCTACTTAAACCTTGTCAACACTAAAAAGTATAATCCTCCATACCCTCAATGTCATAAAGGCCACTCCCTGACCATCCCCACCATCTTTTCAGCTGTCCAGTTCACCATCTTTATTAATCCTTTACCCTCAACCGGACCTTCAAATCAGGTGATCATACTGTCTTTTCCCTGATGCCTTTTCTTCCCGCTTTAGCAGCTAAGTTCCATAATTATTTATTAGTAAATGCTGGGTTCTCATCTGCTCACATACTAGGGGCAAGGGAAAGGGTTAGAAAAAACCTTACAAAACCTCACATGAGGAGGGCTTAAACCAATGTGGCAACGTCTGAGTTTAATAATAATATTGTTTTAAGTGAGAATTATTATCCCTAACAATTTTCCAGTGTCCTGAAATTTCTACCTCACTACTCTATTAAAACAATGAAAACTGGGGTTAAATTTTAAAGGAGAGCTCTAAACACATAGAAGCTCCCTTACCTAATGTCTACTTTTCAACTTGCTGAATGCCCTCCTCTCCCTTTGTAAAGCAGGGAGCCCATGAATGACTAAAGCCCACAACTCAATGAACAGATGAAGCTTACAGGCTATTTAGATGCATGCTTGTACTCTAGTACCACTCAAGTAAGCTGCATGCTTACCACTGGTCACTTACGTGTGTTCCCAAACTTGCTTGTGCCAGTTGTACCTAGATTTATAATTATAATTATACATAAGTGTGTAAACAATGCAATATAAATGTGAACAGAAGCCATTTTTATTTTCTATGAAAAGTAGGTTGAATACTTTGGAAAGATTTGATAAAGAAGTACTGAACAAACTGCTATTTAATTAGGTATGGGAGAATCAACTGTGGAAGTCTGGGTAAAAATATAAAAGAATCTTCCCTCACATTACTTTCCAATTGTTTTTAAGTTCAAGTTCCACTTTTAAAGAAACCAAGACTCACTCTATCATATGTGTGGTTCATGTCAGGAAGATAAATGGCTCCAAACTTAAAGAAAAGGCCTTGGCTTTATATCAAAAGTGACAAATGAATACTAATATATCTTAAGTTATAATAAAAATGTCTCAGGTAAGAATTTACCATTTTTTATGATTTCTTGATTTAACTGATTTTTTTATTTAGCTGATTCTTAAATTAATCAACACAGATACCAACTGTATAGATAAGAAAGCTGTTACTGTAGTTTACAAAGCATCTTCATATATGATCTTCATCTCACAATAACTCTGTCAGTGAGACACATCTCCATTTTACAGACAAGGAAACTGAGGCCTATGAAAGGAAGATGAGGTGGCTTATCTAGAGTCACATGACTTATGAGTGAAGCTTTACATCCACAGTGCTACAGTAGCCTCCTGGTGGCCACAGCAGTTTGGTTTCTTCCCATTCTAAGACTGAACGATGGCAGTAACAACAATGGCTGATTGAAAGAGCACTTACCACGTTCTAGGCATTATTTAAGTGCTTTATTCATATCTCATATAATCTACCCTAAATCTTAAGATCTAGGAACTATTATCTCAACATTGAGGTAATGAAACTGAGGCTCAGAGAGGTAATGGAACTTGCCTAAATAGAGAAGCCAGTTTTTGACTCTAGGCACTCTGACTGTATGCCCTTGACCACTGAACCACACTTGCCCTTACTTTACAGCAGGACTCCACAGATCCCAGGTAACAGAAAAATCATCCTTGCTCCAAGTCTGGCCTGAAGAGGAGCAATGGCCACCAGACAAACCAAAGCTTAGGGTGGATGTTTTATGCAGGAGCATCCCTTTCCATACACTGACAATACAGCCTTCATAGTGAGAATGGGGACTCTGAACCTAGATGGTAGACAGGCCTCAGAGAGAAGGTAAACAAGACCAGGATGTCCAACCCTCAGACACAGGCTCCAAATCACTAACCTTATAAATGTTTTGTAAGACAAGGTGCATCTTATCAGGGTGAACAGCAGAGAGCACAAATATCAACATGACGACATCCACAGACTCTGGGGGCACATGTTCCAGAAGGTCATCTTTAGTTAGATCACACTGGAATACCCTGCATCTTTCTGTGTCATATAAAGGATTTTGCTAGAAAGGAAAAAAAAAAACACAAAAAAATTTTAATACAACATCCATGTTGATACATATAGAAATATAGAGCCTCAAAAGGAAATCCTGTTTCCACTGTGTACTACTGCACAGAAATCAATGATCAGATTGTTACTGGGTAAAACAGAGTAACGAACCATTTACATATTAAAATATGTAATATTTAGTGTTGCCATGAGAGGACAAGATTTCATTTTAACAACTAATCTTTAACTAAAGAGAGAACAGTTTATTATTTACTCAAAACTGAGTATTTCAGAAGCATGTATTTCCAGGGAGATGATAATCCACACTGGCCTCTGCTTCCTTAATCCTCCTTTGAATCATTCATTACAAAACTAAATCCTATGAGAAGTCCTTCCAGCTCCCCTTACTGGGATGCTCCCACAGATCTTCTGGTTATATTCTCCCTTGATGATAAAGACAAATAAGCCTAATGTTTTTTGTTTTTTGTTTTTTACTACAAATGTGTTCCTGGTACATTTTGGTTGGTGGGTTTCAACACATATATAAGAGTATTTTAAAGAAAAATATTACTTTTCTTTAAATAAAGATCTAAATAAAGAGACAGATATACAAAGTGGTTGGATGGGAAGATTCAATATTGAAAAGATGTCAATTCAACCTATCATTGCACTTATAATCTCAACTGAATTCTAATAAATTTCTAGAAACTTGACAAGATGAGTCTAACCTAGAAGCAAAAATCTTTAGAAATAGCCAACTCAACCTTTAAAATAAAAGGCAATGAAGGAGAAGGTACACTACTGGACATCAAAACATTATAAATACTAAAACAATGTGCTTTGAGAATGGGGACAAACAAATCACTGGAACAGTATAGAGTTTTAAAACAGACCCATGTATATAGAGGAAATTTAGTACTGAATATGACAAAAGATAGATGACAAAGATGACAAGGAGATTAAAAGAATGTATATAATAAAGTAACAATTATCGGGGAGAGAAAATGAAATTTTCATTTAATTTAATGTGTTTAAACAATTAGCTTTCCATTTGTATTAAAAGACTGGCTACCCAAATGAATTAAAGGACTTCCAGTTTCAGCACAGAGATGTACACCAGTGGAAAGATGCAGCTCCCATCCTTAAAACAAGAAAAAAGCGGGACAGAGTAACGAACAACCAAAATCTGGAAAGACAAAAGTGCCTTCACGGAAAGACAGGACCCAAGCATTTGCTTACCAGAAGCAAATGCCTCCAGAGTGAAAAAATAAAACTAGAAATCTGACAGACTGCTGGAATGTGGGTGCTATACTGTGAAGCTCCTGGGAGCTGAAGTCACAGGGATGTTCTCACCCTTTTGCAGGGGTTTCACCAGAAACATCATCACCAGGTTTTCACAGAGAGGATGGTGTTCTTTCTGGTGCTGGACTTTCTTGTCTCCTTTACAGAAAAGGTTTAACCTGCTAGGGACAGGTCATTTGAGGCCAGCAGCCTTAGGGAACTGGTGGAATACCACTGCTACTAGGGGAATGACTCTTCCCAGATCTAGTCTTAATCTGCAGGAAGAAAGGCCTCAACGCCAAAGAGGAAGGCAGTGGTGGATACCTCATACAGCTCTATTCTTGGAAAAGAAGGTCACACCCCACAGACACAGGCCAAGTATTCAGTTCAAAAACTGAGAATCAGAACACTAGCAAACAATCCCTTCTCCCATACCCTACCAACAAGTCTCCAATAATAACAATAGTGGACTGCAGCTGGAAAAGCCACAAGGGAAGACTCTTTATGGGCAACAGCAGAAAGGGAGAGAAGCCAAGAGGAGAGACAAAAACTGTCAACAGAGAAGTTTAAAGTCTGTAGTGCCCACCACAACAGCAAATGTCACAGGAAACTATAGCAACGGCAGACCTCAAACACAGCCCAACTTCTGTCTAGATTACAAACCCTTATGATATCAGTATCCACTGCCCTATACAACTCTCAACAAAAAAGTACAAGGCATACCAAAATGCAAGAAAAAACTCAGTCTGAAGAGAAAAGCAACCTTCACAACCAGACTCAAATATGACAGATGTTGGAACTAAAAATTTGTTAAAGGCTCTTTAGAAAAAAGTGGACAACATGCAAGATCAGATAGTTAATTTCAGTAGAGATTATAAAAAAAATCAAATGGAAACACTAAAAATCAAAAACTGAATAACAGAAATGAAGAATGTTTTTGATAGGCTCATCAAGGAGAATGCTTACTGCCTAAGAAGGAATAGGTGAACTTGATGATGGGACAATATCAATTATATAAACTGAAAATACAAAGACAAAAGAAGTTTAAAAAACAAAAAAAAACAATACAGCATCCAAGAGCTGTGGTACAATAGCAAATGGTGTAACATACATACATCTGGACTCTTAGAAAGAGAAGAGAGGAAAGAGCTGAAGAAATATTTGAAGAAATAATGACCAATATTGTTCCAAATTAAAAAACATAATAACCAAAATTATAAAAAGAGTACATAAGTGATTCTATAATTCCTAAACAAGACATAAAACCATAGCACCTCAAAGAAACAGGTTAATGAACTTGACAATTTAAATCCTGTCATAGAACGACACCATAAAACATTGAATAAACTAGAAGAAATGTTTGCAACATACATAACAGAATCAGAATGTATACTAAAAATGAGAAAAAATGACAAAAAAATGAGGTTATGAACAGACAATTCATAACATAAGCTCCATGTGAGTTGGGGTTTTTTATGTTTTGTTCACTATTTAATCACAGTGCTTAGAACAATGATTGGCACACATTAGGCTCTTGATAAATATATGTGAAATGAACTCACAAGGAGAAAAATACTAATGTTTACTTATATATTATAAAGACTTCAACTTCACTGAGTATAAGGAATGAACAAATTAAAATATGGAGACATTACATTTTGCCCATAAGATTGGGAGATATAAAAGACTGACATCAAATGTTGAGGCACAGAGGAAAAGTTATCTTTATATTACTGTTAAAATTGTAAATTGGTATAATTTTCTATCAAAATGTCATTATCTATTAAAATTTAAATGTGTATATGCTTTGTACAAGGAATTCTACTTCAAGAAATGTGTACATGTGTTTTGGGGAACATGTGCATAAGGCTGATAAGGCTGATTACATTAACCATACTTATAAGAGCAGAAAATTAGTAACCATTTAAATAAATATCAGTAAGGTAATTGTTAAAGTATGGTATATCCTTCTATGGAATACTGCAATAGGTAAATAAAATATGGTAGATCTATTTCTACTAAAATGAAAAACTCTGCAAGATATATAGTACAATGTGATACCACTATTAAAAAGCCTAATGATAAAAAAACCTAATGGATGCTAAAACTTTGAAAGATCAATAGAAAACCAGGTATTTATATGTTGCCAAAGTATCCCCCATATATCTGTTCATGGCAAAAGGGAAATACTTGTGCAAAAGAAGAATTCAGTAGTTAGTACTTTAACCGAATGATTAAAGCTAGTGTCACTTATAGTAAGATTATCAGACCTTATTGCGTTTTGACAGGATGCAATATGAAAGATATAACATCATGTATTAAAGTATTTTTGCCAAAAACAATTTACCCAATTTAAATCTAACTGCTAGTTTAAAGAAAAAATAGGGACTAGAGGAATAAGTTCAACAATGACACAAAGAAACAATCAGAACAATTTGGAAAGTCGGGCCTCACTACAGAAAATGGCTGCTCTTCAAAAACTCAATGTCAGTGGGGAAAAAGGTCAAAAGGGCAGGTACGTTTTAGGGTAAGGAGATTTAAGGTACATAATGAAGTACAAGATGTAGTCCTTGACTAACTACAGCTATAAAATATACCTGGCACCATGGGGAAAAATGAATCTAGACTGGGTATTAATGACATTAGGAGATTATAGTTATTTTTGTTAGATATATGTTTTGTGGTCAAGTAGAGAAAATTCTTATTGAAGATGTATGCAGACCTATGTAAGAGTAATTTTACTTTAAAGCAGTTCAGCGAAGAAAAAAATCTATAAAATAAATGAGGCAAAATGCTGGTAATCATTAAATTTAGGTGTAAGTATATGGGTGTCATTATGGTATTTATTTCTACTTTTCTGAATACAGTTTGTTTCTATATATATTATACATGTATGTAAATAGGAAAACTACATTTATGGTGATCACAGCTGGTTAGCTACAGGGAGAGGGCTGGAATTGGCCAAATGGGTATAGAGGGCAGGTTAAACAAGTCTAAGAAAACAAATCTAACAGAATATGTGGATGGTGTACCAACCTTTACATATTCAACTGCTCTTGGAGAAAAATCACAGGCATAAGCAAAGATGTTCAGATCTTCTTCTAAAAGCGGAAATAAACAGTTCCCAACCCCACAGCCAGCCTCGAGCACAGTCAATTTTTGATTTTCAAACTGAGGAAAGAGAACTCAAAGTTACAACACAATACATTTACATAATGAAGAAACAAACCAAACAAAAAGGCCCAGAAATGAAAGACAAGGGCCTCTGCCACCTTAAGCAAACATTAAAAAAGTAAACTGATTACTGAAAACTAATACTGATATATCAATTTGTTGTCCAACATTGAGCAATTTGTTACAGAGAAAACACAGCATAATGGCTAGAACAGGCTCTAGGGCCAAACCACCTGCACTCAACCCAGACTCCTCCCCTTGTCCGTGTTCTGCCATTGGACAAATCACTCGAACAGCTTTGTACCTCAATTTCATCAGTAAGTGGGGATAATATCAATTCCCAATTGACAGTCTTATTAGAAGGCTTAAAGTATAGAACACATATGAAGTTCCAGGAAAGGGCTATGGTAAAGTGTTCATCATCATCATTACTGTGGATCTGAATCTGTCACTTAAGTTATTCAGTACAAATTTAATATTTACAACTTTCAGATTACAAAAACAGAAATGTCCATTAAAGTTCTCTCTACTATATACTGTACAACCCAAGGACTGCTAAAACTACTTGAGACCAAACAGTTTATTTTTCTCTAAGGTACAAAGCATTCTGGCAGGCTTCATAAACTCTCTACCTCATACTTCCATTAAAAAGCACTAAAGCACTCCCCTTCTAAACATTTTAAATGAAGAACAGCTCCAATGAGGTGTAACGTTACCTCCCTACATGATCTGAGCTCCTCAAACTCTCTAGTGGTCCAGTGTCTATCTTTGAAGAAATTAGTACTATTTCTTTTGTAAAAAAGGTCCCAGTTCTTCTGAGCCTCTTCTTCCAGTTTTTGTTGTTTAAAGTCAGACACTAAAACTTGGTCTTTTTTCAGTTTCTCCTCTTCTTCAGAGCTGAGAATCCGTGCCTGCAGCCCCTTCCTTTGCAAAGATGCCATCTGATAAGTTGACGGTGGTATATTTAACACTTGTGGTTAAAGATTCTCCATCCCTAAAGAGTTTGAGGAATCCAAGCTGATTCTGCAGATCTAAGCAGATGTGATGTGTGGTTCCTCAGGTTGGGTTCAAGCCGCAGGCGGCATTCCTGCTTCACAGGAAAAAGAATGAGATTCCGGTTAGTGGTTCTAGAAGAGTTAAGACGCCAAGTTAGTGGTTCTAGAACAATTCTCTCGCCGAACCGTTCAATTCGCCAAGCACTGCCTAGTGCTGGCTCTACACAGCCCACTCTCCGAGGAGAGGTCACAAAGACAACCGAGTCCCTACTTTCGTGGGGCTTACGTTCCCAAGCGGCCCAGGACTCCCAGGCGCCGAAGTCTAACTCACACAAGCATAAGTCACCTTTCATAATAAATCGGTTTAGTTTAGGAAAAAGACATTCCCAGGAACTGAATGCGAAACCCGGGAGAGAACAGAGTCATTCACGTCCGGCGCCTGAGAAAGGGGTGACTTGACAACAGCCACAACAGCCGCCCTCACCGGAGGCGGGCGGTCACCGCCAGACAGAAGTGGGCTCTCCGGTTCCCAAGGATCCGGGACTCCGCTGTTACTCGGCGGAAGGTGAACTACCGCGCCCGGCTCACGCGAGTCCCTGAGGGCACTCACGGGGAGCTGTCCCCCGACCGGAGGGGCCGCGTCGCCTTCCAGAAACGGAGGCCCTCGTCGCTCCGCCATCACGGCACAAAGACAGGGCGACGCGGGGCGCAGGGTCCACCTGCCTCAGGCCCCTCGGGGTCAACGAGGGCACGCAGGCTGCCAGGGCCCGCAGAGAGCCGGCCACGCTGGCCCACCGCGCTCCGGGCTCCCCGCCATCCGTGCCTACACTCACCTGGAGGGGGGGGTCGGGCGCAGTCGGCCCTCGGGCGGCTCCAGACCTCCGAAGCCGCCGAGGGCAGCCCTGAGTCTGGACCGAGCGGCGCCCGGAAGCTCAGCACCCCGGCGGACCCCTATTGCCCTGGCACCGCCCCCGCCACTTCCGCTCCGGACCCAGAAGCCCCGCCCCGACGCCGGAAGTCCGGCGGCCTGGCTGCAGGGGCTTCCCCCGCCGCGCCGCCGAGGTGCAGACTCGCTTCCGGCCCCGGTCGGGCGCCGGCTGGCTTCGCGGCACCCTGCGGAGCGGTGTGCCCGGAGCACCGAGCTTCCGGACGCCGGGGGCGCGGGCCGCGGCCGCCCCAGGAGGGCGCCGGCCCGGGGGCGAGGCCCGGGGGGGGCCATGAACGGGACCGCCAACCCGCTGCTGGACCGCGAGGAGCACTGCCTGCGCCTCGGGGAGAGCTTCGAGAAGCGACCGCGAGCATCCTTCCACACCATCCGCTGTGAGTCCGCGCGCCCCCTGCGTGCCCTTGGGGCTGCTCCGGCGGCCCCGGTGCCAGCCTCGACTCCCTTCTCCCTTCTCCGGGTCGTCCTTCCAACGGCCAGGGAGCCCCTCGCCTGCGTCACCTCCTTTCCCTCTCTCTTCACCCAGACCTCAGTGGACCTCCCCCAGCCCCCGCCTGCCGCAGCTCGCTCGTCCCAGACCGAAGCCTTCGTCGCTCGCAGTTACGCTGCCTTTCGGCCAAACACGTTTTCCTAAGTGCATCGGCCTCTTTCCCATTTCAGGACTGTGACCCGACATCAGGTTCCGGTTCTCTCTCTCTCATCCACCGGTGTCCCCCCCCCGCCCTCTCTGATTACCCCACCAGGGTCCCCACGTTTAAAGGACTCCCTGTTTGCCCCTGAGCCTCATCCACTCCCTCCTCTGCCTTCTCTTCGCCCCTGTTTTCCTCCGCCTTCTTTCCTCCGCTGTCTTTGTTCTGAACTCCCTGACACTACGCTTCATCCCCTCTTGCAGCCAAAGAATGCGCATCTTCTCTGCGCCCCCCCCCCACCAGTGAGTCTTGCTCCTCCGGCTTTCCGCACCTCCTTTGATTTGATGTCTTCTGAAGTCACTTCGATTGCCCTGACTTTAACTGAGGGCCAGATCCCATGTGGGTGAAGAATAAAATTAGAATTTGTGAATCTGGAATAAGTTAAAGCTTGATCTATGTTTGGAAGCAGAAGAGAGCAGGCATCGAGGATGTCGAAATAGTCATTACGCTGGGCCTTCCTTTTCTGCATGATTACAGACTCTGTTGAGGGAGGGCACTTCCACTCTATGTTCTGGGTAAAGATTGGCCTTTAGGAATTAGCTGACTGAGCATCCCTCTGTGATTCACAAGCCCTGGGTTTCCTGTCTTGGTAGTGGTAATGCTGGTTAAGGCTTGTTTTTGTCAAAGGAGCTAATAGATGTGACTCAACACATTGGAAGAGGGTGTGTTAGAAAATGAAGTTCCATCCTCGTATGGTCACTTGCCATGCCATTACTGTGTTTCCTACTGACAGCAGATCAGCTCTTTCAGAAGAAGGATATTAGGAATGTGATGAGCATCATTTCCTGAGCCGTTTACTAAATTGATATTTTAGTAGAGTGCAGGGCAATGTAGAATTTAAATGAGACACTTCATGTGTGCACCTGGCCTGCGGTGTGAGGCAGGTGTGTGTTAAAAGGGAGTAAGATGGTTATCCATGTTGTACTTTCACTGCAGTTCAGAAACCTGGGCAGAATTAACCTTTGGAGATAGAGTTTGGCTGTCTACTCCAAACATCTACAGGAATGTTTCTTTAAAACTATGGAACTTGAATGGCAAATCCTAGTTTTGACAGTTCCTATGCAAAAATGAAATCAACTTATTTGATGCTGTAGCCTTTCATATTTGCAATCACAGAATCTTATTAATATACTGTTGCTTTTCATCCTCACAACAACCCTTACAAAACACTTTACTATAAATAATAAGCATTAATTTTCATCTAGCACTGGGGAGAAGGGAATATCTTTGTTTAATGAAATGGTATAGAAATTCTAGCTTTTTTTTTCTTTAGAATAATCCATTTTGGGTGGGAGGAAAAGTATATGGAGATATAGTGAAACAAGATTGTCCCTGAGTTGGTAATTATTGAAGCTGGGTGATGATGGTACACAGGAATTCATTGTACTGTTCTCTCTGCTTTTATATATGTGTAGTTTTCCACAATGAAATAATTTTTTTAGTATTCTAAATTATTTATATTTTCCATTTAACTGAGTTATTTTAATTCTTAAATGAGAATGCCCAGAAAGCCCTTAGTATAAGTAATAAATGCTTTTCCCCTTTTCCCTTTAGATGATTTTAAGCCAGCATCTATAGATACTTCCTGTGAAGGAGAGCTTCAGGTTGGCAAAGGAGATGAAGTCACAATTACGCTGCCACATATTCCTGTAAGTTTATTACATTGTTGTTTTTTTAAATGTAGAATCACTGTGAATCCTCATATTTTATGCTATTACAATTTGAATTTCCTACTGTTTAAAAGTTTCTAATTTTCTAAAGGGCCAACATAAGGAAAAAAGGAATCTGGGATATAGGGTGGAGTTGAATTCATACTTCCCAGGTGCTTGATTAAAAATGATTCTTTGCCATTTTCCCCAAGCTTCCTTTTCCTCCATTTACTACAGAATAGGCAAAGATCCGTTCTGAACACCTAGTCCCTCTTTCAAATGTGTGTAGCTTTTCCCCAAGCAGCTCCGCAGAGAAAAGCCTTAGGTGCCATGCTGATATACAACAATGATAGTTTAGGTGTGTGGGGTCTGCCAAGCCTGGGGTTAAGGCAGGAAGGAACAGGATTTACATCTTTCATGTATCTGGCAAGGGGTGAAGTATAGGCTGATAGTTTCAGGCAAGAACAAGAGGTTCAGAGCATTCAGCTAACTGAGTAATAAGGAACCCAGTTAAAAACTGAATTGAGCATCTTTGCAGAGAGAGGCTTTTGTGAAGCCTTGCTCAAGACAGGACTCTGATCACAGAGTCCAAAGGGTTAGGCAAAATACGCTTAGTGAACATGTGTCATTGCATGTCACAGTCCTGGAACATAATAAGTTTTTGCTAACCAATGGTAGAAGGAAAACACTTTGGACAGGGAGACCTGGAAGCTTTATGTTTTGGAAAATTTACTTGTTTGCCAGTCGAAACTACTATTTCATTAGCTACTGCCTTTGGCAGGTTACATCATCTCCCTTTGGACGTTACTTTCCCAAATGTAAAGTGAAGGAGTCAGATAAATGGTCCCTAAGGCCCCTTCCAACTCTAAATTTTTACTGTCTGAATAAGTCGAGGAGCCAAACAGTTTTTGAATCTATACAGGGATTAAATCCTATTTTTGGCAAATATTAATCGAACACTTACTGTGTACTGGTCCATTACTAGGCACTGAGAATGCAGTCTTGAATAAAACAAGTTCATTGTCCTTGTGGAGTTTATGGTATGGAGTTTAAATATAAGAAAACAGTACTTATATTCTAAAGTCAGGGAAAGCTTTAAGGAAGTGACCTTAGTGTAGATTTGAAGGTTAAGTACACTTGAAAGAGAGGGAGCGGCTGGCATTGAAGCCTTGTTAAAGCCCAAGAAGAAAGAGATTGAGGATCTGAGAGAATGCCACCTGCCTTCTGCTCTGGAGCGCAAAGAGCCCAGAGGTTAGTGGTATGGGTAGGGCTGAGGGCTGAATGGTTGGTTTAAAGATTTAATTATTTGACCTCAGATCAGTGGGTTAGTGATCAAAGGGCCTAGACAAGTGAGTGGCATGATGTACTTACTCAGAGCTAACCAGGATAATGAACTGCCCTTGGTGATGCTCTGTTGGTTTCTTGGCATGAGAGGGGAGCCCTGGACTCTACAATTACAAGGAAATATTAGAGATGGTTCACTAGTTTTACTTCTCATAGTGAAAACTCTACTCAATGTAATACACGTAATGGTTGATTTGTTTTTCTCAGTTAACACTTTACCATTATTTGTAACATTTCCCGAACCTCAGGAAAATGGACAATAATTTAAAAATTTATATTACTTTTTTTGATTACTTAGAACCAGTTGCACAGTCACAGATTCTTGCTATATTATTATTGCCCCTTTCTGTTTTCCTGGGAAGCCAGGAGTTAAAATAGGAATCAGTTTATTCTGTGCTTTTTGAGTCACTCTGAGAAAAGATTTGATGAAGTAGAGTCACCTGTAAATTCAGTTTTAATATTTATAACTGGTGTGTTGGTTTTGTTCATCTTTTACTTTTTTTTTATAATGACATTGATTAACAAAATAAGTTTCAGCTGTACATTTTAACAATAAGGTGCGTGTGTGTGTGTGTGTGTGTGTGTGTGTGTGTGTGTGTATGTATGTATTTACACTGTGTGTTCAACATCTTATACTTTTTGTGGCATATAGGGATCCACACCACCAATGACTGTATTCAAGGGGAACAAACGGCCTTATCAGAAAGACTGTGTGCTTATTATTAATCATGACACTGGTGAATATGTGCTGGAAAAACTCAGTAGCAGCATTCAGGTCAAGAAAACAAGGTATGTCCATAACCAGCTACAGATTGAAAAGGTGTTTCTGTATCTTTGTATTATCTGTTGAATTATTTTATAAGGATGTGAGCACCTGGGTACTCAGTATCCTATTGATAATCTAAACAACTTCACTTGTCTTCTCAGACAAATAAGTAAAATATCTTTTCCTCAAATATAATAGAAAGAAAAAATGCCTTTAAGACCCAAAATGTGGAAGCCATTGGGGAAAGGATGTGCTTTATAATTAAGTTCATTTTGTTTATCTCTTGATTTTGATACAGTCCTACTCAAGAGAAGATTTTAAATTTATAGATTTATAATTATGAAAGAATAATTGACTGGCATATTCTTTATTAGAGTAAAAACATTTTTTATAAGATCTATTTGAGCTAGTGAATTAATATTTAATATCAATATTTAATTCAGTAAGCATTACATATTTGATATGAAGCCAATTAGATTTTATTTTTAAATCAAATTAATTTATAAATAGAAGTAACGCAGTGTTATTCATGATATAGCAATTATTATAATATAGCAATTACATTTTAAAGAGTGTTTGTGCTTCCTCAAGCCATCTTTCTTCACTCATTTCACATACAAATAAAAGCTACCATTTATTGAGGGGTTATCATATGCCAGGAGCTGTGCTAGACCTTTATGGCATTATCTCATCTTTAACTAACTCTTAGAAAGATACTATTGTTATCCTTAAAAACGAACACACAGATGAAGAGACTGAGGATAAGTGACATTGTGACCTGTCTTAGTCCAGTGCCAGTGTGTTGTAGAGTCCCTGTTTTCCTGCTGCTCAGTGTTTTTGTATTAATTACCTCCACGAACCAGGTGCTGCTGTTATTCTTCCAGTAGCTGATGGTTGTTAGCATTTCTTGTACTATTCAGTGTCATTTGGGAACTAGCAGCATTTAGCACATGGATGCTTGTTTAAAGTAGAGAATTTCAGGACCAACTAAGTAGGAATTTGTATTTTAATGAGATTCCCAGATGATTTATATGCACACTGAAGTTTGAAAAGTGCTGGCCTAGTCCATTTACAAAATAAATTTTTAATGAACAGAATTTTCTGAGTTTGGGGTAGTATGCTTTGCATATCTGCCAGCAAGAGCAGACAAAATGAGCAAGCAGTAAATAATGGGAAAATTTGCAAACTGGACAACATTTCAACAGCTATTTAATAACTCATATGCTTGTGATTATCACTGTATAAGTCAAATAGTCATATTTTCTCTTAGTAAAATGGGTTCTTATAATCACATCGTATTCTACATATGTTTTATCTGCTTCTTGCTGTAAAATGTGAGCTCCTTGAGGGCAGCAAGTCTGTTGTGTTCATTTCTTTATCTCTGGTGCATAGTACAGTACTGGAATATAATAGTTGTTGAATGTTAAAATTATAAATGTCAATATTTTGCAGCAGTCTTAAAAGCAGGGGGACCTGCAGAGACTTCTAGGTGCTCAGTCACATGGACAAATTTGAGAAGCACTGGTTTTGCCCTTCCGATTCAGTGTCCATATCTTATTTCAGGGCTGAGGGGAGCAGTAAAATTCAAGCTCGAATGGAACAGCAGCCCACTCGTCCCCCACAGCCATCACAGCCGCCACCCCCGCCGCCGCCACCGCCACCGCCGCCACCACCTCCACCACCACCACCTATGCCATTCAGAGCTCCAACAAAGCCTCCAGTAGGACCCAAAACTTCTCCCTTGAAAGATAACCCTTCACCTGAACCTCAGCTGGATGACATCAAAAGAGGTAGAGAGCAATTCCTGGAGGCACGATTGCAACTTTGATTATGTTGTAGATGTTTTTGTGAACATCACAAAGCTGCTCTATTGACATGATGACATGGGCATTCTCTGCCATTGAAAAAATTTTTGTAGAATTCACCATTCCAGAAGTGATGAGGGTCAGGGCTTTTACCACTTACCTCATTTGGCAAGGGGAGTCCAGGCGTAGTGACTTCAGTTGTGGCTATCTTTGCAGCATTCTGCCTACTAGCCCAGGATTTAAACAAGCATGACTACCATCTAAAGGTCCACATGGCACACCTTTAAGGCTTTGGCAGAAGAAAATTCTAAGGTGCTGCGGGTAGAAACCAAATGTGCCAGTGTTAGTATGGTACCTAGTTTAGAGGGATATTTAAAATACCGTGACTAGTGAGTGCTTTGTGCTAACACAAAGTTTATAAATATGAAAGTGCCATGAGGGCCAGTGGAAATGGACTCTGGTCTAGAAGACTTAGTAGGCTCGTCCAGCTCCTCTCTCCAGTGCATATCTGAGATAAATGAGTTTACCTTGGCTTTTATCCCTATGCAGTCGATGGTTTTAGTTGTCCAGACTTTCAGGAAATTATGAGGATAAGTATTATATTTCATATCTGTAAAGTTTTTTGAAAAAAAATTAAATCCGTAACAATAGTAAATAGGGAAAGGTAAAGAGCTGTCCTTAGGAAGTTTGCCTTTCCCATCTTATACAAACACTGTTTTTTAGGAAACGAAATCACTGCATGGCGCTGTTAAGCCTCTTGATTTTTTTTTCCTCAGGGGTATTGGTATGCCATTTATGGAAGTTTTCACTTTAGTTGAATAGGAATTGGACCCTGAGTGGTTAGTTGTTGCCAGTTGTAGGAACCATAGCCATTTAAGTCGTGTTTGGACAGGAAAATCTATGACATATCCTTAATGTATTTAGTGACATTGAAATGCTTAGGTAAAACATTTTTTCTTCCCTGTTTTATATCTGTAAAAATGCAATACCTGACAAACATGGCTATTAGTCAAATACATAAAGAGAGCAGAGGAAGAATGTTCAACTATTTTCCTTCAGCCACCATGGTTCCTCCTGCAGGCTTCCATTTGTGGGACACGAAAACTGAAAAGAACCCCAGAGGCTGTCTGCTCTGGCCCTTCATTTTTCTACAACGTCTTGGAAGATTCATTGACTTCCACTTTAGTCTCACTGCTGGTGGGAGGTATATCCAAAACAAGCACTCAGACTTTCTAGTTCCTAGTCAAGTATTTTTCAGTTCCTTAGCATAATATTGCTCTTCTCTTATTTGGTGTTTAATTCCATAATTTGCCATCTTTTTTTTTTTCTTACCAGATAAAGGCAAAATAGACTTAATTCAAAATAGACTTAATTCATTGCTTTTACAAAACAGTCATTATCCTGAAGCAGTTGGCTCTTTGGTTATTTGGGGTGAATTTAATGTTTCCATTGTCTCTCTGGAGACAGGTTAGATGTTTTTGTTTATTTGGTCTGGTCATTTTGTTTGTACATTTTTAAGGAATTGAGAAGCAGGAGTTCGTTTTAAGTTATTCCTCATTGCTACTGGTTTTGCCAATTTACTATTTATAAAAGGCTCAGTGTGCTGCCTTGAGGGTGGTTGTAGTGCTGACCCCTTTTTGCAATTTTATTCCAGAGCTGAGGGCTGAAGTTGACATTATTGAACAGATGAGCAGCAGCAGTGGTAGCAGCTCCTCAGACTCTGAGAGCTCCTCAGGAAGCGATGATGACAGCTCCAGCAGCGGAGGTGAGGACAATGGCCCTGCATCTCCTCCACAGCCTTCACACCAGCAGCTGTACAACAACAGGCCAGCCATTGCCAATGGAACCAGCCGGCCACAAGGAAGCAACCAGCTCATGAACACGCTCAGTAAGTGTGCTTTCTCTTTTCTGGCTGAGAGAAGGGTAGTATGTCAGGCCAGGAGTATACCTTCTGTTTCTCTTAGAGAAATTTATAAACCTAGAGATAATTAAGGCATGAGAAAGGATCCTGACAAAGATAATTTGGAGCAAAAAGGAATAAGACAGTAAAAACATCAAACAGTAAAAGAAGCACAAAACTAAAAAGTTTGTTGTTTTTTTCTCCCCATTAGTACAAATTAGGTTTTGTGACTTCTGGAAAATACTGAAACTTGAACAGCTAGGCTCTTTATTTTTGCATTTATCAGGCTTTAGGGACACTGCCTGCCACTGTACTATCACCCCACCTGCGGTTCTTATACAGTCGCAAGAACCCCATGTCTGTCTCCAGACTGGTGTCCTATGGCCCACAGTCTTGGGAACCTATGCTATTGCATATATTTGGAGACCAGCTAGCCTTTGGCAACAGGGAAGGGAGGAGACATAGTAATGTTGGGTGGCTTTCAGTGTAGTTGATACAAAAATAAAGCAGAGGAACACAAGGACAAGAGCAAATTTCCCTGTTTTGGAGGTAGGGAGAGTGTAGGTTCTCTACCCTCTTCTCTCTCCAGGGTCCTAATGAATGCTGTACCTGGTATGACTTCTTTTGAGGAGATTGGAAGGTCTGAAGGCAATACTGGGAATATGGTATCAGTTAAGGATACTGTCTACTATCTCATTATGTGGGCCCAGATTCTGCATATCAGACAGAGTATACCTTGGTGTTCTTTTTAGTTGGCTAGGGATAGTAAGTTACACATTGGGATTTTGGTATTCATGGTAGGAAAGTACCAGACAGCTACTATAGCTTTAACTCAATTTTTCACTTGGCCCAGTCAATGTTAAATTATTCTTTCCTCTTAGGAAGAAGCAGCAAAAAAAACGGTGTAGTGGGTGTCACTGTGGGACTACTCACCAGTGCTTTAAACTCCTTTTAGCTGTTTATTTCTCCAAGTCCTCCATTTCTACAGCTCCTCAAAGGGCAAGATCTTAATCTTTGCATACCTCATACACAATAAAGCACTAGAGTTACTTAAACCAGGATTGTCAACTGAAACCAACTTATAAACCGTAAAATCACAGTATATAGCACAAATTTGCCAAACTCAAATGTAAGAAATTCAGTGATTCATTTTAAAAGAACTATAATAAACCATCACATTTTAACAAACTTTTTATGAAAAACAAATTTTCAAAATCAAAAAATATTTAGTAAGAAGAGTAACATTGCTTCAAAATTTTGCAAATCTTTTTACTGCCTGGCTTAGTAGAAAGATGGATTCTTACATGTGCTTCTGCATTCAGTCTGTTGCCATAAATTGTTTAGGTTGAACTATGAAGAAAACTTGGCATCACACATGTATGTAGTTTGAAAAGGAAGGACCTCGAGGTTGGACCCTCCTGAAAGGGTCTCAGGGACCCGAGGGTCCTCAGAACAAACTTAGAGAAGAGCTGGTATGGAGATTAGCAACCTAAAAATACAGATGTTTACTTTTGTTATAATTCGAGTGGTATCAACTAGGGGCTTGTTATTCTTTTTATCATGTTAGGGTGAAATGTTTAGTACTTATGTTCTACACTCCTAAAACCTAAATTCGGCACACCAAACAAAAATTTGAAGCTTACAATTTCAGGTTTAAAGTAACATGAATATCCTGGATAGAGGTATACGGGGGGATATTGGATTAGCATATTGCAGGTATAAACAGTGTTCAGCTTTCTTAATGGGAAGCCCAACTTGGTGTTATTTTAGCTTTTATAAAGCAACTCAATGTGGAAAATTCTACTAGATAGTGCAAGTTATTTAGAAATATTTTCTTGCTATTTATTAACACATTTTAAAGCTATCTAACCTACTCCCCTGTTCTATCCCAGTAAACAGCATTGATGTGCTTTGCAGGTACCAAAAATAGTATTTGTTTCACAGTTTCGATTAGAGCAGTTTTGTCCATGAGCCAAATCAATTTTTTTCCCCACTAAATTGAATTGGCCTGCTTTTCCTATAGTGTGATAGTCAAGGCAGTCAACCAAAGAATTGTGAGGAAGTCATTTTTAAGTTGTGTACTTTTGGTTTGATTCTGTTTTCTTTTTATAGGAAATGACTTGCAGTTGAGTGAGTCTGGCAGTGACAGTGATGACTAGAGCTGGATCTTTCAAATCAACTTTTTGGTGCACAAATACACTGCAAGACCGGGCTACTTTGCATGAAGTCCATTGCCAAGAGGAAAATATGGTTCAGTGACTGTAGTAGGAGTTTGAGGCTCTGGACCTCTCAGATATTCAAGTCTTTAACTTAGTGGTGATGGGTGATTTTCTCATGTACTTTTTGAACAATCTCACATTTCAAAGTTTAAGTAGATCTGTAGAAGAACTAACAGAATTATATTTCTATTTGGTTAACACTGTTAGTGAAAAACATACAAATGTGCCCTGGTCTAGGTTACTCGAAGGCCATATCTTCACCAGGCCAGTGATTCAGTTTTAAACCTCAGCAGCCACCAGTTTGGCCAAGTGGTCTGCACCAGTGAAATGAAACACAGTTTTTGAGGGCTAAGAGAGAGAGACCTCAAACTGCAGTGTAGAAGTATGTTGAAACCACTTTCATTTGTGGACACAAAGTGGTAAGGAAGTTTTATCTGACCCAACCTGATAAGCCTGTGTAGAAATGGACTTCCAGAAGGAGTCCTGGAGTGTCAGTTGGGTGGGACCCTGGAGCTCTTGTGGTTCAACCCCCTCATTTACAAATAAGGAAAGGGAAGCATATGGCTGGTTTACAACCAGTCTCCTGCCCCCAGTCTAGGCTTTTCCCACTGCCCCCTCCCTTGAATCTCACTTATTGGAATCAGAGATTCTTACACATGGGACTTATAGATGAACATTGGAGTTTTTATTGGATTCCGAAAGAGAAAAGAGTTGGGCATGTCTAGCTCAAATTTAGATCTAGATAGTCCCTGAATGCATGGGCTAGTGAGCAAATTAAACCAGCAGTCACTGTGCTGACACATGACTCAAATCAAACTGGGGCTTTCATTCCATCACAGATCCATACTGTGTTCTTCACTCAGTGGATTTAAGAGGGGATGGTCAGAGTGGAAGAGAGGCATGAAGAAAAACCCTTCTGAACCAGTTAACCAGCAGCAGGTTTTCAAAAACTAGAATCGAGATAGGAGTTCTGCAATATGAAATGAGCACATTCTTTTGATAAGATATTTTTGTTCATTCTTTTGTACCACTGTTTGTGCCTGACTCCCAGACTGATTTGTATTTTTTATATACAACTAGAAGAAAGTCACAAGATTGCCTTCTGCTGTGTGCAGTTTCCACACTGAATCTGTTGCAGGAAACTAGTCACTAGTAAATGTTCCTTACTGAGTGTATGTGTGATAAATTGTCCCATAATTAGGATATATCTTATTCCTGTTAATATGTCCTGAGAAATTTCCATCTGCTTATGTTTAGTGGGTATCAAGAATTTTCAGTGTGATTTTCCTTCTTGGGGTCCCTCCACTTGGATGGCCTCTCCCTCCCCAGCTAGCGGAGGGAAGCAGTCTGGACCAAGAAGGGAATTAGGTGATCTATGGTGGGGGCTTTGTTAGAATAAAGCTTTACAGAATCACCTTTTTCACCCCTACAACCACAGTCTGGCCATGTGCTCACACCACTGCCAAGTGTGGGCTGTTGGTGCACATTTGCCCCCTGTGGTGGGTTCTCAGCCCATCAGGAGGTGTTGGGTGGATTTAATGGCAGGCAGGAACTTCTTTACAATGAGTTGATAATTGCTTTATAATTCCTTGGTAATGACAGCTCAGGGAGGGTGAAGGTCACGATTGGGAGACTTGAATTGTTACTGGATGTGGGGATGTTTCACTGCTCTTAACTTGCTCAAGGTGGGGCAAGTTCCAGGAACTTGAACTAAAAATATGTTTAAGCCTTTTTTTTTCCTCTCCTAAAGTCTTCATATATATAGACAGAACTGTGGTTTTTGGCATGTCGCGTAGACATATTTGTTTCTATAGGAAATGCTTGCACGTGGCACTGGGTTGGGCGAGTCAGGCTCTCTGAGCTGCAGACTTCCCCATCGTCCACCCTGCCCGGCATCGCGTGGCTGTCCTTTAGCACAGCTCTAGGTTGGTTCTCTGCACAAAGCCTTCGGTGGTTCCCTCTGTCCGCCCTCCAGCTCAACTCACCAGAATCAGGAATTTTTTCTTTTTGGAAATCAAGAATTTGGCCTTACATACTACTCACGAGCACCCCCGTACCAGCCCAACTTGACTTGTTCTTCCTGCCTCTGTGCCTTCTCAGTCTCTCCTCCCCTTCACCCCTTCCAAACTTTACTCCTAAGGTGCGTAAGTGCCATCTTCATAGACTCCTCCTTGTTCATTTCAGCCGACTGGAGTGCTGTGTGTACATACTGACCTCGCTTGAGCTCTGGTTAGTATGAACTCCTTAAAAGCAGGGACCGTTACTCTCATGTCTATCCTCTGGGGCATCCCCAGGAATAGACATTCAGATGCTTACAGCCTGTTGAGTGGGAGGCAGAGGGAACCAACCGTTGGAGTAGAGAGGGTAGACTTAGAGAAAACATTCCAGGCATTTGGAGACAGCTAAAAACTATCCATGCTGATTTTCATAATTTTGAAGTTTCTAACTGAATTGTTAAAATTGCCTTTCCTTTGTTCTGTACGTCTACCAACCGTGGGTCATTAGTTGAGGTGTAAAGACTTAAGTCCGAAGGATCTGAGGAGCCATGGCAAACCACAGTAAAGACGTGATTTGGAAAACAACACAAACTAGATATTTGTAACGATGCCACTCATTAACTTTTATTTCTGTAGCGGAATCATTTTTTTCTATGTGTGGTATTAATACATATGTGCTTCAGTAGTGGAAAAACTTGAAAATTCCAAAATCCTTACTTCCCTTTTTGAGAGGCTGGTTAAGTAGGGTGTGTACGGGTGTGTGCGGGTGCAGTTGTGTGTGTGTGAGTGTGATGTATTTATTACATTATTTTGAAAGAGTAATATTCTGTTATGTGGATGTATATTAGGTACAGCCAAATCGGATGTTTCCATTTGGCGAGGAAGGTAGGATTTCTGAAACTCAGGCCTTAACCAGTGGGTTGGAAGACAAGACCAATTGAAGCTTTATGAAATGTGTATTTTTGTTGCTCCTGTTGTTTCCGTCTTGGGTTCATTGTCTCATTCTTTTAATAATTTTTAAAATTTTGTGCTTAAAAGTTTATTTTGCTTAATTATGAAGTAGATGTGCATGTTTACATTTATGTAAAATATTTGCTGTGTAAAGTTTTTTTGGTTTATTCTCTTAAAAGATCATTATATTTAAGTAAAAATTAAAGTCAGCAATACACTTCCTGTCTTGATGGATTTTGTTTTCTAACTGGAAATCAATGAAAAATATAGGATTCTTTTAGGAATCGTTTGTGCTTAACTTTGATTATCTAAATTGATTCCTTCTTAGTTTGGTGTTATGTTTATTAGGACATGCACCTCATTTTTAAATGGTGTATTAAGTTCAAAACTAAAGGATGACTTTAGCCAGCCACATGGCATTTGAGGCCATTTTCCTTGGTCTGGAAAGGCAGGCTTGGCTTTGAGTCTGAGAACCACACAAAGGTTAAATCGAATTCTTAGGCACATCTTAGTCCTTTTAGCTCACCAATCTCCTTCACCGAGAGTGCCATGCCACACCTCTGACCCCCGATTGACACTTGATGGCCGGAAGTGATCCTGCCTCCTCCTATTCCACACCCCTGATCAGCAATGCCCACATCTGTCTTGTGGTCTTGGCTCCCTTGATAGACTGTAAACCCCTAGGTGCTGTAACTATATTCCGTTTTAATTCTTTGGTGTCTTTCCCCTAATGGGTGCTCAATAAATTTGGACTGAATACAATTACACGTTAAAAGATCTAGGCCAAGAATCCTCTGCTGCTTATTCTGCTGCTTATTCCCATTTCTCCAGGTGGAAATAAGAGACTGAAACCAGGACTCTCAGTGAGGAAGTGGTGGTATACATTCATCACGTAAGAGTTTAAGGTTCAGTTAACTGCTGCCACTACAATGACATACAACAAACCATCTCCAAACCCAATATCTTACAATGATAAGCATTTATTTTGCTCACAAGTCTGGTCTGGTGATTTAAACTGGGCATAGCTAGACAGTTCTGATCTTGATTGGGCTCCTTCATATAACTGGCAGTTGAGAGATTCAGCTGATCTAGGATGGCCTTGGCCAGCAAAACAGGCCACACAGGCAGGTTGGCCACCTAGCATGGGCATGTTGTCATGCAAGGCAGAGATGCTAGAATGAGAATAAACAACTATCTCTCACAATTGCTAACAAACAATGACATGTTTGTCATTGGCCAAAGCAGAGCACAGGCCAAGTTCGAATCAAGGGGTGAGAAAATACACTCCACCAGTTGACGGGAGGAATTGCAAAGGTCATTGGAAAAGTATAGACACAGGGAGGTGTGAAAGTTTGAGGAATTATTGCAATCAATCTTTCACCTCAACATATCCCATGTCTCCACCACGGTTGAGGACATTGGGCCATAAAACCACTAAGTCCCCTCCCAGCTTTGGCTTTTCTCCTGGCCAGATAAGTCCCCAGTGGGAGTTAAGATATTTCTGTTTATGGCTCCTGCAGAGGGCACCAAACCCAAGTCAACGGCTTCTCTAGGTCTAGCACTTCCCTCTTTATTCACTGTGTGTAGTTAGCTCCCTTCCCATCCTTTCTAACCTAGATCAGTGGTATTCTAGCTATCTGGTACTAAGTAATACTACCCCAAAACTCAGTAGCTTAAAACAATTTTATCTAATGGAATCTGTTTGTTAGGAATTAGGACAGAACTTGGTTGAGCAATTCAGCCCTTGTAGCTTCAGCTAGGTCACTCGGTGGTACTCAGTTGGCAGATGGGCAGGACTGGAAGTCCAGGCTGACTTCACTCACATGTCTGGTACCATGGTGGGGATGGCTGAAGTAGGCGCATTTGGGAACACCAACCAGAGAACTTACATAGCCTTGCTAGCACAGCGTCTCAGGGTAGTCGGTCTCAACGTGATGGCTGCCTCCCCCTAGAATGTTGTGTTCTGAGGAGCTGCATAGCCTTTTATGACCTTTTATGACCTCGCCTGGGAAGTCATCCAGCATCATCTCCACAGTATTCTACAGGTCCAAGCAGTCAAAAGCCCACTTCGATTCAAAAGGAAGGGACCTGGACTCCACCTGTTGAATAGAATTCCTTGGGACTTTGTTAAAAATGCAAATTCTCAGGCCCCACCCCAGGCCTGCTGAATCAGAAACTCTGGGCTGGGACGCAATAATCTTTTTCATAAGCCCTCTGGTCATTCTGATGAGCCTTCATTGAGAACCACTGCCCCAAGGAAGACTGGTGAGCCTCAAGTGATGACCCATGCATGACCAGGATGACTGCCTTCAAGTTCCCATCCCAGGTGTTAGATTCAGTGTAACCTGGGGCAGGACATGCAGTGGAGAGTGGTACTGTTTACAGGTTGAAACATCAAAGATAGAAAAATTCATCATTGTCCTTGAAGAAATTACAGGGGCCAAAATAACCATAAATGAAATTCTCTTGAGAGACTACTAGTAGTGTCTCTGCAGCAGAATTTCAGTGTTCCATAGGCATCCTGGGACAGACACACCGGTCATCCTAATAAGAGGCATGGAAGGTACATATGGGTCAAATAGCCTAAGACTCTAAACCTTATTATAATTAATAAGCCAACCTCTGGCCAGTGACTTTTACTGAGTTTCTATAAAAGGAGTTGGGCAAAGGGGAACAGAAAGCAGGGGAAATACCCAATTTCTGCCTTTAGTAAGATTGCTTCTTGTAGACTTGTCTGACTGAAAGTCAACTACCTGGGGCTGCAAATAACTCAGGTGAACCCCCGAGAGAAAACCCTCTCATAGAGGGAATGGGAGTTATTTTCCTCAGGGGGGGTTGCATGAGGTAGAGTGGGGAGTCCTTAACACATTACTCGTGTGTGCTTTGAAACCCTCTCAGAATGGTTACAAATGAAGATGAGGGAGAATAGATGACACTTCTGGAACTTCTGAGTGGTAACTGGGTGCTCAAGTGTAGTGCTCTTGGTGAATCACCAAGGTTCCTCACCTGCAAGTCATGGTTACAAACTGAAGATCTGGGTTTCATTGTAAATTTACGCTGGTTCACACCACTATAGGGGAAAGGTGGGGCAGACAACTCAAGTATAACAGTCACTGGGCCATAGGCTGGCCCAGAAATTATAATGATGTTTGAAGGTTCTTAAGCAATTTTACTCGCATGTGCCCTCTCTGCCCTTATTAGACTGGTAGATGGCCAGTGTCCCATCTGTCCCAGTATGCTCGCAGCTACCATCTGTCCAACCACTGGTTTCTAAGTATGCGTTACCAGGCTTCCTTCAAAGACAACTTTGCTTACAAATTTGTCACTCAAACAGCTTTGCCCATCCCCACACTTCCCTGGTTATGGTAAGAGCTTCTGGGTTGACCTAGAGCGTCCTGGCCACAGGTGGATCCTTGCGATTGGAAACAAACCCGTTCAGACTGAGCGCATATGACTCAGCCCTGTGCCCTGCCATTCATCAGACTACCTGAGCAGACACTCACATGAAGCCAGCAGCAAAGTTAATAGGAAGTGATCTTTCTCCCAGAGTCCCCACCTCAGCTTGAAAGGGTCATAATCATTCCTTTGAGCGACCACGCTTTCTAATGACAGCCCCATTGTTACTCCTGCCACCGGAACAAAAATCGCTGTGAAACTTCATCACGGGCTGTCAAAACGTTGCTGTTTGCAAGCCTATCGGTAAGAATGGAGTGCCCCATTCTTGCCTGGAAAACCTAAACCGTGTGCCACTTTGACGCAGAGAAGCAGTTTCAATTTCCATCCTCGATGCAGAACTTCTGAAAGGGTTTTCCAGGCATGACATTCCACGTTTTTCTTAACTGGTCCACTTCCCAGTCCAGGCTTGTTGCTGGCCCCTTTATGCACAGCTTTGTACCTGTCCCAACACTGCTTCATACACTTTCTTCTTAGTCTCCCTCCCTCCCCAGATCCTATCATGCTCTCATCTTTCTGGGTTTGATGAGGTGCCCCATTGTGCCTCTGGTGTTTGGTCTCCCTACTACCGACCAGCCAGTAAACCTAATTTGGGTGGTCATCCCTGGTGGTATTTATTTATCAAATGGGCTACCGTGCAGCAGAGTTTGAGAACCACTGCTTTTCTCCACTGCTTTGCAGTAAAGGCTGTGCTCCAAACTGCTGTCAAAAGTGAACTCATGTAACTGGCCTCAAACGGGGAAGAAAAACACCCCAGGTCCCCAAAGATGTGATTGATTTGGACCGAGCTACTAAATAATAATGACACATAAAACCTAACACTTCCTAAACAGTTTCTAGGTGTCAGAAATTTTCACCATATTTTCGCTAAAATCCAACCCAACCCTGAAATAGGATGCTATTATTCCCAGTCTATTGATGGGAAAATAGAGACTTGGGGGAGTTAAGCTAACTATGCAGGATAGTGAAACAGATTCATGCCCTCCATGGTGTGAGGCCCAGGACAGGGACCCTCTCTGGTGGGGCTGGGTTAGCAAGCCTAGGCTTTGTGACCTTGGGCAAGTTCCTTCACCTCTCTGAACCTGTTTCCTCCCCTCTCCCGAAGGGAGCGGGACTGTTTCCAAATTCTAGAATCCTTTGCAGGGTCTGGGAAGAGAATTTGAATTCAGACCCCTCATTCCATCCAGCAATGCTGGACACTAGCCCCAAACCCCCAGAGAAGAGAGAGCCACGATTGGGGAAAAGAGCTGTCTTTATTTCTTGATGTCCCACCCAGAGATCCCAGTATGAAGGTGGTGACTCTACACGGGAGCAGATCACCCCAGGGCTTGCAGTAGAGGCTGAGGAAACCAAGCTGGCCAACGTGCCCATCTCTGAAGACACCACCTTCGGGTTGACCCCGTCTGCTCTAGACCACCAGCATGATGGCCAGCTGGGCCAGAGGCTCCTGTCTGTTGAGTCCCCAGGACTTAGCCAAATTAAATAGCTTTGTACGAAAGTCCAGGAGGTTCCCTTCATCTGGTAACGAATGGGCAAGCCCCACTCGAGGTCTGCTGTGGGGAAGACGTCTTTCTAAAACAAAGCCAAGGTTCACTCAGGAAAGATGGTGATGAAAGGCAGCTCACAGACATGCAGGACAATGACCCTGTAGACACGTGGGGGGCTCGGTGTACAGACGGGAGGACCAGGCTGCGCACTACGGAGACACAGGGAGGCCTCAGGGTGCTCAGGAGTCAGCAGGCAGCCATGAGCTGGAGCTCAGGACAGGAACTGTCTCTGCCTAAAGTGGTGGGGTCCCAAACGGGACACCCAGGGTGGGGCTCTCCTCAAGGCTGAGGACAGCCTGCCCAGGTGTGGACTCAGGTCACTTAGCCAGACTTTCCCGAATAAGAGATGGGCGAGAGGCATTCAAGAGACGGGGAGGCCTAAGTGCAGAGAGCCACAAGGTCAAGGTGGTGCCTGGGATGGTGAAACCATGAGAGCTGTCCCTTTGGGAAATGGTCAAGAAGTGGAGGCCACTCATCTGCTATCATTCCCGTGGCAGGCACCACAGCTGAGCCTCCACCCAATTCCTGAGGCAGAGTAAGGGTTTGGTGGCTTTCTCGGAACTTCTTCACAGTTGGGTCTCTTGTTGGGGGATGTCCACACGGGGCTGTGCTGGGCTGTGGCCAGTTGAGGGGACCCTCAGGGGGGTCCAGAGCGGTGAACCACTACGAGAGAACGGACCCACTTCCCCGCTGTGTGGTTCACAGGCCTGGAGAGACCTGGCAGCCGGCCATCCTGGTGAAAATGCCACGTTTCTGGAGGTCAGAGGGGTGGAGAAGCCTTAGCCCAGACGCCCCAAACAGGATGAGGACAAACAGTCTGCAGGTCCATGTGTGTGTAACAGTGCTGAGCCAGTCCACGGCCTGGGAGGGCAACACGCGGGAGGAGGACAGGCTCTGGAGGTCAGCTGCTGGCCCAAACTGAGCGATGGGTCACAGTCCCCAGGCTGGGCGTGTGGGAGGTTGTCCAGGATTTTGGACTAAGACAGGATGCACTGGTCCTAAGTTCTTCCGGTTGGACTGAATTAAAAGCACATCGTAGCCGCGCAAGTTTGTCCTCGTCTTGGTTGCAGGAAGGCGATGGAAACCGGACCAGGACCGTGCGAGGCCAGTGTCATGAGGGTGGAGAAGCGGCCGCAGGCAGGTGAGAGGCAGCCCGCCGCCTCCTGGCGCGCTCAGGTGAAGTAGCGGCAGGGCGTGGAGTCGATGTAGCAGTACGGGGTGCACTGCAGGTCCCCGTACGACCTGAGGAGGCAGACGCGTGTCAGGGCGGCCTGGGGAAGTGGGCAGGGCCGTGGGAAGTGTCCGGCCTAGCCCTCGGGACAAAGCCACCTCATCAAACAGCAGCCACTGCTGCCACCTTACTAAGGGCCAAGCGTTCTGTAGACTCTGGTCATTCTTGTTCGGGGGGAGGGGCTTGGGCAGTTGAGTCCAGGCCCCTGAGCTCAGCTGAGGAAGCTGGGTAAAGGGGTTGGTAGTCTTGTCTGTGACACAGCCTCTCTGAGAGAATCACCCTCGTGTCAAGGCCTGAAATGTCTCCAGCTCCGTCCATCAGGTCGTGCTGCACTGACCCAAATGTCCTGCTGCTGTACAATCCAGTATGGCAGCCATTGGCCACATGTGGCTGCTGAGCTCTTGAAATAAGGTTAGTATGACTGACAAAGTAGATTTTAAGTTTTATTTAATTTTAGTTAGTTTAAATTTAAATAGCCACACGTGGCTGTGGGCTACCATAGTGGACAGCGCAGTCTATACCTCTGTAAGCCCAAGTCCTAATGCCCAGACGGTGGGTTATGCATTGTACTTAGGTTCTGGAGTTCAGGCGAGTAACCACAGTGAGCCAGTGGGCAAGCCCTGGGCCCGATGCGAGCCTGTGCTTGTGAGTGATTGTGTACTCTCAGCTGTCTCCATGGAGCCATTATCCAGCTCAGACCTCTCGCCAGCTCTCTGGCAGGTGCCTGTTAGGAGGCCTCCTCACTGCAGAGAGGGGCAGTGCATGCACTAGATGTCGTGGGGGCCTGGCTAAGCCCAGAGTGCCCACAGCCTTGGGGTGACAACAGATCTGTAATCCCCCCAGCCTGGTTTGAGGTGTTGATATGCATTTGGTGAGTGGGTTTTAAAAAGACACTCCCTTCCCCCACCTAGAAGAAAGAGATGAGAGGGGGCAATAGAGAGACAGGCCTGGTGTCTGTTCCCCAGCCCTGCCAAGGGCCTGGGTCCAAACCTATCGGAGGAAGAACTCTGGAAGCAAAGGCTGAAGAGACTGAACCTCTGAGGGACTGAGGAGGGGTGACTAGGGTGGGGGAAGAGCCTCCCCATCCGCCCTAGAATACTACGCAACTCTGGTTCTGGAGGATTAGGGGGAGCATGGTGCCACTTTACGTCTTGAAAAGAGCCTGGGCATGGAATGAGCGCCTCACAGGCCAGTGGCCCTCAGTTGGCTTAGGAGACGTCCAGGTAGAGGCCAGAACATTGGAATGTCTATCCTAAGCAATGTGAACCTCCCACTGAAGGGTCTCAGAAGTAACTAGAGGGCTCCTTGAAGGGAATACTAAGTTCTTAGAGTTTTCTGGAAGAAGCCTCAAGCCAGCAAAACTAGATATTAATTCTGTTGTGGTCTCACTGGTACCCGCAGGCCTGCCCAGAAGTAGGGGGTTGTTCCAGAGAGTGCAAGTTATACAGATGCTTAGATTCTTTGAAACGCCCTGATGCCTCCACCCTCCGCTGGGCTTTTCTCCCAGGCCCACAGCCCAGAATACTAATGTGGTCACGGCAGCCACCAGGGATGCGAGCTGCTCATGTGGGGCAGCCGCTAAGCTTACAGACTGCTGACCCCCCGGGGCCCAGGATGCAGCTGGTGACTGTGTCGGTCCCAGCTTGTCCTCGGTGGCATGCAGGCTGCCCCAGAAGGACCCATGGTGGTTACGGTTTTACTGCCTGTCTCCCCTGGGTGAGCAGGATCATGTGTAATTTGTTACCATACCTCAGTGTCTGGAAAGTACCAAGTACATTAAGAGGCACTCAAAAGTGTTTGTAAAAGAAAGAAGAGGAAGAACAAGGGAGGGTGGCAGGTAGGAAGGAAGGGGTGTTATGAGAGCACGTGACGCCCTCCCTACCCAGGGAGATAGGTCTCGCACGTCAGGTGGCCAAAATCAGAGCCGTCACAGTCCTCCACGCCCTTGTGCTGGTGACCATCTCCACAGTATGCTCGGTGACAGCCTGAGGGGACACAAGGAGGTACAGGACTAAGAAAGGGCCGGGGCAGGACAGGCTTGCCAGCCTGGGCTGGGCCCCACTCACCTAAAAGGACTTTCTTTACTAAGGCTCTATCTGGTAAAATCGTGGCCTAAAGCAGCCACCCAGAGCATGAGCCCTTTTAAATGGACTTCAATAAAGCCTCCTGTGCATCCAGGAACCACCCCCAGACCCCGAATCCCACACTGGAGAACAGGGAGACTCAGGCTCCAGCTCAGTCCTGCCACTTGTTAGCCAAGCGTCCAAGAGCAGCCACTTGGCTTCCTGAAGCTTCAGTGTCCTTATCTCAAACCTGGCACGTGGACACCACCTCCCCCTCACAGGACCACTGTGGGCTTCTGGGAGGTGAGGGTCAGGAGACTGAGCGTGGGCACAAGTGATGGCCTGTGTCAGGCCCCATTTGTTCCTTCTTGCTACGTGATCTCCTTTTTGACAGTGTCTGCAGCAGGGGCAGAAAGGACTCCAGGAAAAGCCAGCATCCTGGGGATCGCCATCCCGGGAACTATCACAGAAATGCAGCTTCTCACCCCCACCCCCACCCCCACCCCTGTGCACACCTTCCTCACCACACTGTCACCCTTCCCTTGAGCTTCTTGCAGGCAAGGAACTCAACTTTGTATCTACAAATCCCTAGCCCCGAGGAGAGTCTAGCAGACCCAGACAATACATACACATGTTAGTTCACAGAATCCCTAAAGACTTAAGTGGTCAGTACTGCTCTACCCATTTTTCAGTTGAGAAAAGTGAGGCTTGGGGCTCTCACTTCCCCATCACCCCACTCACTGAGTAGCTTCTCTGGTCTGGGGGTGGGCTGGTGGCTCTTCGGGCTTGCATTTGAACACTGTTCTGTCTGACTCCAAAGCCTGTGCTTTCCACTTCACCTTCTACTTTTGTTACCTGATTTATTTTAAAAAAGCAAAGCAAACCCTCCGGTGCTAGGCTGCCTGTCCATCTTAGTAGCATCCCGTAAGCCTGAAGGCAGGTCTGGCCAGCCCACTGCCCCCAAAAAGGGTCTTTCTAGTAGAGCTCAATCTAGTAAAAGAGTTCTGATTTGAATGCGTGGCTTCCCTCTTCTGCGCCACCCTTATCTTTTGACAAAGAATATGAATTGGTATATAGATTTTGCCAAGAAGTAGGATTCAGAAAAAAGCTCAGGGCTGGTGGCTTCTCTGAGGACAAAGTCCTTGACACCAACACCCACTGGCATGCTTAGATGGTAGAAGTTAACATTTGCCCTGAACGGGGAAGGTTGTCCCCACAACAGCACAAGTACATCAGCCCTCTGGTTCTAAAATTGTCCCAAACCACCACAGCTGGTGTCTAGGGCTTGCCCTGACCCCCACCAGAGGGCTCTCCTAGGCTGGGCCCCACTCACCGATGCAATCGTCACCCACATCACTGTTCCCATCGTCACACTCCTCCCCAGGCTGTAGGACCCCGTCCCCACAGGAGCCGCGGTAGTCTACGGTGTAGTCCACAGGATAGAAAGGGGTCAGCTGGTCAAAGAAATACACCACAGTTACCAGGGACAGCGTGCCAGGCAGGGCAGTCATTGACACTGGGGACAGAGGCTCTGAGTCCAGGGGGCAGTGCCACGGGGCAGCCCCTGGTTTCCTCCTGAGTGGGAAAGACATTCCTTTCCCGTTGCCTAAAGCTCTGTAGTTGGCGGGAAGTCTGGGCCAGATCAGTCGGTGGCAGGGACCTGAGACTATCTGTATCCTTGGCTCAGAGAGGAGATTCTATGTGGGGAGTAGGGGCGTGGAGAATTGCTCAGAAATAGAGAGAAGGACGCTCGGCTCTTCCATGGAAAGACTGCAAAAGGCTCTGACTCGGCCTAACCGTTGGCCTTTCCTACCTTTAATGACGTGTCCCTTTCCTGGGTGGGGTATGTCCTGAGTGCACGCCTCGGGGTACCTGGATGGGGAGCCAGCCAAGGCTGTCCTTGAAGTACAGAGATCTCTGGTCTCTGCGGAAGGCAATGGCGTTTTGGGTGTTCAGCCTCTCAAGCTCCTCCTGGTTGTTGACCACAAAAATCTGCCAGAGAACACACTGGTGAGGTGTTCAGAAAAACACCGATACCGGGGGCAGGGGGAAAGTTGGAGGGAGACACAGAATCGCCCTCCTTGGGCTGTTCACAGTGGGAAGAGGGATCTGCATGTTACGTTCTAGCGTTCCTCCAGAAGGGGGAAGGCATGCCTTGGTTCCCACATCTTTTTAATTCACTTCCTGATGTCTAAATTCGAAGTAAAAATAGCCGCCATAATTTAAAAAATGTTAAACATTTCAATTGTTCCCAAGACTTAAGGAGAAAGGTGATGTCACCTGAGCAAGTCATTCAACACCTAGAAATGATTCCTAACAAAATTCTTCTACTCAAAGATGTTCATCACAGTGTTGCTTGCATTAGTGAAAAGCTTGGGAGCAAGCACTTTATAAACAACGCACAGGAGGGCACCGGGTGAATAAGCCACAGCACAGCCACATGATGGACGGAAGCGTGTGCACTGAGTCAGACGACGTGTATGATGAACTGATGACCAGGCTTTACTTGAAAATAATCCAAGGGGGGTGGGCAGCAGTAAGAAGGCATAAAGAGGAAACGAGATACGCCACGAGTTGTTAATTATTAAGTTTGGGTAAAGGGTTCGTGGAGGTTCATTAAGCTATTTGTTTTGCTTTTGTATTTATTTGAAATTTTCAATGTGTGTGTGTGTGTGTGTGTGTGTGTGTGTGTGTGTGTGTGTGTGTTGCATAAAAAGACAAAAACAAAATACTCCAAAATGGACCCACAACCAAATGGACAGTTTGGGTTTCTTTTTGGATATTTCCCCTATTTTCCAATTTCTTATAAGTGTGTCCCCAGGAAATGGGGGAAATAAGTTTTACTAAATACGTACATACAATACAAAATAAGATTTGCTCTCAAAAAGCCCCGAGAGGATCAAATGTTGTCCTGATGGACAACACCCCAGATTTCACCCAGGAGAACCTTACCGCAGGAACGCGCGAGGAGCTGGGCCCATACACGGACTCCCCGTAAGCAGGGTTATTCACATTCATGGGCGTTCCACAGAGACATCTTCCAGGAGGCCCGGGAAATCCTCTTTCCCCTTTGGGTCCCATTACAAGTTGTCCTAGGAAGCAACAGACTGCTGTGTCACTAGCGCCAAGGAAGAGAAAACCAAACAGCCCAGAGAAAGGTGAGAGACCTTCACAGCAGGAAGAAGGTTAAGTCCCCAGTATTTCAGGGCAGGCCTGGGCCAGAGGTTCAGAGAGATGCTTTGGAGCCAAGAAGTGGAAGAGGTGATATTCTGTGTGGGCCCCTGAACCATGCTGGGTGTGGCAACACCTTTCCCAAGCCCCCTCCGCCCTTCCCTCTGTCTATGCTTTGGAGACTAGACAAACAGGCACTCCACTTCCCAGACTCTGTTGCATCTGAAGGTGACCAGGTGCCACGGTGTTGGCCAAAGCAGGGTCTGTGGTGGGAAAAGGGTGGGCATCTGGGACACTCTATCCTGATAAGGGCGAAGCATAGCTGGGGGAAAGCATAGCTGGGGGAAGGCATAGCTTCCCCCTTCTTCCTGCCTTGGAGACAGAGAAGATGTCTGGTGCTGCAGCAGCCACATGGCGCACATAAAGTAAGAAGGATGAGAAGAGAAGCCAACATAAGGGAAAAACCAGGGGCTCATGGGGCCTGGAACCCTGATTGTGACATTTACAGGCTAACCCGAAGCTGGCTACTGGCCACGTCTGGGCTTCCCTGTTGTATGAAAAGAACAACCCTGTTTGTCTAGACCATTATCAACAGGGGACTTCTGGCAGATCATCAAACTGCTGACTGACCACTTTTACTGTTTCTTATTTATATTCTTCTTATCCATAGGATCTTTACAAAAGATAATGTCTGAGTGTGTGTTCCCCTGATTTCTTCTGAAATTAAATGGAACAATAAAAAATGCTCGGCCCACTTACTCTTCCCTGGTGCTGAGGGAAGGGTGTCTTGAAAAGACATGGTCAGGAAACGTACTCCCTGCAACGTGAGATACTGCTAGGGTAGTAGTCCCCACCTCGACTTTTAAAGGCCCTGACGCCCAGGCCACACCCAGACCCATTCCGTCAGGACTGCCGAGAACAGAACCCGGGCAACCACACTTAAAAGCTCTCAAGACGACGATTCCAACGTGCTCCCAGGCTGAGAACTGCTGGTAATGTGGAAATAATTTTTGCACACGCCATTCCCCCAACAGATCGCTCTCCTCTTCACTCTCCATCCCTCCTCCCCAGGTCTCCCCCTCCCCCACCTCCTGACCTGCGTTCAAACACTGCCTTCTCAGGGAAGCCTTTGTGAATCCTCACACCCTGTTATGTTCACCTCCGATACAATTTCATGCCTTTTCTTCAAGGTACTTATCTGTTCATGATTGTATATATTACAAGATTCTTTGATCTCCCCTCATGAGTGCAGGGTTGGTGCCTGTTTTCATTCAGTAGGACTCAACACACAGTAGAGGAATTGTAGTTGCTTGATGACTGACTGACTGACTGAATGAATGAATGAATCAATCAATCAATCAATTAATGCAGACTAACTGGAAAGGAAAGATCTTCAGAAAATGCTAAAAGTCACACTCTGGTTGGCAGAAGAGTGCTACAGAAAGCGCCATTCGACTAAGAGAGAGGAAAGATAGGAACTGAAAAATGAAATAAGTGCCCCTCCTTCAGGGAAAATAAGGGAGAGTCTGGAGACCAGCCAGTCATTGCTTTCAGGTTGTAAAACACGCAAGGCAGCCAGCAATGGGGTGCACAGTTTGCAGTCCCCAGAAGGGCAAGACATAAAATGACCCCAGAGGAGAGGTCTGGTCAGGAGCCCAGGGAAACAGCTGTAGCTGGAGGAGGAGACCCCAGTGGGAAGACCCCCACCCCATAAGCCTTTGTTAGCTAGTGGACAGGTATGTCCAAGATCAGGAAGCTGGTGGCATGAGGGGAAGGGAGGCTTGCCAACATCTTACACCAGGTAGTGGCTGCTTGTTCTAATAAGAAATATGAATATGATCTGTAGGGAGAGCTCCAGTCTCATATTCTGATATTTTCGGCAGAGCCCAGACAGGCAGAGACTCCACCAGCCCAGGAATATTCTGGGTAATTAAGAACCTAGGGAAATTGAGGTAGGCATGCTCTATAAACCAAGGACATGAGAGTGGCATGGGAGCAGACTTCCGGCAGGTTCTGTGACCCCAGCAACTCCTCCGGAACCGTGGCCTCAGAGCGATTCGGGGGTTTGTCCATTACCCAGCTAATTTGTACTGAGGCTAAGATTTGAATTCATGTTTGACCTAACACTATGCTGTTGAAAAGGCAAATATCCAAGAATATTGATGCTCGAAGGAAGCTGGCAATTCCCAGGTACCATACTGATTCACTTATACCCTGTCTGGGTGCAGGAAAAACTCAGCCAAATTTGTAATTTGGTTATTGCAAATTACATCCTAAAAGCATTTTGCCTTTATTCTCTCCCTTACCCCAGCTCCACCTCCCCCCGGCACCATTCCATCTCATGCCACTATCCAGAGGTAGCCTCTTGATAAGATGATAGGATGCGGTAGGGAGGCTTCTTCCAGCCACCACTGCGGCTTCCCTGCCGCTTCCTCCCAGCTGTCGGAGGGCCTCTGTTGCCCCTGCCTACCTCCTTCCAGGCCGCACTGAAAGACACAGCATCCTGAACTTCCCCACCTCGGTCTCTTGAAGCTGGTCCAGTGGGCCTAGCCTGTCCAGCACCCCTGCAGCCAAAGGAACTGCTCTCTATCTTTACCCATCACCACTGGTTGTTCCAAGTCTGAGAAGGATCTGGGAGAAGGCAGAGGAACCACGGAATAGTCTCCATATCACCCCCCAGGACCCACTTTGCCCCTGCAGAGGCTGCATGGCCAAGTGAGGAGGTCTGTGACCCAGGAGCCACAGACTGATTCAGCTGAGCCACTAGTCAGCTCTGTGACATTGGGGAAGTCACTTCTCTTTGAGGCTCAAAGTTCTCACCTATAAAGAAAGGGTTGGACCAGCCCAGGAGAGCTTAACCTGTGTTCTGCAGAGCCCTAGGGTATCCCCAGATGGATTTGGGGCAGGAGTTCTGAATCTCTGGGAAGTAATGTACAGAATCTTGGGTAGACCCATTTTATTTTTCCTGAGCATAGGTTTGAAACTTTTACTAGACTCTCAAAGGTGGCCTCAGGAATTGCTCTGAGGTCCTATTCCAACTCTCGATGATCATCCAACTGGTCCCAGGCACAGGGAAGGTCTTTTATAAACTCCTCCTTCCCCTTCTCTCCCTAACCCCCAAAACCTCTCCCAAAGAACAGGATTATTGACCCATTTTCTTCAGGCCTCTCATTCTGAGAGGCTCCCAGAAAGGAAGTGACTCAAAGAAAGACACAGGGAGGGGACATCAGTCCAAAAAGACGGTCAGTAACCTGCTTGCCTGCTGTGCAGGAAATAATCAGGTGGGACAGACTGAGAGCCAATGTAGCCCAGGGGGCACCTGCAGGGACCAGCCCCAGCCCTCACCCCGGCCAGGTGCCATGGAATGTGAAGCCAGCTCAGTCACAGACCCTGCCTCAAGGATTTGCATCTTGAAAGAAAATGGAACATACGTATGGAAAAGAGTTACCGGTGGAGGGGCCATAGCAGAAGGCAATGTGTGACTGGGGCCTCAAGGGAAGGAGACCCATCTGTTAGGGACAAAGGAAGGCCTTCCTGAAGAAAAGGCTTTGAAGGAAGGAAAGGCTTTCATCGAGTGGACCAGATGATGACAAGAATGCCATTTGGGCTACATGAACCCAGAGAGACTATGGGATTATGCGCCAGCTCTGCAGAGAGCAGGGCATCTGCTGGAGGACAGAGGGTGACATGGCTGGGATCTGGCAGAAGAAGGGATAGTGGAGGGGAATGGGACATGCGCATACTCAACTGAGTGAGAAGAAGCTGGAAGACCAGGAGGGAAAACAGGACTACACTGGCGCTACTAAAGGGATGCGGTTGCAATCCTCCAGAGACTGGTGAGGCAAATAGTGGGCGTCTGAGTGAGCTGCTGACAGTCTCTCCAGGCCCTGCCCTTCTCACCCAGCCCCAGGCCCAAGCAGGAAACTGAGATTCGGCTCAGATGGAGGCTGGCCTTCACAAATAGATGCTCGCAGTGAGACTATTAAGGTCTGAGTCTGCTGAGGACCACCTTACGCTTCCACGCGCCCGCCCCATCTCCTGGCTACTCCTCAGTTTTAGAGGCCCCTGCCACCCCAAGGGCCATGAGAGTCCCTTTCAAAGGCTTTTGCCCACGCTTCAGGCCATGCTCTCAGTGCCTGGATTTGGAATGGCAGGCATGCCAGAACCAAGGAGGACGAGGGCTAGGTAGGACCTCCAGCTGGATCATCCGGTCAACTCACGAGAATGGATTACGGGGCATGGACACGTAGACTGGGCTGCACCTCAAATCCAGTTCCCTTAACAAATAGAAATAGGTGTGACAAGATAACGTATTGGCATGCTAACGGATGTTTGTTCTCCCAGTATTCCCAGCAGGTAGCAAAAACTTTGTGCTTTCTTGTCCTTGCTAAAAACAGGTTCTATTCGAAAACTTCTGCCTTTTGTTCTCAGAAGAAAAAGCTCCTAAGAGGGGTGGCAGTGTATGAGGAGTATGAGAAGAGAGGCGGGGGCTAGAGGTTGGAAGAGGAGAAATCGCCCTGACCTGGAGAGAAGAGAGACCCGCAGGTACCCTGGAGAAGAGATAAGGTCTCAGAAGGATGGGTTGTGGGGAACTCCTTGGGAAGGGACCAGGACCCCCAGCCTTGGAAATGTCCTGATACCTAAGCATGGCATGAGGATGGTGGTCTCCAGGCACCCACAGACCACATGGTCTCGGACGACAGGCATTTCAGAGGTAAAGAGGGCGGAAAAAGGCTGGAGAGGCCTGCCCTGCTGTTTTTCTGCCATAACTCTTCAGGATCTTTGCCCAACTCTTTGTGGCAGTTGGAGAAGCAGAGAAAACCCCAAGTATGCCTGAAATTGAATTTTCCTGGCTTTCTGGAAGATTAAAATCTCACAGCCAGCTTTAATTTGGTCTAACAAAATTGACATTTCTTGATCATCCCATGATATGGTTGCAAATATATTTCCTTAAGCACGGGTCAGGGAGGCAGTGGGGGTGGAGTGCACTGTGGAATTTTTAAATGCTTTCATTTTCTTAAGAAAAAAATCAGAATAGTTTTGATTTCTTTTCTATAACCGAGGATGAAGACTCTTACACAGTCAGTAAACAGTCTTCTTGGATGTAGGGATGCTGTATTCATCCAAGTGTGCTATGAAAAGCCTGACTTTGAGCTGACAAAGGAACAAACCAAATAAAGGGCTTCGCCCATCAAATTAAACAAGGTAAAACAAGGCAGGAGTGTACCTATGCCCTCTTCAGTGATAGACATTGATTTCTTTTTATTTCCTCCTATTTTTGATGCAAATCCATAAGGAGTCTTTCATAACACTGTGTAAAATAGAAAAATTTGCAATGTCATCTTTACTTCCAGGCTTAAGAAGATTTCTTGGAACCATGAAACTTTTTTCTTAAAAGGGGTATTAGCTGATAAAATATGTGCCTGTTATTTTTCACTTAAAGTAAAAAGGACATCATCAGTCATTTTTTTTCTTCTCTATTTGTTCTCCAAAATGCTAAAAACAAAGCCAGAATGATGTTTATCTTTCTTTTTTTTTTTTCTTTTAATGTTCATCTTTCTTGTGTAAAAGTTGAATGAGCCAAATTGTGAAGAAATCATAAATATACCAAGGTGCCTCTGGTAGTTGCTAACTCAAAACACAAGGCAGACCTCTGCCGGCATCTCTTAATACCCTCTGTGGGGAGGCTGGCTGGGAGTGCAACACTGTAGGTCAAGAGAAGCATTATAGCTCTTACCTGCAGATGGGGAGCCTGGGGGGCCTGGGGGACCCTGTCGGCCAGGTTGACCAGAAGGCCCAGGCTTGCCTGGTGGGCCCATAACTCCACTATCTCCCTTCTGCCCCTGACAGAGAAAAAGGCAGAGCCTGTTATAATAGCATGACATAGCAAATTTCCTTCCCTGTTTATCTCTAAACCGAGGACTACCTCACATTTTGAAGTAAGGGACCAAGGCAGGATGCAGCCCCAGAGGCCTTGACTACCAAGCTCCTAAAAAGCTCAGGGCAAGTGACATTTGAGATAGTAATGGTTGCAAGTTTGCAGACATTACTTCTTGCTCTGTCCTAGAAATATGGCATATGACAATCTAGCCCACCCCGCTAACTGGGCAGAGGAGGAAACGGGCTCAGAAAAAAAAGCTGGAATTAATTAAGTCCTGCAGCATGGAGACAGTAGAGGTGGGCCTAGCATTCAGGGCCTCTGCCGGCTCATCAGGACCACTTTTATTTTACACAAGAGCTATTTCCACCCAATGGCTACCTGTAGCTCTCAGAAAAAAAAAAATCGATAGCATTTATCCTAGATCATAACTATACAATTATTTCATGGCCATTTCATCAACATCTCCTCATGAGACATAAGCTTCCTGCAGGCTGAATCTGACTGGTTCACCTCCCTTCCACAGATCAAAAGAGATAAGAGGAAGTAATTTTGTTTAGTCAAAGATTTGGGTTTTCGCCTTCGCCACAAGACCCTGGGTAACTCATGTCAATGCTTTGTGCCTCAGTCTTCTCATCTGTAAAATGGGGCAAGTACGCACACACCTTCATCTTCATGGGTTTGTCGTGAGGCTGACAAAGATCTCAGAGGGAAAAAAGGTGTTTGCACAGAACCAAGGGCTATGTGGGGCGAGCTGATTATCAGAGCAACTGGCTTGTTTTCATCTTTCTCACATGGTCAGAGAAATTCCGATTTCTTAAAAAGAGGCACAGCTGCAGCTGCAGTCATTCTACCTGGGCGTCCTGTCTGCTGCCAGCTCTAGGAAGGCCAAGAACAAAGACTTCTCCCTGGGGACTGCCCTTAGGAATGACCCCAGAAACCAAGACCTGTGGATTCTTCCCGTAATCAATTTGCTAATTGTTTGCTGTTGCCCCAGGATTAGCCAGCACAGTGATTGATGCCCAACATCTCCGGCCTGAATCCCCTTTCTACACCTGTGCCCACATGATGAAACATGATCTTCCCCAAGTCTCGGAAGCAGGCATGCTGTGCACTCCTTTCCAACCTCAGCAGTGACTTGTAACCTGCCACGTTGTCAACATGGCCCTGGAGGCTCTCTCGGGGATGTCCAAGGAGTTCTTAAACTCTCAATGTGGACTCAGGGGTCAGAGTTTGTTTCTAATTCCATCCTGACGGAGGGAGTCTTAAGCTTTCGCCCAAGCTGAAGCATTCCTTGAGGTAACCAAGATGGGTCCCAAAATGGCAAAGGAAGTCACACTGTCTTAATATAGCCACAGTTAAGGCTTGTTTTTCTAACAGCCATGGCAGCTGGCTGTGAGCACAGGAAGTGCCACAGCTTGAGGGAGCTGGAAATGGTCCTTGATTCTGACACCAGCAGTAATGGACTATTCTGCTTATCAGTCATCTACTCAGAGCAAGCCACGTCTCTATGAGCAGAAATCACTGCACAGGGCTTTCCAGGAAGGGTGTTCTTTTTTCTTTTATTGCCACAAAGTTTGGTGATCCCTCAAGCCGGTGGTCAGTCTCCTTAGCTGAAGATTTGTATAAGAAAGCCGAAAGTTGCTTTCCTAGGCCTGCCTGCAGCAAGTCCCAAAGCATGAAGGTAATGAGAGAAGATATGATGTGGGGAAAAGCTGGTCTCCACTCTCCAAGTTCTAACTCTGGCTTGGAAGCTGGCTCAGCTGAGGGGTCCTGGGCAGGTCACTCTAGTTCCCTGGTCCTCAGTTTTCTTGTGACTACACAAAGGAAATTGAATTGGACGGTCACTAAAATCCTTCTGGCTCTAAAGTCTTAATCTCCTGAAGTCCCTTCTGGATTTCTGATTCTAGGATTTGGATTGACTTACAGTAACCTCTAGAACTCAGCACCACTGGCCCAAATGGATACTTGGTATATAGGACCCTGTGCTAGGAATTAACTCATGACACAAAGAAAGTGCCATGGCAGGCTCCCAAGGCTAACAACTGAAGTATCTGCTGACTACAGGCACTGAAGGCTTGGAGCACACTCAGGTTGTTTATAACGTCTTGTAGAAAGGATGAACTAATTTCCTTCACTTCTCTGAGCTCTCGGACACGGTTCCTGTGTAGTTTTTAAAATTACTACAACTGAATCACTCATTCTCAGCAGGCTTCGGTCCTCACCAAGAAGAGACAAACACCGCTGAAGTAAAGAACGAGATGACAGAAGCAGACAGGCTTCTTGAAATCCAGAATAGAAAATTCTGGGTGGAAATCAGCAATAGGGGAGAAAATTATTTTTTAAAAGAATAAAAAAATTTTCTTTTTTGGAGTCTGGTTTTTGGGAAATTGGCACCTGTGACAGCACTGTGAATGCATGGCCATGCCACTCTGAAAATTAAACTGGAATTTTGTGACATCGAAAGTTATCGTGCAATCTGAATTATTCAGGTTGGAGTCCGTGTCATTCTGAATTTAAGTTCACTTGGAAAAGACCAGAATTGGCTTTATAGTGTTACCATGGTTCTGAACCCTGGCTATACATTAGAATTATGTGGAGAGCTTTAAAAACACAACATTCCATATCCAAATCCCCCGTGCCAAGTCATTTATGTCAAGAGTCTTTGGGAAGTAAGGCCTAGGCATTGGGGAAAATGAGAGGCAAACTAGGGACTACAACCACTGCACCTGGGGTAGGGAATCTGTATTTAATCGGCCCCCCAGGTGACTGATATAAGTTAAAGTCTGAGAACCACTGATCTAGCCCAAGGAGATAATGAAAGTATAAAAATGGTAAAGTTTTGTGCCCAAAGATGTTTACTTCTCGACATTATATATGACTTGGGTAGGCCTCTCTTGTCCAAGCAATCTACTGTTTATTCATTTACTAAACTCTGATGTAGGCATTTTGAAAAGATGTTAAAAATGCCTAATGAATAACTGCAATAACAAGTAAAAATGCTTATATTGTGATTTTAAGTTAAAAATTTAGGCTACCACAAGTAGATATTGGATATAAAAGAAAGAAACAACTAGGAAGTTCATAAAATAAATAATACTGGGAGGAAATATACCAAAATGGTTACATGGTTATGCCTGTATATTAGGCCTTTAGATGACTTCTTTTCTATTTTTCTGATTTTCCCAAGTTTTCTGTGATGATCATATGTTACATTTATAATGGGAAAGGAGCTAAAAAGCCAGCAAATGGACAACCAGATGTTGAGAGCCAGGAGAACCTTCAACAGCAGGGAAATATCTGGACTGTTCTCCAAAACTCCATTTGTGCTTGGGGCACTGAGGCAAAAAGCAGGTTTCCTGGGGAAACGACTAGATCTCGTTTCCACTCCCCATTGCATTCATTAGGATGGGCCTCTTCTCATGAACCAAAGATCCACTCTTGCCCCTAGCCTTGGAATCCATTGGAACATAGTACTCTAACCCATCAACTCAAACTATGACTAACCTACAGAAGCCAGGAGCTCCTGGAAGTGGTGCTGCTTCTGCCCATGAGCCCAGAGGACACTGGAGACTAGGTCTATGGAGTATCTGATTGACCCACCCTCCTGCCTCTCCACACTGGCCCCCAGGTGAGGAGGTCTGACTGCAGGGGTGTGGTAAGCCCTGGGATCCTTACCTGCTTGCCTCGTTTTCCTGGTCTTCCTGTGGGTCCTCGGTGCCCTGCTATTCCAGGCTCACCCTTTGGACCCATTTCGCCCTGGAAAGCAAAAAGAGAAGCAAGAGAGAAATTAGAGCATGTGGAGCAGGCAGGTCTCTACAGGTCTATCCAGTCACTGGCCACGAGGGCAGCTTACTTGATCATTCCAAGTCTTTTCCAGGTGGGCTGCTCTGGAACTGGAAGAGTGATGTGAGGTCATGTGAAAGGTGGATAGGTTTTTTTCATGGAAGAAGAAGGAAAGGAGAAGGTTACCCTGAGTGGGTGATTTGTTATCTGAGAGAGACAGCTGCCAGGCAACACACATCTTGGTGCCCCAAATTACCATCCAGAATGGCCAAAGAGGCTCCTGCTTTTCAGTCGCATGTGTGCCCATGACACCGCAAGCTGCTGGGGAAAAGCTCTTTTACTTGAGATTTTAGTTTGTCTTTTGTTGCTGTTGTTGTTATAGCACAAATTCAAATATACGGGTTTTGGAATAACTGGACAGTTTTCACAACTATCCGCTTTGGGAAGTTTCTGCTCATGTAATGACCTTTACGTAGGGTTGTATATTTCCCTACTCTTCAGTAAAAACTGATTTGATCTCCAGCTCGCTTCCATTTGATTTAGATGAAAACTTTTTGTGGGAAGAAATGTTCCAGACATATGTTCAAATAGTCAATATATAATTATTGTAAAGGCATAGAAAGCAATGTAAACAACATTCCCAACTAAAAAGCCCTATTTCGAACTATCAGAACCAAATGCACCAATTGTGGAATTCCATAGTTTACGGCCAAGCTTTTGTAAAGCCCATTTCTCCATTTTAGTTTCTCTCCTTCTTTCCCATGTTCATCTAGAATTCCAGGCCCACCTGCTGTTTCTTTGGACCATGAACCCACAGAGGATCGTTCCCACCTCCAGTAATCCCTCCACAGCCCAGAGTGCATGGCCAACTAGCTAAGGTTAGCATTAGCAACCATGAGGGTTTCTGTTAGTCCACAGTCAGTGTCCATAAAGAGCTGCCCCAGTCACTCAGAGAAAACAAGAAACGCCCAGACCACATTTCACATGACGGTCAGAGGAGATATATGACACGTGGAAAAGTCCAGGGAACACCAACATGCAGTAAGGAGCAAGCAGAAACCTCTGAAGTTATCTGTCTGCTCAGCCTACATTATGAGTTTGTCCCTGCCCAAGCTACTAACATCTTGCTTCACCAAGAACTGACCTTAAACCTATGATTTCTTTCCAACCAGCCACGTCCCTCGGGACGCTAGGCGGTAAGAGTGTGAGAGGATGGGTGGACTCCGTGTGGTCAGCTCACAACTTCCCCTGGCTATGTCGAGGGGGCTGGGGGGTAACTTGTTTGGCTGGGAGAAAGCAGCAGCATAGACAGCATAATTTTTTTTAAAAAAGACTGTCAGAAGGAAGTGTGGCCCTTCTCCTCATCGACTGGAAGCAGCCAGTAATTTCTTGATCTAATTTCTCCAAGACCTAATTACGGTTATCATATCAGCTCTGTTTTAAAACAGCCTGCCGTGAAAGGGGAAGGGGACTCTTAATAGCAAGTCTAGTAAATGGATCAGAGACCAGAGAAGCTGTCAGATTTAATTTTACTGTAATTTATTATTCTCTGATATTCGCTGTTGCACTGAAGGAAAACCTAGTCAAAACATTTAAAATAAAATGACTTTTTCTCTTTTAATGTTTCCTTTAATTTGATTACATAATTAATCTATGTTTAACCCAATTATTTTTCCCCTTTTAATGTTTCCCTTAATTTGCTTATAGGATAATCTATTTTTAAACCAACACTCCGTCTAGGGTAGCAGAAACAGAGTTTTTGACAACTTAAAGCAATGATAAATTATAATGCGTGAATGTCAGATGACTAAAATTATTTAAATATGCTCTACTGACTGGAGAAGAGCAGATAAAAATTGTTTATTCAAGTTTAGAAAATAAAACTTTAAGGTGCACTCAAAAATTTTTTTAGAATTCTAAGGCAGTGTCTCATTTGCATGTTTGAAGAACATTACACTCTTGGGCCAAGGTTAAAATAACATTTTCCCCTGTCAATGCCTCATAGCATGAGGACCCATTGCTTTGAAGTTTGATTAGGAGTTATTCTCAGTGGCCGTTTGTGCACTCTCTCTCTTATTTCCTGACACCTCCCCTCACCACCACCCCCATTCTTCCTTCCCAGACCCTAACCCTAAGGAAAAGTGTCTTTAAAAAATTATCAATTGCCACCTTCAGTTTTTGTCATATCTGCACATCATTTTATTCTTATTTACTAAATGTTTTTCTTTTAAGCCAACTGAATTAATTCTTTTTTATTAAGCCATGCCCCAAGAAGATATTCATGAAATCCCACTAAATGTTTAACTATTTAAATAAAAATTTAACTATCAAATAAAAAATGTTTGCCATTGCCCCGCTGGAACAACTCCACGTGCCTCCAGAAGCACATGTGCCACCCTCGAAAAAGCTCCAAGTTGGGTGTATTCAGCAGTGGCACTAAGCCAAGGGTGCCTGCGCCTTGTCTCACACCGGTGCCCTTGACCATTGCAGCTCAGGTCTGAGTCCCACATCATAAAGTTTTCTGCCTTTGAAAGTTACCGCAGCCCTCTAAGAAGTAGGAAATGCACATAAAAGGGCCTCTCTCCACCCAGCGGGGCATCCTTGCCCTCCCACTCAACTGGAGGGAGGAGGTCTCAGACCACCCTGCCACCCTCTCACCGACATGCTTGGCAACTTGCTCCCCTTCCCAACCAGGACCTTCCACAGGAAAACCTGCTTTCCCTACCTGATGAACAAAAAGGCAGACCTCTTTTTTTTTTTTTTTTGTAGTTTGATATTCTAAGTGACTACTAAGGCCTGTTTTTACTACTTCTAGGTACTTACTTTCTGGCCCAACATTCCAGGAAATCCTGGGAAACCCTGTGAAGAGAACACAAAATACAGTGACCACCTCTGAAACAACACTTGAAAGGGCTATGGAAGAGCTCGGTCAGCCATTGTCAAGATAGAGCCCTGTCAGCCAGCCAGCCAGCCAGCCAGCCGGTCAATCAGACGGACAGATAACCAGTCAGTCAGCCAGCCCATAAGGTGGGGTGGGCAGGGCCATCACTCCCATCGTAGTTTATCATGTCTATGCAACGGCCATTACCTTTTCTCCTTTGGGACCCAAGTCACCCCTTTCACCTCTGGATCCCTAAGAGGAAACCACAGGAGAGAGTCAATGAGTAAATACCACGGGGAAACACGGGAGCATTTCAAACTGAAAGCTCCCTAAGCCAACACCCTCATTTCACAGGCAAAGAAACAAGCTGAGGGATTGACTCGCCCAGGGAAGGAATTTTCTGTGTTCTGTCATCTGTTTGGACCCCAAAGACCTCTAGCCTTAATAAAGGACAACCCACAGAAAATTCTGGGTCCCAGACCCTCTCTCATCCTATAAGAAATTTGTCCCCAGATTCAGAATGAGTTTTTGTTTTGTTTTGTTTTGTTTTGTTTTGTTTTTAACAGATAAGAAGACTGTGAGGTGAAAGCTTGGTCTAAAAACACACATCTGCCATCTTCCTCCAGCACCCCCATGCAAGCTGCGTTCATTCTCCTCCTGGAAGAAGCTTCAATTGCTCATCTGCTCTCACATGTGAGGGGTCTCCACCTCTACTGAGAGCTCCCTCCCTAACCTGCTAGCCCTGCCTCAGGAAGCCCCTCATTTCTCTCTCAGCCCACTGAGAAAATATCCGGGAATAGCTAGGAATGGTTACTCAGTAACTGACAAAAGAGAGAACTGGGCCCATCCTCTGCTCACCACTGACCCCAGAGCCGAAAGCCCACACCAGGCTCTGGGAAGCCAGCAGAGACAGGCACTAACCTTTTCCCCTCTGGATCCAGGATAGCCCTAAAAGAAAGCAGAAGGTACATTTGCATTCAGCCCCGAAGGACCTTTGGATTTGATGCAAGTAGGAGGAACCCCTGAATGTGGTGGTATGATGTGTCTCATTGCGCTGCAAGTTTTAGTGGGGGTTGCTGCATTAAATGCAAAGATGTCCCTGAGGACTGTGTTTACACTAGGCCTAAAAAAACCAAAAACAAACAAACAAACAAAAAAAACAACACTGCTCTTCTTATCAACACCCCCAAAGGCCTGAACAAAAAGTGCTATCTGCCTTGTTGTCCAGAGGTTTAACCCTTGCTGCTGGGGAGAACAGCAGGAGGGGCATCCCTACTCCCCCACGTCCCAGCTCTGATGTCCCCCCAAAAACTGGTCAAGACGAGAACTCTGGCATTGGGCTCTCAGGCATTGGGCTTCCCCAGCCCAGGACCGCAGCCCCACCTAGTCCCTATCTTTGTAGATAACAGCTGCTCCAGAGCCTTAGTGAGAAGACCTGAGAACACCCATCTGGACCAACGCACTGACCTTGGAGCCCATTGGTCCTCTTGACCCTGGCAAGCCCATCAGACCCAAGTCACCTTTTTCACCCTATAGGAATCAGAAGAAGAGTAAAAACAGACCTAAAGTGACAATTCTTTGAGAAATTGAACCAGAAGTCATGGGCAAGATCAGGAAGGAACTGGAGACATTGCGGCTGGCTTGTGAATCTGAGGACCCCCAAATGCTCCCTTGTTCACTCACAGGGGCCCAAGGCTCCATACTCTACACTTTGTCCTGGTATTTGAGATGAAATATAAAATGAAATTGCCCAAGGTAGGTCAGATCTCCAAACTAAATTCTCACTAAGACATTGTAATGGACTGATGCTTGACTTTTTCCTTGAGAAGATTGTAAGAGGGTGGGGTAGAGAGGATGGAGGTTCTGCGGGTCCCAAAGGATGTTATCAACTCCCTCCAAAAACTTCACCTACTTTGCTCTTCGCATAGGAAAGGCCTTTCAGACATTTCCATATACTCTCACCCTAGGTTTGCAGCCAAGTAAAGTAAACATTAGCTCCTGGGTATGTACGATGGAGGCAAGGGGCTAAGCCTCATGGGTGGGCTCTGCTGCTCCTCAGAATGGTTTGCAGTTGGAACTTTCAGCACTCTCTGTGCTAAAAACACCTCTATATCACTGCTAAACAGTAGAAATATAAGGTGAGCCAAATCCTTAATTTTAATTTTTTTAGAAGTCACATTAAAAGTAAAACTAAACAGGTGAAATTAATAATATATTTTATTTACTCAAATTTAATCTAATTATCATTTCAACATGTAATCAATATAAACATTATCAATGAGATATTTTACATTCTGTTTTTCATAATAAATATTTGAAACCTGTTGTATATTTTACATTTAAATCACATCTCAATTCAGGCACTAAATTTGCATCCAAAATATATAATCTGTATTTAGAGTTCATAAAACTTATAGTTGAAAAAGCAGATTCACATACTCAAGTGAATAGACTTACACATTTTCAAATAACTGAATTGAGTACAAGTTTTCAAATTCGAGCTTAAATTAATTAAAAATTTAAATTCAGTTCCTCAGTTGCACTAGCCAATTGCAAAGATTCAACAGACACCACATATGGTAGAGCTATCATATTGGACAGCTCCGCTCTACACAGTGTATAGACTTAAAAAACATATATCCTTGGGACTTTTCCTATGAGGACTGGGAAGAGTTCTATTCCCATAATAAATACTGCCGGCAGTGAATCAGAGCAGGTAGCGACATTCACCTGCCTGCCCTTGACTTCTGCAGGCCAGATTTCTAAGTCATGGCCTCTGTACCCAATAGTCTACAACCAAAGCGAGAAGAACATAAACCAAGGCATGAGCGTGGACATGTTAGCGTTCCACAACCTGTTTAAGGAAGGGGAATTCATTAGTATTCAGCGACCCCCATGCCCTCAACCCTCCACCTCCCACCATATCAGCATGACAGGCTTTCAAAGCTTTTCAGACCCAAGTCTCTTTGAGTAATCTCAGGAAAACAAAAGACCTCTGGGCAGCCCTCATGCTCTCTTCTTCCTCCCCATCTTGAGGGAGTGAGTTTCACTGACTACATTTCAGGGGCCAGAGGAGCTACCATCTTCTCTCGTGTTCCGATACCCTGAGAGTGTGTCACACTTACCCTGGGTCCTTCAGGGCCAGGCCAGCCGATGGGCCCAGGCATGCCAGGAACACCTGGGGAGCCAGGTCTACCCTTCAAAGTCAAAGAACAAAAGTCAGGACAACTGGGTTTGTTTCCCTCCCTCCAGGAAATAAGATTAGTCTCTGGGGCCCAGAGAGGAGTATGGGGCCTCTAAGCATGCCCCCAGGACCCTCGTCCTCACTCTCTAAAAACTGATGGCCAAAAGGGTGGATCACCTAAGCTGAAGCCATAGGTGTTACATTGCGTTGATTCACAAGATCTTATTCTACTGAAGAAATGAAGGTGGTATTCTAAACTTGTTTTTTGCTATAGCCACGCCACCCTGAACAAACCCAATCCCATCTGATCTCAGAAGCTAAGCAGGGTTGGGCCTGGTTAGTACTTGGATGGGAGGCCACCTAGGAAGACCAGGTGCCGTAGGAGTAAAAAATAAAAAATAAGTGATTGTAAACTGACAAGGTCCTTGCAATATGTGAGGTCAACTAGGGGTTGCCTCACCTAAAAAATAAACAAACAAACAAACAAACAAACAAATAAATAAATAAATAAATAAATAGAATAAACTTGTTTTTTCTATCTTCATTGTCTCTACCCACCCACCCAAATGTCCCCTGCATTCCAGTGGGTTCTCCCCAAGTATGCAATGTCTATGGGAAAGGATTGTGTTTGGGGAGCAGTAGCAAATGCTGTTGGCACTCTCGAGATCTTTTTCACCTGCTCATGTGCCCATTACCCAGTGGCTACCTTCCTTGCTGTAACAATTAATTCCTGTAACTAGTTTGCCCATGAGCAGTTGGAGCTGCCCAGCAATTTATGTACTTCCCCTTCCTGTAGCCAACAGCCCAGCTCCCTTACCTCAAGGAGGGACAGACTCTTACTTCAGAGCTCCCCTAGGGATCGGGCCAAAGCTGGACAGCACTGGATACCACTCTCACACTGGGCTTCTTCCCCTGCTCCATCCAGCTGCCCCCTCTCCTCAATCTCCTCTTGAAAGAATTCCCTTAATCATTCACTTGCACAAAGCATGTGCCACCTCTGTCTTTGCTTGTAAGGAAACCAATAAGCCAGGCTGTATGAGAGTAAGCCCTGCAAGTGTGATCAGGGACTTGGGTCTATCTTGACCTCTGCACCCATTGGCTAATTTCAGTTAATTTAGCTAGAGATGTGGAAGGCTCAGCCCCTAAACCAGGGATCACGAATGCTGGCATGTGTACCGGTTTCCACTTTTGCTTCCCATCCGTTGTACTCATCACTAATTACTTATGGCCCAGGCTAGTTCTGAGCATGGAGACCAGAATCCTCTCCAGCCTAGCACTTCGGGCAACTGCTGTGCCTTGGTGGGGGTTGTCATCTCCGTCCTAAAATGTTGTAGCTTTGCCTGGCACAGGTCTGTTTGAGGCTCTTACTGATACTAAAAGTATTTTAATAAAACAGTCAATCAAAAAGATACTAATGCATATTTAGAACCATAGGCATCTTTCTGGGCCAAAGTCTTGCACCTCCTTCTATCACCAAGACCTACAATTTTAGTGCCAGTATCCACTGACTGCAGTGAGTGGCTGCTGGTTTCCTTCTTCCTGACACTACTGAGAGTCTTGATAACATGTGTTTGGTTCATTCAGAGTCCCTGCGACCTAAAGTAACTCCCATTAATTTCAGTGGAGCCAAAAAGCAAAAGCCATTTGTTTCTGCCTGTTTGGCACTTTATTCCAGTTTAATCAAATAGACAGCGAGAGTCATTTTGTGCTGCCGGTTGGAGCCTCGGAGAGTTTCTCTGATGGGTGGCAGGATGAGATGCTCTGAAACGGGGGAAAATTTAGCCAGGCTCGCAGCCTCTGGCAGAAGTCCTAAAACTGGCGGTAGAAGGCTCCGGCTCCTGAGTGAAGGCGTGAGCAGAGAGAGTAAGGTTTCCACTGTCATCATCAGGATGGCCGTGCCATCATTGTCCGCCTGGGCATTGGAGGCCACACAAGTGCACTGCTGGTTCCCTCACCCCAAGGGGTACACACACACTCACATGCATGCCGAGCACAGTGGCCTACGCAATGCTGACAGAATGGCATGGACCGTACCTTCCTTCCTGGTCGGCCAAGCTCCCCCTGCAGATGGAAGAGACAAGTAAGCAGAGGCTGCTCTGGAAGACAAATCCTGGGAGCGGGGGGTTTAGTCGGGCTGATGACTGGGCATGCCCATGTGGCTTGGTCTCTTGGCCACTCACGGCACCGCTGCCATGTCAGTGGGCAAAGCCAAAATACAGCAATGGAACCCCACGCCTGCAGCAGCAGCCCGACCATGGTGGAGCCCATTCTCATGCACTAAGGGAGAGTCAGCACGTGCTTTGAAATCTCAACCAGAAAGTTCTCAGTGGCACCCCAAGGAAACAGGCTGGAACTAGGAAGAGGAAGTGAGTAGTGGCTCATACCTTTTCTCCCTTTGCTCCTGTCTTGCCAGGAAGCCCTGGAGGACCCTACACAAACAAGACAAGAAATGAAGAAAGTATACATCAAACCAGGGCAGAACGGGTGGCGAGGGAGGCAGGGCTGGGGTGGGGGGCTCTTGGGGCACTGAACTCCAACTGCAGCCTCGTTTTCTATGCAGACTCAGGGCTCCAGAGGCCCCGTGAGGGACCCCTTTGTGCCCTCCAGCCCAATCCCCTCCTTTCCATTTCCCCTCTTCTAGCTTTTTTGAGGTGTGTTTTCAGTGGTGCCAGGGTTGCAGTGCTACACATCTACTCCCTGTGATTTCAGTTTTTCCCCCTGGAATTCTTGGGTTGCCCGAAACATCCAGAGTGCTTGGTAAGAGCAACTAAAGAAATGCTGCTTGCTGAAAACAAGAGGCTTCCACCGCCTCTCATATGTTCTCAGCTGCTCTTCCCTAGCTTCCCTGGGCCCTGACAAGAGGGAATTTACACTTTGCAAGTGGGAACAGCCAACTTGGAAATTCCCATGGTGGATCTATGGGTACCAGGTGCAGCAAAGTCTTCTGTTTTAAGACGTTGAGAATGTGAGTGAGTAAACAGTTCTTTTTTGTCCCATTGCCCAGCTGCAGGAGTGGTGGTGTCTCAGGCTCAGGGACTCTAGCCCCCATGGCACGAAGGCTTGGCACACCCACAGCAGAATGCAGCTGCTTTCTGCTCATGTGTCTCTGAAACGCTCAGCTGGCTAATTGCTTTTCAAATTCCCCAGTACAGCAGAGAGGAAATCCATCAAACCTATCCAGGCCACTACTTCGTCCCCAAGACGTGCAGGTGAACACGCCTAACGTAAAGTCTGTTTGAACTATGATTTCTACGAGACTTGTCTGAATGACAAACAGCCCCTTCAGTCAGTGGTTCCCAAGCCTATGTGAACATTAGAACTCCCTGGGGATCTTTTAAAAATCTCAGAGATCAAGCTGTACCTCAGGTAAATTACATCCCAACCTCAGGTTGAAGGGCACAGCCATCAGGAGTTTTTGAAGCTCCCAGAGGATTCTAATAAGCACATAAATTTGGAAACCACCGTCCTTGGTTTGTTCTCCTTCTGTTTTAAGGAGGGGACAGAGGGGAGAGTTTTCATTCCAGTCTTTCATTTTTTCCAAGACTCGGTATTTTCCATTTCTCAAAATGGGCTCAGGTTATTTCACCAGGCCATCGTGCTTAGCGCTGACTTGTAGATGATTCGCTGGAGTGTCTTGTTAAAAGGCAGATTCTGATTGAATGGGGGGGAGGGGAAGATGAGATTCTGCATTTCTAACAAGCTCCCAGCTGATGTCAACGTTACTGGTCCACAGATCTCACTGTAGTGGGGACAGCATTCACGTGGTGTCCTAAGAGAACAGAGGTTGCGGCATAGTCCCCCGGAATTGGACAAACAGCCTCTGTCTGACTCAGATGGGATTGCATGAGGGTAGAGATTAGCGAGTGTGGCAGGAGGGTGGTTGGTCAGCAGAGAATCCCTGTCTCCCCCCACACTCTGTGTTCTCCTGCACCCTGAGGGCTGTCAGCGGAGACTGTGGGAGGTGGGCAGCTAGAAACCCACCCGAGAGGTGTTCCTCAGGGTGCTCATCTCGCCTTTCTGAAAACTACCTAGTCCCTCAGTGGCAGCTCTGGCCAATGCTGGGTTCAAGGTCCTGTTTCCTTGATCACATTCATCAAATATTTACAGAGAACCTACTACACCCCACACATTGCTATAACTGACCACACAATACAAACAAGGTAGACAACGTCCCTACTCTCAAGACCAAAGGTCAGTTAACTTTTCCTGTAAAAAGCCAGACAGTAAATATTTTTGGCTGTGCCTCTGATATAGCAACTCTGTCACAACTACTCACTCTGTCCTTGTAGCGTGAAAGCAGCCAGAGACAATAAAACTTTAATTATAAAAAAAAGAGAGAGATTGATTGATTTGAACCATAATTTGCCAACCCCAGCCACAGAACTTATGTTTTATGGAGGAAAGACCAAAGAGATTAGAAACAAAATAAATAAATAAGGAAAATATAGCAACATGAGCAAAATTTGCAGAGAATTAAAATAGCTCATTAGATGGAAAGTGATGGGGAAGGTTGTTGTAAACTGGGTAGCTGAAGAAGGCATATCTAAAGAGGTGGCATAATTCTGAGTGACAAAGGAGCTGGGTCATGGTAAAAATCAGAAGGAAGAACATTCCACACAGTCGGAGCCACAGCATGAAGGCCCTAAGGCTGGAAAAAGGTTGGTGGGCTTGAGGGCCCAAGACATGTCCTATGGCTGCGTGGAATAGGCAGGGTTGGTGCCCTGAGATGCGCGGGAGATACACGTTGGTGTCCCCTCACGCGGGGCTTTGTAGCCCAGGGTGAGGAGTTTATTTCTTGGTCTTCTTGTGATGAGAAGCCACAGGAGAGACTACTAGACAGGCTGAAATAACGCCTAAGGAATTCGAGAAACTGACTGCCCCTTGTTCTCTCTTTGCCCTCCTAGAAAATCCTTTTTCTAACATTTTGCCTTTTCCTCACTCTTCCCTTTAGCTGTGCTGGGAGGGGTGGGCTGCTTGGTACCGTACTGGGGGCCAGTTGAGCTCAGGTAACAAGTTCCTCTTTACCTCCACTTTCCTGCACTGAATGCAGGCACCTCTGGGTGGGTCGATGGCCACATAAAAAGCAACCCATTGTCATCAAGTGTTTGATGATAACTATAATAACAACCACATTCATCTAGGCAACATCTCAAATCCAGTACTGCAGGGGTAATTACTATCCCCAATGCAGGGATGAGAAAACCAAGCCTGGGAGGACAGAATTCACCAAGGGAAGAACCAGCATTCATTCTATCCGTGTGGCTCTGGAGCTGAAGGTGAGCCAGAGAAGGGAAAACAGCCCCACATCACACCAAAACAGGCAGCTCGAGGAGGCTCTGCGCAGTGGGCTTCACTGCTCTGAACCGAAGACAGCAGGAGAGGGTCTGGTGGAATGTACCAACCTGGGGGCCAGGAGGCCCAGGGGAGCCAAGTGATCCTTGTGTGCACGGGGGCTGCGTGGTGTCCAGTTCCAGGATGAGATTCTTCATGTCTTGGGAGAGAAGCTTCAATACAAGCCAACACAGGGTTATAGGTCAGACTTGGGGAACAAGAAAAGGATCACCATCCTAGACACAGACCTGCTCCGTAGTCTAATTCCCAAGACTGGTGGTTCCCTGACACCCCCCCAATGGTGTCCCAAGTCTCTGGGCTACCAGTGTCTGCTCTCTCATCTGCTCTTGAGAAGTAACTGGCTTGAATGGATTACAGAGATATACTGACCACTTTGGAAGGACTTAGGAGCTCATTTCAGCAAACTTTATCCAATGTCTAGGACAGCACTGTCCAGTAGAAATCAAATGTGAGCCATATATGTGGTTTTAAGTGTGTTGGTAGCCACATTAAAAAGGTAAAAGGAAAGAAGTGAAATCACTTCTACTAACGTATTTTATTTAACCCAATATATCCCAAATATTACCATTTCAACATATGTTAAAAAATTACTAATGAGATGTTTTACAGACTCTTTTCACAGAAAGTCTTCCAAATCCAGGGTGCATTTTATACATACAGCACATCTCAAGTCAAGCTAGCCACATGAAAACACTCCATAGCCCCACATAATAGAGGCTTCTGTATTGGGCAGTACGTATCTATGAGTTTCTGGAAAGGTCTGAGACTCTCAAGTCCCCAGAATGCCCAGCCTGTTGTCTCCTAGGTCATCTTCCCAAATCCTGTCCTTTTCCTCTCTTCCCAAATTCTGTTCCCGCCCACACCTTCGTTTGGCTACAGCAGGACCTTTTCCTGCATCAACTCCCCAAAAGTGGTCTGTGAGAGACACAGGCCATGGAAGGGAATTTCATAAGCACTTGGGGAGAAGAAAAATAAAAGGGGAAATTCCATGTCTGAGCAGCTGATGGGAGCCCAGCAAGTAATAAATTCGCCTCATTTTTTCAAGAAGATGGCACACTTTGTCAAACCCCGTTTCCTGCTGAGAAGAATCTCCCTCCATAACTTATTTAAGACAGTGGGAGGATGGGCACACACCAGAAGCTGCCAAGTGTCCACTCCAGGCTCAACCGCTGTGTGATAGGAAAGGGTTGAATCCCTCAGAGAAGGTTCTGGAGGCAGCTCACTCTGAGGAATGGGGTGGAGGTGGGGTGGCGTGGAGGGCATTGAGAAGCCCGCCCTTCTGTCCTCTCACATGTCCTGAGATACTCACCGCGCTTCGGCCCTCTCTGAAGAGCGGTGGGGGGAACAGTGGGGGCGGAGGAGGTGTCAGAAGGCAGCATGCCTTGTGGCTGCCACGCTTCTTCTGATCCAGGCTGGGAAGGGCTGTTTAGAGAAAATTGCTGCTCATTAGCGTGATGTGAGTGCCAGGGCCTCCGGCATGCCCGCCGTGCCCAAGGAGACCCGTGCTGCCACCCCAGACTTCCGAATCTGATTCCTAACGTTAGATAGGAGCACACCTCCTGTTTGCTACTTGATGTAGCCTCCCCTGGCCTTCGATGACCAACGTAAGATGGAGAAGATATACATGAGTGGACGGTACAGACCCCGTGACCATCAGAAGGTCTGTTTCTCCTTCTTTGGAGACTGACACGTCACTTTGGAGATGGGGCAAGGAGTGCAAAGTTCGGACGGACTCATAATGTGCCCCCAGCAGTCGGGGAGAAGGAAGTCGTTGTTAGTAACTTTGATATTGTGCTCAGAAGAAATGGTTCAGAGAGGGAGGCAGCCAGGGCTGGAGGTAGCGGTGATTCCAAGAGGTCATGGGCCATGATGTAAAACACGTATTAGACTCCGGACCCTACACATGCATTTGGTGTCCCCCACGCTCATTGGAGAGTTACAGTTAAACGTCTCAATACATTGAGGAGACGAAGAGAGGGCCCTGGACCTTTAGAATTTCATCATCACATGGAGTGTCTTGGTGCAGACATTCTTGGAGAGAAGGAAACTGGGGCCACTGTGCTGTAGGAGAGAAAGAGAAGGAAGAATCGAGGGCTCTTTTGATGTTGCGGGGGACCCAGGGCCATGGTGGTAGAGTATGAGATGGAAAAACCAGAGGAGGCACCGGTTTGTGGGGAAAGCTGCCAAATGTGGTGTTAAACATTCGTTCATCTGAGCATACGCTTTGCCAGGCACTGGGCTAGGCCTTGTAGGAGGAAGAAAGATGCCTAAACTGTGCCCCTGACCTGTAGATGATAAAGCCTGAGGGGAGCGGGTGGCTGCCAAAGCCTTTCTGCTCATATCCCACCCGGCCCTTCCACACCCAGCCCTGTCTGAAGACTCTTATTCTACGTTGAAAACTGTCAGGTGCTGCCTCCACCAGGAAGCCTTCCTTGACTTCCTACCCTTATGTTGGCCTTTATCCTTGCATATCTCTGACTATCTCATGTTTTCTGGGAGCCAGTTTTTATCCCCAGGGTCTAGCACAGTAACTGGCATACACTAGATATTCACAAAAATGTTTGAAAAATTAATGTAAAAAAAACCCATTATTACATGGCAGGCACCATTTAAATGCTTTACACATATAAATCCTCACAGCAAGCCTGAGAGTTAAGTACTATTATCACAATTATCATCTCCATTTCATAGATCGATTCCCTGAGGCAAAGAGGTGAAAGGACTTGCCCAAGGTCATACAACTAGTAAATGACAGAAACAGGATTTGAACCCAGCAGTCTGGTTCCAGAGTCCTTCCTGTAGATCTCTCCTCTATGACTGCTTGTGGGTGGAAATACAGGTCAGGAGCTAAAGAGGAAGGCAGGGGTCTCCCCTAACGACCACCTGGGATGTACAGCATCAATGCCCTTCAACCAGAGACCACCAGGACCGTGCCTTTAGTTGAACAGAGTTGGCTCTACTGATTCATTGCGACAGGGAGGGCACACGGAAGGGGGGACCGTGGGCATCTGGGTAACAGGGTGTGAGAAGAGGTTTATTCTAGGATTCGGACTTTTGCTAGGTGGTGTTGGGGGAGACTGAGGAAGCAGAGTCTGCCCTTGCTCTTGGTTAGGTGCTGTCGAGAAGCCAGGGTTGGCCTATGACCGAGTGTCTTAATTCTTGTCTGGACAAAGAGAAGACTAGAAAGAGACCGAAGCTTGACTGGTAAAGAAGCAGAGTCACTCACATTAGCAAAGACAGAGGGATAGCTGGTCATTTTTGTGGCTGGCCGATAGTCTCATTCTGTCAATGTCTGACATGGCGACAGAGTGGTCTCCCTTGTTTTATCTTGACCCGTCACAGTCGCAGAGTGGCCTTGTCTGATGTTGCTCAATGAAACTGTTTACGTTCAGCAGGAGAACACCATGGCCCAGCTGAGTGGCAGGCCCGCTCCAGCTGTGATGCGCTGCTTTTCGCTGTCTCAGTGGTAAACTAAAATAGCTATATTGCTACAAAACTTGACATGAATGCCAGGGGTATTCCTCCTCCAGTTTCTTCCCCAGAGTGTGGAGCGAGCTAAGAATGGGCACGCTCTTGCTCCACCCTGCCTCGGGCATGTGGAGATGGCTGGCCCGACGTGCACCAGCACTTCAGAACCCTGTCAAGGTCGCCCAGCTGCAGTTTCCCCCTTGCCTCTCTTTGGCCTCAGCAGACAGCTAAGGGCTGAGGATGCAGGTTTCTGCAAAGCCTCTCCCAGCCAGGAACACCTGGGAGGGTGGCAGATTCACTTGCACTCTGACCATTTATTTTTCCAGACCGTATATGGCCTCCAGTGCCTCCTTTCACCCCATGCCTTGTGTGTCCTTCCACTGATGAAAGACTGTGCATCATTTAAAGCAATTACTTCTCTTATTTCTTCCTGGAAACTGGAGACTCCCCATCCCTTTCTCCTTTGACCTTTTTCATTTTCAGCAGGTGAAGACCATGCATTTCTGCCCCCCCCCCCGCCCCAACTCCCCGGAGATGTTTGTTTTTAGCACAGTCTAGTTTATTTACAGCTCATTCCAGCTCAGAAAATTTCCATCAGGTGGACATGTTTGGGAACTTCCCTCCACCCCTACCCCTCCTTCTTAGTCACCTAAGCCAGGGCTTCACATGTCTATTTTGGTGTCATCCAAGTGGCGTGTGGGTCTCTCACTGGACTACGCTGCCTCCGTGGAATCGTGTCTGAGCTCAGGGTCCAGCCTGGAAAAGCCCCAGCAGGCTCTGTTGTGATGGAAAAATTATGTGTGTGTGTACATGGGGCACAGAAACCTGGCTGCGTCATGTGGCTCAGCTCCGGGCAGCTGCCTTGGAAATGCCATCTCTCATGAAATTTTGGGACTGTCTGCCCTGACTTAAAGGCACTAAAGTCACTTTGTATGTAGCCACTGCAATGCCACATCATGAGCAGAAACAACGCTGAGTCTAGTCAGGCTTTTGGCCAAATTTGAGTTGCTTTTTTTTGTTTGTTGCTGTTGTTGATTCTGGCTTTGCCCTTTGGACTCAGGACCCACTTCCTTGGAAAGTGATACACTCCACTCATTCTTGGAAATATAGAGACTTAAAATGTGAGTCTGAATGCAAGTAACCATGTGACTCCCTTTTCAATCTGAAACTCAGTTTTCCCATCTACACCACAAAGAGTTTGGCTCAAACCATCTGACACCAGGATCACCACTGTGTCCACCTGGATCTCTCATTCACAAGACGTGCCCATCAATAGGGAACTAGAGACAGACTTTTCTGTTTCTGCCTCCTCTTCTTGCATCAAGAAGCTCCCCCTCAAATCAAGCAAATGTGTCATTAGAAGCCACCAAAAGAAACAAGTGCCTTAGTAGGTTGAAAAACTTACAGGTACAGCCATGTAATAACCCTTCTGCAACTGCTCGTGCAGTTGGTGGACTGTCCAACTTCCTCCTGCTAAAGGAGCTCAAGGAGAAGAGAGGGAAAGGGCACACATTCCACAGCATCACCAGGCATTTGGACCCTGAGTCAGATGGCTCAGCTACAGTCGTCACCTTAACTGGTTGCAATTTGCCTGGTTTTCCCTGATCCACGTGTCCTAGAGAAGGCTTCACCCTACAACCTTCCTTTGACCCCCACATATAGCACACACACCTGGAAAAACAAAATCTAATCCTAAAAGTTGAAGGTATTTGAACTTCTCTGAAAAACCATGTTAGGATTTACCATCTCACAGTCAGGGGGGGTGGGCAGGTGAAGGGACACAGTCTATAAAGAAAACGATTTGGTGGGTTGGTAGCTACTGCCCTGGGATGGTGAGCCTCGTGACCCACGTCAGTCAGCCTGGAGACTGATGGAGAATGTCTCAGCCAGCAATGGCGAGGGCAGCCCCAGACCGCAGAACACAATGTTACTCCAAAGCCAAAGGAGCAGCAGCTGCCAGCCTGACACTCTGAACTCCAGATCACAAGCAGGCACGCACAGGTGCACATGCACATGAGCACGTGTGCCAAGGCCCCCGCCAAGTCCACGGTCAGACCCCTTTATGCTGCAATTCCAAAACTAGCTGAGAAGTTTAAGATTTAAAGGCTGCTGAGAGCTCCTAGAACAAATCTGCTTTCCGAGAGTCCTTTTTTGCAAAACAATGTACACACACACGCAAGTGCACATGTATGCGCATGTGGCGGTTGTGCACGCGCGCGCGCGCACACACACACACACACACACACACACACACACACACAAACTCACCCAAACAGCAAGCTGAGTAACAGAGCAGTCCTGACGTGGTGAGCAGATGAGTGAGGCTGAGAGATGGGCCCAGCATTGTGGGCAAGGCCCAAGGGGGACTGGCCAGGGAGCACACACTGGAGACAGGTCGAGATCTGTCACACCCCGAGTGTTCCCAGCATCTGGACTGCTGGGGATTTGGGTGAAAGTCAGCCAATCCCTTCTTGGGTGTTGCTTCTGCCCCAGATGCCAGGGGTCCAGAGGCCAGTCCTGAGCTGCTTCTCAGGAGGTAGCACTAGGGGGCAGCTTGGGAGAAGAAGAGTGCTCTCAGCACAAGGGAGGGGGTGAGGCTGGGAGCTAAGGCTACTGATGGATGGCAAGCAGAGAGGAAATGAAGTGCAGTCCATCAAACTGGCCGCTTTCATTCAGCTCAGAAATTGCCGTGACGATACTGCTCTGGCCAGCCTCAAAGTCCACCCTCACTGCCACCGTCTGGGGAGTCTGCCCTCTGCTGCTTTGGGGGAGACCTTGTTGCCAGGGTCCCTTAGCCTTCACCAGGTCTGTGCCAAGGTGCTGCCAACAAAGCTAAATTAATTAAAGCCTGAAGGGTAAACCTTTTCAGATGAAGCCTGCCTGTAAAATGATAAGGTAATATGTATCAGATACGTGTAGAAGTCTGTCTGAAACTTTATAGGCATAGCCAATGCACGAGCATGCGCACACGCACAAATACACACACACACACACATATTCCAGATCACAAAGACAAGATTATTAGCACTTAGCAATAAGCTCTGTTGTTTTAACCAGCTTAGTAAAGACCATAAGCTATAGGAGTCGGCAAGGCTTTTCTGAAAAGAACCAGACAGTAAATATTTGAGGCTCTATGGGCCACATGGCCATTGTTGCAATAGAACTCTGCCATAGTACGTGAAAGCAGCCAGAGACAACACATGAAGGAATAAGTGTGGCTGTGTTGCAATAAAACTTCTCTTACAAAACAGGAGGCAAGCTAGACTTGGCCCACAGGCTGTAGTTTGCTGACCCCGAGCTATAGCCTCCAAAAGAAAGACTATTTCTTTTTCCATTCATTCATTTGCTCTTCCACTCATTCAGAAACGCATATCGAGTACCAAACGTGTGCAAGACGCGATGACTAGACACAGTCCCTGCCCTCAGAACGTGTTGCTCAGTGCCGTGGAAAGAGTACAGGCCCTGGAGTTAGGCACACTTGGGCCGCAGTCCTTGTCTTGCATTTACTAGCCGTATGACCTCGAGGAAGTTATTCGCTCTCTCTGAGTCTCAGTTCTCTTATCCATCCAGTGGGCAAGGTGAAACTTGCCCTGTTAACTTTGTCGTAAGGACTAAAGAACTAATAAGGCTTTTGTAGTTCCTGGCATAGAATAGGGGCTCTTGTATGACCATTTTCAAAGAGAACTATTGCACCAGGTGGGAAAAGAGAAGAGGTTAAAATGCAGCTGGGGTATGTAGAGGGATTTATAGAAGAAAGTGATGGGTACCAGCTGGAGCAGGGAATACAAGTGAGAAATCATGGAAAGCTTCCTAGAAGAGGTGGCATTTGAGCTGAGCTTTGAAAGCAGAGAAGGTTTACTGGCATCGAGATGGGAAGAATGAGGATTGAGAGGGTTAGGTTGTGTTTTCTCTCTGAAAAACAGAATCTAAGATATCAGAGAAAGAAGCACGGAAGGCATAGAGATCCAAATCCCAGACAGTTGCAGGAAAAGCATCTGCATCACCTTTGCTCAAATTTCCCGTGCTGGGTCATTCCTGCACCTCTCCATTCTTTAAACCTCATTTCAAAACTCTTGGAAATGGGAGTTTTGCCACTGTTAGCACCGAAAGCATTTATTTTTCTTACCACTGAGCATCAAACTTTTCCGTAAAAGGTTTGCACAAGTAAACCACGCGACTCTACTTTGTTTCATTATTGTAAAAATGAAGGTGGCTGGACTAGATGACCTCTGAGGTCCAGTCCAGCCCTTCAGGTGTTCGAATCTCTATTTTGAACCTAACGACTCAGGCTCATGCATGTCTCTTTCTGTCCCACTTTTCTCCGTTTCTCTCCTCCTGAAACTCTCTTTCCTGACTCGGTCTCATTATCTCTCTGTCTCCCCATCTCTAATTTTGTTCCATTCTCTAACTCTGTGTCTACCTCCTGAAGGCTTAACAGTTGAATTTCCTTAAATCAAATGCCTGGATGTATGCTCCACGACTGATAACTGCCCTTCAGCCAAGCTTGCCAGCCCAGGATAAGGAATCCTGGTTTCCAGCCCAGTGTGGCCAGAAACTTAAACTGTGTGACCTTAACTCCCCACTGGGCCTTGGTTTTCTGAAACGTAACGTGGTAGCGTGGGACAAGATGAGCCTAAGCCTTTTCCAGCTGTGACATCTGAGACACAAAAAGCCTTTCACAGGGGCCATGACAGGGATGGAGGATCACTCTCTCTGCTTCTACCCTGGAGGATCATCATCCTTGCACTTGCGGGAGCGGCCTGCAGAGTGCCCTCGGGTTCAATGGCCCAGGCACCAGCTCACCACAGCAGAGCTGCCTGCAAAACTTAATTCATAATAAGTTTCCAGGCCCTTCCTGCAGCTGTCAGCAGGTGTCATATTCACAGTATTTTGTCTTAATTGCAGCTCTGGTATTTGTCAACCAGGACAGAAGACCATTTCTGGAATACTGCCTCCCTGGGCACTGTTCCAGAAGCTCCCGTCCCCACTGTTGGCATAGGCAGGCTTGTTCCCTGTTGATCCCCACCAAAGTGGAGTCTGCTTTGCATCTTCCCCCTGCAGTGCCTCCCACCCCTGCTGTGCAGAGAGATTGTGTAGCCTGGATAACTCAGAATCCTTCCTGAGGACCCAGAATTCCCAGCGTGAGGCAAAGACACCTGCATGTTTGGGGGCAGAGCCTAGGGTCCCATCCACCCCAGGGCACCTTAGGTTGGCTGTCCTATCCAAACCTGGTGGACAGGGAAGTAGCTTGGAAGACATGGGTTCTTTCCCACGGACAAAGAGTCTCCTTGAGCAAACTTTGGTCAGGCTCTCAACAAGACTTTGAACTTGGGCTTTGCGTCCATGCTTGCAAGAATCCTGCAAAGTTAGTGAATCTCCAGCAGTAGAGCGCTATAACAGATTCTACTTCAGCCTGCAAACATTTATCGAACACTTACTGTGTGTCAAGCTCTTGCCCTGCCACCAGGATACATAGATGAATAACTCTGGAGGGCAAAGTTTTCATCTCATCTGCTAACTGAGTGGCACAGATTCCCTGGAACTCTGTGTTAAGAGGAAAGAGGGTCAGGACTTATCAGTATCATCCTCCTTGAAATGAGAAAAAGGAGCAATGCCTGTGCTGCACACTTGCTGACGCTTGTTTAGCAAAATCCTCATCATGAAATCATGACGCTAGGCTCAGCACTTCCCACGTAATATCATATTTATTCCTCATAGCTTATAAAATATCCTCATTTTATAGAGGAGAAAAGGACTCTTGGAGAAGCCAAGTCAGCTGGTCCAGGCCACATAGCTAGTACCGAGTTCAAAAGGAATCCTGCACACAGCCCTGAGAGAAGGTGCTCCCCTGGTGGCCATCTTTTCCAGTCCCTGGGGGATGGCTCTCCTCCCCGACCACTGTTCCCAACCCCTACTCTTCCTACCCGCCCTCACCATCCCCCCTTCTGTTCTCATTGCTCCCATGGAGCAGGAAGGTTTCCCTCTGACCTGGCCCTTCCCTGACTAGCTGGCTCTCTCCACACCTAACTCCTGGCCACTGACTTTACATCACAGCACCTCCCCCACTGGGGCTCCACAGAGAAGGCTAGTACTCCCCTAAAATGTGTGCTCCCCCTTCCGTAGGCCATAGCTGTCTCTGAAAAGTGGCTCTACTTCCCAGCCCCCTGCAGTGAGAATACCTGGGGGGCATGTGACTCTTCTTTCCAAAGGTTCTGCCTGGATGCAGATGACTAGAGCCCTGCGAGATGGTGAAGCCACAGATGGAAAAAGGGCTCGCACCCTGAAATGCCAGCATGGAGGCAAGCCGCCCCCAACCAGGGACAGGGAACTGCTGGGTGAGCAGAAAATAAATTCTGATCAGATTAAGTCACTAAAATGTGGGTGCTTGTTTGTTACAGCAGACAGCATCACCCCAGCGCAACAGTGAAGTGCCGACTACTGGAAGCATTCCACCAGCCTTCAATATCCTTCTCCCGTCCCGGAACAACCCTACAAGGTATGTTTCAGTACTAACATCTTCATTTTCATACAAGGCCGAGCGACTTAGGGACCTACCTAAGGGCATACACAGCCGGTAGGTAGTAGGCCAGGACTAAATGCCTGACCCTGGAGATTTCTGGAGATTTGGTTACCAGGACAAAGTGGTGACCTCCCACCCCTTGTCTCCACCAGCCAGAGAGAATGAGTAGGGAATACAAAAAAAAAGAAAAAGAAGGCAGTCGTCGTCTTAGCCAGCTAGGGGTTGGAGGGGTTTGCCATCCTCCAGTCCCATGTCTTTCTAATCAGGCCTTACAATGACTCATCTTTGGGTCCCAGTTTCCCGGTTTGTAAACTCATATTGCAGGATGAAAGACAATCCTAGTTGCCTCGCTCACTATTCTGGCCACAGAAAGGGTGCAATCATGTGCATTAGTGGCCTTTAATCAAAGTGCATGTACCTTCCCTGTTGAATAATTTAGTCTTTAAAGTGCGCAGAGGATCTGTGGCTCATTTTGGAATCCACCCAAAAACAGGAAAGATGGAAAAATATGTGATGAAGTAAAGACAGCAAAATGATGACTGCAAAATCTGTGTGGTAGGTGTACTGGTGTGCTACGGCTGCCATAGCTTAAACAAAAGAAATGTATTTTTCACAGTTCCTGGAAGCTAGAAGTCTGAGATTAAGGTGTTGGAAGGTGTGCTTCCCTCCTTGGCTTGCTGATGGCTGCCTTCTAGCTGTGTCCTCACACGGCCTCCCTCTGAGCATCCCTAGTGTCTTTCTGTGTCCAAACTTCCTTTTCTTATAAGGACACCAGTCAGATTGGATCAAGACCCACCCTAAAGGCCTCATATAGCCGCGTCACCTCTTTAAAGGCCCTATCTCCAAATACAGTCACACTCTGAGGTACCAGGGTACGGGCTTCCACTTAATGATTTTTGAGAGGCACACAATTCAGCCCATAACAGCAGGGCATCTTGGTGTTCCCTGGATAATTCTTTCCACTTTTGTGAATGCTTAAAATTTTTCATAATAAAAAAGAATTAAATAATTTTAAGTAGGCAACAAAGAACCAGAAGATACCTTCATAAGGGTTAGGAATGGGTGTGGGTCAGTCTAATGCCCTTGCCGGCAAATATCTGGGGGCCCCAGTGTTGTCTGAAAGAGCCTGTAGCCATGCATCAAGAGACCTGGAGCAGGTAATTAAATTTCCACAAAGAACATGAGGACATTCTCCTCCGCCCCTTACAGGGATGCCGGGAAGAGGAAAACTCTGCTCTAGCTACAAGGATGAAAGAGAATCAACCCACAGGGGTCGTTACTTTATAGTAAGTCATTCATCAACTGTGAGTCCTTTGACTGTGCCTAGATTCAAAGAGACAAACCCATCCCTCTTTCCTCCCACGAGGGAACTTTTTGGACCTTATCTAAAGGAAGGCATCTGCTTTTTTAAGTTCAAGTTCTAATTTGACCAAATGGCATGTGGAAAATAGAGAGGAAGGAGGAGACAATGTTATTAGGAGCCAAGGGAACATCAAGAAACCTCCCCACGTCTGGCTGCGCCTGGCTCTGAATCTGATTAGAGCGGCCAGCATAAGTCAGCGAGTGCCACTAAACCTTCGGCTGCGGCTTGACAGGGGGCCACACTCTAGGGTTATTCAGGAGGTCTGGCCGTAGGTCAGAGACAAAACCGTCCAGCTGCATTGGGCCCAAAGAGTGGGTTATTTCCAACACCCTCTGACAACTGGGGCGGAGTGGAAAGACCCTGTGTTTCCAATCATCCCATTTCCTCACCTTCATTCTTCCATGGTGACATCTTAGCTCTGCTGACACTTGTGATTCAAAACCATGTGGCTCATTTAGCTCCTTCCACAGAGCCCCACCTCCCTGCCCCACCCTCCTCAGTATTTGTTGTCTGAGGGTCCACAGCAGGTGGGGAGGCGGGAGTAGAGCCCCTGGGAGCCCCCAGCTGCCCACGGGCACAGACGGACATTTCTACCCATTGGTCTCACAGACGCACTCAAATCCCGGAATTCCAGAGAGTGGGAGACCCCAGGCTGACCCACTTGACCTTGACGGAGCAGCAGAGCTTCTCTACTGAACAAGTTGGCAAGATAAAGCTTAGGATTTTGCAGCACTATAATTGCGTGATCCTATCAGTCTGGGAATTCTCTGAGATCTCAATTCCTATTGTTAATTTGGGTCTAACAGACTTTTAAAGACAGAAAAATCCCACGCTGGGCTTCAGATGAGAGGCTCTGTTTTGTAGGCATATATGGAATTCTGTTTAATTGTTTAGAATAAATAGTATATTGACGCAATCAACGTTCAAAACTCATAAAAAGGTAAACATGAAAACTCTCCCACACCTGTCCAGTTCCAATTAATTATCATCAGTAGCTTAGTCTCCTGTGTATACCTCCTTGATAATTTTCTGCATACAGGGGAAACAAATAGGTACAACATTTTCCCTTTTACTTTGCGTAAACTTACTTGTATAGTACTATGAATATGGTCTTCTCTCGGTTTCTTCACAGCATTTCTAAGAGATTATTCTGTGTGACCACATAAAATGCATCCGCATTCCTTTCTACAGCTACATAATGTTCCTTCACTTGGAAGAACCATAATTTGTTCTTCCTGCCCTCCTATTGATGTACTGGGGAAATTAGCAAACATTTGCTGATATAAACAATGATACAATACAATAACCTTAGCATGCGTCTTTGTGTACGTTGGTGTGTCCATTAAATGAATTCCTAGAATAGAATTGCTGGATCAAAGAGTGCGTATATTTGTGATTTTTACACGTGTTGGCTAATTCATCTCCGCAAAGCCTCTATCAATTCGCATCCCTCCCACGAACAGAAGCTATGTGGACCTGTTTCCACACCCTCGCCAGCACATGTGGTATCAGACCTTTTGAATTTCATCCGTCTGATAGATAAAAATGGCATTTCTGTGTGGTTTTAATTTGCATTTCCCTTAACGGTGAATGAAACTTGGGAATGTTTTCACATGCTTTAGAGCCATTTGCACTTTTTTCATTTTTCCATCAGGTTGCTGGTCTTCTCTTATAAATTTTTCATACGTATAAGGAAAGTGGCACTTTATTATATGACTTGCAAATATTTCCCCAGTTTGTTTTGGCCTTTTAACTCTTTTTTTTTTTTTTTTTTTTAGGCGAGGCAACTCTTGGTTGATCTCACAGATTACAAGGACCTTGTGAACTTATAATCCCTTCTCTTTTTTTATTTTTATTTTTTTATTCTTACAGCAGGGTCTTCCTAGGTGGTCTCCCATCCAAGTACTAACCAGGCCTGACCCTGCTTAGCTTCTGAGATCAGATGGGATTGGGCTTGTTCAGGGTGGCATGGCCACAGACCTGACTTTGTTTTTGATTATTTTTTCCACACACAAAATTTAGGTGGCAAAAGTTTTGTAGCAGCTTTTTAATTATGGTTTCTGGGTTTTTCTACATGCTACAATTACCCTAAAAATCTCCCCAGGTTTCTTCTAATAATTTCATAATTTCATATTTTATATTTGAATCCTAATTCATTTGTAATTTATTCTGGTATAAGATGTAAGTTTGTTTGTTTTGCTTGCTTCCCAGAAGACATTTTATCTGTGATCTAAAGCAGACAACAAAAACGTTCTTTAAACTACTTTTATGTAGCTTGTAAACATCTACCACCACAAATACTCAGTAACTTATACTGGACAGTTATGTGCTAAGCACTGGCCTACAACAGCCTTCAGGCTTTTTAACATTTTCCCCATTTGACAGATCAGTAAACTGAGGCTCAAAGACATGCCCAGCTAAGCAGCGGCTTGAACCCAAATCAGTTGTCTCCTTATTGTCATTGCTTTGCTCTCTTATAAACTCCAACTACTTGTGTGTCTGAGATACCACCATGTGGATACTTTGCTCCTCATTAATTATTTCATCTCTGCTATTTTAATGTCACAGATAGACTATGGGCTCCTTGAGTTAGCTTATCTTATGAATCCTATTCCATAAAATAGTTAAGTATATAATAGGAGGTACAATAACTATTGGTCATTGGTCATTTGACTGATGGGAAGTCTATCAAAAGCTATATATCTTAAGTAAAAGTTATAATTAATTTAGAGATAGAGTGACAGATTTACACACGGTAACAATAATAATCTGAATAAGTTTAAATAGATTTTATTGCCTCATTTAGAAAAAAAAAAAATTGAACGAAATGCCAAGTGGCAGCAATGAATATATGGCCAGAAAATTGAACGTCTTTGCCAAATCAGCCACCATTTAATGGCACTCCATTTGAAATTTCTATACTTAACCTTCCTCTGATTGCCCAGGGGGGCCCATGCTGGCAGGCCTGGTGATTTGGCATCTGCTGTCCATTTGAAGGGGGAAAGACTGTCATTCTATACAAGACAGATGCTATGCGGACAGAGGGTCCTGTTCACCTGACACGGATGAACTGGATACAGGAAGTAGCTTGTTTACCAGCGAGGTTCCCAGCAGGATTGCACAACTTCCAAAGGGTGGACACTCTCAGGGCTGCAGAGCCTGGGGTGGGGAAGGAGGGTTATAAGCAAGCACACCCTTGTGGGGGGAAGTGAGAAGCTTTCTCCCTCACAGCCACAGGAAGGACTGCCTATAGGTGGGCTTTGCCCATCAGCAGGCCTTTCTGCTGAGAACTCAGTACAATGGTATTACCCTCAGGTGTGACCCCATGCTTTCCAGGTCGAGAAAGTCTGGTGTCACCCCTCAAGGAACAACAACTCCTGAGTACATACTCCACTAGCTCAGAGCTAGGCCTTCTCATGCTTTCTCCTTTGATGCTCATAATAACCCCTGGAATTATCTTCTACTAAGTCCCTCACCCCCTTTTTCCAGCTGTGGAAAACTGAGGCTCTGACCTTCAAGGTCCCATGGAGCGGGCTTCTGAGCCAGATCTCCGATTCCATGGCCCATGCCCTATGATGTCCCCTGCTCAGCCTTGGGCTTTCGATGAAGACCTTGAGTTCTGAAACTGGGCTCGTTCACACCATAAGCAAATCTCCCCAGCCACTGAATAAGAGCAGGTGGGATTAGAGTAGAAGTGAAGAATCCCAGGGGGAGGCGAGTGGCCTGGACTCGAAATTGCTCACCACCATTTGGAATCGTGTTGCAGCCAGTGACTGAGAACTTGACTGTGTTCCAGGCGCAGTGCAAAGCTCTCTCCCTATCAGCTCGTTAAATCCTCACTGCCATCTAACGGGATAGGTATTTTTATTATCCCCATTCTACAGAGGTAGAAACTGAGGTGATAAGTTAAACTACAACCATTTGACCAAAATCACTTAGCTAGTGGGTAACAAAGATGTCACTCAAGTCCAGAGCTGTTCAAAGGTGAACCACATCATGGATATTCAGATAGATGCCAATGCTCAGAAGAGAAATATGTGCCAAGACCCCTTCTTGGGACAGGTGCTCATTCTATAAATTAGCAAGCAACTTGTTTGCCACAAAGTCAGAGAAAGTCGACATCTAAAAGGATATTTGCAATCTGGTCCATCCCTTCATTTTACAGATCCGGAAACAAATCTCACAGAGAACAAATGGCTAGTCCAATACTGCACGTGTGTCCCAGAAGTTAGCGGCAGGTCTAGAGAAATAACCAAGTTTCCCGAATTTTACCTCAGTGCCTTAGCATTACGTCACAACACCGCTCAAAGAATGTTAGTAAACAGGCAAATGGCCAAGCCCACTGATTCAGTGTCCCCACACGACCTCCTAGTGGGACCTGAACAAGAGAATGTTAGCAGCAATCACCTGGCAGCCAGCTCTGTGCCTGCCAGGCAGGTGTGTTCTCACTTTCAAGGCTGCCCAGCAGAGAAAGTGCAGGCGGAGGAAGTTGACTGAAATAATTAAAGAAACAAACAAATAAAAAACCCATTTATCTCAGTTATTTTGGAGAAAGCATTTCCAGGGCTCAAACTGTCCAGACATTCTGGCTTCCACTCCTCACTTTCTATGGACAGACATGGAGAGTGAAGGAGCATGTCACCCAAACCCACACAGGGCCCTGCTGCTCCCAGGACACAGAGGACATCCATCTTTTCCACCATTTACTTTTCCTATCATGACCTTGCCTAAAATAGCTCTCAGGAAGACAAACAAGAGGGAAAAGGGTCATCGTCCTCACTTGATGCCACCCTAAGTCCTGCACACTAATCTCACCGGTGGAGTATTGGGTTTCTGGATGACCACGGGGAATCTGGAAGCCTTCGGGGGCCACCCCAGTATGGATGATCCCGGAAACTGAGCCATTCTGTTTGGGCACAAAGGGGCAGCCTGGTTTCAACCCTTAATAGTAACAACCCACCCTGCAGGTCTCTCATACCTGGGACAAGTTCAAACACTTGAACAAACCCCATGTCACAGCAGAGTAAGAAAGCCCCAGTAGGATAGGTAGGTCTCTACAGGTAGGATGACCATCGTCACTCCACCCTCTGCCCTCCTAGGTCCCTTGGAAGGTCCCTCCTAAACCACGTGTCCCAAGAAAGAACTATCAGCTGCAGCAGGAAAGCTCCTCATGTTTTTTTCCAGATTTCTCAGAAAAATCCAAAGAAGGCCAGGTGAGCAGCCACATAGGATGAATGGGGAAAGGAGTGGGAGGCCTGGGAGAGGTGGGGGCCTGTTCAACTCGCATTCATGTTTCTTTCTCTTTTTTCAGACTCCAGCTGGTTTACAGTAAAAAGCCCTCAGCATCCACGAGGCCTCCTTCAGCTGTCACCAGCTCCCAACACACAGTCAAGCTTGTGCTTATGTTGGTTGCTGTGGAAACATAAGTGTGTGCATGAATGGAGCTGAATGCTCCCGGGCTGGCAGATGGAATAGGGCCAGGTGTATTTTTAAAGCTGTCTGGGAAAGCCAGTTACCACGAGAAGAGATTCTCTCCCTGGTCTATGTGTCCCTACTTTAGGGACTGATTCACAAATATGAAATGGATAAAGGCTGAGCCTCTCTTTTTGCATTAACTTGCTGGATATTTTAAGCAAAGTTATTGTTTGAGTTTTATTGGTAACTTTTGCCTTTTGACACAAATGCATCTTAGGGGATCATGACCTCCTGCAAGGTTCTGGGGGGGGAAAATGACAGAAAAAGTTTATATATCACTCACCCAGCTTGACTTTATTTACATTCATAATTAGCTCCTTTAAACTTCAAAAGTGATCTGTGAATGAAATCTCACTTTTGGTCTTCATAGTACATTGCTGCATATTCTTTGTTGAGAATATAAGATCCTGTACAAGAAACTGAGGCACAAAGAGGGTAATTTGTCTGCCCAATATCACAAAGCTTACTAGATACTGGTACTAGATGCTCTACTCCTAACCACTAGGCTCTTCTGCCTCTGCAAGGATTTGGGAAAGTCCCGATTTGGAATTTCGGCCCCGGCACTGTGTGACCTCAGGCAAGTGACGGTGCCTCTCTGAATGTTGGTTTCCTCTTTGGTATAATGGAGGCTAGAAATGGCTTGTGAAATTGTTGTGGAGATTAGAAGTCATATACTTGAAGAGTCTAGCAAACAGAAAGCACTCCTCCATGCAAGGCAGCTTTTAGTGTTAATGGAACTCCCTTAGCAACTGGATCCCAGCGCCTGTATCACAGCAGGGGTGCTGAGCTGGAACTGCCACTGCCCAGAAAGGATGGATGGAATAAGCAACTGTGCAAGGACCACCAGAACCACAGCTGATCTCTTCAAGCATCTATGGCAGATGCTGCCACCTCCCTGCCCATATCTCTCAGCATTCGTCAGGCTTCTACGGGATTCCAGCTCCTGCCACAAGCACCTGTGACTATGCCAGAGGGCTTCTCTAGCCATGACTGCTGTTTCAGGCAAGCATGTCTCCAGGGTCTGGTAGATAAATTTCCCAGTTCCTTGTCTTCCCAAGGTCCCCGGGTATCCTCTTGTGAACTCCCCCAGTATTGACTGCCCACCCTTCCCTGTCTTTCTTTCCCAAGCCCTACTGGGATCACTTTCTAAATAAAGTACTTGCATCCAAATCTTGTCTCAGGGTCTGCTCTGGGAAGGAACTCAAATGAATCTCATGTCACTTAAAAGATGCACTCATGGGACACGTTACCCAGTGGAAACGGAACTGTGGTAGGCTGAATAATGGCCCCCCAAAAGTCCAGATCCCAATTCCTAGAACCTATAAATGTAACCTTCTATGGCAGTTGTGATTAAATTAAAAAGTTTAAGATGAAGGTAATTACAAGTACCCTTATAAGAGAGAGGCAGAGGAAGATTTGACAAAGACGAAGGCAAGGTGACCACTGGGTGGCCATGGGAAACTAATACAGGAGCTCAGAGGCCAGCTTGAACAGCGGTTCTCAAAGTTTGGTCTGTGGGTCGGCAGCATCAGTAGAAATGCAAATTCTTGGGCCCCATTCCAGACCTACTGGATCAGAAACTCTGGGGATGGGATCCAGCCGAGCACCTGGTCTTTCTAGGTGGTCTCCCATCCAAGTACTAACCAGGCTCGACTCTGCTTAGCTTCCATGACCAGATGCAAAAGGGCTTGTTCAGGGTGTCATGGCCTTAGACTATGAACCATGGCTCTACTGGGGCGCGAACCCTGGACCTTCTGTGTGTAAAGCAGATGTGCTAACTGCTACACTATGGAACAACGTCCCAGCCATCTGTGTTTTAACAAACCCTTTTGGTGATTCTGATGCTGGCTATTGTTCAATAGTTAACCCTGGCTAGTCCTTAGAATCACCTAGAATGCTTTAAACACTATCAGCGTCTGATCAAATGCCCCAGATCTAAATTTATTTCATTTAGTCTGTTCAGCTTGGACACTGGGCTTCTATAGAGCATCCCAGATGATTCTCATGTCTCGCCAGAGCCATGAACCAGTGCTGTAGCTTGAGCACCACTGGTCCAGAACACTGACTCCAAACAGCTCTACAGAGCGCAGGACTTCTGGAAAAAATTCCGAGACTGCTAAAGACGGAGCAGGCACAGTCCAAGCCAGCAGGGCTTTTGGCTCCAGAAGTTAAACAGTCACAGGCCCAAATGGGGCTAGACAGGTTAAGTGTTCTGAGGAGGGTAGACCAGGTGTGAGGCAAGGGGGTGTGGTGGGGACTTGAGAGCTGGGGCTGAGTGGACACCAACCGCTCCAAACAGTTTTTGCCATAGCAGGTTGTGGTCAGGAGCACCAGGTTGTCCTAGTTTTCAAGTTAAGTTTTTGAGAAACATCAGAAATACACTTTTAACTAAAGCAACCAAGAAAATTTCTCTCTCTCTCTCTCTCTCCTTTTTTTCAGTACTACGACATGAAGGCTAAACATAAAGATTGGATTTAGTCCTTGGGCAGCTGTGTCTTGAGTTTTAGCTCTGCTGCAGGTACCTCATCCACCTCATGGGACCAGTGAGCCAGCCGGACAAGCTCTTCTCAGGGTGATGACAGCAGCTCCACGTGGGTGGGACACTTCTGTCTGGCCAAAATGCTTCCCAGTTCCAGGTATATAGTTGGCACTTATTAAGTTTCTGTTGAATTAATAAATCCTCATAGCAGTCCCGTGAGCTGAAGACTAACTATTACACCCATATTACAGATGAGGAATTTGGGGCTTGCCACAATTGTGGTGTGATCTCCCCACAATCACAGAGCAAAGAACAGGGTCAGGATTCAAGCCCAAGACCCATCACATAGGGACTGCTGGGAAGAGCAAATACAAATGTAGCTTTGGGGATAAGTGAACTGCATTTAAAGAAGATGAAACATGAGCTCATTTGGTGACTCACTGAAGCCAGAGGGGCATTCTCTCCATTCTAGAGCTGCAATGTTTTTGTGTGGTGGCAGCAGTGCTTGTTGTGAATCTGAAGAGAGTGGGTGTGAGCGTGGTGAGTGGCAATGTGGGGGCTTGGCCCTAGATATCTGAAGAGAAAGCCTCCCGTCTCTCACGCCCACCTCTCTCTGTCTGAGCTGGAGATGAAACTATTGCTTTATTCAGAGGCTTGGGATGCGGAGAAGTGGCAAGGCTGGGACCCCTGGAAAGCCCTTTAATTTAAGAACCCGCACTGATTATATTATCTAGAGGAAACATGGGAAGCTAAATTGGAGGAGATGGCTGGGAAGTGCATTACGGAACATTAAACAATGGCTGATCAACATCAGACACAAACAAATGGCCCATAATCTGCTGCCGAGAACATGACTGATTCCCTAGTTGGGGGCCTTGCTGGCTTCTTGTCAGGGGAGCACAGGGCTAGACATCAGGTCCTATAGGCCACAAAATGCCTGCTTTTGGTCACATCCCAGCAGACAACTGGAGAAGATTCCAGTGCCCAAACATTCTCTTACATGACTCACTCAGTAGGACTGGATTTGGATCTTCTCACCACCTGGTCTCTGAGACCTTGACCTGAACAACATCTGGAGAGTTCCTGCCGGCCTGAGAACGCCCGTGCTGGCAGAGGGAAGCCACGTGGGTCTGTGTGGGCACAGGGCAGACTGGCTCACAGTGCCTGAAGAGAATGTCTGTGGAGTGGTGCCCCCTTGACTCTAGAAAGGCCTCATCCACCGAAATACCTTGGTTGAGCTCATCTTACTGGAATATACATTGGCTTAGGACTTTATCCCCCATTAAAATACAAATACTTTCAAAGGAAAGGTAAACCAGTATCTGGGCAAGTCAGGCACTCTTCAGTACAGTCATCTTCAATATTTTGCTAAGAGCTCTGGGCATGGATATCCTAAGGAGAATGTAGGAGAAAATGGAGAATAAAGAATTCAGTAATAACTGTGTATGGTGTCAGATGGGTACTAGTCTTTACTTCACTAGAGTGATCACCGTGTTGTTCACCTGAAACTAACATATTTATGGCAACTACAATTGAAAATAAAAATTTCAATTTATGTCAAGAAGGAATGGAGAATTTTTAAAAAGAAAATCTAGCGCTGAGTTTTCAGAAGGTAGAAGTGTAGACTACCAGATTTTAATAGCTAATATCATTATTTATCCATGGTCATAAGTAGGTTCGGTCTACACTGGTGAAAGCCCCAGACTTACAGTTGGAGAGCATAATTCCAACCCTCAGCTTTCCCACAAACCAGCTCTGTGATCCTAGGCAAGTCACTTAACCTCTCTGAACCTCTATTTCCTCATTTGAACCGTGGGGGAGTGATGCCCATCCAATCCCAGGGATGTCGCGAGGATTACATAAATTGAAGTGTGTGGAAGGTCTGCCTGTCTATAAATATTATTGTCCTTGGGTCTGTGACAGCACATTCTAGAAACTGAACCACTACTGAGCTACGTCTGTGAATGGATACTGGAGCTGAGTCAATCCCAGACCCATAGTGAGCCCAGCCAGGGCCAGCCAAACCCAGGCTAGATCAGCTAATCCTTACTAGACCCACAAACACATGAACTTCAGTAATGAGTGATTTTTTTTTAAGCCACTGAATGTGAGGGCGGTTTATTACCCAGAATGGTCAAAACGACATACCAAAGTTTGGGTTCCTGACGTTTAAAATTTTAGGGCCATGTTCAGTAAACTTTATTCTAAAATGTATGTGACATTTATCTGACTTCCTAGGCAAAATAAAGTGAACACAATTCAGTCTTTACTGGGTCACTCCTGCTCATCACAGTGAAGCCAGGTACTGTGCTACAAGTCAGTGATGCCCTCAGGGGTTACACACAGAACACAAGCTCCAGAAATAACCCCAGTGTACTAGTCCCTAGTGTTCTACTCCGCAATTCTTTATTATTTTTCTTGTAATCAATTTTATCAGCTGTCTTTTGCTGCTGTTGTTGTCACTGTGTATTTTTTTCCCTCTTTAATTCCCTCCCCGCCCCAACTTCCACCTCTGACCTATGAATGTTGTCGTTTCCCCTTAAGAACTGGATCTCTGAATGGGGGCGTCTCCTCCCCCACATTCAGGAGGTGCACCCTGAGCCTGGTGCACAGGGGTGGGGATGGAGGTGGTGGTGGTGGGGAGTGGCAGGGGCGGGTGGCGCACCCGGGGCACGAACCCAGGACCTTCTGTGTGTAAGGCAGATGTGCTAACCACTACACTATGGAGCCACCACTCCTCCCCCAATTTTGTGTTTCTTTAGCAGCTGCCCCCTTCCTCCCCAAATCTCATGTGCTACAGCTAATTGAGCACCCTTCAAGAAACCTGCTGTCTAAGCCTGTAAGGATGCTATCCAAAGAAAAAGGTCATGGGCTTGAAGCGAGGGCCCGAGATTGTGTTTCTGTGTCTCAAATGCACGTGCTTTAGTGCTCAGATTTCTGTCATCAGTTTTGGCCCCTCTGATGCTTTTTTGGTTCCCTTCCTGGTTCTCCTCTGGGACCTGATCGTGGAGGTAGCCAGGTGATGAGCATCTGATCCAGGCAGCCGGTGCTGCGTCTGGTGTTGCTGGAATTCTGTCTTTCCTGGAGAGAGTGAAGGTGAGAACCAGCCTCCAGGTCTGTAAGAGCTCTTCCCATCACAGCCCCTCTCTAGAGAATTTAGCGTGTGCTGCCTGTGCTGCCCTTATTTCAACAGTGAATGACCATGTGTCCCCCAGAGTCCCACTTGTCTCTGTGACCCCTGCAGCACTTGATACAGTGCCAGGCACGCAGTAGGCATTTACTAAGGTACGGTGGGTGGAATGAAGAGATCTTCCTAGTGGCCCACGTTTCTATGTGCACAGGGCACGTCTTCTTCAGAAGAGTCAGAATCTATAAGTTTCTGAATGTAGAATGTTTCACATCACATAGTTGGAAAATACTTTCAAAGGATTAAAGTTCTCCTGTATCAAGAAACAGTTGCCATTTCGGGGCATAAGTTTATTTCTAAAGTGTGCTATCAGGAAACCCTGGCAGCTGAATGAAGGGGACAAAGCCAAGTGACTCTACAGGAGGATGCAGATATCTTTTGGTCTGTTGAGCTGTCACTTTAGTGATCCCCACCCCCCAGGCCTACCTCATTGGTTCACCACATGTCTAAAGAACCACAGTCTCAACCAGAAGATCTGGACCTAGCAACTCATAAGAAAGTGCATACAGATGTGGGGGCGAGCTGTTCTACGTCCCCCCACCTCCTGCTTCACTCTGCACCCCAGAGGCTGGCCCCCATGATGGCATCATCGAGAAGCTTCCCTGCCTGGGCTTCAGGCTGGGTTTGGCCAACAGGAGGCACTGCCAAGAGGAAGTTGGCCTGGAGGACAGAGAGATGGGGTTACTGCTTCTCCACTTTCTCCCTGCTTCGGGGCCCTCTGGGATCCAAGCTCCTGCTCGCGGCCCCTCCTCCAAGGTCCCAAATCATCCTGGGATCCATTTCCCCGTTTCCTCCTCTTGCCTTTGCAAGCACAGGGGAGGCAGAGGCTTCCTATGGTTGCTAATTTCTCAGCATCCCTTTTTGGTTCTCTTAACCCCACCCGCACCTCTGAAAGTGGTCCCTTCATTCAAGTCTTTTCATCAGAATCATCAGAGTGGCTTCTTTTTCCTGCTGTTATCCTGACTGATACGATCTGCTCAAAGTCTCGCCTCGGAGATGTCTAAGCTGTGCCAGGGCTCTCTCTAGGACAAGGAGTTCAAAGAAAATCAGAGGGTTTTTTCTCTCTAGCTTTCAGAACTCATTTTGGCTCTATCTAAATTAAGTGGTTCAAATAATGACAAACCCCTGTCTACATTTCCTATGTGCCGGACACTGTTCTGATCTTGGGGAAATATTGATGCTTAGAGTCTAACACCAAATCCCTCCCAGAAGTCAGAGAGCCTGCCAGAGGCAGGGCTAGGACCAGAAGACTGAGTTTCCTTAAGTTCTGAGCCTTCAGCAGATTTTCCAAGAATCTATGGCCCAAACGAGGTTAAGAACCACCAAGTTAGACCAAATTAGCTACCAAGCTTCCCCTCTTGAATAGCGAATGGCCCACTCATTCCCAGAAGAAACTTGGTGCTCTCAACTTGAGCTTGTGGGAGTATGTTGGCACACCCATGGCGGCACAAGCACCCACCTTCCCCCCCCACAACATTCCCCACAAACCTCCTTCCCCCTCCTTCAGTCCCTCACACTTTTACAATGAGCCCTGCACCCTTCTCTTAGTCCTTCCCTCGAGGCCCACACTGGCAGCTCATGATGCTGACGAGCCGTTTTTATGAATGGACAGAGGTCTGGGACGGGATTCAGAGATGTGCTCTCAGTCAGAGCCCATGTTTCCAGCAAAGGCAGCGAGGATGAAATTTCTGCCTTAAATTAACATATTCATGAGGTTCATGTTTATACCATGACTGAAACTGCCATTTCTGGGGAGTTGGCTTGGGTGAACTAAGGAAGAGCTGCAAGGGGACAGGGAGCCAAGCCTGGGGTCTGCATTCCTCCCTCGAGCCCCCGGAAACATTTAACTTTCCTCAGAAAGGTTGAACTAGGCCATGCTGGTTACCCGATACTTCCCCACTCTGGGTCAGACAGGACAAGGGCAACAGCCTGGTGACCTCAGGAGAGGTCAGCAGGCTGGCAGGAAAAGCCCCCTTCTCTTCATCTCCTGGTGCTATGCCCGGCAGACACCCAGCTCCAGGCCTGGCTGTCACTCTGGAGCTCCCTCCACTTCTCCCCAGAAATCTGGCTGCTTTATCTGAGGCTGAAGAGAGGTCCCACCCCAGGGACAAAGCACAACAGGAAAGCAGACAAGGCTGGAGAAAGGGAAGACCTAGTTCTGAGGCTGCACCAGAGAATCGAGAGGACTCCCTTCCCCTTCGGTCGGTGGGGTGGGGCTGGCAGCAGCTATCACTACCAGAGCCGGAGCAGAGGCCTGTTCACTCCATATCTCCTTTGAGTCAAGCCCCCTTCAGAAGGGGCCAGGGATGTATTTATAGAAACATCTGGGGCTCACTTCTCTCTCACTTGCACTTCTCTCCATCTCTTTTAAGTTCCCCATAATTCCCAACCAAAACGAAAGCATGCAGCAGGTGAGAAGTGAGGGGAGACCCTTTTTTAAAGGGTCTCTGGCTTGGAGCAGCTGCATGGAGGCCATTTAAAACAAAGACAGAAGGGGCTTCCAAGACTAGCTTGGGTGACAGGAAGCTGCTGGGGTGCCTATCTCCCTTCCAGCTCCCTCCACCAAGAGTAGAATGGGAAAAACATCAGGACATAATGTAAAACAATCTTCCTTCCTCCCCCTGCCCCCAACAGATGGAAGAGAGGAAAGTTGTGGTCATCATTTACCTGCTGAAATTGGGAGGACACTGTTGATGAAAGTAGGCTGAGACACAATAAAGCGGAAGAAAAGCTGAAGATAAACTCCCAAAGTCATTGGATTCAGGACAACCATGCTGCCTGGGGTCTGGAAAGTGTCAAGTTCTCAGCAGCCTTGCCTCCAAGCTGCCGTGGAGCCTTGCTTATCTCTGCTTTTGTCTTCACCACTGCTGTTTGCCTCTCTCTCCCTCTCCTCTCTTCTCTCTCTCTCTCTCTCTCTCTCTCTCTCTCTCTCTCTCTCACACACACACACACACACAATCTCTCTCTCTCTCTCTCTCTCTCCTTTCCCTATGCCTTTACCAAGAAAGAATGCCAACCATTTCCCATTAAACCTTCTCTCTACTTCACAGGGTTATATTTATCTCAAGCACTGGATCAAATACCCACATTAAAATTAAGATGTCAGAATTTTCTTTTTTGGAGACTGTGGTAAGTGGCTATTGAAGAGGTGATGAAAAGGCAGCCAAGTCTCAATGCTCATGAGCAGCAGTCCTAAATGGTAGATATATTTCCTAATTGATAATCCACCAGCATCTACCCGCTTGGGACTGAGGTGTCCTGCATCATCACAGAATCAACTCTCCTAATTCAAACTGAATTTCTGTGGGGACAAATCCTTCTGCTGTCAGTCAGTGACATTTTTACCCACTGGGTAACAAATGTAAAGTTAACCTTGGATTTTTTTTTCTTTAATCATCCAATAAAAAGTGTGTGTTGGGGGGAGGGTTATATTTTCCAAAACAGCTTTTTCCATGAAAGAATGTTTATTCTCTTTCCAGAAGCTGCTAACTTTATTCCATGCAAAGCAAGATAAATGAAAAGTCTATAAATTGGAAAGTGAATGATTATTTTATCAAACTACATTTGGAGAAATAGCATTATTTACTTCTTCTTTGGCTAGACAAAAATCTTTAAATAAAAAGTATTGCATCCTTAAGTGAATACCTTTTATGAGTTTACAAAGCCTATTATAGAGGTTCTTAGATTACTAAAATAACTAAAATAATAATTCACAGACTTGTCCATTTTGTTTTAACTTACACAACATACTCCCAGTGCCTCATGGCTTAATTCAGAAATGGCTTGGTAGTGACTAGACTTGGGACCAGTAACTGACCCTCACTCTGGGGGGAGGTGGAGATGGGTGAAGGCGAGACACAAGGCGATATTCCACAGCTCCAGCGCCACATGGGCTTGACTCCCAGCTCTGCTGTGACGGTGGACAAATTAGTTGCTCTCTCCAAGCCTCAGTTTTTCTATCATAAAATGGAGGCACATTCCCTTTAAAGATTTGTTGAAAAGGTTAAATAAGGTAACATGACATGAATCATACATTAATTAAAATTTGAGTAAAGACAGCAAAAATGAAACCCAGGGAGCCCTGGTAGATGGGGTGAAAAGATGGCCAGCAGAAACCTCTCCCATCCCTGTATGCATATGCCACTCTTCTCAGCAAGAGGTGGAATCTATTTCCCCTCCTGGCCTTGTGATGGGCTTTCACTAATGGAATGTGGCTAAAGTACCACTGTGCCCTTAACAGGCCTGGCAGCTTCTGCTTTTGCCTTACTTGGAAGCCAACTGCCACATAAAAAAAGTCTAGACTATAGAATAGGCCACAGGGTGGAGGAAGCAGCCAGCCCCCAGATATCTGGCCGTCTCAGATGAAGCCCTAGACATGAGAATTTGGCTAGTTTGGATCATTGACACTCATCCAGGTCTCCAGATGGTGGCAGTCACAGAAATGATCCCAGATGAGACCAGATGCCAAGGTGAACTCTGCCCAGATGATGGATTCATGAGCAAATAAAATGGCTGTTGTTTCTGCTTTCAGCATCCTGAAACCACTAGGTCGTAGGATGATTTATTACACAGCAATGGCTAACTGATACAGGATTTATAAGAAAAGCTTTTGAAAGCATAAAGAATATACTTGGCTTACATTCAGAATTAACAGTACAGTTTAAAGAAAGTCATCCCCATTTAGATGCTCCCAAAATGTTTAATGGAAGAATGATGGTTGGTTAAACCCAACCAGGAAATTGTCAGGATTGCTCTTGTTAACTCTTAAAACCTATAGCCCCAGCAGTGGGGTTTTGGTGGCTTAGAGAAAGGTACAGTCTATCTGGGAAGAAGGTAACTTGAGCAACTTGCTGCCAGAATCCAAACTTTCACCATCCAGCTCAGATTCCTCCTCTGAGCAGCCAGAGTGATCTATTTCTTCTCTCAGCATACAGATTTCACCACAGACCACGAAGTTGGCACACATTATATCATATTATCCTGGAGGCCTGTTCCATAGCTCTGTGTACCCCCAAGACCCCTAGGACAGTCCCTGTCACCTAATAATAGAACCTCAACAAAGTCAGTTGCATTTGATCAAATCACACCATTGTAGAATGAAAAAAAAGAAACTAGGAAAAGTAGCATAACTTTATGCTCCAGCCACAATGAGCAACTTGCGTTTCCCAGAATCCCTTTGTGCCTTTGCACATACCGCTGGCTGGCTTTGGTGAATATAGTGAGAGAATGGGGAACTGCAGACCGACCGCCCTCCTGAATACAGGAGGCTGAATGTACAAATTCAGGCCACTGGGGGATGAGTGGCTGCTGATTAAAGTTACTACAGAAATCACTACCCTCTGAGGAGGAGGCCCCAGCATAGAGGTATTTATAAGGCCCCAACGCTTATTAAACAGCTTTTTATAAATTTCCATTTCCCATGTACCATGCATTTCATGAGCCTATTTCTTATGAGGTTACTCTAAGTGCCCAAGGCAGAAATTATCATCTTTTCTTCAAACCCTCTTAGAAGGGCTCTGAATCTTTCAGAATCTATTAACACAGGCTATAAGATTTTTCCAGAAGGAAATCATGGAGAGTTATAAAAGGCTTCCACCAATAAATCCAGTCAAAGTTAGAGCCTTCCTTCTCAGGCCTTGTACATGGGAGTGTATACTGAAGAATAATCCTGGGGGTACCCATCAACACTTAACATGCACATTCCATTTCGCCCAGAAATTCTACAGAAATACACACTCAGCTGCCCAATGGTTTAGGTGCAAGGATGTTCATGATGACAGCTTCATATTTGAAACAGCCTAATTCTCCACGAATATGACACTGGTTGTATAAATCACAGAACCTCCATTCAAACACTATAGTCATGACAAAGAATAAAGTAGTCTCTGCAACAAATTACATTAGAAAAATTGATCTTCCATACACAAAACAAATGAAAATGAACCCTAACACTTACCTTGCCCCACATATAAAAATAAGCTCAAAGTAGATCATAGACATAAATGTAAGAAAGAGCTAAAGTATTAAACTTCTAGAAGAAAATAGGAGAAAATCTTAATGACTTTGAATTAGACAAAGATTTCTCTTTTGAAATTAAAAAAAATTTAAATATAAGTTACATATATTTAAATAAAAATTACATATATGAAACATGTTTTAATATAAGTACATTGTGAAATAATTACTAGAATCAAGCTAATTAAAGTACCCATTACTCCATGCAGTTAACCTTTTTTGTAGTGATCATTTAAGAACTAACCTAGAAATTTTGGAGTATACAATATAGTATTAACTATAGTCCCTGTGATGTACATTAGATCTCTAGATCTTATTCATCCTGCATAACTAATTTTGTACCCTTTGATCGATATCTTCCCATTTCCCCCAATCCCTAACCCCTAGTAACCATCATTTTACTATCTCCTTCTATAAAAAAATATATATCTTTTTTTAATTTCTTAAATAGGACCCCAAAAAGCACAAACCAAAATTTAACCAAAAAAATGTTAAATTTTACTTCATCAAAATTTTAAAACTCTTGCTGTTCGAAAGATAATGTTAAGTTGAAAAAACAAGCCAAAGACTGGGAGCAAATATCTGCAAAAGTTATATAATAAAGAACTTGTATTTAGAATATATAAAGAACTTTTACAACTCAATAATAATAAAACAACCTAATTAAAAGAACTGGACAAAAAGTGTAAATGGATATGTCACCAAAGCAGATACAGGAATGATAAGATACTCAACATGAAAAGATACTCAACATCCTAAGTCATGAGGAAAATGCAAATTAAAACCCTGATGAATTACCACTACATACTACTCAAATGGCTAAAATGTAAAAGACTGACAATTCCAAGTGTTAAAACTAGAAACAACCCAAATAATGGCCATCGATCACTGAATGAATAAACTTATTGTGTTCAGTGCAATACTACTCAGCCGTAAAATATAATAAACTACTGAAATGAGTAACTTGGTTGAATCTCAAATGCATTATGCCAAGGCCAATATGAAAGTCTACATACTGTATCGTTCCATTTACATGGCATTCTGGAAAAGGCAGAACTATAGGGATGGAGAACAATGGGTCTGTGGTTTCCAGGGGTTAGGGTTGTGAGAAGAGAGCTGACTACAAAGGCAACTTTCGGTGGTGACAGGAGTGTTCTGAATTTTGACTGAAGTACTTGTTTGGTTTGTCAAAACTCATTGAACTATACTGTTAAAAGGGTGAGTTTTATTTTATGTAAATTTTCCCTCAATAAACATGACTTTTAAAAATTAAGAAAAAAATATTTCACATTTATGCACTGAGGTGGAAAGTTGTCCATAGAGTATTGTTGAGTGAATTGGAAAGTTGCAGTGCATCTAATCAAACATATGAGCAAACAAGCCAATCTGTTTATCAATTATTTATATGTACAAACAGAAAGATCTAGAATGATATACACTACACACTCGAGAATGGAAGTATGGGTGATGAGGGCAGAAGAAAGGAAACTTTTCTTTTAAATATTACACATATGTGTATTTTTGGAAATATTTACAATGAATATTTAATTTGTAATTTAAAAACAGAAGGATTTAAAAAAATAAAATTAAAGTATTGGCAACCTTAGGAGTAAAAGAGGAGGAAGAAAGGGGAAAAGGCATCTTTCCTGCATGTCTGAGGTCCAACAAGTCCCTGCCAACATGCTGAAAGGTGCAGATAAACCATTTTGGTTTGGTCTTGGCAGACAACAGAGCTGAGCCTGGTCTTCCTGGCTCAGAATTAACATAATTCGGTTTATGCAGCTGTATAAGCAGGAGGGAGAGAACACTGGGCTGCTGAAAAGCCCTAAGAAAGCCCCTCCTTATGGCTCCCTGTCCCATCGGCTCAAGCTTAAATCAGAGCCAGAACTGATGGAGCCTCACAATGCGAAAGAAAGATCCATCCGAAAAGCAGAAAAACTAAAGTCTAATGAGAGCAATCAGACTCACCCAGACACTGGGCCTGCAGTTCCATCTCCAGGGCAGTTATCCTCACTTTCAGGGATGAGATCTGCACCGGACTGGCCTTGAGCCACCTGGACACAATCACAGTAATGACAATAACTTACCCAGTACAGCTGGAGGTACACACATTCTAAGAGATACTGTTTTTTAAAAAGCAGAGGAGGTCACCTAGAGAACCCCAGCTTATTTTATGTAAATTATATTGGAAATTTACAATATATATTGTCTAGCAAAGCCACTGTGAAATCCAGCAGTAAAGGAACCCATTTACTTTGCTTTTACCCCTAAAAGTATTTAACCCCAACCCATTTTTATTTAATTTCTATTTTTATTACTTCTTTTTTTCTTATCTTTGTTTTATGCAATAAACATGTTAATAGTATGCTAAATAGATAATTATTATGTAGAGCTTTAATTTTTATAAAATTATTTTTATTGTTTTTTTTTTCATTTGGTGTTCACAAGGGAGGCAATGGAACTGGACTTAAAATTTCCATTTTACAGATGAAAAAACTGAGGCTTGTGTGAGATTCCAGGGATAGTAGTAGAGATCCTGGGCATTGTCTGACAGGCAGAGTGATTGCTGGCAACACTGAACCTGAAACCTCTGGGCAGCCAAATGACACACGGAGCCACATACCAGCAGTGCTCCCAGGCCTCTGGGATAGACTGGCTCCCTGGGGGACATCAATAACCTTTACCTGAACATGGGCTCAGAAATGCTGTGAGTCCAAGAACTGTTCAGCTCTGAAAATGCAAAACCACATTCTTAGGAGGGAGACTGGAAAGTCACAGATTGTATGCTAGGAAGTCAGGGAGGGCTGGATCCTTCACAGGAGTCCCCAAAATGATTTATGACAACCAAGAATCAGAGGTTCTTGAACTGGAACCCGTAGGAAGTGAAAACATCCTGAATCCTGAACAAAGCCAGTTTCCTGATGTTACCTAATTCAAGAACCATAGAAATAAATGAGCTCAAAATAATTGGTAAGCCACCGAAGGGCATAACGAATATCAGCACCACTCTCACAGGTGGGGTGGGAGTTTGCCTCAGATGTCCCCCAGGGTGAACCCAGAAAACTTAGTTAACATTCACTTCATTCTCTTCTGACCAGTCCAAATGTATGTTCCTAGTTTATTGTTTACTGTTTGTATTTGCTATGTAGTCACTGCAAGATTTTATTTTGATATATTTATTGGCAAAACATCACTACCACCACCCACATTGCCTCCCCGCTACCTCAACCCTACCGCCCCACCCAATCACCTCCACCCTCAGTCCACCTGGAGACAATGATCCCTCTTGTATTCTAAGAGACTGGATGGAGTGGAGAGGAAGACTCACCTCACAATTTGACTTGGCCAAGGTCAAGACAAAGCATCATTTTCAAAGTTTGGATCTAATCTCAGTACAGCTAAAGGCAAAGATCAAGGTCATGTGGCTATGCGGTTTGGGAAGGCCATAGAAGACCATTCCTAATGTACTAATAGGCCAATGCAGACAAAGACTCTGAAGTAAAGGGTGGGAAAGGGGCACTGCCTTTGCCACATATAATTATGCATATTTCCATTGTGGGAAGAAAGATCTTGGCTAACACAAGCAATAAGCAGGAGCTGCTAAGGAGAATTTCAGAATTACAAACTTTTAGGAAACAATAACCTAAGTGATGGAGAACATACATAATCACTGCAGACCAGCACATGTTGCTGTGGAGTCTGAGTTCCAATGAGGCCCTGTAATTCCTGGAACCAGGAGGTCCTCCCATTCTCAGGCTCTGGTGGAACAAACCCCCAGTCTAAGTATGTTCTGTATTTAAACCACTCCTTAGTCTTAAAATACTTTAAAAATACCCAGCCACAGGGAAAGGGCTATCTGTAAATCTAAAAGACATACCACACAATCTGGGATAAGAGGAACAGGTGATTTTTTTTTTAAGAACTAAAGAGATAAAAATTTTCCATTCAGTTATCATGGATTATGTGATTACCTGTTTCCTTATATACAGAGCTACTGAATGTAACTGCAATGTTTTAAAAACACGCGTGTCCTCAGGAAGTGAATGGACTAAGCTAACTTCGAGAAGATAGAAACAGAAAAAGAATGATTCAGGAAGGTAAGAGAGAGATTAGAGGATTCATTCATTCAGTATTCATTAATTCAACAAATATTTACTGAGTTCCTATTGTGCCCCAAGCAAAGGGCTAGAGTTGGAGATTTAATCTGAAATTAATATTCAAAATTCCTTGTCTCCAGGAGCTTACATTCTAGTAGGGGTCTCAAAACAGACAGGAAGCATATATACTAGTCCAGGGATATTCAATGTAATGCAGAACAACGGAGAGATATAATTAATGAGGAAGGCCTCCCTGAAGAGAGGTAAGAAAAAGATGAAGAAGGTAAGAGATGAGTTTGACTATAATTCTCAGGGGGGATTCATGGAAGAGTCTAAGACAATTCTGACCTTCAGGATGAAAACGCCAACGCCAAACACCATTGTTAGATTCACATTATGCTTGCACGTTATGTTTTTTCTTGAAAGGCTCACAGCAACTTTGAGAGGTAGGTGTTACTATGTCTGTTAGGGATGAATAAACAAAGGCTGATAAAGGCAATGTAGGTGATCTTTCCAAGGCCACAGAGCTACAACAACACGAAGCTAGTTGCATACCCTGAAGCCTGTGTTCTTTACACCACTCTACCCAGCCCTAGGTCTAGACACCACAAAGAATGAAGAGGAAGATGAGGGAACCAGTCCTGGCTCAAGGCACAGAGTGGGCATGATCATGGCCCTTTGGGGGCCAGTGGTAGGGCCTCTTGACCAGAGAGGCATAGAATGAGGTGAGCTAAGATGGACTATTTACACATTCTGTCATCTATCTTGAGGAGGGTGGGACAAAGGCCAGAGCTGGGTGAGCTGTCCCTAGAAAGCCTTCTGACCACATGCACAAGAGAAAAACAGGAGCTGATCTTTAAGATAGAGTGACCTGGCCCACGAGCAAAATGGCCCTATGAATGCTCTGGGTTCTGGCCAATAAGACAAATAACTCCTATTCTTTTAGAGGGTATGGGGGTGTGGGTTGAGATGGGGCTGGCCCAGGGTAGAAGTGTGGGGAGAGAGTATGGATTCAATAACAGCTTTTCATATGCCTTATACACTGCCTTGCCATGTGGTAGGAGAGTTCTAAATTATTCAAAAATAAGAATACGTATGTTTGTAAGTTTATATAAATGTAGCTCTAGTCTGTGCTTTCAGCCTTGCAATATAGTTATTCAGGTACGTGTTTTATTCCTCTGAATAGATTACTAACTCCTTGACCACAAGGTCCATGACTGCTTCATCTCTTTATTCCCCCAAGTGTCAAATCTGATACACAGGTAGCCTTCAATATGTGTTAAATTAATGAATTGATTTGTATAGTACATTGCAATATATCCAAAATCTTAAGAGTAATTCAGCCTAGGTCAAAATTCTCTTTGCAAGGAGTAGAGCAGACTTGCCTCTTGCCAAGGGAACCATAAGTTCGCAGCTGTAGGAGCCTTAGCTTTAAATGACACATGTAAGGCACTTTGTGTGAAGTCTGACCTGTAAATGTGAGGTTCCAGAGTCCGCTGTGTGAGCTGGTGGCTGAGTGGGTGCTTTGGCTCCCACCTGTCTCCCCAAGGCTCTCTTTACCACATGCTGGACACCTCCCAATGTCGGGCATGCCACATGCCACATGCCGCAGGAAATGCAATATCAACCCCTGAAAAACAGCATACAGAGGGAAAGACACTGACATACCCTCAGTTACAGTCTGTGATGCTCGATGTGCTGTCTGGAAAATGCATTAGGCCAGTGGGTTCATGTACTAGGGCTGCCGTAACAAAATACTATAGCTTGGATGGCTTTAACAACAAATGTATTTTCTTACAGTTCTAAAGGCTGAACGTCAAAGATCGAGGTGTCCATAGGTTTGGTTTCCTCTGAGGCCTCTCTCCTTGGTTTAGAGATGTTAAAATAAAGGCCATATGTGACAAGCACACATTAACATCATATTCAATGAGGAAAAGATAAAAAGTTTTTCCAAGATTGGGAACAAGAGTGCCTATAGCCATCATTTCTATTCAATATAGTACTAGAAGTCCTAGCCAGAGCAGTTAAGCAAGAAAAAGAAATAAAAGGCACCCAAATCAGAATGGAGGAAGTAAAATTGTCTGATTTTAGGTGACATAATTTTATATATATTAAAAAACCTCAGGCTCCACAAAAAAATCTGTTAGAATAAACAAATTCAGTGAAGTTTCATGATACAAAAATCAACATACGAAAATGAGTTGCCTTTCTATATAAACTATCCAAAAAAGAAATTAAGAAAACAATTTCATTTCAATAGCATCAAAGAAAATAAAATACTTAGGAATAAATTTAACCAAGGAGATGAGAGATCCATACACTGAAAACTATAAAACATCGAAAAAAGAAGACACAAATCCACGGAAAGATATGTGTTCATTGACTGGAAGAATTAATATCGTTAAAAGGTCCATACTACCCAAAGCCATCAATAGGTTCAGTGCAATCCCTATCAAGATTCTAATGGCATTTTTTACAGAAGTAGAAAAAAAGTGTTCTTAAATGAAATGAAATGTGTCCTTCTGTTTACTGTGTATCTTTCTGGCTTTTTGTCCATGTCTTTTAGTCAAGTCTGATGAATGGCCAGGCAGACTTTTACATTCTAAGCCTGAGCTAATTTTTACTTTCTCAGAGTAAAGCAACTCAGGAAACTCAGGCATTCCAGCTCTGTGGAGCCTCTAGAGCAGGGATTCCCAAACCCCAGGCCACAGACCAATATAGTGGTCTAGAGCCTGCTGGGAACCAGGCTGTACAAGAGAGGTGAGCCACAGGAGGGCTGTATTTGCAGCCACTCCCCAGCACTAGCATCACCGCCTCAGCTCCACCTCAGATTAGGCATTAGAGTCTCATAGGGGCACTGGTCCCTGGTACCAACAAGGTTGGGGACTGCTGCTCTACCGGACCTGGCTCCAGCTACCATATGACTGCTGCCGTGTGAGAGGCTATACATGAGGTAAGAGGAATCGTGAGCCCCATCAACTCACAAAATTGTGTGAGATAATAATGCCTTGTATTTAGACACTAAATTTTGGGATGGTTTGTTACACATAAGTAGATTATTGAATGAGCCATGATTGAAGCAGACATCTTTCTTGATGGCAAGATAAATACCGCCCCACCCCCACCCCCACCAAATTAGATCTTTAGAAGAAGGAAATGGGAGAGGAGTGAACCGAAATTGGACAAAGCACCTAGTCAAAGGAGACAGTATTAACCTCTTGGGGGGTGGAGGGTTGACTGGAAAGTGCATGAGGGAGGCCTCTAGATTGCTGAAAATGTTTTATATCTTGATGTGGGCAGTGGTTACACGAACACATACATATGTAAGAATTCATTAAGCTGTACACTCAAAATAACAAATAGAAATGGAGCTTAGGAGCTAATTTCTATTACAGAGTAATAACGAAAAGTTAACGAATTCCATAAAATGTACATCTGCCATAAACATATAGAAGTAAAATTAAGGGACTATGACTGATACATGAAGTAACAAACATTTATGTAGACAAATGCATTAAAAATGAGTCTAAATATTGAATGACCAAGATACCAAAAAGAACAAGATTGAAGGAAGAAAATTTTAAAAGAATATAAAATTACAAAATTGCTGGAATATTCATTTTCAGAATTCCCATTTTGTGAATTAGAGTCAACTGTACCCTCATTGTCCCTGGAACTGGAGATGACAGGAAACTGTAAAATCATCTTTCACTAGTTCTCAAACTGGGTTGCACACTGGGATCTCTGGGGGAGCTTTGGAAAATACCGGTACCTGGTTCCACCCTAGAGATTCTGATGTAATTGGGCTGAGCTGTGGCCTCGGAATCAGGATTTTTTAAAGTTCCTCAGGTGATTTCTTCATGCTGCCAGGGTTGAGAACCACTGGTCAATTTCAACCACTTTTTTACAAATGACAGGGAGGCCCAGTACTGACAAATGACTTGTGAAATATCCATTACTTGACGGCAGCCAGTTTTCTCTGATGTGCCCTAATAGGAGGGACCTGTGGCATGGATAATACCTAACAGTAAATAATCTAAAAATAATTTCTATTTGGTTTGGGAAAACAGCACGTGACTTCCCAGCCACCGACGGGCCTGGATAATTCAGTTTGGCTCAAATGAATGTGCCTTTTCCTGAGTTTATATTGACAGTCCAGGCCTATGCTGAGGTGTAGAAGAAAGGTGGCCAAACTAAATGCTGGCTGGGGCCAGTTCCACAGTGGGCAACAGACAGGCTATCAAAGGAACACAGTAACTGCATGGACATGGGGACTTCCCTTATCAGAGGGTTCCACAGCGGGACCCTTACTAGGCATTTTACAAAAAAGTGCTTTCTTAACCCTTTACACTGTGAGGGTTGGGGACCAGAGGCATGAAGAGGGAGTGAAGGGAGAGGGGCTCATGGTTACCAAGGATCTCTTTTGTGCCAGGTTTCACCATAAAGATTTCTATAAATAGCATACGCTCCAAATAACTCTGAATGAAGCATTCTATTACCCCTATTATAGAAAGGAGGAAAGTGAGACTTAGAGAGGTTGTATAACCACCATGGCAGAGTCAGAATGGAAACTCAAGCTTGTCATACTTTGACCAAGAGGGACAGTCTAGGCTCAAAGCTGAAAGCAAGCTGCAGATGGACTTGGGACAGAGCCTTCGGTTTTAACTTCTACTAAACCAACTTTGCCTCCCTATTTTTTTCAGCTCTAACAGTCTAAAGGCAGCAACAGACATCCAGAAGTGTCTGTGGCAGCCATGAAGAACAGAACTGACCAAGAGCTTAGCAGCTGCTTTCTGAAACATGTCACTGCATTTGTGCTGAGCCCACATCTCCCATGCATTGTGCTGCTCCCCTCAATGTCCGTATACAGTAGGAATATGAAGAGGGACCCATTGCTGGGAGACATGGGGCTCTGACAGAAGCTTTGCCACATCTTCCTTAGACTGGGGGGGCAACCAAGATGCTTCTACCAAACCTTACTTCCCCTCCTCCTTTCCTGGGTCAGGTCTGCATGAAAGCCTGATTGATGGATCTCACAGCCTTTTCCTCTCCTTCCCTGGTTTCTCGCACAGGCAGCTCCCTTAATAAAATCCTCAAGTGTTTAATTCCATCTTGGCAACAGCTTCTCAGAGAACCTCACTGTCCCTACCCACTGGTAGCCCTAGCCATACACACATCATTGTGGGAAGAAAGAGGGAGGAAAAAAGGTCACCTTCTGCTGACTCACCTAAAGGAACCTGGTCTGAGATTTTGACAGTAAAGACTACAGAGTATAAACCAAATTCCCAAAGAGGTGCCAAAAAGGAGATACTTCAAGCAGGGGAAACAGTTCACAGGAAGCCTTCTGTGGCATCCGTTACTCTCGGTTGCACTGAGACAAAGGGGAGGCCGCCTTTTATAGGGAAAGTTCCCACCCAGGTTTCCAATTGCTTCAAATTTATGCAAATGTGATTTTCAAATTCCTACAGTTCTGATTGGTCTGAATCATGTAGTTCTGATTTGTTGTTACAAAGCAGTTCTGATTGGTTGGTATAGATGCAAGTGAGAATATAATTGTGCAGTTCTGTTTGGACAGGGCAGGTCTGAATCCATTGGTAGAAAAACAAAACCAGGACTTCTGTGCAGTGGGTGACTCAGCCGGCATAAACACGCAGGGCATAGTGCAGGAAGCCTGTCCAGTCTGAGGTTCTTTCGGGTATACAGAGTATATGACGAGCCTGTCAGCAAATGGTTCTTAGACTCTTATTATTTATAAAATTCAGGCCCTTAGTTGACCATCAGGAGTCCATCTCAGCAGATAAATTCCATCTTGGGGTTTACATCAAATAAATCTTTCTTCTTGGGGTCCACAAAAACAGATTTTTCAATACATTTGCCTTCATCGTTGCTCTCAGTGCCAAGTAGAAGACAGTCTAGGTGACATACGACTGACTAGCACCCAAACTAGTCCTGATGCATCTGCCAAGAAGTCATCTTTTATTGGCACAAGTGCCCACTTGGAAATGGTAGGGATTCTCTTCCCATCTGCATAGGTCCTTTGGGGAAGACATTCAAACCCTGCAGCCTCAGTAACTCTTTATGGGGTGAGTTTCTTGTCATCTTTTCTTCTTTGGGGAAAAAAAAAAGCAGACAAACAATATGCTGATTGTAAAACACCTGGAAAGAAAGTGGTGAATGCTCACAATCACCAGTATTATTTAGCATTGTTCTGGAAATATCAGCCAATGCCACTAAGTAAAAGGGAGTTTTAAGATAACTTGTTAAGGTATGAAAGTAATATACAAAATATGAAAACACTATGGCCATGCCACCCTGAACAAGATCTCGTCTGATCCTGGAAGCTAAGCAGGGTCAGGCCTGGTTAGTACTTGGATAGGAGACCACCTAGGAAGACCAGGTGCTGTAGGCGTAAAAAATAAAAAAATAAGTAATTGTAAGCTGACAAAATATGCAAACAATAGCTACATATAAATATAGTAAAAGATAAGGACATAACTACAATAGCAACAAAACAGATTAATGTCTAGAAACATACTTAACAAAAATTGTGTAAGACCAACACGATGAAAACTTTAAAACTCCACTGAGGGGCAGAAAGAAACATTTAAAAATTCAGATACCTTACTCTTAAATAAAAACAATTCTCCAAATATTAATTTATTTAATACATATATGAATGTTTTAATAAATATCCATTTAATGCCTCTCTATTGTCAATGTAAGAAATGTCCCAACCTGAAGATAATTATAATGAGTTTATTTGAGCCGAACCAGGACAATTGCCAGGAAGCAAAATCTCAGGGGATTAATAAAATTACCAGGGAATGGTAATTTTGCAGCTTATTTCATAAATTAGAAATCAAAGGAGGTGTAAGAAGGGTTACATGAAATCCATTGGTGGTAGATTAAGGGGGTAGGAGAAAGTAAAGTGTGGGGGTGAATCTCTTGGATTGGATAAAAAGTTAAACAGAGGGATACATAATTATTTTACATTGATGGGTACAGGAGAGTTAATAATAAACATTAGAGCAAACGAAGATGGTACACAGAAGACAAGATGACCATAAGGGCTTCCTGGTCTCCTCCTCTGATGCAGTGGGTTATGCTCTGAGGGGTCCAGAAAAAGGGGATAACTCTGACCTTTCAAGGCTATGTTCTCTTAGGTGCAAAGACAATAGACAGGCTCATTGAAGGTAAAGATTGACCTTTGTCAAGGGAGCTACCCAGGCCTAAGACATGACTACACACCACTTTTAGTTAGGAATTTTTATGCTTAGACCATACTATGTGATTTATTTTAGTCTCTAATTTTTTAAGGCCCTTTGTGGAGGCATCTCCTGAACGTCTCAGGTTTAGTATGTGGTCCCTTTTTATCCAGATTTAACCATGTCTTTTTGTTTTCCGTAATTCTGATGCTTTGACATGTGGAGAATTGCTGACTGTGGCTCAACTATCCCTCCCCATGTTAATTCTTAGAGCAAACAGTTGGTAATCTCAACCTCCCTCTTTGACTCTCACATTCCAAGCTACTATTACCTGCCCTAATCGTACCAGGGCCACAAACCAACATAATCAGGGCCCACAGAAATTATTTGGCCTAATCTATCCCAATTTACCCTGCCTCTCCTCTTTCTTCCCCACAAAACCACAAGGCTTCAGCCCAACAGTTACCTTTCTCTTTGCCTGAGATCAACATCAGTGTTCTCTCCTGTGGCCCTGAATGGTGCTGGTCTCGTGAACTTTGAGTAAGAAACTTAATTTTTCAATGACAATTACCTCCTGATCTGTTGGCCTTCCTAAACCTCAAGTTTTCTTATTAGTATACTGTTTTATAACACACTCCAATGAAAATAGCAGATTTTTAGTGTGTGCTACTAAAGTTAATACAGAAAAATAATCAAGTGAAAATAACCATGAAAATTCTGAAAATAAACACAGGTAGGGTAGTGGGGAAGAGGAGATAGATGGAGTGGCTGATGGAGGGTGGGGAGACAGGGATGGCATAATAAGCTATGCAATGGTTTTATGTATATAGTGGGTACAAATTTCAGCCTATAGCAATCAAGCGTAAAAGAAATATTTATTTTTAGTAACTCAATTTTAATTTTGACCTCCCTTGGCCAGGGTGAAAACTAAATTCAGTCACGTCAGCGCTGCGTACCCCTGACCCCCATTTCCCACACTGGTCTAAGAACTGTTGGACTTACATATTTCACAGGCATCAGGGGTGGGCTTCTGATACCTGCTGGCTCATTTATTCACCCTACATACTTATTTGCAGTTGTCTGCTGTAACTTTTGTGATAGTCATGCGCCAAATGTTACCAGTTCAAAGTTTGTGTGCCCAATGCTTCAAAAGGCCAATATTCAAAATATCAGAGTTTGGAGTAAGAAAGGTTTATTGATGGAGAAAGCATCAGCTCAAGAAGGTGGGGCCTTGAATATTCCTCAAATCCATCTTAAGAGAGCCCAGAATTCAGGCTTCTTTTTATACCAAGAGAAGAGAGAATGGGCAGGACACGAGTTGTGTGTCACCTAGGCACCAACAGGGATCCAAGGAAGAGCGCAAAATCTCCAAATCTCTTTGTTCCCAAGTCCTGACCCCTGCCGATCTGTGTCCAGTCTTCAGGCTCCTGCAAACCTTTGCCAAACCTCAAGCCGGAAGATTTCCTCTAATGATTAGGATATCTATAACAGCAGCTATTTGCCAAGGGAGAGAAACACAGGCCAGAATTATGAAAATCAGAGAAAGCGAGCGTGTCATTCTGTTGCAGACATTTCCTCCAATGACTGACTGCATATGTGGTGGCGGTCTCATAAGATTTTAATGGAGCTGAAGGATTCTTATCACCTAGTGACTTGTAGTGCAATGTATTACTGTTTTGTGCAGGTCTCAGCCTATTAGTAATACTATCAGCTAGAAATGCCTGGGGGCCACTCACCTGGGCACCGGTAGGCTCACACAGTTCTTTCTAAATCAAGGTTACAACTGTAGCGACCCTTTGGTTCTTATTAGGAACTCTAAACACCATGAGTAGTGACAGGGGCACATACGGTGCTGTAGGAGCACCAAGAGGGAGGACAGCTTCTAGGAAGAAGTGACCATTGAGCTGGACGCTGAAAGACAGGGCTGACTCCATGTGGTAAAAATGGGTGGGAGTGCACAGAGCACTGTAGTGGAAACAGCACGGGTAAAGCTCATGTTAAGGTGAAACTAGGTCTGATTTCCTGAGCCCACCTTGATGGGCAGACTGAAGATGCAATTCCCAGGAACATGCTGGGACTAGGGAATGAGCCTCAGAACGAACCATGTGGCTACAGGATCAACCACTCTACAGAGCCGGCCCTAGTGACCACTGGAGAGAAGGAAAAAAATCATAGATGGGGATATCTCTGTAAGATATTTCCAGGCCTGAGTCAAAATTTAATATGTTCCCTTCAAACTTTGAAACTGGAGCGAGCCGGGAGTTTCTACATGTGCCTTTCTCTGCTCCCTAACTGAAAGGGTAACCATACAACCTGGATTTCCCATGGGTTCTCTGACCAGCTAGGCCCTCTTCTGGAAGAAAAGGCCTTGGAGAAGAGGGAAGGTCTAAAATAATCCAGTGAAAAACAAGAATGCAGGCAGTCTTGCCTGTCAGATCTGAATCCATGCTGTACCTTTATCTGTACCTTATCTACAAGAGGAATTCACAGAATCTCTTCCTTTACTCATACCATTCTATCATTCAGATTAGCATCAGCAAACATAACCAGAAAACACCAGATGATTCCAACTTGAGTCAGTTTTAGCTGGTTTTCTCAGACATAATTCCTACCTGGGATTTAACTGGGTCCAAATTTCTTACACATTCATATGAAATTCTATACTAGTCACTCTAACTTTGCATTTTAGTTATGTGCCACTTCTTTATTTAAATGCCCTGTTTCCCCACTACCTGAAAACAGTAAAGAAACAAATATTTTTGGATTTAATATTATTTTCATTTTTTTTCAGTGTTCAAAAGTCCTATTATTTCTTTGTAACAGATCTGAGACTTTTTTCATCAAGGAAAATATACTCATTCCACATAAGCTAAGCTACTTCGAAGGTGCATGCTGAAATAATCATAGAAAATATAGCTATTTCCAATCATCATGAATTCTCATTCAACTATTATTTAGTGAACCCTGGCAGAGCAGGTGGCTCTTTAAGGAAGTAAAAACACAGCTCCTGTTTTCCAAGAAATGACTAATCTGCTTGAGAAATAAGACCCACTTACTCAAAAAGTGAAACCACACTGTTAAACAGGACGGAACTCTAGCCAGTGTGCCCTTCTCTAAGGTCACATCTTTCTCACTCACACACAGTGGCATTTCTTGAGTACCTTCACATGCCAGGCACTGGGGTAGGAGCTTCTGGATAGCTTTTTGAATCCCCAAACTATCCCATAAAGTATGAAATATTTTATAAAGAATAAAGAGAAACTAACCCTAAGAAGTCATTTCCCTCCCTGGATTCTTAGTTTTCCTAAATCAAGAAAACAGTCACAATATTTCAAAGTTCATTTTATGAGTATTCAACATACTAGGATCACTTAAGATTGTTTATTACACTAAGGGGTGCAAAATGTTTTATCAAAGTAAATTTTGACTATCAACCAATAGAATCATTTTAGAGGGACTTATTCAATATCTCATCCTTCTAAAGAAAAAGTCCTATTAGGAGACTAATTTCGAGGTCACTTTTATAAAATAAGCAATCATCAACAAACTCTCATGAAAGTGCTACTAGACTAATCTGGTCTTTATATTCTCAGACTGACCTCTGCTGGACAGTCTATTAACCTGACTTTTTTTTTTTTTCTTGAGAATATAGCTAGTAGGGAAGGAGCATTTTCCCCAAATTATATCTAATAGATTTATATAGTTCAATTCTCAAATACTCATAAAGCCCTCCACACTACCTTACAGCAAAATCTTGTATTGCACATGGCTGGCAGAGGCAAATGTCCATGAGCAAAGCAGGACACTGATGGAGTTACATGAGTTACCCTCTATCAATGTTTCTTTTGATATTGTATGCTCTTAAGCAGCCCATGCTCTCTGGTGTGGATCTTAGAGATATTTAAGAGTACTTACTGATTGGATCCCATTTCAGGGGCCTGTCAGGTAAAACCACAGCTCCCTGAGAGTACCTCCTGGGTACACATTACACAGCTGGAATCCACTACTTTGTGGAGGTCTTACATGCCTCTAACTAGACAATGGAGACAAGTCTGATGTGTATGGTACAAAGTGAACTTTAATATAAAGCCCTATGTTCCAATTCATATAAAATTGCAGAAAATAAACATCAAAAATTACCCTGAAAATCATCAGTACTTTTCCATTTTTAATATTCTTTTTAAATAGAGGCATATCTCAGAGATATTACAGGTTCAGTTCCAGAGCACTGCAATAAAGCAAGTATTACTCTATTATAAAGTAAGTTTGCACAAATGTTTTGGTTTCCCAGTGCATACAAAAGTTCTGTTTTTGCTCCCCTGTAGTCTATTAAGTGTGATATAGCATTATGCCTGAAATAATAATGTACATACATTAATTTAAAATAGTTTATTGCTAAAAACTGCTAACCATCATCCAAACCTTCATTGTGTCTTACTCTTTGCTAGTGGAAGGTAAGGTCTTAAAACACAATATCTGTGAAGTACAATAGAGCAGTGTGATAAAATGGGGTATGCCTGCAATGTGTTTCTAGTAATAAAAATTACAAAATTATTTGAAATTTTTGTAAAAGAAAAAAATAAAAAAGAAAAATTACCTATAATCTCATCACCAAGTTACTTTAAAATTTGGTTTATTTTGTTTCCATCTTTTTTCTCTGTGTATGTGTATGCACGAGTACAGGTGTCTATCCTGACATGGACCCATCCATTTTGTATCTTCTCTTTTTCATGTAATATTATATGGTGATTACTTTTCGTTAATAAATAATGTATACAACCAATGTCTTATTATAAAACATTAGGGTTGTTCCTAAAATTAATGCTGAATGGTCTTATACATAAATGTGACCAAGTATTTTATTATTTCTTTAGACTACATTCTCTAGATAGGCTTAATAGGTCAAAGTTATAGGGTATGAACATTTTTAAGATTCCAAAACAAGCACTGCTAGAATTATTCTACAGGAATACAGCACCAGTTTCAACTTCCATCATAGCATAGCAGTGCCCATTTCACTTCACCCTCACACACGCTGAGAATTATAATTTAAAAATTGCTTTGTCACATCAATAGGCAAAAATAAGGTTTTTCAGTCTAACATATTCATTACTCATGATCATAATTTTAATGGCCATTTGTATTTTTCCTGTTAATTATACATTCATGCCCTTTTGCTCATTTTTCTATAGTGCACTAATATTTTTATTTATAAGAGTTCTTTATATATTAAGGCTGTTGACTCTGTTGGTCTCAATGTGGTATACACAAACTAAGGTTGCTAATTCAAATATGCCCTTAAAATTACGAGTCTGGGTGTGACTTTTCCTTTGCCTCAATAAGTTCTCTCCAGAAAAACAAAACAAAACAAAACCCCAACTCAAAAAGTATAGGATATCCCTCACTAAATACTGGGAGACTAAGGTACGAAGTGATTAACAAATTAACTATGAAGTAGAAATATCCTGTGTACTCCGACTTACTGAACATGTCTCTACATTACAAAATTCTTGGAGCTTCTTTCTTCAAATGTTTTTAAAAGATATGTTACTTTAAGAACACATGTATCAAGTTAACTTGGTGGTTAGGTCACAATGCTATTATTTATCAAAGCCCTTTCTCTTTCATCTGTGAATGGTTATTTCTGTGGCTGAATACTAGGAACTTTTTCTGTTTTTAATCAATTACTTTACTATCAATTAGAAATGTTTTTTTATTTTTATTTTTCTTTGCGTAACAATTTTAACATAGTTATTTTGCTGTGGAAAATAAAATTCCGTCTTACAGAAAAAACTCCTCAAGGCCACTGATCGGCACCTTTATTTACATATTAGAATGGGTCAGCCAGTGAAAATCCTAGAAAAAGAAAAGACAATGTTCAGTCAAAAGAAATAATTATCTTAAACTACATCCTCACTGTTTCACTTACTCTAAAATCTACCAATCCAATTTTAACCATGTTTACCACAATGGTGGTAAATGAGGTTTGTCTTTGGTCTAGTGCTTTTTCCAAAAAGGAGGTAATAATCCATAGTGAACCTTTCTGTCTTGTCCTATGAAATGACCTAAAATGACTTTCTGGGTCCTCTCCCATTAATAAAGTCTGAAAAAAAAAAAAAAGTACATTCAAAAGAAGACAGGTGATGAAGATGTCCCGAAGGAAGGCTGAGCTCCCACGTCTGAGAATCTGAGTGGGAAGGGCAGTGCACAGAAGTCTCTCTCAGGACTAACGCCATCCTACTCATGTGGCTCTGACATAGGTGCATATTTTCAGACTGCAGAGATTAGGTCTTCCTGGTTATTACAACAGGAAGCAGCCAGCCTTCAGTGTGAATCAATAACAAATAGTGGATGGACAAGACAACTGATGAAAATTAACGGCTTGGAAACTATGTGCAGAATTCTACTGGAATGGGGTTAAGTAATGTCAAAGACGTAGATATGAGAAATATAAAAATAATCCTCATGGAATTATAAAGAAAGAGATAAGACCTTGTATTTCTGCAGCAACACTCCCCAAATTCATAGAGAACTTAGAGAATAAATCATTAGATACAGATCATTAGAAGGGTGAATTCACTAGCAGAGGGGACAATTCATTAGGTCTTCCCTATGACTAACACAGTTCTCAAGACTATCTATTTTGTGTATGTGTTTGGAATACAGTAGTCTACCCTTATCCAAGAGGAATTCATTCCAAGACCCCAGTGGATGCGTGAAACTGTGGATCCTACAGAACCCTATATATACTATGTTTATACATACCTATTCATACATACCTATGATAAAGTTTAATTTATAGATTAGGCACAGTAAGAGATTAACACTAACTACAAATAAAATAGAATAACAATACACTATAATAAAAATTATGGGAATGGCTTTGGGGTATTATTAAGTAAAATAAGAGCTACTTGAAGGACTGTGATACTACAGCCACTCTGATAACCAAATCAGCTACTAAGTGACTCATTAGTAGCTTATACAGCATGGATACTCTACACAGAGATGACTAATGTCCCATGAAGAATATAGTGGGACAGAACAAGATTTCATCATGCTACTCAGTATATAATTTACAACTTTTGAATTATTTGTTTCTGAAATTTTCCATTTAATATTTTCAGACTGCAGTTAACCAAGAGTAACTGAAATATATAAAGCAAAACCCTGGATAAGGGTAGATTACTAACTGTTCTTTTGCTAGTTCCTTGAAGTGTAAAATAAGGTTATTTGTAATTTTTCTTCTTTTTGAGGTAGGTATTTATTGTTATAAACTTCCCTCTTAACTACTTTTTCTGCATCCCATGAGCTTTGGTATGTTGTGTTCCATTTTCATTTGTCTCAAGGTATTTTTTTATTTCTCTTTTGACTTCTTCCCTGACCAGTTGGTTGTTTGGTAGCATGTTGTTTACTCTCTACATATTTGTGAATTTTCTTCTTGTAATTTGTAGTTTCATATCATTGTGGTTGGAAAAGATGCTTAGTACAATTTCAATCTTCTTAAATTTATGAAGACTTGTTTTGTGACTTAAAATATGATCTATCCTGGAAAATGTTCCAGGTGCACAGTGAAGAATGTGTATTTTGTTGCTTTTGGACAAAATGTTCTGCATACATCTGTTAAGTCCATTTGGTCTAATGTGTCACTTAAGGTTAATGTTTCCTTATTGATTTTTGGATCATCTATCATTGATGTAAATGGAGTGTTAAAGTTCCCTGCGATTACTATAATGCTGTCTACTTTTCCCTTAGGTTTGTTAATATTTGCTTTATATATTTAGGTGTTCCTATGTTCGGTACATAAATATTTACAAATATTCTATCCTATTGTTAGATTGATCTCATTATCATTATGTAATGCCCTTCTTTGTCTTTATTACAATCTTTGTTTTAACATCTATTTTGTCTGATATAAGTATAAATACCCCAGTTTTCTTTCAGTTTACATTTGCATGAAATCTTTTTCCATTTCTTCAATTTCTGTATATGTGTCTTTACATGTCAAGTGAGTCTTGTAGGAAGCATAATGATGTGTCCTGTTTTTTGATACATTCAGTAACTCTACGTCTTTTGATTGAAGAATTTAGTGCACTTAACAATAAAGTAATTATGTTAGGTATGTACTTTTTGCTGCTTTGCTAATTGTTTTCTGGCTGTTTTATATTTCCAATCTGTTCCTTTTGCAAAGTGTCAAAATTTCCTTACTGCCTTGTCAAAAAAAAAAAAAAAATCTCACAGCATATGTGTGTATAAAGAACCATGACAAAATTGAAAAAATTACCTGCTCTGAAAACAATGGCTGATACACAACTTGAAAGTATGGAGGACACATATATGAGAGAGAGCAAGAGGCAGGACAAGGATCAGAGAACAAAATTAAGAATGAAAAGCAACTTAACCTAGGAAGGAAGATCGTTTATTTTGTCATTATAATCTAAACTATAGTTTTACTTTAGAGGCCAAAGTTAATTAATTTTGAATGTAATTGCACAAATTGTCCTATTATAGCTTCTCTCCCACTGTGCTTCCTTCACTGTCTTCTAGCATCTTGGGTCTTCTTTCAGTTCCTCAGACTTGCCATACTCCCTCCTGCCACAGAGCCTTTGCATATCTCTTCCCCTACTGCTTTGTTGAGTTTGTCCCTACTTAATCTTTGGGTCTTAGTTTAAGCATTATTTCCTCTGAGACACCACCCCTGTGACCTGAATATATAAAAGTGAGTCCTTTGCTGTATATACATTCAGAACTAAATTCCTTTCCTTCAGCACAACTGCCTCACTCTGTCATAATGCATCCAGTTGTGAGGTCACTGGGCTGTCCTCCCCTACTGTACTGTTAGCTTCGTGGGGGGTGAAGCTGACCCTGGTTTTGCTCACCACACTATTCTTAGCACCTGACACAGCATCTCTAACACATATCTCAACAAATATTTTTGAACAAATGAAAGTGCCAAACTCAGAAATGGTTTAGAAAGAACTCTCTGAACAACACTGAGTTCTAGTTGGTAGATACTTTTGGGAGTGAGAGGGGTGGTGCATTCATGCTTCTTGCTTAGCAATTGCATTTACCTGGGCCTTCCGCGTGCCTTGTGTCTCAATCATGATGTTGATAAGAGAAGGTTTAGTTGTGTCTGCCAAACTTTGCTTCAGGGATTCTTGAAGTTCTTCTGGTGTTTGTACAAAATACCCTTTGCCTCCAAATGCAGTCATAACCTGCTCATAATGTGAGTTTGGCAGAAGACACATTGGAGGAGCCCTGGAAAAGGAGGTCACAAGTAAATAGGGAAAAAAAGTAATCCTCTGACATAACATGAAAAAATTTAAGCTAAACCAAAAGGCATACTTTTATATCCAATACCTGAACTGAGATGCCAGTACACTAAACTGTCTATATACAGCCAAGTCCAATACAAATTTTTATGATGATGGATAAGTTTTATATTTGTGCTATCCAATGCAATAGCCACTAGTCACCTGTTGCTGTTGAAATGTGACTAGTTAAAATAAGGAAATCAATTTGTTTCACTATTGTGTTTTTAAATTTTTATTATAGTAGGCATATGTTATATTAGTTTCATGTGTACAATAGAATGATGACATTTATGTACCTTATGATGTGATCACCATGATATATCTGTTAACCATCTGTCAGTGTGCAAAGTTATTACGCTATTATTGACAAAATTCCCTGTGCTATACATTACATCCTAATGGATGTAAATAATATATATATAAATATAATATATATATTATTAAAATAAATTATAAAAGGAATGGTTAATGAAAAACAGCAAATAACAACAAAACAAAAAATGAAGTCACACTGACATCCTGCTCCAACCCCAAGCTGACTCACAAATTTACATCTCTCTCACACCACATAGCCAGGTACAATACCATCTCAGTCTGGCTGTGCCATCAGTTGATCAAGATTTAGATAAGTAGTAAAAGGAAGAAAGACTTCAAGATATAAACTTCTGTATTCCAACATAGTGCAGTAGGAATGGCAGGACTGGGAGCATTTTCCAGTAAGCTCTTTCATCAACAAGGCTGAGCAAACTCATTCGGCTTCATTCAAACTCATTTGGGAGTCTTCAGTGGCTCCCGGATCATAAACTATTTACTGAAGTGCCCAATCACGGATGGTTGTGCAAAGAGGAATCATACAGACAAGATTCCTGCCCTCTAGAGAGGCTGAGAACATAAATAAGCAATACTCACATCATGGAAGCACATCTCAATACAGCAGGCTTTTTAAAGAGATTTAAATAGATGAGAAAAAGGAAATACACATTGATCTGGGTTACTTACACTATAGTAGTATCTCCAACATTTAACATTTCCTTCCAAGTATCTGTATCAAGACCTTGGTAAATTCCATTATTATTCACCACCAAAAGTACAATTGGCAAGTTGTACCTAAAATTGACAGCAAAATATAAAGGAAATCATTCTTTTTTCTAAAGCAATTTATTTGCTTTGGGCTGAAATTTTAACTTAAAAATGGATAGCTTTCTCCAAACTTTTTTTGTAATATTAGGGTAAGATTAAAAACTAAGCATTTGTTATCCTAATAAAAGAATATCAAATCAAACACAGAAATAGCATGAACTAGTAGGAAGATTACAAGATTAGGGGTTTGTAGACCAGGTTCTCCTACTATACAGCTATGAACCTTGGGCAAATTACTGAGCCAAGGTTTTCAAAGGTTCAGGTATTAATAAGAATGACACCTTCCACACTTAATACTCTCTGAAGCCCCACTTTGACAAGGTGCCTCGAAGTACTTTTTGAAATGTATCTATTTACTGAATTCCTCATAGACAACCAGCACTTCCTAGATGCTGTGGGAGGTATACACACAACTAGCAAACATTCTCCCCTCCCAAACCATTTCCCTCATAACTAGAAAAGCATTACCTACTGTAATAATTGGAAAAAGAGAGAGTATTTAACAATGAGCTAAACAGTATGGGTACGGTAAAGACCAAAAAAGGCTGATTAAACTTTACTAAAGACTGTCAAAAGAAAATGGGCTTTATTTTCTACAGACATAATTTGAGATGAGTTGTAAAAACAAAAACTAAACTGTATACTATTATGTAACAGGACTGTGGTAACTACTTGCTCTCCATGCTCAAAGGGAAAGGCTTCACTCTCTTGAAGGTCGCCTTCCTCCTAAATGACCTTTTATGTCTATATTACTTGGTTGTCAACACAGATACTCTTAACCAGCACATACTTTCCCTCTGATCTGCTAAGTTTTATATACTAAAGCATTAAAAGCCCTGAAACATGATTTCCAAAAGCCTTAATAAGAGCCCTGGCTAAGAACAGAATGCTTTTCCTAATTTAAATAGTCGAGGAAGAAAAAATCCCATACTTCTATAGTAAGAGCTACGACTTATTGAGTTTTTCCATGAATCTTCACACTATAAACATAATCTGAATAGCTCACTTCATGGAGCAGTCACCTCGAGCTTTTACCTACTTGATCTACCTCATTTGTTCCTCACAATCATCTTCTAAGGTAGAAACTACTACTATTCCTTCCCCTATTCCAGAGGAGACTGAAGCTTAAATTGCTTAACCCAAGTCACTTGGCTTTGATGTGGTTGAGTCAGTCTTTAAATTCAAGCCATCTGACTTACAGGCTGTCTTTTAACCACAAGCTCTGCTGGCTCCCTGCAGAAAACAAGCTTTTCTCAGGCAGAACTTTTTTTTCAACAACCTTAAAACCACACCCCAGTTTTACAGGTCTTTGGCATGCAGTAAAGAAATCATGAACATACTGCCTTGGATGAGAAATACCCCAGGAATATCAATACTAGTATTCGCAGGACACAGCCCAGTGCTGTCACCTTGCACATGACTAATGTTTGGTAAGCATTTCTTAGGCAGGTGAGGCTTGTGTACAATTTTCCACATTTTAGAGAAAGAAATACTCTGAGTCAGCATGCTGTATTACCTGCAGATGGTTTCCACTTCCATGCCAGAAAATCCAAATGCGCTGTCTCCTTCCACACAGATGACCCGCTGTCCTAGGTTTCTATCTTTAATCACTATCGCAGCAGCAATGGCAAATCCTAAACCAACTCCCATTGTTCCAAAAGTACCAGCATCAAGCCTATTGGGGGAATAAACCTAAAATGAAACCCTCTGGGGCATGTTCCAGATGGTAGAGTTGGCAGAAATCTAGATGTATTCACATGGTTCATAAAAAAAAAAGAACAGTAAAAACATTCTCTTTCTTTTAATATAAAGGTTTAGTCTGTGAAGAAAATGTGTCAAAGATCAGCAGAATAAGAAGTCACTCGTGATTGTTTGAAAGACTGAGAATATATTCTTAGAGCACTGAGTATACAAATTACCACATGATCTCAAGGACCTATGAAGCATAAAAACTCTGTAAGACCTCACTTAAGAATACTTTCATGACCTATACACTGTTCAGTCTTTATACACTGAACACGTATAATTCCCAAATACTTTATTAATTTGCACTACTGTGGTTTCAAATTTAACACATAATTCATCATAATTTCTTTTTTGGAAGACTTACCTGTGACGGGGAAGGTAGCTTTGAAGTACAGTGCGTCCAATATCCATAGTATTTGCTCCTTCACTCACCACAATACAGTCTCTGGGTAGTTGTTCTTGAACACAGAAGAATACTGTGTAATAATTCATAGGCAGGGATTTTTTGGAAGCTAATTCCTAAAATATTAAAGAGAAAAATAATCAAATTAGATTGAAATATAATAAAAAAAAACAATGTCAATAAGTTAACAAACTTATTTGGAAACAGGTAACAACTAAAAACTATGAGGTTCCCAAATGACCACCAATCACTACTCTGAGAAGCTAACTATCTACGAAGAGTCCTGAGGGACATGCTAAGAAAAATGGGTCCCACACTCCCAAAATGGGACACAATCAAATACGCCAGGGAATATCCCTCTTCCTAAAGACCTATAATAAGATGTTAAAGGCCGAGAGTCCTATAATAAAAACAGCTGGAAACACTGGGTTAAACAGAACTAAACAGTCCTATTTGGGCACTTTTAGGGGAAACATTGCCTTTAGAAAAAGTGAACATTTTATCCTAGGATATTTTCATCTGAAGTATGGCTCTAAGTTTAAATAAAAATGAAGTCAGAATTACAGTGGAGAGTTAAAGAGATTTGCTTCATCCAGTATTCTAGAGTCTGAACTAAAGAAAGCCACGTGGGGCTGTCTGGTCCCAGCATCGCTTCTTCACCTGTCCTACTTTGGCCCATCAAAAATTACACCCCAGACAGATGAGCAATCCTCCTATACTCTTGCACCAGAGACGAGAGGCAACTTCCTTCCAACTTAAACTAAGGTGATTGCTAGGGAAAAGAAGGAACTAATCATACCCCTAAGGAAACAGAAGTGAGACTGGCTCTTGCTAAGAGAAATAGTCACTGATTAAAATTCCAAGGAAAGACAGATTCGTGTATAATTAATTCTGCTTGTTTTGAAAATGAGAATTCATTACAAGATGGCTGCTATATTAGGAAACAGTATGAGCATAACTCGAATTTCATACTTGCTCCTGCATCATTCTATCCATGAAAAATACATGAACACAGAAGACTACACATAGCAGAACCAAAATGCATAGAAACACATAAAACAAGGTCAGGAATGACCTTTCTCACATTCAGAGAGAAAACACTATCGATATACAAAGACTTAAAAAAAACAACACCATATCCTGCAGAAGTGGCTCATTTTAATGCTAGCAGTGGATGGTTTGGTAGTTTTATACGTTACTACAATTTCTTAAGCCTTCAGGTATCAGGCAAAGCCACAAGTAAGATGAGGAAGTCATAAAAGAATTTCCAGTAAAAACAAACTGAATTAAGAAAGCTATAAATGTTCTCACCAAAGAGAGAGAGAGAGAAAGAGAGAGATTTGAACTAGATCGGGGGAAATCCTTTACAATGTATGTGTTTATCAAACCACCACAATGTACTTTAACTACCTTTCAATTTTATATGTCAATCATACCTCAATAAAGCTAAAAATTTTTTTAAAGAAAAAAGGCTATATATTAGATCAAGATTTCAATTTTGATGAAACATCTATGATAAATAAATGCCTTGAAGGACTTATCTTAAAGGTAAAAAAATATGCCCCAACATACCCCAGGACTTAAAGCTCCCAAAGACCATAATTGTATTTTGGTGCCAAGGCCAAACAGAAGATAGTATGTCACATCCATCAACATATGCTCTTACAATTTTCTGTCCAATGTCAGATCGTCCTCCTTCTACTAGCTGTAACCCTTCCAATGTCCACTTCCACAGGAAACTTCAGGTCTCTTTCAAGGTAAAGTGCCATGTGTACATAACTGCGTAAGACTCTGCCATCATTTTTGTTAGGTTCCTATCTTAATGTCTCACAAAGTTGTTGATAGTTGTGCCCCTAAATCTTTTTTCCCAAGAGCCCAGTGGGTTTTACTGCATGATTCTGTATGACATGATTTTTAAGAACTGAAACCATGAACCTGAAGCATTCTTAAGTTTCAGTGGGTCCCGTATTACCTTGGATGCAGCTTCATTGCTCTTCATCTTTTCTCTCAGAGTTTTCCACCACAGGCTCTCTGGAGGATACTGCCACGGTGTTTTATCAAATTGTTCTAAAAGCTAAAAAACCCACAAACTTTTTCTTTCCTTCATGAAAATAAACTTAAATCATATTGACATAAAACTCTCTTCTTAAAGACACACTATCCTGTCCTTCACATTACTCACTCTTTGTTTCTCCTCTAGGCAGCAAACAACTGATAGAAGATAAACAGGTAACAGGAAAAGTTTTTGTTTCAGTCAGTATGGACTTCAGCCAGTTCCTGGGATTCCCAAAGGCAGAGCAAAGTACTCCCTACTCCTCGCCTCACTGGGTGAGGCTCTTGAACCCTTCTCTGTCTTTGAAACAAAAAGAAAACCAACCCCTCCATAGAATCCTTACAGAAAGGCGAACAACCCCAAATACTAAGGGATTCCCAACATACAGATCAAATGCTCCAGATTGTTTTAATATGTGACTGGAGATTGTATCGTAATGTTGTATAATCATGATAACAATACCAATCTGTATGCAAAATCAAGTGATAAATATGACTATATTTTATCTCCTGTCACAGTGAAATATATAAATTATGCACAATTATAAGAATCTCAATAAATCACTGATTACAGTTTTGAAGAGTAAAAACCTTTCTAATACCTGAAGAAATCCTAAGTTAAATTTTTTCCAGTGCATAAAGCCATTCCTTGGCTATAAGTTCAGTGCCTCTGGAAATTATATAATATTTTTTCAGATAGCCGAATCCTACTTAATAAATCACTGTTTGCCTACTGAATGCCTTTAAATTTTCAATTGCCTTCCAAAAATGCTTAATTACTCACATAAAAATGATCTATATACAAGAAGTTATATTTACCAAGTTCCAAAGTTATATTTAAGAATAGCCATAAGTTTTGTTTAAAATAGATGTTATCAGACCACAGTGAATCATAACTGAAACATTTTAAAGAACTATAAAGACTAGTCCACGTATACTAAAACCCAGGCAAAAGCTCTTACCTGTTTAGTGACAGCATTTATGTCTCCTAGCAAAGTCACAGAAGGTTTCACATTATTCCCCAATTCTTCTGCACAGATATCAATCTAAAAAAGAGAAAGACTGAGGAGCAAGCCATGTTTATTCTTAAATTCTTTAAGAAGTCAATTAAAACTGAATAAAATATGTACATGTAACATGATAAATATTTGATATTTAAGAAGTTCCTTAATAAAAGTAAAAATCCATGGAATTATGAGTAATACAGCTAGTGCAAAAGCATCATCATTTCCCCCCATTTTAAAATCTATTCTGTAGAATTTTGGTAGTATTCCATTATACCCAAAGGAACCCATCTGACTTGATCAATTATATTTTTTAATCTAACCAATAATAAGGTTATATTTAATTACCCTGGAATTCCTATTTAGAGCAGGATTTTTCAAATTTGAGCATATATCAGAATCATCCAGTAGGCATGTTAAAACTGTAGACTGCAAGAGTCCACCTCAAAGTTTCTGAACTCAACAGGTCTGGGGTAGGGCCCCAAAATGTGCATGTCTTAACAGGTTTCCCAGGTAGTGCTGATGCTGCTGGTCCAGGAACCGCATTTGAGAACCACTCCTAGAGCATGGTATGATTACTTCGCATGTACTCAGAAGCGCCATTTCTGGACGGACATGGGCAAGTGAAAAGGGCATCTGTTAGGAGGAGTAATTTAGCCACCTCAAAGGGGCTGTACTTTATTTTGGAACCAAGACGGATGAAGTGGCAGCATCTTCCTGATACAACCCAGGTCACACTTGTGGTTTTAGTTCTGAATGTCCCCAGGGGAAAGGAATTATTAGAAGTTAACTCCTCAAATAAAAAAAATAAGAGAAGACAGCAATTGTAACTGGATCATCAAATACCATACACAGTCTGTGTAGGTCAAACAGGTTTCCATGTCACTATGTAGGCAGGACTTTCCACACCAGTGAAGAAACTGGCTTATAAAGAGGGTCATAACAATACAAGAGTCCTCAAAAGGAAGTCAGAGAACATCCCAAATACCGTTTAGTGACAAAAGCAGCATTGTTTAGAGATTTCCAACCAAAGGGTGTTTAAAAGTTTTGGCATATAAAAGAACAACTCAATCTCTAACAATGCTGAATGCTTTGTTTTCAGCTACCATCCTACCTAAACCTCTTTTGTCTACTTTTCAATATAACTGAACTTTAAAGAAGAGGCAAATTATGCTTTTCAAACTATTTAAAACTTGATTTTGAAAGGTTCTCTGATTAGCGGCACATTGTTTCACAGGCTTGAAAAGGCAGCTTACTTGGTACCTGTAATTATGTTAGACAATTTATAAAATTCTACTTTTGTAAAAAGATAATGATTCTCTACAAAAGCCAAGGAGAAAACAGAACTGGTAATGGCTGGGAGGAAGAACAATAAACTATAGATAGCTCTGATTTAAAAGCTCTCTCTTCTCTAGGTACCTGGATAAACTTCACATCTGGCTGATACCTTGGAGGGAGTCCAAAATGCAAAATCCAATTTAATCTTGCACCAAATAACACGATTACATCAGCAAATTGCAAAGCCCTGTTAAAAAGAAAAATATGATGTAACACAAAAAGTACATCTACATTTTTCATTTAGATTATTCTAAAATTAATTTCTAAAGTATTTGGAAAAGTCTAAATAATTTGGAACTTCATTGCATTAATCTTCAGAATCAGATGAATTTGATTATAGGTAAATTTGATCTTTCAAACTAAAATGATGCCATTTTATTTAAATAGTGATACAAAAGATAAAATAAGCAGAAAAATATTACCATAGGACTGCATTTACACTGTTTCATTTATTATTTTATTATAATTTGATAAATTAATAAAAGTCCACCATAGATAATCCTGAAAAAGCAGAAAAAGTATTAAAAAAAACCCCAAAAGCACCCAATAGTACTATCAACTTATAAATTATTATTAATATCTCGGAATATTTTCATCTAGTCTTTTTTTCTATGCTAGTATATTTTTACATAGTTGAACTCATATAATACTGCCTCATGCACTTTTGCTTATCATATATGTTTTTCTTTGTCATTAAGTTCTTTTTAAACACAACTAAAGGCTATGCATTTGGCTGAATGCACACATTAAATTTATTTAACCTTTTCTCAATCGCTGAATTTTTTTTGCTATAAACAGTACTGGATTACACATCTTTATGCTTGAATCTTAATACATACTTCATATTGATTTCTAGAAGCAGATATTTTTAAGAGGACTAATTCTCATCTGAATTTCTTTAAAAAAATACTACACCAAGTATATTTCTAATAGTTTTCTTTTATAGATCATAATATTTTTGTCATAACTTCTAATTTTTTGATTTTTATTTTGATATCCACACTGATATTAACACAGATGCTCTTGCTTTCTTTTTGTTTACCTCACACATCTTTGCTAGTTTTTTAGATGCATTGTTTTGTTTCAGATGTGACTTTTACAGTGTGTGTAACTGTCATTAGTGACTCAATCTAAATGTCTCTGCCTTTTTTCAGGAAAATTTATTATCATAATTGCTGTGGGTTGTTCCATCCCCCTTACTTTTCTGATCCTTAGCTTTTTCTTTTTTTCTTATCTTTTGCCATAGAGGATCTGTTTTTTTGGTTTGTCTTCTTCAATGGTGTACCCTATTTTTCACAGACATTCAGTTATCATTTCAAGTATATACTCAAAAAAGATATCTTCATATACTGTATTGGTCCTGTGGGACCCAATTTGACAAACAGATAAAAACTATAATTGGAAGGATAGATCTGCTTGTAGATACCCTAAAATCCTCAAAATTACTGATTCAATTATTGCCTCTAGCAATCTTTTTTATACTATTAATGTCATTAATATTATCTTCTTAAAATTGAGCTGGAACAAAGATAAACTTCAGCTCGACCCATGTTAAAGTATATATTTTTTTAAAAGTGTAAGAATTAAACTGGTTTCTATACAATGTATACTAATATAAAAAAAGGTATAATCTATTCAGATAGCATGAAATGAGCAACAATTAAAGATTGCACAGCAAACATTACATTTTAAAAACCTCAAAATTAATTTTATGTGTGCATGACAATATGAAAGATACCAAATGCATAATGGTGGTAAACAGTGGAGAGGGAGGGACTGGAATCAGGAAAGATACCCTGGGGACTTTAGTGAATTTGTAATTTTTGTTTCCTAAAAACAAAAACCCTAAAGCAATGAAATATTACTTAATATTATGTTGTAGTTGATAAAATTGAGGGTTAGTTATGTAAATGTTCATCAAATTATTCTCTCTTATTTGTATATTGAGAATATTTCATAATAAATTTCAAGAAATTAAAAGAATATATGGTTTGTCAAAAAGTGTTTTAAAAACTGAAAAGGAGGACATGTCCAATGCCACCCATGATTGGGTAAACTCACTACAGCCTAGCTCTCCACTGAAACAGAAAAAACCCTACTACCTGCGAATTCAGAAAAGTAAACAACAGTGGGTGGTTTGGAAGGGAAGTTGAAGTGACCCAAGCAGGGGGTGTTTCCAAGGTTTTGTCCCCTCATGTATCTCCTCTCCTGGCTTTGACTCAGGGCAGCCCTAGCTGCAGAAATGGAGGCCAGCAAAAATCTTGAGAGAAACCCTGTCTTTTTGACCAGAGATTTAGGAAAACAGACCCCTGCAAGCAAGAGAGCACATGTCTGAGGCTATCCCTGGGTTGGGCATATGTGATCAGACCAGAATTGTATAGCAAAGGCTTTGAAACTGATGTGGTCCTGGAATGTCTGCTCACAGTAAAACAGAACTTGCAATCTGAACCTAAACAGGCTAACCACTGGCTAAAACAAACAAAATGAACATTTCACAGAGTATTTCAATACAACCTGGTATTTGACAGCATAATATTCAAAATTCCAGGATACAATCCAAAATTACTCAATACACAAAGAACCAGAAAAATGTGACCAATTCTCAAAAGATAATGAATAGATGCTAATTCTATGATGACCCAGGTGTTGGAATTACTAAACAAAGACTTTAAAGCAGCCATTATAACTATGTTCCATAAGATAAATAAAAATACTCTGGAAATAAATGGGTAGAAGTTCTCAGCAAAGAAACAAAATATAAGAAACAAAAAAAGGATTAAAAAGAATTTAACAGGTACTCAGGGACCTATTCAGAGATGATATCAACATGTCTAATATTTGTGTTATTCCAGAAGAGGAGAAAGAGATTGATGTAGAAAAACATATTTGGAGAAATAATGACCAAAAACTTCTCAAATTTGGTGAAAGACCTCAATTTTCAGATTCAAGAATATTAGGAAACACCAAACAGGATAAACTAAAAGAAAACCAAATCCAGACACATCATAATCAAACTGCTGAAAACCGATGATAAAGAAAAACCTTGAAAGTAGCCATAAAAAAACAACATATTACATGTAGAGTAACAATGATTCAAACGACTGAAAATTTCTCATCTGAAAACATGAGTTTCAGGAGATAGTGGACATCTTTAAAAAGTCTGAAAAGAAATAGATGTGCTGAAATTACACAATTCTTTCATAACTTCTAGACTCATTAAAGTTACAAAATAATTTAAATTAGCCTAAAATCTGCCAAGCCATTGTATTTAACATCTGGAATGCAACATACCTGGATCTGGCAGCCCCTACGCAGTTTGGATGGTTGTCAGGGATAACACCCTTTCCCATGGGGGTTGGCAAAAATGGCAATTTACATTGCTCCACCAATTTTCTTATTCCCTCCTCCGCATGGGCATAAGCAGCACCTAGAAGAAATGCACATGTATTGCACAAGTCAGTTAAAGCTCCAGGCAATGACCCTTAAACTAGTTCATGCAAAACTGCTTTTAGAACTTCTCAAATATTCTCTTCCTTACACAGGGCTTCAACTCAAAACAAATGACTACAGTTTTTAACCTGTGGCAATTTAAAATGCTTAAGAAGGCAATAATTCTAATTTCTCCTCCAATAATATTCTCAGTTATTCTGAAAGATGTCTATCCCCCAAAAAAGCTGCATCTCACATCTCTTCTGCTCTCAATGGCCCATTCTATGCTAACAGTCCTACTGAATTGCTACTCACAATTCCCTGAACACACTGCCTTTACCAGTAGGCCCAGGAGGGCAAGGAAGGACTCTGCCCTGATAGGAGAAGGCTCTCTCTCATCTTGCACATTGCTCCCCACCACCAGCTAACCTGGACTGCAGTCTCTTAGTCTAGGCATGGAAATTCTAACAATAGGCATAAGTTTCTAAAGCTCTGTAGCTCTCTTCATAGGCTCTACAATTTTGATTGCAACATGGCTAGTGTAAGTAGATCACATATCATTTGTTTTTACAGTATGTGTCTGCAAAATAACTATATGCTCTATTTCAATGACAATGAAAACAACTCACTGTTTGAATACATTTCTAATGTCATCAAGGCCACTATATATATTTTTAGCTATTTATTTTTATACTCTTTTTTAGGACTAGTAAAATATTACTGCATATTTGAAATTTATAATTCTCTACTGAATCCCAGTAAATGATATAGTGTACGTTCAGACTCAGTATAATGCTCTCCTCATAAAACTACCTTAGAACCTTTTCTCATATATGTAGGATGCAAAGAGTTCTTTTTTCTTATCCAGAAAGTTACCTCGTAGTCTCTTTCTTGCCTCTTTATCTTTGCACATCCAGTTCTCTCTTCTTGGGATTGCCTTTGTTCTCTTTGCACAATCAGTTGACCTATCATACATATTTTGTGAAGGTGTAGCCACAGCATCATCTCCTCTAGATAATCTTTCCACACCAACTACATGAGCAAATTGCTGCTGCCTCCCTTGAGAATTCACCTCACCTCTCTGTACACTTCACTTAAGAGTATATACTGCACTTGTTACTAAGTCTACCTCCCTATAGGCAAGGAACATTATTTCTCTGTATACCTCACAGAATGTTTTCTATACCACCTGCCTTATCATAAGCATTCATCAAATATTGGTTAAAGAAAGAATTAAAACTAGCATTTACTGAGTGCTTTTGACTTATTTTGTTATTTAATTATGACAATACAGTTGAGGTAATTAATATCTTTTTTATAAGTGAGTTATTTGAGACCCATAGCAGTTGTTTGCCAAGATCAGAGCTAACACATCATACAACTACTTTCATCTCAGCTCTGACTTTAATTTTTTCATGTTGTCCACCATTTTCATTACAACGATTTTTAGTTTCTATGTAGTTAGTTCCTAAGTAGTTGATAACTGACTAACATGGTCATAAGTGATTCATAGCCTCCTCAGTTCTAGAACATATAATGGACACTATAATAAATTGCTAACAGGAGTATAAATTGGTACAATACCTTGGGAGAAAGCAACCTGACAATGTGCACCTAAGCCTTAAAATATGAATACCTCTTAACTTTGCTAATTTCATTTCTGGGAATCTTTCTTAAATCCTAAATATGAAAAAAGCTTTAAGTACAAATATGTTTGTCACAGATATTCTAAACAAATAGAAACTGACAAGGATTTAAATATTTGCCATAAAGTGTTAGTATATACATAAATTGATACTAAAAATTATACTACAAAATTTAAGACTATGAAAAAATGTTATAATGTTAAATAGATTAAGTAGAATATAAACCTGTCTATGTAGCATAATCACAATATGTAGTAAAATATACATGCAAAAAGGAAAAAAAATGTACTACATGTTAAAAATGATTATTTTTGAAGGGATTTCTTTATAATCTGGATTTTCCAAATTTTTAATAACAATGTATTATTTTGATAATGGAAAAAAAACACATTTTACCTGTAAGACCAAAGAAATGCAACAGGTGATATTCCATTAAAAGGACAAGATCACTAAACACTGTAGAATATTTCTATGAATAAGTCTACCAATAAACAATGCTACATGGGTGAAGAACACTCTATTCCAATTTCAAACATTAGAGCAGATGTTAATAATATAGTTTCTTGATAGTATCAGCATTCTTTCTACAGCCCAGCAAGACTTAGGTTCCGTTCAGTGCTACCTTTTCCAATGATAAGAAGGGGCTGTTTCGCATTCCTGATAATAGATGCTGCCATATGCACAGCAGAGGTTTCTGCCATGCTGACAGGAGGTGGCATGCAGCACTCCACATACCTGGAAATAAAGATGTCTGTTAATTAGGAGACTAATTTTCAAATTTTTTATTAAAAAATATCAAATATCTAAAAAGGCAGAAAAAAACAGTACAATAAACTCCATTTACCCATCATGTAGACTCAACAGCAAATATTTTATTGCTTCACACAAATACACACAAACATGCATATAACTATTTTTTTTCCTGAACTATTTCAAAGTAAATCTTGGCATTGAGATTTAAAAGCTTCCCTATGCAGCCCTAAAAAAGAAAGACTTTCTTCTATATAATCATAATATCCTTATCAAATTGAGTAAATTAAGAATTATTCCCTAATATCATCTCAGCCAGTCAAATGAGTAAATCGATGACAGGAAATTTGAGTTAATGTCTTTGCATGGTAGTAATAGTTGTTATTGTAGTAATAGTAAAAAACATACTAAAAGCTAATATGTAACACCTACTATGTGCCAGTTATTCACATTTAATTTTCAAAACAATGAGGTTAGGTATATCATTATCTCCACTTCACCAATGAGGAAAAAAAATTCAGAAAGTAATTTGGTCAGGGTCCCTAGATAGCATGTGACAGACTGGATTTAACTAGGTCATTCTGTCTCCAAAGCCCATGCTTTTAACTACCTCACTACATTTTTACTCACTGGGTAAGTCAATATTTTAGTATCACAATATGCATTATTAGTAAAAGAAATATTAAAACTGTCATAGTTAAGTATTTCTGGACACTGAGATCTCAGTGTTTCATTTATTATGATAAACAGCATACTGTACAAAACTTGGGCATATGATACAAAAAGAGAACATTCAAATCTTTACAAAAATTGTAACGAAGGATTACAGAGTTAACATACCTGAGGCTCACCTCTCCTCCCCGCAGCCAATAATATTATTTTGAGTATCATGTTTAGGTATTATGCAGAATAGTTGTCCTTTTTGTCTGACTTTCCCAAATAGAAACCACTCCTTGGTATATGAGTGTGCAGAAATACCCACTTTTTCTCTGTAATTACTAGAGGACCAGACCACTTGGTCCACAATAGCAGGAATGTACTAAGTGGTACTCAGGGTGATGCATTAACCCAAGTACCAATCCTTACTAGGAGTGACTTAGATGCCAATGAAAAACGTTTCTTGCACTTATTGTTCACTCAATGTTTATTTAAGGAATAAGGGAACTCAGTAAATCATAGTAACATCTGATGTTGGAATATTTTTAAATCACAGATAGACTAAAATTTTTATGCTGACTTCTAATAGTTTTTCAATAATCACCTCAACTCTTGGTTTATATGATAAGAACTCTAAATAACCATACTGCACTAACGAGGATGTATTATTTATGGGTACTGGAAGAATAATTTTAAATGAGGAGTTCAGGAAGCTCTAGTATTTGATTTAGTAAGTAAATCCCAAAATAATTACTAAATAATACCATTTTAATTAAGAGGAGCCCTCTGGCTAGGATTCAATTTAATTACTAAATCCTTAAAAGTTAAGACAAATGAAGATTAACTCATAAGCTCCTAAATTTTTTTTAAAGGTAAGCATTATAATAACTTAATTAAAAAACTCCAGTATAACTATTACTCACTTTACAGAATTCACATTCACCTGGAAGTCCACAAAGTCTGCAGGTATGTCAACATAGCAAGCACCTGGACGACCATAAATACTGCTTCTTACTGCCTAAGTTTATTACAGATAGAAAAAAAAAATTTTAACTCTTAATCCTTACTATCATATTCCTCTTAAAGATAACTTTAAAAATTGTGAAATGAACACTATTTTAATTTTTCTGGACATCCTTAGTCATAAAATAAACAATTTTAATTAAAACTGAAATACCCTCTATTGATTCTATATACAGTTGACCCATGAACAATGCAGGGGTTGGGGGTACCAACCCTCAACACAGTAAAAATCTGTGTACAGCTTTTGACTTTCACAAAACTTGCCTAATGTTGACCTTACCGATAACAAACAATTGATTTACACACTCTTTCTATGTTATATTTATTATACACTATATTCTTACAGTGATGTAAGCTGGAGTAAATAAAATGTTGAGAAGGTCATAAAAAAGAAAAAATACATTTATAGTACTGCACATATTGAAAAAAATTTGCATTTGTAAGTGGACCTGCGCAGTTCAAACCCATGTTATTCAAGAGTCAACTGTATTTTATTTTTTTTTAATTAAGTTTATTGGGGTAACATTGGTTAATACAATTATATAATTTTCAGGTGTACATCTCAATTGTATTTTAAAATATATTTTTGTTTAAAAGAAAAGAGATAAGAGATACTTATTTACAGCTTTAAAATTCATGTTGTTACACTATAGTCTTAGAAATTAACCACTAGGCTCTGTAACATGCACTTTCACCTGCTTCTTAAACCTAATGATTTGGCAAAGTTTCCAGAAACTGTAATGTGTCAAATGGTTTCCATAACACATGGTTTTGAAACAGTTCATAAATAATTTCAAATATAAATGTTAGCTAACTAAAATGATAATATGCTGTTTAATCAACTAAGGTATATACATTAGCACTAATTTTCAAAAATAATCTTTTGCAAAAGCATTAGAAGAAAGGGCATCCAGGGTTTATGATATCTTTCTTTTACTTTTCCATAATTAAAAAAACTATTTTTAAAGTTAAGTATAGGAGGAAATTTTTTTAAAAATAACTCATTTCTATTACTAAATATAATGGCAGTGATCATTAAAATGTAAATAGTTCTATAATGATATAATTTTTAACAGCCTGAATATATTCCAAATTGTTACTCATTCAATTGAGAATAAAAATAACACTGGTATGAGCAACAGAGAAAAATCAGTTGACTTGGAGAGTTTATAAATAGATACTGTACCTTTTCGATAATAGTGGGAATAGCTCCTATGCTGCTTGGCCGTGCAGAGAACTTACTATATAATCTACAAGCTTCAACCTATATACAGAAAGAAAATTACTTAAAATTCAGTTCACAGGTCAAATTACTCTTTGAAGGAAGACAAATGTTATGTCATCACTTTCTATTATGTTCAGAGGCAAGATGAAGAAAATACATTACTTGGACTGTTTCCTAAAAGCCTATGCAAAGCACAAATTTCTGCCTTAGTTTGATTCAGGAAGCAATTAAAACAAGACACCATTTCCATTTCTCAGACTAGCAAAAATAAAAAACTTAGATAATATCCAGCATATGTCACAGCACAGGGAAACAGGCACTCTCATAAATTGCTAGTGAGAGGATAAATGAGAAGGAAAGTTGACAGTCTTTAAAAATTAATATGAATGTATCCAGAAATTACAAAGCCAGGAATACACAACTTCATCTGTTATATCTCGTTACAATAATATTCTTACATTTCTGCCAGTTTTCCTGTTATATATTTTTAACCTCTTATTCTCTGTCTCTGGAAAAAAATTTGTAATGGACAATATTCCCTGATTTATTTTTTCATCTATACTTTAAATTTCCTTTTAAACAACTTATCCGCTCAACTTATTTTTCAAATACATGTATCAGCTTCTTTTAAATAACTGCTATTATTCTCTACCATTAACCAAATAAAATTTCAATTCCTTTTCAAGAGTATAAAAATATAACTTTTTCATTAACCTATACTAAGATCTAATATTTTATATTAGTTTAAACCATATGCAAAATTCTGTTTATATTTTGAAGTTCTCAAAATGATTCCTGATTTACCTAAACTCTAGAAGAAAATATCTTAGAGTTGAGTACCTGAGGAAACTCCTGGAAGGCTCCCATTGTTTCCTGACTTCTTTCAGAGGAACCGCCAATCACAATCAAGGGCCTGAAATATTCATAATTTTGAAGGGGAATTACAAACGAGATCAACCTGTGAGTTCCAGGCAAGATGGCAGCAAAGCAGGTAAACACTGTGCTCATCTCCTCTTACGACCACATCAAAATTATAACTAAACTACAGAACAACCATCATTGAGAATCACCTGAAATCCAGCTGAATAGAAGTCCTATAACTAATGATATACAGAAGCAGCCTCCTAGAGACTGGCAGCTGTAAAAGTCATGGAGATGTCCAGCTTAAGTAATACAGTCAATAATATGTAATAACTACATACGGTATCAGGTGGGTGAAAGGCTTATTGGGGGGATCATTTCATAAGTTATATAAATGTCTAACCACCAGGCTGTATACCTGAAACTAATGAATTATTGAATGTCAACTGTAATTGAAAATAAACTTCATATTATTCACATTAAAAAAGAAAAAAAGGAAAAAAATGAGATCAATTTCTAAAATCCTTAGTAAAGTGCCCAATGAATAATAAATATTCAATTAATGTTAAAAAAGAGAGAGAGAGAAAGAGAATTACACACCCCCTTAAAAACTGCAGATTCAAAAAATTTTAGAAAATAATCTGATAAGAGAGAACCTTTCTTCAATTTTGGAAAAATCTAGAATTTATAGTATATATTTTTCCTCCATAACACTATCTCCTTTGCCCCTTTGAATGCTGATGTTAAACCTCTAGGCATGGTGATGTAAAAAGAATTTTTATGCCCTTCCTATTATTCTTGGAATTAAGGGGAGGAGAAAATGTTTTTCATACTTTCCTAAGTGAGTCTATTCAGAAATGACAGAATGAGAGAAATTCCTCAGCAATGACACTCTTATCCTTCAAGGAGAAAACAAAAGATATAGCAAAGTTAGTTACTCAAAATATATCAGACCCTAAAGTAAATAAGAAAGGCTTATACTTTAAAGTAAATAGGAAAGAAGGGAAGAAGGAATATAAGAAACACACGGCAAGAAAGAAAAAAATGTCCTACCTATTAGGAAAATTAAATAATTTATGAATTGATTAAAACATTACCTGCTTTAATGCAATCTTATTGGTTGGTAAAGTATGAGAGATGGAGCTGAGGGCAAGGTCAAAGAGTAAGTACTAAGCAGTTTATAGCAAACTCAATAAATATAAGAATTTCAATGGTCTTGCTAATCATGCAAGAAAAAATGAAAAAGTAAATACATTCTTGCATATTGAGCTGAGATCTTTAAAAAATAGTTCTTCACTTAAAGAGAACTATTGACATTCACATACATATATATAGATTTTATTATATATATATATATTTATATATAAACACACACACACACACGTATATGTGTGTGTGTGTGTATAATATATATATTCCATAATGTCAACAGGGTTTATTTCTAGGTAAAGGAATTACTGATAGTTTAAAAGTTTTCTTCCTAAAACTCTTCTTAATTTTTTATTAAGCCATTCTCTCAAGCACTTAATTCCAAGTCTTCCCATCCTAGATCAGTGGTTGCCCACTAGGTAAAATCATGCATTAATATTTTTAAGAAAATGTTTTCAATAAGAACTATCTAATTACCAACAGTTCATGTTTGCATTTGCCATACCACCCAAGGCGTGCACGAGACCTGGGCCAGAAACAACAAGGCATACTCCGGGCCTAAAAGCAAAATAATTTATTTTATTAAAAGCAGGTCAAACACACTATTGGAATCATATCACTTTAGGATGAAACATGGTAACCTTGGTAAAATAATTATTAAAATATTTCTGAATTAGAAAAAAGAGAAAGATATGAGTCTTCCTGTAAGAAATAAGGTACCTATCATTTTCACATTGTATTTCACTAACCTCTTCATATTGTGCTCCTATTACATTGAGGCTAAGTCAAGCTGACTGCATACAGAAGCAAAGTTTGATTGTTGAGGACATTTTTGTATGGAAAAAAGAAGAGTTTTAAAATTTTTCTTAACAAGTAAATATGTCAATTGATCTCTGACAGAAAGTAATTCTGAAATATAGTGTTTTGTCCAAATTTTTTTTAAATTGAACTTGAATGTTTTACCCTAGATGATGTCTAAGCTTAAGCAGTCAAGGAAAACGTATCCTCATTAATTCGGTTGGTTATTTTACATTTATAAAGTAATTTCTTAAGAACCTCAATTTAAGACAGCCTTTAAAACAAATTGAAATAAAACAGACTATTGTTTACCTGCCTGTCAGATATCCAACCGCAGAGGCAGCATAACAAGCCTACAAAGAAAAAACACTGGGTCTTAAGTACATTGGGATCCTAAAAGTAAGCACATGTATAATTTTACTATTTAGTAAGAGACAAGAACTTAATTATGAAGGAAGAAATGGAACACCTTCCATTTTAACAAGTAAGGTTTCACCTGTAAATTTCAAATAATGGTTTAGATATCTAATCGTTTTTAGTTTTTGAAGGAATTTGTCCATATCACCTAGTATATTCATAATATCCTCTTACAATTATGTAAATATCTTCAGGATCAATAGAAATGTCCTCTTTTTTATTTCTAACAGTGGTCATTTGCGTTTTTTCTCTTTGCTAGGGATTTATTAAATTTATTAATCTTTTCAAAGAACCAATTTTTGGCTTTGTTGATCTTTCTCTAGTGCTCATTTGTTTTCTTTCATTGATTTCTGCTCTTGTATTTATTATTTTACTCGTTTTGGGTTGAATTTGGCTTCCTTTTTCTAGCTTCTTCAAATCTAAGTTCAGAGCACTGGTTTTTGATCTTTTTCACTAATAGATTCATTTGAAACTCTTCCAATAACTGCTTTAGCTATAGTTTACAAGTTTGATATCTCGTTTCATTATAACTCAACTCAAAATATTCTTTATTTTGGGGGTGGTTCTGCGGTGTAGCAGTTAGCACATCTGCTTTACACGCAGAAGGTCCTGGGTTCTCACCCCAGGTGGAGCCACAGACCATGCCCCCAGTGCACCAGGGGCCTTAGGCCCACCCAGGTGACCACAGGCATGTGGGAGGAGATGCCCCGCCTTCAAATATCCAGCTCTTAAGGGGAACCAGCAACATCCATAAGTCAAGGGTGGAAGTGACTGGGCTAATAAGAGAGGGCAGGGAAAATACCCACTATTTTCCATATTGATCTCTTCTTCAAGGTGTTAGTTGATTAGGGCCCACAGAGATGTTTCCTCTTTCATCCCTGACAATTTGCATTTTTCCTCTTTTATTCTTGATCAGTCTACCCTGAAGTTTATTGATTTATTAATAATTTCAAATATTTACATAATAAAATGTTATTTAATGTCCAGAAGTATGGGGTTTTCTAGTTATCTTCTGTTACTGGATTCTAGTTTATTTCCACAGTCAGGTTACATATACCGTATGTTTTCAATCCTTGGAGATTTATTGAGATTTCCTTTATGACTTGTATATGGTTAGTTTTTATTTTTAAACTGTACTTCAGCTTATAACAGGAAGAGAGGAGGTGCTAAATTAAATGTTAGATAACCTAGAAAAATGCAAAATGCTCTTCTTAAATCCTTCTTAGTTTGGAACTTCATCCTTTCTTGTATTATTTCTTCTCATTTTTTAGAAGAATAAATTGGGCATTTTCTAACCTCTATCAACTTTATATGTGGCATACTAAACTAAAATAAACCCATATTAAGAACATAAGTGTAAAAAAATTAAAAATAATTTTTTACGAATAATCTTAATTGGCACCAACACATGCCAAAGATGCACAAAGGCACTGTATTTTTTCCATGTTGCTATTCTCCACTGGCCCTTTTATCTCTTGCAAAAAACACAAAATTCACACAGGACAATAATAATTCCTAAGAAATGAAATGGATAAAATATCTGCTGCAATAAGAACACTTACTTAGAAACTGAGGAGTACTGCCCACTTATTAAAGCAGGGTAAGAAATGCTGCTGCAGAACTTAAAATAGAAAACAACATATAACAAAAATTATATTTCTCTGGTAACAGCTATCAAAAGTTGAAAAAGAACTGGTTTCGTGATCATAAAAAAATCTATTTCTCTACTAATTACCACCTCTCACAGGCAGAACAGTGTTCATAGTTCTTAAAGGAGCACTCCTAGGACCAAACTGTTTTGATTCAGGTTCCAGCTCCCTTAATTTTCACTGTGTAATTTTGGAAAGTTACCCTGTACCCTGGCTTCCTCATATATAAAAGAAACATAATTCATAGCACTGCTGTGAGGATGAAATCAGTTAACATATGTAAAACTCTCAAAATAGTGCCTGTACACAGTAAGTTCTTAATAGCAGTTAAAATTCTAATAGTCTGCCTACTTCTTGGAAAACTGGTCAACATACGTCTTGATTACTCTAAGGATCTGATGAAAGACAATCAAGTCACAACCAATTACACCTTTCTCTTTAGTACAAATATGCAATTGGATGCCAAAACTTCTCAAATAGCTTCTGAACCTGTTCTCACATTCTCTCTTAATCTTCCTGTCATTCAGGCACTAGTTGAGTCTTCCTTTGACTACTGCAAAGAGTCAGATTGACTGAGGGGCATATGCACTGAGAATCTCAAACTCATTATGTCTAAATTTGAACTCATTACCTTTCCCCTTCAAATTGCTTCTTCCCTCTGTATTCCCGATCTGAGTCACTGGCATTATGATCCACCTAGTCATTCAAGCAAGGCCAAACCCATGAACTATCTCTGTTCTCTCCTTCCTAACTGGTTAATGCCCATCATCCTTCAGGAAAGCTTAGGCATCATCTCCTCCACAGCACCCTGGATAAATCTCAATCATAGAACCTATCACATTATAATAAAACTGCTTGTGTCTATCTCCACAGCTAGATTCTAAGCCCCTCAAGGATAGAAACTGTCCTTCATCTCCATACCCAGTGTCCCACAAAGCACTTGGGACCTAATTTTATGAGGACTGAAATAAAACTTCAAGCTGCCTTTCTGATCCATACTCCATATTACCACAAAAACCATCTTTCTAAAGTACAAATCTAATTATGTTGCCCACCTATTTATAAAAACCTTTACAGTCTCACCCAATGCCTACTGAAAAAATTCCACACTCCTTTTCCAGCTATAGATATCTCTACAACCTCCCTTTGGCCTATACATCCAGTCTCACAGGCCACCATGCATTTAAGCTAGCTTACTGGATCAACACAAACAAATGTTGCCACTATAGGTAATCTTCTCTGTCCTATTCAAAGAGAACCAGTCGTGCTTTATAAGTACTATCCCATATATATATATGTGTGTGTGTATATATATATACACACACACACACATATATGTATGTATGTATGTATATGTATTTTGAGGTATTATACTCGATAAATTTTTGATATGTCTTGTCCTCACCTTCCTAGACTGTGATCAACTTGACTAAACCTCAAGACTAAACCTCATTCCTTCATATATTTCCCACAGGTTACGTAACATAGCACTTGGTATATAGTATGTACTCAACAGATATTTGCTGTATAAAGAAGAAACCAGACATCCCACCACTAGGAAAAACAGTAAAATCTAAGTCCCATTAAGAGGTCATCAGCTGCACCTTCTCACACAGGTGAAATAGAATGTTCTTCCAACTAAGAAAAGTAGAAGGTAGAAGCAACACAAACTCAAAATCCATTAGTTTTAAGATAAAATTTCTCAAATCTTATAGATAAGGAATGTTATTCATTAAAGAAAATGTAGTAAGCATCTACATCATGCAGAAACACTAAACAAGCCAGGCACTGTGGAAACACGAGAAATGAACCATAATTCCTGCTCTCCAGGAGCTCACATCTGATGGCAGAGAAAGGGCACCACTTAAAGAGGTCAAGGGAGCTTACTGTCTGGGCCAGAAGTGGCAAAAACCTCAATTACAATTATAGCCAGTATTGCTGAGAAAAGGGTGAGGCTCGATTAACAGAGGAAGAACTGAGATGGGTTTGATAAAATTGCTCATCTTCCTTTCTCATGCTTCCAAATAAGCCTGTAAGAAAGGTGGCGGCATGATATCGTAGAACAAGCACCGGACTGGGATTTGGGATACCTGGGTTCTAAATCATGGCGTTATCACTTGTGATATGTCACCTTGCAGGGCCACCTACTATATGAGACTTGGTCTTCACTCAGCCATCTCCCAGGTTCTCCCTGAGTATCTACTATCATGTGCAGGAACCACCTAGGGGATACAGATGTGTCGAGAAGAAATAATATTCCTGTCCTCGTGGACTGGAGCTGACAGCCTAATAGGGAAGTCTGATCAGGCCAATGCTACACAGAAACATATCATTGGTAGTTATGAGAGCGAAGGGCAGGGGGCCCCCATGCAGACCTGGAAACTGTCCCAATTCTGATACTCTACACCTGGTAGAGCACAACTGTGTCGTGTTAAGAACGCGGGCTCCAGACCCCGAGTACCTGGGTTCAAATCCTGAGTCTGACAATGACAGCTGTCACCTCGAACAAGTTACCTAACTTCTGTCTCACTTTTCTCATCTGTCAACTGACATTATCAATAGTTCCTGCCTCGTGTGACAGGTGTGATTGTTACGTGTAGAGCATGAGGACACTGGTAAGCACGCGATGCCCGCGATGGACGTCTGCCATTTACTGATCATCAGCAGCATCACTGCGTTGGGCTGCCAGGGTCCCGACTCACCGCTTGCTCATTCCTCATCCCGATGTACCTGATGCCCAGCTGCTGGGCCGCAACGGCGATCTCGACCACTGGGATGCCCACGATGCCAAACATGAACTCCACATTCTGCGGGCCAAGAAGAGAGGAATGCAGGCCCGTGCCCCCGCCCCCCCGTTCCGCGCCTGAAGCTCAAGCGAAGACCTCCCGCTCCTCCCCGCCTTGCAACGCTCGCTCTCCGCGCCCCCCGGCGAACACCTCGGCCCCCGCAGGGAGGCCCCCTCCGTACTTGCGCTTTCAGGGCCTGCGCGATAACGGTGGCGCCGGACACCTGCTCCTCACGCGTGTCCCCGCGCTCTGCGAAGGTGCCTCCCGACATGTCCCACCTCAAAGTTCAGCACCCTCTCGCGGGTCGGCAGCAAGCGGACGCCGAGTCGCCTCGCCGAAGGAACGCGGAAGGAACACCGAAGCACCAATGGCGGGGCCCCCTCCTCCGACTGACAGGTGGACGGCGACCAACCGCTTTAAAGAGCGGGCAGGGAGGCGGGGCTAAGCCGGGCCCACGCTCCGCGAGGGCGAGCACGTGAGCACACGCGCTCTCGCGCCCGACCCGGGCCCTGTTGCACGCACCGTTCGGTCCGTGGGATCCGTGTCAGGAGTCGGGGCCGGCAAGAGGCCGTGGGCTGTGCCCAGCAGGTAAGAAGGCGAACCTCGGAGGCTTCTCGCCGGTGCGACCCGGAGCCATGTCGGGGCTTGCGGAGTCGTTGCCTGAGGAGGTCTAGGAGGAGGGGGCGGGAGGGGGCGTGGCGCGCGCGGCCCCGCCCTCGTGGCCCCGCCCCCAGCCGCTCCGGGGCTGCCGGCTGGCGCCGCAAAGGCTGCTGGGGCAGGGCCGGGGTGCACGGCTCCTCGCGTGGGCAGGGTCCTTGAGTCCTGCCGCACCGCCCCGGGCTGGTCGCCGTTCCACGCGCCTCAATTTATGCTTTCGTAACTTCTTCGTGGCTCTACAACCCCTGGAGCGTAGGAACACACGGATTTAAGTTCATTGAATCCGGAGGCGGCGGTGCACTCTTAAATCCCATGTTATAGCCAAGGTCACCTTCGTTTCCAAGCAAGAAGCCAATGAACATGGCCGGAGCTGTTGGACCCAGATCGTGCTTCAGAGTCCCACGCTGGCTCGCCAGTCACTGTCCGCCCTTTGGCCACAGAAGATAAGAACTTCGTGAATGCAGTTACTTTTGACCAGGTTCCCTCTAACCCTCGCCTAAACCCGCATTACTCTCTTCTCTTTCCAAAGCCAGCAGATGTGGCTCTTCGTAATTTTTAGGTCCAGTCCCTATATACAGCAGCCCCTGCGGCTTATAACCTTTTAAAATCCTTTTTTTTTTTTTAATGAAAAAGATGCTTTCAGTGTGCGATTTCTGAGGCTACGACCCCAAGCTCATTAGGCCATCTGCTCAGTGACAAAACCTCCCATCATCACAAAAAATGGGACTTTAAATATTGGAGGATTTGGAGTGTTTTAAAAGCAAAGACCAGTAATAACACCTCAGTAAAGAAAAAAGGAAGGGGCTGTGTCATGGGTAGTGAAATGAATGAAAAGCATTGGAAGTGAAAGAGTTTCTATAGCTAGAGGTTTGCAGATTATAGACCTGGGCCCTCCTAAAAGGTCTTCCTCTCCGCATATCAAGCCCTAACTCTCTCCTCTACTTGAGGATGCTAGCCTCACTGGATATGGGGATGCAGTCTAAGGGTAGTCCACTTAAGAGGCAGATTACTTTGAAGTCTCAGAGTTCATCTAAAAAATAAATGCAGATTTTGCATTCTACTCCAGAATGTATCAATGTTTTACTAGAAAATGATCCTCTTTTTAGGTAAAATAAAGGTACAATTAAATGTACAGATCTTAAATGTTAGCTGAGTTTTGACAATTGTATATACCTATGTAACCATCACTCAAAATCAAAATGACATTTTAAACTATTTACCTGTCAAGTAAAACTGACATTTCAGAAAGATGCAAAACGTCCCTTATGTGGTTTTGAATGACGCTTGTCCTAGTTTTAGAAGTGTTAAAATAAAAAACAGAGACCAGCCTTGAAAATTCCCTGAGCAAACAAAAGCAGTTAAGTCAAACAAAACTTAATTGAGCTTATTTTGCAAGAGTAACTGACCTGTAATTTTTGTTTATGTCTCTGGAAATCATAAGCAAAACTTGAACTGTTTCCCAACGTCGATATGAAGTAACCACAAATTCTCATAGTATAACCAGTCACTGTGAAAAGTAGTCACTGCTTTCTCACTGTATAAGCTGCTTTATAGCATGCCCTTGAGCCTCATTCCATGTTTTGGTTTGATTGCCTAAACTGTTGGTTTGCAAACTTCTTGGTGTGTGCACAATAAATTTTTACTAATTACTATTTCAGTGATTCATTAGTCATACTTAATGTATTTCTTAACTTTTGACAAAAGCGTGGACCCCATCCCTTCTGTTATGTAGTAGTTACCTATGCGACGGTCTCTACCCTATTGCACCAGAATCACTTGAAAAGATTTTAAAAATATAGTTGCTTGGGCCCTGCCCCATATCTTTCGCATCAGCATCTTAGGACAAGTCAGGGACCTGTATTTTTTCAAAGCTGCCCCCTAATTTTGATTGGCAGCCTGACTTAAGAAGCACTAGCTCTTTACTTATGCTAGAGACGTAAGTTAATAATTAAATGTATGATTGTTACCAAATACTGTTGATTAATTTGGATTTACAAGTTCAAGACCTGTTTGACATTGGCAGAACAGACTAGATAGATGGTAGTTATTTAGTTAATGGGACCTGTGTCCACTTCTGTGTCAAAAGAATTACTGACAGAATCAGTGGAAAGTGTAGTGAACTCTTAACTGTGAATTGGAATAAATCTGTTGAATTCAGATTAACTGGTTTTGTAAAAGGGTAATTTCTCAACAGACTGGATTCTGCCTTTTAGCAAAGGTAAAAGTCAGACTGTTTATAATAGCTTTCACCTTTATACCTTTCAGTCTAGAGTACAACGTTCCAACTCTTTGCTTGGGTCTGATGATTCAGCAGAAGTGAGGAGAGTCCTCATTCGCAGGATTGGCAGGCACTGGAAGCACCTCCTTTCAATCCAATTGTAATTACAAGATTTCAGGGTTCTTTAATGCAAACTTTGTAAAGATTAACCACATTCTTTATTACTTTCGTTGGTAATTTAATTTTGTTGAGTATTTTATTGGGATTTTATCTGCTTTTGTTAATTAATTTATTGGTGGACATAGGTCAAGGGAGGAATAGGTTTAATTTTTTTTTTTAAAGAAAAGGCTAAAGTAATGCTAACAAGCTCTGCAAAGAGCAGAGCCAGTCATCAGTTTTCATACCAATTATGCTATTTGTGGGTGCTGGAACTGAGATTATAAGAGGGTTATTTGGCAGCTTTCTTCCCTCTGGGTGGAGAGAATATCCAGGCAATCATGTAATTTAGTAAAAGTTGCAAATATCATGCCTGGAGAAAATATACTCTTTAAAGATTTATAACAGTGAGCTCCTGCAGGTGGTAACTGTTTAGCCCTCCTAAATTACATTTTAATTTCAATGAATTAAGAAAGACACTCAAAATCTTTGTGATTTAAAAGCGTAACCCAGGCTAAACCTTTGAGAAATATTCTCACAAATATTTTATAAAAATGTGAAGTGTTTGGTTATCAAAAAAAGAAATGAATTCAGGGTTTTGTGCTCCATTATAGAATGGCTGAAATAAAAGAATGCTGAAATGAAATATCTTAAATACAGACAAAAAGCAAGCAACAATAACAAAACAAGAAATCTATGTAGGACACTTTTTTAGAACAAACATTGAAAAAGGTACAGCAGGAAATGTGCTGTAGAAAATATATCAACATAAACAGAGCAGGAAATCAAATAACAAAGTAGTTCTTTGAATAAAACAAGTTAAGTTGATTTTGATTGCTTCTCATTAAAATATTTATAGACAGCAAAGTACCAAAGCTTAGACATAGGCTCGAAGCAAAACCAGTGAAAAGCAACTTTATTATTAAACTGTCAAGAATAGATTTAATGCCTGTTACCAGTGGACAAACACTGGGAGTTTTTCCCAGTTACTCTCTAACCCAGAGAAAAGCTGGATTCCAGCCCCTGCCTCCGGCTGGCAAGCCCTGTATTTTTATTATGCATCTTGATCCCAATGAGACCCAGAATAGAGGGGGGAGCACTGCAGAGAAGCAGGTTGCAGAAACTGAAGGAACATCATTTCCCCGTTTTAGCTTTGTCTTCAGCCATTGTGGTGTTCTTGTTTTTAAAGCAAATTGATAGTAGTTTAACATCAACAATCATTAAATCGCTGGTAAGGATGTTTACTTTGTGTAAACCGTATTAAGAAATGGTGACAATTGTTATGTCATGCTATGAGGACATAAGAGATTTATCTCAAATGGTTTAGAAATTATAATCCAGCGTTTCTCAATGTGGCAGAACTCCACACTTGGAGGTGGCCCAAGTGTGAGGTGTGGGGGTGATATCAGTATTTAAATGTTTTGTTTTTGTTTCTTCCATTTTGCCATTAACTTTCATTACATCTGCCTCCTTTCGCTTTTTGAATTGTACCTTACTGTTTTGTTTTGCTTTAATCTATTATTTGTCAGCAAAACAAAGAATGAGCTCTTGGCAGAATCTCTGATTCCTAGGGTTAAGACTGGAACTGGGGTGTAACCCAGGTTAGAGATGGTTGAGTTCATGATGAAGAACTCAAGCCCTTAAACTTCTTTCGGCATCATTAGCTATGAGTTTCTCTTTGGAGTTTAGCTGTGATTTATTGTTTTATTCACTTTTTACATGTACTTAACATTTGTGACATTTTTCAGACAGATGAATGAATAGGAAAAGAAATTAATACACACCCATGTACCCAGCCCCTAGCTTAAGAGACACATTACAACTACAGTGGAATTCACTATGTGTCCCTCCCACATTGTATCTCCTTCCCTAAGCCGTGTGAATTTGGTGTTTGTAATTCTCGCATCATCCATTTTGTAGGTGATCGACATTTAGGTTTGTTTATCTTTTCACTGTCATAAACAGTCTTCTCTGACCATTCTCTCATGTCTCCTTGTGTACATGTGTGAGTTTTTCATGTATCAGGGAGAGGGGGATCATCATCAGTTTTACTAGATATTGCCAAATTGGTCTCCAAAGTTACTATACCAATTTACACTACCACTATCTATCTGTCTGTCTGTCTGTCTGTCTGTCTGTCTATCTATCTGTCAATCTATCTATATGAACTCCCCTTTCTCTGCATCCTCAGTTGTGGATTTAACATTTTTTGCCAATCCGATGGATATCAAATGACTTCTCATTTCCAATTCCCTGACTACTAATAAAGGTATATCTGTATCAGTAATGGTATAGCTATGTATAGATATGCCATCTAGAGTTCTTCTGTGAATTACCTGTTTATATCTTTTCCCCATTTTTTTATTGGATTATTTATCCTCTTCTTATTTATTTGTGGATGTTCTTTATATAACCCAAATACATAGTCTCTGTGTTTTAGCTTTGTTTAAAGTTACTTTTGAGGTGCAAAGTTGTGTTTTTTTGGGTGTACGGTCACATTTGACAATTTTTGTCCTGTATGTTTTATACTTTTTGTATCTTGCTTAAGAAAACTTGCCTAACCTGGAGTTATGGAGATTTTTTTCTGTATTTTATTAAAAAAAAATTTAGTTTTTTGTATTTAAGTCACTAGCATACCCATAATTGATTTTTATATATGATGGGAGGTAGCAATCCAGGGTTGTTTTTTTCCATATAATATCTGTATCAATTAGATTTGCTTTGTAATTAACCATGCTAAAACTCAGTGACTTAACCCAACTATCATTTATTTAATTCATAATCCTGTGAGGCTGTGCTCAGGTGGACTCCTTCATGTATCTATGTTCAGTTACTGTCAGCTAGGTCACTCTGCCAGTGTTGTTGCGGGCATATTGCCACTGAGCCATGTATGCATATCTCATCATTCAAGCCTGAGCAGACGCCTTTCTGCCTGCACACGTCTGAAGTCTGATGAAATATGTACAGGTTTGCAGCAAAGAAAGTAAATGTTTATTTTAGAGAATTGCAAGTTCCAGAGACACAGGTGAGCTCAAAGACCTGGCTCCTGCAGGTTTCTTGAGGAGAAAGATCATATAGGGGAAAATGATTAGTTATGGAAACGAAGGAAGCTGGGGTCAGGGTGCTACTGGTTGGAGCTAGGATAGTTGATCATCATGTCCATTTCTAGAATCAGCCATGGTGTCCCCTACCTGCCCCCTCTGATCCCTTGGTTGGTGGGCTGTTCCACCTGGGTGGGCCTGGGGCTGAAACACACTAAGGCCAAGATGTTGTCCTTGGTTTAACTGAAACTCATTGTCCTCATGATCATAGACCTAGGCTTTATTCTTAAAAGATTTGACACTGGCTGAAACCTTATGTCCTAAGGCTTAAAGATTAAGGGCCTACAAAGGTAGAAAGATTAGGGTGAGACCAGCAAGCGAGTCCCAGTGCTATTATAACTAGGCAAAGCCTGTTTGAATCAGAGTAAAAGCTATCTAAAGAAATGGAGTTTGTGTGCGCTTCCACAGGGGCTTCTTCATGATGGCAGCAGGTTGTAAAAGGGGACAGACCACTTGTGGAAGCCTTTGTGTGTCATGTTTGCTAACACCCCATTTGCCAAAGCAAGTTAACATAATTAAGTTCAGACTCTGAGTGGGGTGGCATTAAAATCACATGATAAGGGAACATGAATACAGAGAGAGAAATAATACTGCCATTTTTATAGTTAATTTAGCAGAACATCCATTGTCTAAGCACCATTTATAGTTCATTCTTATCCCAGTGATCTTTAATGACATATATCAAGTTTCTATATATGTGTGGTCTGTCTCTAGACTCTATTCCTTTCCTTTCCCAACACAAATACAATAATACCTTAGTTTCTATATTTTTAAAATAAGTCTTTATGTTGGTAAGACAAATCCTTCTACTTTGTTCTTTTGAAATTGTCTTATCTATTATGATTAGTTTCCTATTGCTGTAGCAAATTATTACAGACTTAATGGCTTAAAACAACATAACTTTATTATTTTACAGTTCTAAAGTTCAAATATCTGAAATAGGCCTTACTGGGATAATATCAAGGTGTTGGCAGGATTTTAGGAGAGAATCCATGCCTGTTCCCTCCACCTTCTAGTGGCTTCCTGCATTCTTAGCAGCATCTTCAAAGTAAGTAGAATCAGGCTATGTCCTTTCATGCTGTCATCCATCTGATTCTCAGTCTTCTGTTTCCCTCTTCCACTCATAAGGATACTGGTGATTACATTGAGCCTACCTGGATAATCATGGATACCTCCCCAATCTCCCAGTCAGTGGACTAGCAACCTTAATTCCCCTTTGTCTAGTAACCTAACATTTTCACAGGTTCTGGGGATTAGGATCCTTGAAGAGCCTTTATTCTACCTTCTAGATCTATTCTTGGCCTTTTTTCTTTCATATATATTATAGAATCAGTTTACCAAGTTCTGTGAAATATTCATTGGGCTTTTGATTAGAATTACATTGAATTTATAGATTAATTTGGATAGAAAAATACCTTTATATTGAGTCTATCTTGGAATATGCATTATATATCTCTCCATTTATTATTTTTCTTAATGTCTTTTTAAAAAATCTTATATTTATTTCTAAGTACTTATTTATTTATTTGCATCTTCTAGTTTTTTGGAGGGACCAATGTATTACAGTACAATTGATTTTCATATGTTTGTCTTAAATCTAATTAGTATACTTTTTTATTAATTATAATAATTTGCTTATAGATTCTTTTGGGTTTCTTTGTAGATAATTGTATCATTGAAAATAAAAATTTTGTTTCTTCTTTTTCTTTTTTAATATCTTTTATATTATTTTTAGGTCTTAGATCTCCAGTACAATATAGTTAAGAAGCACTGAAAAGTGTCATTTTGTTTCATTTAATCTGTTAATGTGATGAATTCAGTTGATATGCTTCCTCATATGAAAAGATTCATCACTCTTATGATAAACCCAATCTGGTAACAACGACTTTCTTCTTATATATTACTTTATTCATTTTGCTATTATTTTTATTTATGCTTTCTGCATTTGTATTTATGAACAAGAGTCAACCATTATTTTCCTTTCTTGAACTATCTTTATCTAGCTTGGATATCAAAGTTATCTTTTAAAAAATTTTTGGAGCTATTTGTATAAAATATATATGTATAAATATGTCTGTATAAAAAATAAGATACACTATGTATCTTTTCCTTAAATGTTTGAGAGAATTCTCTTGAAAAATAGACCAGGATTGGTGCTTTAGAGGGAGGCTTTGGTAATTTAATTCCATCTTCAGTAATTGGTCTGCTTTATTTTTCTATCTTTTTTGGACCTGGTTTTGGTAAATTTTATTGTCCTACAAAATTATGCAATTTATCCACATATCCATTCAGCATACATGTGTTCCAGAGCATCCAATATTCAGTTCTAAAATCTCTGTTGCAATCATAGTTATGTTTCCTTTTAATTTTTTCTTTATGTTCATGTATGTGTTTAGTGCTTTTGTTCCTGTTCAGTCTTGATGGTGGTTTATTTATCTCATTAGAGAATCAGTTTTGGATCCAAGGCTTCTTGGCGAATGGCCAACTCTAGAGATGAGGTAGAAAATGTACAAGATAAGCTTGGGACATCTTTTAATGTCAGATTACAAAGAAGCTATCAGAAACTACTAGAGTTATGTCAAGAGGAATCAAGAGTCAACTTGAAGAGGCTACCACTTGCCAAGGATGAGATCGTTTTAGTTTCATTAATGATAATTTCAATAGAGAGAAACTTTTCAAATATCTTTAAATCCATGAGGTCATAGTATTTTTAAAAATTAGTCACCTTCAGAGAATAATAGAGAACCAATTCATTATCTTGAAAAGTAATTTTCAAAAGAATGGAGGAGAGAATCTAGCATTTATCCTGCCATTCCTATATGAACTGTGCCACTAGATAACTAAATAGTAGATAAAATCTGTTTATAAAAAGTATTCTAATAAGTAAAAATATAATGATAGAATACCAGCAATTCACAACACCCAGTGTATAGATAAGGCATTAAACATCACTTTTTCATGCTAAGATCATGAAAAGAGAGTCAGACATGTTTCATGATGAAAGTACACACTACCACCCATAGTTTTCCCAAAGTGATGAATCTGAGTCTGATCTAGTCTCTGGATCCAACTGGTAATTTGTAAGAAATAACAAGGAAAGAGGAAGTTTGAACCTCACCATGCATGTGCAACACGCAAAATTCATTCTGTTGGAAAATCTACAGGTCAAATGACAAGGCTACGTCAACAGGTTGATTTTACGGAAATAAAGGAATGGAAAAGGAAACTATAGATTAAAAGAGTCTTAAAAGATATATCAATTTTTTTTAATTAGGAAGACTGAACATTTAGGGGTACACATTGGGGGATAAAGCTTTTACCTTCTTAAAGGAAGTAATAACTATAAGTCAGGGAATGGTTACTTGGCCACACTTATAAGTAGAGTTGCCAGATTCAGAAAAACAAAACAGTACACCCAGGACTCCCAGTTAAATTTGAATTTCAGATAAACAGTGAATAATTTTGTAGTGTATTTCCCAGCATACTTGTTTACCCAGAATTCAAATCTAAATAAGCCCTGTGTTTTATCTGGCAAAATGTTGATTTTATTCAGGATAGTAATGCTGCCTGTCTTATAGCTAGCAGTGGTCGTAAGTCCCACGGTGGGCCAAAGCAGTGTAAATTAAGCTAGTGAGCAGGGTTTGGGGAAAAGTTGAATAAATGGGCAGATACCCCTTTCCCCTTCCTCCACACAGCATAGTATTGGAATTGTATCAGTCCTCTTACAGCCTCAAGGTGACTGAAGACAGAAGCCGCATGCTGAGGACAGAAGGGCACAAAGAGAGAAGGACCTCAGGTTGTTGGTAAAGTAATATCTTGGAGCTCCTACCTGTGTCAGGTTTTGTTATCAGAATTTTATCACTTGATAAGAAAAACTTTTCTTCTTTTACTATGATCTGGAATACTAAGTGGCACTGGGATTATCTGCTCCTTTATATAAAATTAGTAAGAATTCCTCTGGAAACTCTCTGGGACTGTTTTGAGACTGGAGGATTGGAAGATTTGTTATTCTGTTGTTATTGGTTTGGTTCAGTTTTCTCTCTTACCTGAAATGTTTTGGTAAAATGCCTTTTCTCAGGAAATTATCCATTTTATCTCAGTTTTCAAATTTATCAGCATATAATTGAATAAATTGTTCATTATTATTTTAACTTCTGCATTTGTAAATATTTTCTCATTATTATGTATTTTGTATGTGTTTTTTCTTAATTAGGTTAGCTATTGATATATCCATGTAATCATTTTTTTCTTCTCAAGGAGCAACCTCTTGGACTTATTTATTCCATGAGTTTTCTATTTCCTAATTTGTTAATTTGCACTTTTATTTCCTTCTTTCTGCTTTCCTGTGTACTGTACTACTCTGCCTCCCATCACCACCCACCTTTTATTAGTTTTATAATTCCCACGTTGTCAAGAATTTATAACATTTGCATTTTCTATAAACATGATTCTCATATTTATTTCATATTTAAGACTCATTGTCAATTCTTTTGTCACAGTTTTTCTATTCACCTCTTGGTCGACAGTTTATCCTCTGAATTTTTTTTTTCAAGAAAGGCTGGTGAGAATAATATTTCTTGAGTTCTTGCATATTCAAATCTGTTATCTCTTACTTTTATACCTCAACCACACTTCAGCACAGTATAAAATTTCTGGTTCATATTTTCTTTTCTAAAAGGACCCTACAGGCTTTTATAAGCATCGATGTTACCATGGAAAAGTCTGACGACAGCCTGAGTTTTTGCCCTTGTAAATGCCCTTGACCTTTTTATTTGGCTTCCCAAATGATTCTTATTTTATCTTAAAAAATCAGGAATTTTACTAAGTTATGTCCTGGTGTTGATATTTCTTTCTTTCCTAAATTTTGGTGTTTCCTTTCAATCTATAAATTCAGATCTGCTTTTATTTCTGGAAAGTTTTCTTCGATTATATCTAAATATTCTACCTGTTCCATTATGTATTATCTATTGTTATATAACAGATCACCTTACCACACATTTAGCAGTTTAAAATAAGACGCATTTATTTTCTCACAGTTTCTGTGGGTCAGAAGTCTGAGCATAGCTTAACTGGATCCTTTGCTCAGGATCTCACAAATCTAGGCTGAAGACATCAGCTGGGCTCACAGTCTCAACTGAGGCTGAGTCCTTTCCTGAGCTCAATTGCTTATTGGAATAATAATTTTCTTGTGGCTGTAGAGCTCCTGGCGTCTTGATTCTTCAAGGATAGCAGGAGAGAGTGTCTATAGAGCACCTATCAACTACTCCGGTTTTATTCCTTTAAAATCAGGAACTTTATTTAAACAAATGAAAACCAGTAACAGTCTGGTTCTACTGAGATATTTCTGTCAAGTCCAGGATAAGCACTGAATCTTTTAACCTGGATCGAATTTATTGGGGGAGGTTCCCCACTCCCCACCCCATACCTTAGTTTAAGCATTTAAATACTTTGCTGCTCATTTTCACTGCATGCGGTGGGAACTCTGAAATCCGCACACATTCTATTAGTCCTATTGGAGAGGCACCTGGGAAATAAAGGTGATGTCTTTCTTCAATGTGAAGGAAAGGTAGGAGCCAAAATATCAGTTTTACACACCCTTATCCTCTAGCTCAGTGTCTCTCCAGGTGTGAGCCCAGGCCAGGAGAATCAGCATCACCAGGCTAGGAGAATTCATTAGAAAATACATATTCTCAGGCCCTCCCTGAGACCTGCTGAATTAAAATTTCTGGGCATGGATGGCCAGGGATCTGTGTGTTCAGACCCTCCAGGTCACTCACTCAATGCCACGCTCCATTTGAGAAACCCCTGCCCTCGTCGCACCAGAATTTCCCTTGGGAGCACTACTTTGTATTCCTGTTTAATTTTGCCTCAGCTGAGGACTCCACAGTGGTCTTTGAAGGTTTGACTAATAAATTACCCCAGTTCAACATGTATTGCCAGGGCTAGACCAGGAGCCAAGAGACCTAATTTTTAGCCTAATCTCACCACTGGAGTATTCCCTCACCACGAAGGTAGAATTTTACCATCTGCTTTCACGGCTTAATGTGACAGGTGGGGAAAAATGAAATAATGGATGTTAAAATAGCTTGAAAATGTTAACATGTAACATGTAAAAAGCAATGTGGCATCAATATAAAAGTTTGTCCCTATATATCCCTTAACTCAGCCAGATTTCCCCATGCATAGTGCTGTCTGTCACAGTGTGGAGAGGCTGCATCACCTTGCACTCCAGTCAGATCCTCGGAGTGTAGGCTTATAAGTAACCACAACAAATTTAAAACTGGTGAATATAGAAGATGCAGTCAGTAGGCAAATAAAAACCAGCTTTCATGAGACCCCTATCTTGGAAAATAAAATGGTTGGGTTTTTGTTGTTGTTTCTAGTGTAAAAAATAAAAATGACGAAGAGTTAGAAAGGGAAAGAAGGGATTTACTGCATAGGAACCATTCTGCTAATCCCCACTTGAGCTAACGATACTGTTTGTCCACCGGGTGGCAGTAGCAAACCTGTAGAATCAGTCTCAACTGGGAATTTTTTCTGCACGAAGTGAAAAACAGCCTGCTGGCATTATTTCCGGGCATTGCACGGAGAAGTTTTATTTTACTTAAATTATGAAGATAATATCCCATTTGAGGAAAATACCTATATTTAGGTTCAAGTGTCACGATCCCTTGATTGCTCTTTTAGTGCTTTAAGATAAATTATTTTGGTCAACAGAGCAGAAGTAGGCCCTAAGTACAGGCCTGGTCTAGAGTTACACTTCTGTATGTCACTCTTTTTTTTGCAGATTAATAACTGGAATTTTTAAAAAGTTGTCAGTTCAACTCAAAGGAGTTGGTAACTTAGTCACACTGTTCCTTGTGAATTCAGCCTTGAATTTTGACGTCATCAGTTGCCACTCACAATTGTTTACACTTGACATTTCCCACTGAGACATCAAAAAGTCTTCGTGGTAGATGGGTTTGCAGAAAGCTGTTCAAGCTGAAATCATCGTGGGGCTTCTCGGTTCAGAGGCCAGTCGTGGATAAGCTACCTGCTAGCATCAACAGAGGGGAGAAGCAGACAAGAGGCTTCCTAGGAAATAAAAGGCTACTTTTAGGATTTCTATACATTTAGATTATGTAAATTTGATGGATGTGGACATTATTTCTCTATGTAAAAAGATTTAGACATGGGAATCACAAAATTTGAAAGAATAGGTTTAAAACTATTTGAAAGTTTACAGTGTTTTTCTTGGCATTCTGTCAGATATACATAGAAATGCATGCTCGGCTGATTTCTAATGACGTAGGAGGCCCATTGGCTTCGTTCCACAGGATGTGACATTTCCTCTGCTGACTTTTCCTGCCTCCTTTTCCAATCATGGGACAGTTATTCTCCCTACAAGAGTGACAGGTTCTTTTATTAACAAGATCAATAGGTCTATATATATATATTTAAATGTATATACCCACCTCTGAAATTATCTTATTAAGAATACCTTAATAAAAATCCTTTCATTTATTGCAAAGACACTATTGTAATAACAGGCTTAGGAAGGAAACACAGATAATTACCAAGATGAATCATTTAACAAGGTGGAAAAAAAAGTTCCTTTTGTGTAAAAATATCTAGTGATTGACATGTTGCCAAATTTCCACAAAATAGATTTCTATGTAATTTAGACTTTCATTTTTTTCCTAATAGATCACAAGAACCGTCCTGATCTGGATTAGTGTCGAGGAAACGTTTTTCATTATGAAACAAGAAGCAGAGGCGTCTATAGGGCAGTTAAAAGATCAGGATGCTTGCTAAAGATGTCACTCCAGCAATTCTCTTCCCACTCACCAGTGATTTCCTGCCTACCCTAGCTTTCCTGTTGGCACACTGTTGTCTTCGGCTTTGATTATGCAAGCAGTGGGGAGTCACTGGAAGATTTTCAGTAGAGAAATGTCATGATTGACTTGAGATTTAACTGGATCTCCTGGGCTGCTCTAATGAGATGAAAATGGAAGAGGACAGGAGCAAGTGCAAGGCGGTGTGTGGAGGCCAGTGAGGGTTATTTCTCGCTGACTTAGTTTTCTGCTACCTTCCCCCAGTTCCTGGGCTCCAGCCGGTTCTCCTTGCTGGTTCTTGAACCCACTTATCAAGCTTCCATATGGGTTGACCTAGCCAGTCCCTCTGCCTTCAACACTCTTTTTCCCGGGCATCCACATTGTTTCCTCTCACACCTTCAGACAAAACCTTGTCATTGAGACCTTCCCTGGCCAAGCTGTTTAAAATAGTCCCTCACCCAAGCCAGACCCTCCTTCCCCTTTCCCTGTCCATTTTCCCCCTGCATGTATTGCCATCTGACATACTAGGTATTTATTTGATTGTGGTTGGTCTCCCAACACATCTAAAGTGGGCGCTCCATAGAGAAGGGCTGGTCTTTTTCAGTGCTATATCCCTGACACCTACACCTTGCACCTGGCGCACAGTCAGTGTCCCATGGATGTCTGGAGTGAGCCCTCCCAACTCTGCTGTTCCCAGGCACCTCACGAACAGATGCCCCCATCTCAGAGGGCTGTGGAAAGCAGAGCGTATAAAGCAGGGTATAGATGCACATTATCACCTCAGGGATTCAATCCTACCAGGCCCTTTCTGCAGTTTTGTCTCATCTGTCAAGTGCCCTCCAATGCAAGAGAGGACATAGCTACCTTTTCAGACCAGGCACATAGCTCTAGTCACCATGTTGTTTATGGTCCAGGTCCTGGGCAGCTGTAAAGCTGGATCAGTTGCTGGATTCCCTAGAACCTCATGACATTCCAGAGCCCCCTTATTCCCAAGGAGCCCCCATGCCACCCAGCCCTCCTGTGCATGCTGTCATGAGCCAGCAGCTGGCAACCACTGGAAACCATCTGGGTGATGTCCAGTCCTCCATTAGAACCATCCCTTCTCCTGCCTGCTGTGCCCTTCAGAGTCCCTGACTTGACCTCATTTCATTCTTACTGAGATAGCTGTGTAGTGCCAGATAAAGACAGAAAACCACCATTTGCATATTTGGTTAAAATGCTGCTATTTTACCACCCTTTGTGAAGGGCAAACTTGTTTCTATTTTTATTATAATTACTCATTCTCTCCTACCTCATTTAGCTTGCTCCTTTCAAGCATGAATACCTGGGTGCATCTGCATAACCTCTTATGGGCCCACCTTTGTTCACACAAAGGACTGCTACTTACAGCTCTTCTACCAGGCTCCTTTTATAAATATTCTAAATTTTATTTTCTCAAAATAGAAAGAAATGTGATAACTCGCTGGTTTCACAGTTTCTTTGTTTTGCTGGATTGCAAGTCCCTGAGACTTAAATGTTCTGTGTCCCCCCACACCATTCCTCATCATCATGAAAGCAGAGATAGAATGGAAAATAGATATTGAGATTTTTAAAAGTATTTCTTGCTGGTTTTCAGAGGCAGAATTCAGATTAAAAAAAAAAACTTGTCAATTATACTTTTGTTTCAGCGCAAAAACTCATGACTGCTCACTCAAAGGCCCCTTATTCAAATCTTAAAACATTGTTGACAGTGTCCCAGATGGATGGCAACAAGTCCTGGGGTTTGGCATTTGGATGGCACATTTATTCCCTGGGGAAATAAGTAACAGTTTGCAAGGGAGCAGGACTGGGAGGCAGACCTCCCCTTGTTCTGAGAATTCCCCTTGTTCTGATTTTCTGAGGATCTGACTGAGCATCCTTAGTCCTTGTTCTGTTGCTGAAAATAATTATGGTTACTTTTGTTCCTGGAACTCTTGGGAAGGAAGAAAAAGAAAAAGAAATTTGTGGCCTGGAGAGTTTAGTTTTGAAACGCAAACACAGGAGTTATGAGTCAGACTTGGGCAGGGTGTCATTTTCTTTTTAAAGAGCAGCAACATGAGTCCTTGACTTGTCTTTGTTCTCTTGATGTTTAACCCGGATTCCTGGGCAGTTCGTCAGCCCCAGCACATCTCCCCAGAGCATGTGGGCCAGCCTTGGCACACCACCCAGTAACTCAGGGCGCCAGGGGAGGGGCTTCGGCCCCTGAGGCCAGGTTGATTTACAAGGCGGCGGAATTGGACTAATCACTCTAAAACACTTAGTAGCACGTAAGGATTGGAAATAAGAATTCCTGTTCTTGGGGGGAAAGGCACACAGAAGTGTCATTGTAAGTGACCTAATTTACTTCTCTTAACAGTAGGAGCTACAGAGCTGAGTTTACTTTCTAGAAAACTCTTTTCTAGAAAGTTGCATTTTGTCACAGCAAAAGGATTTTCTTTCCAAATGAGTGGCTTTCGAGTAAGAGTTTTGGAGTCCCAGAGACAGATGAAGTGATGAAAGGCAATTGTCAAGTTCACAAAGGAAAAAAAAATACTTTGCTTGGGAGACGCTACATGTCCAGAACGGGGTATCGATATTGGCATTTAACAAGTCAGCAGTTTCTCTGCACCAAATAAGCAATATTTTGCTGAGTAAAGGGAGCCATACCCTTGATATTCATTCCTAACCAACGAAGTGCAGGGAGAATTGTAATCCACCAGGTTTCTACAGTTAGGAAAGCCGAGCTGTGTTCTTGGGATCACGACAATCACAGCCAGCGGAGACGGTTGACCTGTAGTATGTTTGTGTGTGTAGAGGGCAGGTGGTAGGATGGGGAATCTGCCACAAAATTACATAAAATAATCGGAATAATCATAATTGCCTAAAACAGAAGTGTGCAACTAGAGAGGGGAGCAGTGACGCAAATCCTGGGTCTGTTTTGGAAATGTTCTAAGACCAGACTATTAACACAGTGAGGCGTTTTAAACAGCTTGCTCTGTGTTTGGAGAGAAACACAAACCCTTTTATTAGGAACAGGGAACAGGCTCGTTGAGTGGCAGCATCACCATGGGTGAGTTTAATTGCTGGGATTAATAAATCACAGTTGCAAAAGTTAAATTCTTGGCAGGATTCTCTGTTCAGCTGTCTTCCCCTGGCCTCTTACATTCCAGGTCTACGGTCTGCATTATGTCCAGAGCCAGCAGTCGGCTCGCTCTTTTCCTTGGCTGCTGTTACGTGGTGGCCCTGGGAGTCCGCACCGGGGCACACCACACGGCTGAGGATCACGAGGCTGGATATTACACGGCCGCCGTGTACGAGCACCAGTCCATCCTGAGTCCGAACCCTCTCGCTCTCACCAGCCGCAAGCAGGCCTTGGACCTAATGAACCAGAACCTTGACATCTATGAACAGCAAGTGATGACTGCAGCCCAAAAGGCAAGATGCATTCCTGGTTAGGGCCTCAGCTTGCCTCGCAGAACAACCCAGATTGCTCCTTAGCCCTCGGTCAGGGGTTCCCGCGGCCCCTTTGGAAAAACCAGACCAGCTGGTAAAGCTGAGTTGAAGTAGTCAGTTGGTGAGAGTCTCACTACTCAGAGTGGTCCATCGACCAGCATCAGCCCATCAGAGCTTATGAGAAATGTAGGATTTGGGCCCTGCCCAGATGTGCTGAATTAGAATTTACGTTTTAGCAAGATTCCCAGGTGATGCTTTTCACCTCAAGTCTGAGAAGATGGGGCTAGATCCCTGGTTCTCGAAGGTAGCTGTGGGAGGAATCACTTGGCCACTTGTGAACAAATATGGCTGGGTGCCACACCTGGGTGCCACAGCTGCAGAGCCAGATGGGGTGTGGGCTGGGCTTTGGAATTTTTTTAAGTTCCCCAGTGGATTCTGATGTGCAGAAAAATATGAAAACCACCAGGCATGATGGCCTGTCATACTCTCTGAGGCATTCCAAGTTTAACGAAAACAGTAAGCATCCACAGAACTGCCACGTCCTGCCTTCAGATTATTCGGGGTTCATTTCTGGTCTCAGTGCCAGACCGTGAAGAGTCTTGAGAACTCAGTCCAGACAGAGCTGAGCCCCAGAGTACAAAGGGAGGTCGGTGCCAGCCTTTGTGCAGCCTTCCTGCTTAGGCCCCATTTCCCACCCCTGCCAGGAAGGGTGGAGCAGAGAAGGGAATGTTGGTGCCAGATGTTACTGTAAGAAAATGCCCTGTTGGGAAACGTATAATCCTCGGGAAGTTTGGGCTTTAACCCTGGTGATAGGGTGACCAAGACCAACTGCTCGAGGGAGCCCTGCTGTACTCAGCTGGAGGCAAACTCCGTGTGAGCAAAACTTCCCTGTGTTTGAGTTTAGAGGACAGAACCAGTTGTGCCAGCAGGTCCTGCCCCAAACCATCCCTGTCTCTGTTCAGGGGGGTTCAGATGACCTGGACAGCCGCTATCTGTGGTGACATTTTAAAATTCTAGCCTGTAATATGCACACACATGCATGCGTGTACACGCACACACACACACACACACACACACACACACACACACACCCCTGAGGTTGGAATGGAGGTTAAAGGCCTAGTCCAGTGTCTCCTGCTGGGTGACACAACAGGCCTCTCTTGTTTCCAACCTGACATCCAGTTTCTCTTCGAACACCTTCAGTGCTCAAAACTCTTGTCTCACAGGCCCACTGCTTCCAGCTGAGGATGGTGGGACCTTCTGGAAAGTTCTTCCTTTCAATGAGCAATGCTCAGCCTCCCTGTAACTGCCACTCATTGTTCTGTCCTCTGAGCCAAACGGAACAGACTGAGCCCTTCACACGGCTCACCACCCTCCCCAAATTTGAGGAGAGCTTCACATCTGTCCTGCAGGCTATGTATCCCTCGTTCACCCCACAGTTCCTTGAGAGAAGAGGTTTTCAGACTTTCTACCAAAGACTTTCCAGGTTGTCGCCATGCCCAGAGCTCTGCACAGTTCTCCTCATTCTGTCTGATGAGAGCAGGGTGGAGGAGGTCTGTCACCATTATCGTTATAGACATCGTCCCCAGAATGCTTCTGACAGCCGCATCTCACTATGGATCCATAAGGCACTTGCTGTCAGATAAAATCCTGAGTCTTTTTCACACACGCAGACACACATACTGCCATTGTCATCCTGTACTTATAAAAGTTGATTTATTTAACTTGAGAGCAAGATTTCACATTTATACTGTTAAATTTCATCATTCCAGCCTGTTGGGCTATTTGGGGATTTTTACTGCCGTCCAGGATATCAGTTACCTTCTCGTCATTCACAGGTTTGATAGACACCTCACTCATCTCTACCTGTAAACAAATCCCAGGCTGTGCCTGCAAACCCGATGACTCAGATCCACTCCAGTGCATTCTCTGCACAGAGGTGTTTGCTTTCATGGCACAAAGTATCACCCGCCTCTTGCTTCTCTCCTGTCTACAAGACCATTCGAAGATATTTGGCAACTGCCATCCTGAAACCCAGAGACTGTGACTGTAGCATCCCCCCGCATTTTAATAACCTGCCCCCAAATGAATCATACAGCGTGTTTTCGTCGAACTCATGCCGGCTGGCTGCAAAGCATCATTCCTTCCCCGTCTGTGGTCCAGGAGCAGGGATGAAGTTGTTGATCTGATCATTTTTAGTATTTACAGACATCGTAGCTCCCTGATATGTTACATATGTTAAGCAACTTCTAAGACAAACCGATGCCAAGCATGTGTCAGAATTTTATACCAAAGTTGTGGTAAGGGTAGAGGTTCCTGGATGAGCCAGCTAAAATTAATTTTTTCCTGGTAGAGGCATTTATGAGGAAGAAAAGGAGTCCCACTTAAAGATGTGAGGCTGGTCAGTCACCTGAGTGGGCAACCTTAATTCCTCAGGAGTTCTTGATTTCATTAAGATCTATCAGAAAACCGCCCAAGCCATTTATCAGGAATGCTACTTGCTTCCTAGAACGTTCTGAAATGGATTAGTGATCACATCAGGCCCAAAATTCTGCCTCAGCTCAGATTTGGTCCCTCTCCTCATTCCTGACAGATACGTATTCAGGAAATGCAATTTTTAAAATAGCAACCTGATTGATACGTATACGTAACTTAAATGTCATTGTCCAAAAAAATAAAAAACCATCATTCCATGCTCTCAATGTTTTCCTTTTAATAAAAAAAAAATATCTAAGTGTAATTTTCAAAAAGTTAAAAACATGACTCATAGAAATATAGAATAAACATGTATCAGAGTTTTTATTTACCTCATTAATTAGTGGAGGAACCAGTATGATGATAAAGCTGGTTCAACAGAATGTGTATCACTGTATCAGCCAGTCAGATGAATGTGGAAATGAATTTGCTAGGAGATACAAAACTGGCTAATTCCTGCAGGGCAATGACATTGTGATCTTTGCAATTCTAATGTTTTTTTAAAATAACAAACAGTGGTCCATCTACCTGATAAATAACCCTTAAGTGAGGTCATTTAGGAGCCTAGTAGATCCTGAAAAGTCATACATTCTTCATTTTGCTGTTTCCAAGTTTGCAATAATTTTCTTTACAATGTGCAGTGAGGTAACCAATTTCATACTCCTCTGGAGGGATTGGATTGGTATAATCTTTCTGGAAACCTGTTTGGAAATGTATGTTAAGAACATATAACTTTTCATACCCTTGACCCAGTATTTTCACTTACAAGACTTTATTCCAAAGAAATAATCGGCAAGCCAATCAAAGATTTATGTACAACACTCGCTCACTAGGTGTTTTAAGTGCTCTGTACGCAGCTGGTCACCGCATTTTTTTTTTATTACATAAAGTTAGAAACAATTCAGATATTCAGTGATAGACAATAAACTGTGTTGTCCTTGTGAATATAATGTGGCCGTTACAAATGATATTTTTGAAGGTATTTTTGTAGTCTTGATGTTCTATGTAGCGAGACAGTCAAGATGGAAAACTGTATATTTATTTTCTCATTCATACAGGGACAGAGAAAAATGAAAATAGTCAAGATGTTAACAATAAGTATCTATCTTCATGTGACAGGATTATGAGTTCTTTATCTGTTTTCCGAGTTTCTACAGTTAAACTTTTGAAGCTTTTATAGCCAGAAAAAAATTCTAGAGTTTTCAGTGCATTCCAGAAGTATGTGATTCAAATTGCCCTTTATTTTAGATCACTCATGCCTTCTCTGCCTTCTTTGTCCCCTTTCACTTTGGGGCAATTTTCCAGGCTTGACATTTGAAGCCCTGTAAGTGGAGAATAGCAGAAGCAAGAGGCCCTGGTGCTGAGAGCTGAGGGCTGGCCTTATTGTTTGGATTTTCTTAGGTTGCTTCAGATATCACAGGGACCCCAGGTGTCTCCAGGTGTGGGGAAAGGCCTGTGGTGTGGTCTGGAAGCCACAGGTAAAGGGAACCTCCTAATACCCGCTTGGAGAATTATGAATTAGAGAAAGTCCTTATTTCTATCTTGAAATCAACACACTTGACTTTTACCCACCAGCCCAGCGGGTCCCAAATTTGGCTGCACATCAGAATCAGTTGGGGACCTTTAAACAAACACTGTTGCCAGGACCCACCCACAATCAATTGAAGCAGACGTTTTAGGGGTAGGTCTCAGGATTACCCTTAAACAAGGAGTGTTTTTTCAGAAGTTCTTCATCTGACTCTGTTGTACAATGAAGGTTAAAAACCACTGGACTACAGATAGCACATCTGGTAATGAGCCCAATATTCGAGGCCACTACAGTTGGCCCGTCTCCCATTGCACCACCCAAAACTCCAAAACCCTGCTTCCTTGGCAAACCCCTGCTCCCTTTAAACCTCCCTCCCTGGACATGCCCTTAGGTACAGTTAATGGTTGTTCCTAGAGGACTTGGTCTTTGTTACTTCAGAATTAGGCCAAGTGAGACCCCGCTTCCCCAAGACTAAGATTCCCAGTGAGAGTTCAGGCACCATCTTTTTACCTCTGTTTCCTGGTACACGGCAACTGCTTGATGGCTGTCAGGAAGGAAGGAAGGAAAGGAAGGAAGGAAGGAAGGAAGGAAGGAAGGAAGGAAGGAAGGAAGGAAGGAAGGAAGGAAAGGAGGGAAAGGGAAGGGGGAAGGGAAGAGAAGAGAAGGAAAGGAAAGGGAAGAAAGGAAAGGAAGAAAGAGAGAGAGAGAAAAGAAAAGAAAGAAGTGGTGCTTCCCATTACTCGATAGCACACAATGGTTTGATGTTTCTGATTTACAGGGTGTACAGATTATAGTGTTCCCGGAAGATGGCATTCATGGATTCAACTTTACAAGAGCATCCATTTACCCATTTTTGGACTTCATGCCGTCTCCCCAGCTGGTCAAGTGGAACCCATGCCTGGAGCCCCACCGATTCAATGACACGGAGGTGTGTGAGGATCTCAGCCTTTCTCCGCACGCACAGAGGAACCATGCCAGGGGCCAAAAGCCCAGACGTGTTAAATGAGGCTAAAAGGGGACCCTGGGATCCTAAAAGTGAAACCCAAGCTTTATGTGCCACACAGTCATCCAATGAAAGAGTGTCTGGTGTTATGAGGCATTTGTTCCTCAATTCTTGGTTGACCTCGCAGATTGCAAGGACCTCGTCGTCTTACAATCCCTTCTCTTTTTTTATTTTTGTTTTTTTATGCCTACAGCACCTGGTCTTCCTAGGTGGTCTCCCATCCAAGTACTAACCAGGCCCAACCCTGCTTAGCTTCTGAGATCAGATGGGATCGGGGACGTTCAGGAAACATATTCTTATTAAACAAAGAGAAGTAAAAAATAATGAAAGCCCACCTTTACCACACTCCACCCCACCCCTCATTCTATTTTCTTTCCTAGAGAAACTGCCATCAACAATTTGATGGGTGTCCAACTATATTCTTTTATTCATTTTATAATCATTGACATCCTCCTTTTTAGCATGCTATATGGTTAGTTTTTAAACTCTTGCTATTGTAAACAACGTTTCAATGACTGTCCTTTACACATAGTATGGTAAACAGGTCTAAGTTCTTCTCTCTTGTAAACATGTCTGTAAGGTAAGATTGCTAGAAATGGAATTTCTCAGCAGAGGATGTGCACATTTTGAAATATTTTAAAGGGTACCAGATCTCACCGTTAAAAGGTTTTATTTCACTTTACATCCCCAGTAACAGTGTGTGAGTGCCTGTTTTCCACCCCTTTGGTCAATGTAAGATAGAATAATCTTTTCAATTTTGCCAGTCTTACAAAGGTGAAAAATATCTCATTATTTTAATTTGGATTTTCTTATTACTAATAAGGTTGAGCATCTTCTCATGTTTGTTGGCCATTTGTATTTGTTCTTCGATGAATCACCTGTCCATATCCTTTAGTTTTTCAGTAGTGGTTTGTTCTTATTGATTTATGATAGCTGTTTATATATTATGGACACAATACAGGGACTTTCCTATTTTAAAAATATAATGCAAGAGGCAGGATTTAAAAATTCCATTATTTATACATTTATTTATACCTTTTTTTCCCTCTAGGTTCTTCAGCGCCTGAGTTGTATGGCCATCAAGGGAGACATGTTCCTAGTGGCCAATCTCGGGACGAAGCAGCCTTGTGACAGCAGTGACCAAGGGTGCCCAAGCGATGGAAGATACCAGTTTAACACAAATGTCGTGTTCAGCAATAACGGAACCCTTGTGGACCGCTACCGCAAATACAACCTCTATTTTGAGGCAGCTTTTGATACTCCTCTGCATGCAGATCACATCCTCTTTGATACCCCTTTTGCTGGCAAGTTTGGCGTCTTCACTTGTTTTGATATATTGTTCTTTGACCCTGCCATCAGACTCCTCAGGGACTCTGAGGTGAAGCACATCGTGTTTACGGCTGCCTGGATGAACCAGCTTCCACTCTTGGCAGCTATTCAGATTCAGAGCGCTTTCGCCATAGCCTTTGGTGTCAACTTCCTGGCTGCTAACATCCACCACCCATTTCTGGGGATGACTGGAAGTGGTATACACACCCCTCTGAAGTCTTTTTGGCACCATGACATGGAGAACCTCACAGGTCACCTTATAATCGCCGAGGTAGCCAAAAATCCACAGCGTCTCGCTAGTATAGAGAATGCCCCAGATAAAATGGACCCATCCCATAGTAAGTTTTTAGAAATCTTGGCAGGGGATCCATACTGTGAGAAGGATTCTCAGGAAGTCCATTGTGATAGAGCCACCACCTGGAACATGAATACACCTCTCACGTTTCACTCTGAGATGATGTATGATGACTTTACCCTGGTCCCAGTAGAGGAAAAGGAAGGCTATCTCCGAGTCTGTGCAAATGGCCTCTGCTGTCATTTACTTTATCAGAGGCCCACTTTGTCCAACGAGCTGTATGCCCTGGGGGTCTTTGATGACCTTCACACAGTGCACGGCACTTACTATGTTCAAGTTTGCGCCCTGGTCAAGTGTGGGGGTCTTGGCTTTGACACCTGTGGGCAAGAGATCACAGAGGCCACGGGGAAATTTGAGTTTCACCTTTGGGGGAACTTCAGTACTTCCTATATCTTTCCTCTGCTCCTGACCTCAGGGATGACCCTGGAAACCCCTGACCAGCTCGGCTGGGAGAATGACCACTATTTCCTGAGGAAGAGTAGACTGTCCTCTGGCCTAGTGACGGCGGCCCTCTATGGGCGGTTGTACGAGAGGGACTAGAAGTGTGGGGCAGGCAGTGGCCGCTGCATGGACAGTCCTGCACTTGCACAGGCCATAGCTCACAAGCACCGGGACCACCTCTTCCCCCATCCTGGGAGCTGGGGGAAGAAGTAGGGGAGAGAGTTTGATTCCCCCAGTGTGTCTAGTATGAAATGTCCTCTAAGTGCAAATTATTGAGATGTTTTCTGGTATTTTCTATCCACATTTATCTTTTTCAAGCAACACCTTCCTCCAGCAAATCTCCAATTGTACAACTGGTTTTAAGAGCGAAAAAAAAAAAATAAATTACAGTTTATATTTTATAAATCCACAAAGCAGTGGGGTGTGTCTATATATTCTTGTCCTTTGTTGATCAGTACACCTAAGACATACAAGTATTTCACAAGCCTCAAACATTTTCTAAGGGAAGAAACAAACTCGAAGCAAAGGCTGCATTAGAAACTGCTGCTGAGGGGCCCATTTTCATGCTGATCAACCAGAATTCTGCTCAGATGAAATGGTAACACCAGAGCCACCAGCAACACCAGAAACGTAGATCTTGAAGCAACTTTAAAAACAGAAGGGACGTTTTTCTCACATCTGCCTTTCAGTAAATGGAATGTGTCAGGCAGGGCTTGGAATAACTGGAAAGAGGGGGGCGGAGTTGGAGAAAAAGTGCTGAAGAGAGGGGCAGCAGTGGGAAGGTATGAGTAATAAGATTCTTTCTGCACAGCGTGTCTCATCCAGGGATTCCAGAGACCTTAATAAATCACACCAGCTTTGGGCCAGAGCCTTATGATTGCCCAACTGTGCAGGATAGAATGAAGCTGGTAGAATCTACTTCACCCCCGTGAGGGCCTTCCTTTTGCAAAGGCAGCCCACCTCTTGAAGAGAAGAGGTGAGAACTGCCACAGAGGTTGGCCTGCTTTAGTTATTCGTGATTTAATCACCCAATAGGTGTTTTGGGAGAACCTATCTGGTTTAGAGTAAGGAGCTCACAAAATTCATTCTAGATGCAAAATCATACTGTGTCTGACGACGCTAGGCCATTGAGTTTTGAATTATTTGTATCTGACATTTCAACATCATTTTAATTCTGCCTAGTAATTGTTTCTAATCATTAAAGTGTAAAATTTCTAAAGAGTGTGTATAATTAGTCACCTGTGCCTTGTCTAGTCCAAGTTGTGACTGCTTTTATCCTCTTTAGATTTTTGAGAACAGTATATACAAATACATAATTACATAAAGTTAAAAAATGAAATTTCTTTCCCACCCCCGTGCAAAGTTCAGGACTTTTTCCGGCTTTTAGGCAGGATAATAAAGAGCACAGATCCTAGAATCAGACTCTCCAGGTTTATTGCCTTGGTCTCACGGTTAACCCTTCACCAGGAAGACCTTGGACGATTTGTTTCAACCTTGTAATGCTCCAGTTTTCTCATTCATAGAATGTGTACTGAATAATCCATGTAGGGAAGAAGCCAAGTCCCTGCTGACTCACTGCCTGCCAGCCCGCAAAGGCCTGGAATGAATCACATCTTCAGGGAATACACAGGAACAACTCGGATTCCTGAGGAAGCCCTGGGAAGTCCTGGGGTGGGAGTGGGACCTCTCCCACCAGAGAGCAGAGCTTGCCTGCCCTCCCCAGTGCAGGTCCCCCTTGGGGAGTGAGCCTGCAGGCAGCATGTGGCTCCCGGTGTGGCTGTCAGCCACCCCCCTTTAGCTTCCTTGCCACAAGCCCCAGAGAAACAAATTATCTCAAAGATGCATATTGTTCCTCATGCCAAGATGATTTAAATCAGCCTGAGAAAGAGACAGAGGATCTGGTCCTAAATACAGACTTGGGGGAACTCTTTCACCCAATAAACATTAATGAAGCACGTGCCGAGTGCGCATTGTCCTCCTAAGCAGGACTCCTAAAACTTTCCCTGAGTTACTTTCTACCAACAATCCAGAACGACCTGCCCATGAAGTAGAAATGAGGGGAGAACTAAACAGTGGTGGTGAAACAAAATGATTTTTACAATAAAAAGAAGTAGCTGCCAGATGGCAGAACAAAGTGGAGGAGAGGAACATGAGTAAAATAAACCGTTTCCAGGAAAAAAAAAATGCACCTATGACTAATGGTTGCGATATGTTTTTGTCAACTGTGATCCTGAAATTCAGGAAGCAAATGGCAATCTTGACTCTAACACAGGCAAGAAATCAAATGTGTTTTGGGTTGAATCAGACTTGGGGGAAGTGGTTTGGTTCATGCGGTTTCGCATGAAGGTGCAGCTGTGCCTGTCTGTGGTTTTCCTCACAGAGGAAGTGAGAGACAAATGAGCTGTGTTCACTCTGCACTTAAAAATGCCCGTTTCTAGAGGAGACAAACCATGCCCTGCACGCAGACCGTTCAGTCCTTGGGCCTACCGTGCCCTCTCCCGAGGGGAGAGCCTGGAGGCAGCCCCTGCTGCGGGAACCCCACCTGGGCCACTCCTTACCCACAGGTAGCCCTGCTTAGTACCTTGTGGCCATTGCACACTGGACTGGAATTAGGAACCCGGCCAAAGAGCAGCCAGTCAGAGTGCGGGTCGGTAGACTCTGAGGTGGCCTGGCACCCAAACTCCGCTCAGAGAGGCACAATGATGACTCAGCCACTTGGATTTGCAATTGAATTCCGAATTGCTCAAACTAAAGAAATGTTTTCTCCACGAAGTGGGTTTATACATTGCAAAACTTTTAAAAAAAAGTTTTACTAGTATGGAATGTCATGCAAAAATGCCCAGCTCGAAAACAAATGGTGAAGTGACATGAGGATCTGTGAGCAGGACTGCTGTGGAGGCCTTCAGTCTGTCACTGCCAAGTCTCCTCCCTTGTGTTAGCTGCCTGTTCCCACACAGTAACCTCCAGCCGTAGTGGCTTACAACAGTCGCGGACACGACTAACTCACAGGGTGTCTGTCCACCAAAACTCTGGGAGTGGACTCCCTGGGCGGTTCTGGCTCAGGGTCTCTCATGAGGGTGCAGTCAAGACGACAGCCGAGGCTGTGGTCAGCTGAAGCCTTCACTGGAGTTGGAGGGTGTTATTGGTAATTATGTCCCCCAAAAGTTTTAGCCCCCAAACCTCAGAATGTGACTTTATTTGGAAAGAGGGTCTTTGCGGATATGATTAAGATGTAAGCTGAGATCACACGGTCACACTAGAGTAGGGTGACCCTTTAATCCAACATGTTAGATGCCCTTAAAGGAAGAGAAGGCACAGACATGCGCCAGATAGAGTCATCAACCAGCCTGGTGTGATGTCGACCAATGTTTTTGAAAGGGTGGTCCCAAACCAATAGCACCTCGGATCGTGTTAGAAACACAAATTCTTGGGCTCCATCCCAGATTCGCTGGAGCAGAAGCTCGAGCCAGTGCCCAGCAAGCTGAGTTGTAACAAGCCCTCCAGGGGATTCTGATCTTGGTCAAATGTGAGACCAAAGCAGGTGTGCATGCCCCAGTCATCAGCTCCTCACACCAATTCTCTGAAACAGGCGACTGTGCCCATTTTATAAAAGAGGAAACTGAGTCTTGGAAGGGAAGTGGCTTGCCCAAGGCCAAACAGCACCCCAGTAACAGAGCTAGAACGAGGAGATCCCGCCCCAGGACCAATGCACAGCTAGTTTCTGGATTACCTACCCAGAACTGTCATCTCTTCTCTGGTTTTCAACACATTATCACCCTGTCTGGGTGACCTTTTAATCATTCAAATACATTGCCCTGCTTTCGTTTAGCCAAAGACAAAGCAGTAGGGAAATACAATTTATAGTTAAGCCATTGCCTTGCCTCAGGTTCCATGTACTTTTGAGACTTTGTGAAAGACTTCATGGGAATGAAGAAAGCTTATTTTTAAAATTATTTTTTAAATTTACTTTCAAGGACACAGTACATTGGTTAGATAGATAATAAAACCATCTCCCCCAATTGCTCCCGCCCTCTCCTGACCCGACACCTAGCCAATGTATTAATGCTCACTGCATTCCCTCTGCCGTGCTCCTCATGCCCGTGACCATCCGTCAGCTACTAATTTGTACTTTTTAGCCCTTCACCCCATTCTCCCACCCCCTACATCCTCCTCCCCTCTGTCTACCACCAAAGTGTCCACTATATTTGTGAGTCTGTTTTTGATTAGTTTGTTCTTTTTATTCTTTAGATTCCACATATAAGTGAAATCATATAGTATTTATCTTTGTCTGACTTAAATACCTTCTGGGTCCATCACAGCAATATCTTGTTCCATCCCCTTCCTTTTCATATGTAGGGGTCTTGTTTTCTTATCCTTTCAGACACTCTATCTTTTGGTTGGAGCACTTGATTATTTTAATTCTTTTCTGTTTAAGGTACTTATTGATAGGAATGTAGTTGTTACCATTCTTTATTCCTGTTTTTGACACATGCTTTTTCTTCTTAAAGAAGTCCCTCCAACATTTCTGTAATACGGGCTTGGTGGTGATAAATTCCTTCAGCTTATTTTTGTCTGGGAAGCTCTTTATCTCTCCATCAACTCTAAATGATAGCTTTGCTGGATAAATTATTCTTGGTTGTATATCTCGTGTCTTCGTCCTGTTGAATATTTTTTGCCAAGCCCTTCTGTCCTGCACAGTTTCTTTTGAGAAATCAGCTGTCAGTCTTATGGGTGTTCCCTTATAAGTAATTATTTTTCTCTTGCTGCTTTTAATATTCTCTCTTTGTATTTAACCTTTGGCATTTTAATTGCGATGTGTCTTGGTGTGGGCCTCTTTGGATCTCTGATTTCTAGAATTCTCTGAGCTTCCTGGGGTTTTACGTTCATTTCCTTCACCAGGTTAGGGAACTTTTCCATCATTATTTCTTTAAAAAGCTGCTCAACATCTTGATTTTCTTCAGTTATACTGATCAGGCAAATATTCGGAGCCTTAATATCCTCCTTAAATTATTTTTATAGTCTTGGCATCTTTTTTCTTGCCAATCTAATTGAGTGTCCTGATTGGCTTTCCCGTCCTCTAGATAGGGCATGTGATCCCCTTCTTTATTGACTTTGTTTATTCCATTTAATATACTTCTCATCTCAGATAATGTGTTCTTCATTTCAGACTGGTTCCTTTTATAATTTCCATTTCTGTTTTTATGTTTTACCTCTTTGTTGAAGTTCTCACTGAATTTATCTACACCTCCCAAAGGTTAATTGAGCATCTTTATAATTAGTGTTTGACTCTGCATCTGTTAGATTACTTCTGGATTATTTCTGGATCTCTGGTCTGTTCTCTCGTATGGTTTCTGCTTCTTTGTCTTCCCATTTTGGCTGCCTTTCTGTGTCTGTTTCTATGTAGTAAGCAAAGCTCTTCAGTCTCCCAGTCTCACTACTGTGGATTTGTGAAGTAGGTGTCTAGTGGTACAGTCCCGAGGGAGGTTCAGCTGCAGGCCAAACTTAGCCCAAGGCTCCACACCTCCGGAGCCACCTGTGAAGATTCAGCAAGCAATCCACAGATGCTGTGCTTATCGTTGCCTCAAAAGGCCACACCAGAGACCGAGGCCAGCTGCCTCCACCAGTGTGAATCTCAGCAAAGAGCACCTGACTCTCTGAGGACACACCTGGATGTGGCTTGGGTGAGACCCTGGGTTGGGCGAGGTGGGGTTCCAGAGACACTTCTGGGCAGAGTGACCTCTGTTGTCCAGTTTGATGATGTCATAGCTATGGTGGCACTTTCTGGTGCACCCGTGGTGGGGGAAGGCTCAACAGGGAACAGTGGATACTGTCGGCACTTCTGTACCCAGCAAGTCTCGCTTCGGCCCCCACTCCAACAATGTCTCCCTGTAAGTCCCTGGTGCCCCCTGCATGCAGCTGAATCGGCCCTGGTGTTCAGATGAAGCAGGTCCATCACCACAAAAATCCACTCATGGATGCGGCCCCTTTAAGAGGCGTCTGCTGCGGCCGCTGCCTCTGCTCACTCAGGCCCCGGAGACCAGGGAGCCCGGCCTCCTCGCCCCGTCCTGCCTTCTGCTATTGCAGGGTGATTTCTGGATCTCTCTCTAGTTGTATGCTTGTTCCTCTACATCCCAGGGGATTTTCCCTTGCTGCTGCACTTTGTTTCCATCACAACTTTGATCACCAGAGAGATGAACAGAGCCTCTCTCATCTATGCCATTTTTTTCTCCCCCAAGAAAGCTTATTTAAACAATTTATTTATTTGCAATTATTTCAAGAATAATCCCTTTATTCAGCCCCAATGTGAGAAAACTCACAGTGGAACGCTCCTATAATCTTTTAACCTGGTGGTTCAACATTTTGAATAAAATACATAGGATGGTTGCTTCTTTTTATGTTTACTGCACATGTTTTTATCAAACTTTCTACCACATTTAAAGGTCCAAGCAAGCCCGATGATCCATTTTATCAATACTTTAAGTGTTTACAATTTCTGAAATATTATCATCTGATATAGGCAGAATGAAATCTTAGATGCTGTGCCCTTTGACCTCAAGGCTTGGCTTGTAGTTAGTTTATCTTCTGAATCCTGAGTCTATCACCATAGGGTCCTAATCTGTTAACTAAAAATATCACTACACTAAAGCAAAGACACCAGCTTTCTCATTTCTATTCTAAACGTACCGACAGGAAGTGTAAAGGGTCAGCATTTTACATTTTCTTTGCATGTAATGGTTGAAATTCGTACCATTGACCTGGAAGAACTGTAGGGTTCGAAAGTGATTCCTGAATAATCCAAGAAAGACAAAATTGCACTGTGTGGCTTTAAGATAAGATGCATCTGGGGGTTCTTATTCTTTAAAAATTGTTAGTCCAACCACGGCTATCTTATGACTCACATAAAATCAGGTGAAAATTAAACATTAGCTCCTTGTAAAATACTGTGCTAGAAATCGTAGAGTATGCTGTCAGTCGCATAATGTTACCTTTAGAGAGAGCTTATTTTCTAGTGTTCATATACACACAGGATTTAAACACACACACGCACGCACGCATGCACGCACACAATCAGTGAAGGCTGTTATGGAAGACTGCATTTCCTAAAACTGGCTGTGACAATACTTTCGGTCCCACTGACTCTTCTAGACCTTTGTCAGTCCCCATGAAGAGGTAGGTGAGATTTATGCTTCTTCCTTTGACCCTGGGCATGACTTTGTGTCTGCCTCGATGACCAGAATGAGGCAGACATGACACTGGCAACTTCCAAAGCTAGGTCACAGTGGATGACACTGCTCCTGTGGGCTCTCTCTCCAGGCTCTCCCCCTTGGAACACGAAGACCGTATTCTGTGGAAACACAGGCCTTATGGGAAGACTCACGAGGAAGAAAATCAAGGCTCCTGGCCTCCAGCCCAGTCGAGCTCCCAGCTGACATCTGAGGGGCTCCTCTTGGAAGCAGGTCCTCCCGTGCTCAGATGAACTGCCCCAGCTGAGGCCTGCAGAGCAGAGACAAGCACCCCCCTAGCCCCCCGCCAGCCCTGACCATGCACGGCCCAAATTGCAGATGCACAAGTGAAATAAATGATTGTCGTTTTAAGCTATTAAGTTTGAAGTGTGCAACAAATGACAGAACTGATTTTAAAAGTTTGTCATTTTTGAAGAACTGAAAAACTAAAAACCCAAGAAGGCCAGTGTGGCCACACTGCGGTGAGTGAAGGAGCCATGAATTCAGGAAGAGTGGCAGGGCCTGGGTGTGCAGGCCTCACAGACCACGGTAGCTGCTGGGATTTATAGGGGAAGCGCATGGATAGTATTGAGCAGGAGAATGACATGGTTGATTAAAATGATTCCTCTGGCTGCTGACGGGTGGCTTCCAGAATCTCCGACCCCTCCTAAATCATTCATACCCCGTGACCAGTCATGAGGCCTTTACTGTGGGATGTGAAAAAAGAGCAATTTAAAGAAAAAAATTAATTTATAATAAAATAAACAATTTAAGGGGGAAAAAAAGTAATTCTTTGAGATGATTTTAAGCTTAACATTTTCTAATATAGTCCTGCGTCAGTTTTTAAGAGACTATCAAACACATCAAAAGAAAAAAAACCTCTACATTTTCAGAAAAATGAAAGTTATTTGTTTTCAGTAAAAGGACACATCTTCGAAGAATGATTCAGTCCAAATATTTCAGTCACTATTTTTAAAAGTTTGTGTCCTCTGAACTGTACTGTACATTTCACTTGAAATGCTCAGTGTTGGGGGTGACTCACCCTGAGGGTGAGACATGTGTAAGGGTAATTATCAGGCTGATGGAATACAGACAAAGCTATAAGGAGCCATTATTTTAGCATTATAAATGATCTAAAAAGGATAAAGAATTTCATTGTTTTGCAATTAATACACCACAATTTGGCCTCTGTATTCTGTGGACCCCTGTGAAATTCTGTTCCAGACCTTTCCTAGGGATGGGCAGTCCACATTGAATATGTCAAATGGACATATGTCACAAAACAGATTTCTTCCTGCAAAGCAGTTCAACCAAAAATTAAACAGAATAAGAAAATAGTCTTTAAAAAGTGCTGGCTTGAGATGGATGCAGAGAGCAGGTCTGGCTTCCCCATGACTTGCCGTGGGACCTGGGGCGCCTTCCCGCCTCTGCGGCCTGAGGTCCTGGCTCTGCAAAGGAAGGGGTTAGCTAGATGATTTCAGCTCAGACTCCCTTGGGGAAACACATTCCTTTCTCTGGTTCTTTCTAAAATAGTAAATAAGGAAGTAAACAGTTTTCCCACAGACAAGGAAGCTCTTATTATAGAACACTCAGTAAAACAAAGACCTCATTTACAATATGAATCATCTCCCTCCCCCAGGCTGGAGGCTACCCACCCTTTCCCAACTCATTTGTTTAATATGTTTAGGTTTTCATAATCAGTGTTGTGATTATCTGTTGCTAAGTAACGGAACTACTCTGAAACTTAATGACTTGAAATAACCGTTTTAATTTGTTCATGAGTTTGTGGGTCAGGAACTGGGGAAGGCCATAGTTGTGCAGCTGGTCTCTTTCTAGGGAGAGTGGTTGGGCTGGAGAACCCACTTCCGAGATGGTTCCAACAAGCCCGTGCCTGGCACACTGACAGGGGCAGCTGGAAGGTTCCGCTGGGCCTCTCCATCTGGTCCTCCAGCATGGAGGTCACAGGAGCTAACAGGACATCTCAGGGTTCCCAGGGAGAATGTGATGAGAGACAGGAAGGAGAAGCTGCCAGTTCTGATGGCTGGGGCCAGAAACAGGCGCAGCAGCACTTCTTGGCACCCTGAGGAAAGTTGCTCTGCAGACACCACCTACTTTCAAGGCGGGAAACACAGACCCCACCCATCAGTGGGAGCAGCATGAAAGAATCTACCAGGATTCTACCTCAAAGCACCTGCTATATTGTTATTCGTTTTTACTTATTACGTGCATCCTCTGGCCAGGCATAGTGACTCATTTAACCTTTCTAATAACTCTTTGAGTTATCTTTCTTAGTCCCATTTTACAGATGAGAAAACTGAGGTGAGGGGTGGAATTAGGCAGTTTCAGGGGATCACCCAGCCAGGAGGTGGCAGAGCCAGAATTCCTGGCGGCAGTCCGCCTCCAGAGCCCACATTCCTGTCTCTGTCTCTGTCTCTCTGGCCTCCCATTTGGGCAGTGCTGCCGCAGGCATTTGGAAGGTGCCAGGCTGTCCCTGTGCTCTGCTCCCATCCACATTGTCTCACCACGGGGATGATGACTCAGGAAAGCCATTCTTTCCCTCTCGGATTCCCAGGCCAGATAAGGTTTGTATTCTGGCTTCTGAACACTGCTCCCTCCGCTTTTCCACGTTTTGATTCCACATAAAGCATCCTAGCCTACATATCTGTGATAGTTCATTTTAAGTGTCAGCTCGATTGTTAAAACATTATTTCTGGATGTGTCTGTGCGGATGTCTCTGGAAGAGATTAGCATTTAAAAATCAATAAACTGAGTAAAGATCACCCCCACCGAAGCGAATGGGCTTTACCCACTCCGTTGAGGGCCTGAATAGAAGAAATAGTGGAGCAAAGGCGAACTGGCTCTCTGGGCTTGAGCCAAGGCATCCATCTCTGCCCTCCGACCTCGGTTTCCTGGTCCCTGGGGTTTTGGAGTCAGAGCAGGACTTGCACATCGGCGCCTCTAATTCTCAGGCCTCAGACTGAACGACACCATTGGCTTTCCTGGGGCTCCGGCTCTCTGACCTCCATAACCGCATGAGCCAGTTCTTATAATAAATCTCCTACATAATTATAATTATCTATTATCTATTATGTAATTATATATATTACATATATGTATATACTTTACCTATCTTATTGGTTCTGTTTCTCTCGAAACTATAATTCAGTATACAGTGTCTTAAAAGGGAACACTGGGAAGCCATTAAACACTACATGTAGTTATTATTTTGTATTTCTATACAATATGTTGACATGGAAATAAATTTATAGTATAGCACGTAAAGAAGCAAGTTATAAACAAAATCTATAATATAACCCCATTTAGAAAAGATGGCTCATATTCACAATTACAGATTTAGAAAAATAAAATCACCTTGGTGTTTATCTCCTAGTGCTAAGATTATAGATGGTATTGTTTCCTCCTTTTTGCTTATCTTTCTAAATATTCTACTATAATATGTTACTTTGTAATAAAAATGTTACTGCATACATTTGATGTAAACGGACTCAAGCTTTCACTTGATAGTAACTCTTATCAAATTCTATAAGCAAAACATTGCGTTTAACCAAACCGAATTTTTCCATCGGCCTCCTTTTAAATGTGGAGCATCAACCCTGGTAAATATATGTTTATACCTATGTTTGTATTTCCTTATTCTTTGCAGCCATCTAAATTTGGAGGCAATCTAAACCAGGAATTGTTTAACATTTGTGAAGGGGAAACTAAACAGTGCAGATAGGGAAGGCTATTGGATGGGTATATGTGAAAAGAATTGCTGACAATTTTAGATCCAATTAACATTTGCCATTTTGAAACATTAAAACTACCATTTTGAAACATTTTTCCTAATTAAAAAATATACGTGCATACAATTTTTTTTATATGACTCAAGTTTTTAGAAAACTATTTTACCCTTCATCCTTTTAAGAGCCACAATCACAAAACATCTCACCCAGCAGAGCATAAACATTCAAAGTATTTATGGAATATCTCAATTTTGTCCTAATTTTTTTGGCGCTGTCCCTCTCTTTTCCCCAAATTGGTTTTGTGAAATGGGTAGTGGGTAAAGTGAATGCTACACACCAAATAAGACTCTGGGTCTATTCCATTAATGAAGTGCAAAACAAGTCACAAATTGATTTCGGGGGCAGCTTGGTTCCTTTTCAGGGCCATTATCACGAAGTTGCAGGTTTAACAAATCAGTTTTGAATGCGAAGGCTCATTATTATTTAAAGCAAATTCCGGAAATTATCATTTCATTTGTTAATATTCCAGTATTTCTAAAAGTTAAGGACTACTTTGAAAGGCATAACCACATTAGTATTTTCATACTTAGAGGACATTAGCTATACGTCCTTAATAAGGTCCGTTACTCAGTATTCAGGGTTTCAGTAATTTCAAATGTCACAATTGCTTTCCACTATTTTGAGACATAATTTACATACCATAAAATTCACTGCTTTAAAGCATACAAATCAAAGGTTTTTAGTATACTCACGTAGTCATGTGAACACCATCGCTAATTACTTTTAGAATATTTCATCACCCCCAAAGGAACCCCACACCCATGAGCCTTCACTTCCATTCCTGCTTCTCTCACCCTCGGGCAATCACTAATATACTTTCTATCTCTATGGAGTTACCTGTTCTGAACATTTTATATAAATGGAAGCATATAACATGTGGCCTTTTGTTCCTGCCTTCTTTCATTTAGTATAAGGTTTTCAAGGTAAGTGCTTCATTTTTTTTTTTTTTATGGCTGAATAATATTTCATTATATGGCTATTCTAGACTCTGATTATCCCTTCATCAGTTGATGGGCATTGGGTTGTTTCCAGTTTGGGGCTATTACAAATAATGCTGTTATAAACATTCATGTGAAGCCTTTGTGTGAACACAATGTTTTCAGTTCTGTGGGTATATACGTAGGAGTATAATTGCTGGGTCATATGGTAAGTCCATGTTTAATTATTTGAGGAACTGCCAGACTATTTTTCACAGGGGCTGCCTCATTTTAAATCCCTACCAGCAATGAATAGGGTTTAAATTTCTTCATATTCTTGCCAATGCTTGTTATTGTCTCTTTTACAAAACTATAGTCATCCTGATGGCTGTGAGGTGGTTTCTCATCATGGTTTTGATTTGCATTTCCCTGATGGCTAATGATGTTGAACATCTTAGCTCTTATATTTAGATCTATTTAAAGTTAATTTTTGTACATATTGTGAGATAGGGGTCCAAATTCATTCTTTTGCATGTGGACATTTAGCTATCCTAGCATCATTTGTTGAAAGATTATTCTTTCTCTATTGTACTGTCTTAGTACCTTTATTTAAATCTATTGACCAAAGATATATAGATTTATTTCTAGACTCTCAGTTCTATTCCATTGATCTATATGTCTATCTTTTAGCAAGTACCTCACTATCCTGATTACTGTAGCTTTTTAGTGAGTTTTAAAATTGGGAAGTGTGAATTTTCTTTGTTCCTCTTTATTATAATTGGGTTATTCTCGGTCCTTTGCAGGTTCACATGAATTTCAGTGTTGGCTCATCATTTACCACCAAAAAGGCAGTGAATTATTAAGAGATTGCATTAAATTTATTGGTCTATTTGGCAAATATTGCCATTTTAACAATATTGTCTTCCAATTCATGAACACATGATATCTATTTATTTAGGTATTCTTTAATGTCTTCTGATGATGTTTTGTAGATTTTAGTGAACAAGTTTTATGCTTGCTTTGTTAAATTTATTCCCAAGTTTTATTTTTGGATGGTATTATAAATGGAATTTCCTTAATTTTAGTTTTGGACTGTCCACTGAAGGGTATAAAAATAAGATTGATTTTTATATGTTGACCTTGTATACAGCAACCTTCCTGAACTTATTATTAGCACTACTCTTTTGGTGGATTCCTTAGGCTTTTCTATATAAGATCATGGTATCTACAAATAGACTACCTTCTTTCTTTTCAATGACTTTTACTTCTTTTTCCTGGTTGTTCTGGCTAGAACCTCCAGTACAATGTTGAGTAGATGTGGTGAGAGTGGACATCTTGTCTCGTTCCTGATCTTAGGGAGAAAACTTTTAGTCATTCATCATTAAGTCTGATGTTAGCTGTCAGCTTTTCACAGATGCTATCAGGTTGAGGAAGTTTCCTTCTATTTCTAGTGTTGTTATCATGAAAGTGTGTTGAATTTTGTCAAATGCCCTTTCTCTATCAATAATCAGGTGTTTCTTCCCCTTTAGTGTGTTGGCATAGTGTATTACATTGATTCATTTTTGTATGTTGAAACTATCTTGTATTCCTGGGATAAGTGCCCTTTGGTCATGGTAGATACTTTTTATGTGTTGATAAATTCAATTTGATAGTATTTTGATGATTTTTGCATTTGTGTTCATAAGGGATATTCATGGTCTATAAGACTTTCTAGACAATGATGGACAATATGACAATCCTTTGGGAACGAGGCTTTGAAATATCTCTGGCTTTGTTTTATTTCCTCTGGCTGCTAGGCTGCATTGGGAATGTTGGCTGTTAGTTGTCAAGGCTACTGCAGAGCTGGAATGAAGAATGCAACTGGAGCAAGTATAACAAAGGTCACTGTTCTTACCGAAATTCAGAGGTCTTTGCTCTGCCACTTCACCGTCATCACTTGGCAAAAGATAATGTAGAGTATCTTAGTGCTATTCCTGTTAGTCACCTAACTGCAGGCAACCAATGGCCTTTCCTCCCATATTCCTAACACACTTATTGGAACCTACATACGAGAGAAAGGTCTTCTCCAGAAGTTCCTTCTGCTTGAATTCCCTTCATTCACATTCGCTTAGATTTTGGCATTTCTTACCATGAATATTAGAACCACAAGTAACTTTTCTCTCATTCATGCTAGGTCCTGCCATCTTTGTGGTAGACACGAGGGCTCAAGAAGCAGGACATCAAGTGATTCAGTCAACATAAGAAATTCATTTTGGTCGTTTCTAAAAGGTCTGAGACAATGTTACAGTACCTGCTGTTACTTTGGATGCAGAAATGAACTAACTTGCCATTCTGGGGAGGTGAGATTTACATTAGCATAGAGTCTGAGTTTAGAGCTTAGTGCCAACTGGTTCAATGTCAAATGCCAAGCATTGTGCTTTTATTTTTTTTATCTTCAGGTACCTCCCCCAAACATCAAAATCTCAAGTATCTATTCAGTTATTCTCACAGATCTTTTTCAAAAGAGTAATCAATATCTGATCTCCATCTTGTCTCCCTGGCTAAAATATCAGCTTCCTGAAGGCAGGAACTTTATAAGGTTTGTAATTGTATCCTTGGTGTTTAAAAAAGTGCCGCAGAGTCTATACTCAAGAAATGGTTTGCTGAAGGGCTAAATAGGCCTAAAAAAGGTAAAAATGCCACCCTTCCCCTTAGAGAAGGGTGAAGAGGAAGAAATATCTTAAGTGGAAATACCACTTCAGCCTGTATTTCAATGCTAAGATAGACAATCATGAGAAAGGCCAGAAGTATAAAATAGTCACAAGGAAATGAAAAATTACACAAAAAAGAGGAATGAAGCAGGGGAATGGAGAATTATACAAATACTAGAGAGGGTGAGATGGAGAAATAATCTAGATAGTGGAGAGCTTTATATATCAGTATTTTAAATAAAAGTAGTCACTAGCCAAACTTTACTTCCTCTTTTGTTAGATAGGCTGATTGGGAAGGAATAGTCACAGTAAGAGGGGAGCGGTGCTACATTCTTCTGGAGTTTGAGGTAGACAAATTTGGTTCTTCACCTTTGGAAAAGAGCACATCCAACACCTGATCGGTTTTGTACTGCCAAGGAAGAACTTACCAATTCAAAATACAGTATTGCTACCCAGTTTTACATCTGAATCACCTTCCAAGGGTACCACAAGCAGGGAAAGAGCAGGCAGAAAACCGACTACCAAGCACATCCATGGATAAATTAAAAAAAAAGAACAAAGTGGTTGGTGTATCATTTCAAGGCTAAGTGAATTGTGGAAACTGAACTCAAGCTACCCTTTCCCAATGGGCAGAGAACCAAGCTGCCCTATCTTACCAATGCTGGGTATGGCCATGTGAATTGCTTTGGCCAGTGGAGTATCAGCACATGAAATACACACAGAAGTATAAACTGTGTGTGGCCAGGGCTGCCTTCTTGTGTTTCGGTCATCACTAGAGAACTCCTGGATTTTAGTATTCAAGCTCAAGTTTGAAGAGGAACACAAATGGGGTAGACCCAAGCCCAACTCATGGCCTGTAGTCAAACCTAGCCAGAGCTCTAGTGCGAAGGTCTGTCAGCCAACCTGCGAAAACATGAACGAGTCATTAAGTTGATGCCATTCTCTCAGGCTCCAACATGAGGGCAAATTTTATCACCTGTTTGTTTAGTGCTATATGCTCAGAACCCAGCAGTTTGTTACATAGCAGGTATCAACATCTGTTGTGGTCACTTCTGTTTCTTCTAAAATTAGTGACCTAGGAGAATAAAACTGAAAGGAACTTACATAATTTAGTAGTCAAGCATGTGGTGCAACTACAAAATCACGTTTCAATGAGGATTATAGAGCATGTTAAGGGTTATGAGGTAGATAAGAGCACTGCCTGAGGGATTTACAGTACCTACCTCACAGAACAGTTGTGTGGATTGAGATGTATTTCAGGTACTTAGAACCTTGCCTGGTACATGATAAGAGACCACATAGGCATTTTATTACCAGCATAAGATGGTTTTGAGCAGGGTTATTGAAGTCCTCTTCGCCTGCTCCTCCCATCACCTATTTATATCTACTTGTTCTCACTTTTGTTATCTCACCTCTGTACATATTAAGCTCTTTTGTAGGTTTTCATGATCTTTTTATGCCCAGGAATGCTAAGTGCCGATATCTATTTCACCCACCTCCCCTCTACCATTTTAAGAAATGATTTTGTCCTTTTCATCCAGGCTATCATTGGTGCCCCTCTCCTCCTGCTCAAATCATATTTGTTACTCAATATCCAGCCTAAATGCCACTCTTTTAGGAAGCCTATTTTGATCTTCCTTTCCAAAGGAATCTGCTTGTTCTCTGAAACTCCTTAGCAATTCATCTCTACCTCAACTACACTTATACTCACTCCTCTCAGGTATATGCCTCTCCATGAGTACACTATAAGCTCAGAAAGTATAAGACCTCAATTTCTAGTTTCACTTTCTGTACATTCCCACCCTTGAGTATATGGCAGGCAAGAAAGAAATGTGCTGAATGAATATATATGAAAAGCCCATTTTGATAGATTCATCTAAATTCTAAAACAGCTTTATTGAAAAGTCAAGCTTTTGAAAAAAAGATAAATTATAATAGAACACTAATCAGATATAAAAAGAAAAAATTTGCATGTAAAAAGGGAAGACACTTGATTTATTGCATTAAAAAACTTTATTTCATTTAAAAGGTCCAATATAAGCCAAATTAAACCCCAAATTTACGGCTACACGTAGAGATCTCCTGAACTAAATGGCACTGTTTGAGTTGTGTCTTGTTAAAGAAAGTCATTTGCTATTACCACCATTTCCCCCAAAGCAGTTCTAGAGCAGAAGCTGGTATTAATAAAATACACATCAGATATCGGGTGTCACCTTTCATGCAGAAGTTAAAAAAGCAGATGTACTCTTCTGTTCTGTGCGAGGATAAAAACCACTACAGAGGAGGGCCCGAATGCTTTTGACATACAAGGTGTAACCATAAGGGAACTTACTGTGGTGCTGTGTTCATTGATTAAAAAGTCCATGTACTTACTCCAACAATACTAGTGCTGTTCAAATACTATTTGGGACAGTACTTTGGGTTTCCCCTGCAGAATAAAGGAAGTGGTTGATCAAGCTGGGGGACAGACTATCACAAAATGCGATCACAAAGCAATAAAACAGTTTTCCTAGCGGGCAAGCAATCCCAAGGACCACCTCACGAATATTTTCAGCAATAGCATCATTTACATAAAGTGATGCAAGATCTAAGTTCTGATCTATGTGAAGATAAATTAAAAACAGCTTGTTACTTTATAGCTACACCTCGGATTTCATTAGATGTGGTAAATTGAACAGTGTGTCTAATGAGTCCTTCTAGAAATCAGTGCAGATGAGTCAACAGCCTGTAAGAGAGAAGACATGGCAGAGGGCACAAGAGTCATCTTTTCAATGTTCTCAGTGTTCTCTTGGAGGACAGACCAAGGCCCAAGGACAGAAGTTACCAGGAAGGAGGCTTCAGCTCCATCTAAGGAAGACCTTTCTAACAGAGCTGCTCAACAACTGAACGGACTGCTTGGTGAGGTAGAGCCACCGGAAGTGTTCAAGGTGGAAAGATCACCCTTGTAGAAGGGACTCCTGCATTTGTTAAGAGGTTAGCCTGGATGAACCTCAGGTGTCTTTCAATTCTGAGATTCTAGAAAACTCCCTCAGGGAATTCAGAAGAGAATTCCTAAAAGGAAAGAGAAAGCACATATATGTATACTTTTAGAGTCCTCTTGAGTTTTTCTTTTTTTTTTTTCAAAAGGTACAATAGAAAATGTAGTCTGCTGTCTTTAAAATGCATATTCACCTTCCTACCACTAATACTTAGGAAGGGTCCATTAGGACTTCTTTATATTATAAAGAAAACATGGAGGATTACATTTATAATTTCTGTAAATATTTTAGAAAAAATGCTTAAAATCTAGTAGTCAATGCCCTAGAAACTTTATAGATTTTTAGGTAATATGCACAGATACAAATACATTATTCATTAAATACAACTCACATCTGTGTTTTATTATACTCTAAAATATACAGGAATCTTGATGTACTGAAAGAGTGCAAGTAAATACAGTATTCAAGCAGTCACTATTTCTATGTACATGCTCATTAATTCTTCAAAAAACCCACAAAATTATCAAATAGATCAAAATACTGTTCTGTGTTTTCACACTTTATATTCAGAAAAACCAGCTGATAATTTACAATGTCATAAAGTTTCCAGTTTTACAATACAAAAGGGATAAAATGAAATTGGGTATCATTTTGTGAAAATTTATGGAACTTTATACTTAGACCTGTTAGACCCCCTACATATGTGAAATCATTCCTACTGGGAAAGTGACAGAACCATGTAAATTGTTACTTAAAAGCCTAACCTTCAGCCATTTCCCTCTCCCTGTTATTTGAAAGGCAGTCTTCCAATCTGGCAGGCAATTGTCCCCCCACCCCAAAATTGTAGCATGTTACAAACATGCTACTATAAATCTGAATAGGACCCAGAGGCTTTAGTATTTTTAAAGCTTGCCAAATATTCAAACACTTTCCAAGAGACCTGAAGATGTTAATTTATCAATAGCAAAGGATTTGATTCTTCACTAAACAATGACAACGAAAACTCCCCAACCTGCTGTGCAGGCACAGAAGTAACATAAGTGACGAAGGTGCACCATCCAAAGTAGAGGCTGAAAACCTCCCAGGACCTCTCAGCTGCAAAAGGGTGAAGTAATCTACTTTTTGATTTTCTGAAATTTTCTTGTAGGAAATTCTTTACATTTTCAAACAAAAATAGTTCAATTTAAAACCTAACCCCTTCAAAACCAGGCAACAATAGCCCGATTCCAACCTATCTCATGTCTACATCACAAGTATTTTCACCCTGACTGCACCCAGTCAGCTGGTTTTTAATTCTAATATTATAAAACTTGGAATTTTAAAATTTTTATGTAAAAGAAAAAATGTAAAAATACATCTGCTTTCTCTCATGGTTTAATACAGTATTCGAAGGCTTTCAGATGTTTTGTTTTTAAAAAAATCAACATTTAAAACCAAATCTCAACTTCATTTTCAGGAATATTAAAGTTTGGTTTAAATAACGTCTCATTTCACCTAGTCCAGTTTCCACAAAATGGCATTCTATTAAAAAACCTTTAAGTTATTTGGTCCTTTGGCAATTTGCTGTGCACATAATGCTTACTTACTGTACCAAACTTTTATTGCCCTTAAATTTAGCTGTAGTTTTATTGATAACATCAAAACCTAGTGTCTTTATCTCTTCCTTTACAATAGTGTTGCTTATGTAAGCAGATTAGGATGCACAGTGTCCCAAATCATTCCTGGCACTGCAAAACCAAATTAAACAATTCCACAAAGCAATCTGACAGCAAAATGTTTTCCTCTGGCCAAGTCTATTTCAAGATTCTAGAAGTTCCTTTTCCAAAACTTGCCTTTAAAATTCTTCTTCCTAATGTCATCACATTTCTTATATTCGCTCACTCTGTGATCTTTCCTCTTAGGTTGAATTTGTATGAGAATATCAAAGTGCCTTTTTCCTGAAAAAGCACAGTTTGAAGCCTTAGTGTCAGAACTCTCTCCTTGGACCTCTGGCTCAGGCTCTTAGTAGGTCTCAGAATCGGAGTCATTGAGCTCATCCACGTCGGTGTATAAGTACTCCTGTTCCCCACCAATGTTGTTGAAACTACAATAGGAACTAGGTTCATTCCTCATGATGGGCAAGGCTTCAAAGCTGACTGTTTTTGAGGTGTTGGTGTAGCGATTAATGGCATTGAACGTCAGGGATGATAAAGGACTACTTGATGAGACAGGCATCATGGTGGCCAAAATGAGAGCTAGGCAATCAGCTACATCCTTATTGGGAGCACAGGCCAAAGCTGGGGTATAGCCTAGAATTAAAAGATAAAATTAAAAAAATTAAACATCTTGAGACTCATTTTATTTACTGAGTTAGAATAAGGAAACAAAAAGAGTGGTGGAAGCATCTTACTGTTAATTTGAAGTTATATAAGTTTAAGTGCTTACATGTTGACATTTCTATATGAGTAGAGATTCATGAATGAGGCACCAAGTAGGTGCTCAAAAGAGACATGCTCAAAGAATGATATTTCGTTATCATTTAACTTTTAGGGTCAGAGTCCATGGAAGAAAAACCAGCAGACAGGTGAACTTTTAAAAACCTAAGTCAAGACAAATGTTTCCTTTGTAACTGTTCCTTTCGTTAGCAGAAAAATGACCTTAGCCCTAAGGCACCACAAAGTTATCAATAGAACAAAATGAGTAAGGAAACATTCAGTACTTGAGTTGGTACAAGACCCAGTCTTGAGGATGGAGAGGGAGAGAAGATGGCATCACACTGTGTGATGCCAAGTTCAGATTTTCCCATATGAAACTTTGGCAGCAAACGTCTTAAAATTTGAGTTTACGTCTGTCCTTACACATTTGACATGGTTTTCCCTATTACTATATTTATTCATGTTTTAGCCTTCACACACATATATGTATATATTTTACAAAGTCACATTTATTTTTCAAATAGCTGACTGGTTTATCACAAAACATTCATGGAACCACCATCCAAATCCAGTAAAAAGGCATTATCAGCATACTAGAAGCCCTACCTGTCCCTTACCTATTCACTATTCCTTTTCTATTTCACAAAGTTAACCATTTTTCTGACTTACGCGGTAATCGTTTCTGTGCTTTCCTTTCTACTTGTATTCATAAACATTATAGTTTAAACCTTTAACCTAATATAAATGGAACCATACAGTATGTATTATTTATTACATGTGTCTTCTTTTGTTTAATGTGTCTGTTAGATTTATCCACGCAGTTTTATGTAGCTGTAGTTGGTTCATTTTCATTGCTATATATTCCACTGTGTGATTATATCATGGTTTAGTTATTCATTTTAAGTATTAGGCATTTGGCTGTTTCTAATTCTTGTATATTTTTTATCAAGGCTATGTTACATTAGCCTTGAGAAAAAGATAATTTTTTCCCTTCATAAATTTCCCCTTTTCCAAGGGTCAAAGAAAACAGCTGATGCCCTTGCAAGCTTGGCAGGAGTGGCTGAAGGGTGTGCATATTTTTAATTAAACTCTATTTGCTCAAAGTGAGTAGGAGGGTGCTTCAATGCCAACACTTCTTTAAAGGGCTCCTCTGAAGGTGCCCATTGTGCTCTCCTGCTGGTAGGCAGAGCAACCCATTAGGCAATGATGCCTTGGCTGAGAGTGGGGATGGGGGAAGAAGAGCATCTGAGTGCATTCTAAAGATGACTAAAAAGAGGCTCTCCTCTCTGTATGAGGTTGGTGTGGTCAGCAAAACAGAAATGTAAGAGAAGGAGACTGCTTGAGGATAAGGGTCTAATTCATCCCATGCTAGAATAATATATTTTGATTCCTCTAGAAAAATCCATGAAAATATCACTTAACCTCATTCTTAGAGTGAATTAGGTACAGGATACACTGGGCCCTTTATCTAGCCTCAACCTAAGACTACAGAGCCTAAGTAATCATTAACCACTATTGTTATTTGAGCAATTTATAACTGAATAATTAATTTGAAATTTAGAATCAAATTAAAGATTGATTATAAAATGAGATTGGTATTTACTATGACTTGTCAACTTTGGGCAATGATTACTATTTCACATTGCAAAATGTGTTAGATGATATCCAGGTCACAGGTGATCTTCATTATCATCTGTTATATTATCCTTTACCTTTCTTTATAAGAAATAAATATATAAAATCTTGAAAATGATCAACAAAGACTTGCATATCAATTGTTGATTCAGAGCTTCATAATGTAGTCAAATATCCTATATAGTTAGCCTTTTAGCCCTCATTTTAATTTATGTAACTCATATACTTCCAGAAATACAATTTAATGATAATGTAAGTTTCTTTTAAAGCTAGGTGAGCCTGAACTTATCTTAGTGGGTGATATTTACTACTTCCATGTAATTCATGACTACATATCTTAATGATTTCCAAATCTCTATGTCCAACCTACCTCTTAACTTTTGGGCTCCATATCCATGTATATCCAATTACTCACTTCGAGTTTCCACCAATTTTTTCTCAAGTGCCTAAATGAACCCAGCTCTTTCTCTTACATTCCACCTTTGACTTTTTTAACTTTATATAATTCTGCTAAACACAGGCACTCCCTCCACACAGCATTCCAAACCAGGGAGTATGCGACTTCCTCCCTCACCAAGTCCCAGTGAGTTTCATCATAACACCTCCAATGCCTCTACCTTTATTCTGGCTACCATCTCCTCTCACCTAAAACTGCTAACTTTGTTTTCCTGTTCTACTCCTGTCCCGCTCAGACTGCTAACTTCCTAGTGCACAGATCCTTTGCCACTTGATTGAAGAGGCTGGCATAGCTCAGTACTTACACTGCCCTGTGTTAAATCTCTAAATATGCTACTCTCTGAAAGTGCTCTTCCACTTTTTACTTGTCTTTTGGATTTTGGCTTAGAAGTCATTTTTTTTTGGATGTCTTCCCTGATCCTACAAAAGGGTTTGAACATTCTTTTACATACTTTCGTAACATTCTAGGTTTACTCTAATTGAACTATTTCAAGTGCACTAAAACACGCTACTTATATTCGTCTCCATTCAAGGAACATGACCGCCTCATTCGACATCATTATCTTTAGAACTCAACCCATGCTCGGTATAATCACTCACCACTCACCCAACAAATATTCAGAATCTCCACTATGTCCAAGCATTCTTTTAAGCACTAAGAATGTGTCAATGAATGCCACTGACAGAGTCCCTGCCCTCCTGGAGCTTATTATATTCATTCTAATGAGGGAGACACATAATTAACATAATAAAAAGTATATTATATACAACATGTTAGAAGGTAAACTCCATGGAAAAAAGAAAGGGGCAAGACTGGAGCAGGTTAACAAGGACTGAGAACGCTGTAGTGGGGTATGCAGCAGGGTGTAGTATAAATGCGGCAGTCAGAATAGGCTTCACTGAGAAAATGAAATTTGAGCTAAGATTTGAAACAGGTGAAGGATTTAGTCAAAGACTGCTTGGGGACAGAGTGTTCCAGGCAGAGGAAACAGCCAGAACAAAGATCACAACACACGTACATCCCTGGTGTGGATGGCTTGGCATGGCAGAATAGAGAGGAGGAAGAGCAGAAGAGGTCAGAGAGGTAAACAGGGCACAACCAATCATGGAGGGCCCTGTAAATCATAAGGATTATAAGGGAACTGAGACTGAGAGGACTAATCTTTTCACACACTTTAAAAGGATCCAGGCCAAGGTGGTAGGACTAGAGGAGAAAAAAGTAGGTATGTTGTAGATACACTCAGAAGGAGGACCAATAGTATATGCTGATGGATTTTATATTGGGTGTGAGAGAGAGAAGTCAAGGACTCCAGGTTTTTGCTCTGAGCAACTGTAAGGATGAGAACTGCTATCAAATGAGATCAGGATGGCTGTGGGGAGAATGAGCTTGGCATGGGGAGGAGAGAAAGGATCAGCAGTTCAGTTCTGGACATGTTAGGTTTGTTTGAGTTACTAGACATTCACATGGCATTGTCAATTAGGCAGCTGGATCTATAAATATGAAGCTTGTGAGAGGTCTTATATGTAATATTTAGAACTGAGGGACTGGATGAGATTACCTAGGATGTGAATGTAAACAGGGAAAGCAAAAAGAACCAAGGACTAAGTCTTAGACCTATACAAAATTAAGGAGTTGGAAAGAGGAAGAAACTATGCAAAATAAATTGAGAAGGAACAATTAGAAATAGGAGGAAAACCAAGAAAGTTTGGAGTCCTGAAAGCCAAGTAAAGAAAGTTTACCAATGAAAAAGTATACACCTGAAACTAATATAATACTAATATGTTGATTATATCCAAATAAAATAGATGTAATAAAACACAAACAAGCAAACAGTTTTCAGTTCCAGTAAATCTAGTTACTTTATCCAACCGCAATGAGTTAGAAACATAGTAAGTTAGAAACCATCACCCAGTTGCCAATTCAAGGAACCAGATATTTGTAAATGAAGGGAGACTAGGTCCACCTAAAGTAGGGCACTGAAATCAAATCGTAGTTACTGTGACTCTGCCTCTCTTGTCCTGCCCTAAAGTGATCCACACCTATATACCCAAGTAGCAGTGTGCAGCATGAAGAAAAATATGGCGATTGTTTGGGGGGAATACTGATTGCAACCTTAAGATCCCCAAGTAGTCCCTTATTCATGTGTACTTTAAATTCCATACTAAACCCCTTATTCTTATTAAAAAAAAAAAAAAAATATATATATATATATATAAGTTGTACCACATTCTGAAATTATATCAAGTAAAATGAGAACTAAGAATTGATTCTCTACATAGTGGAGGTCATTGGTGAACTTGAGAATTATTTTGTGGTGTGGTGGAGGGCAAAGGTCTGACTGGAGGGGATTTAAGAGAGAATGAAAGAAGAACTAGGAAAAACAGGAGAGCCAACTCATTAGTAATTTTACTGTATAGGGGAACAGAGAAATATGGCAGTAGCTGGGAGGTTTAGTGGGATAAATAAAAGACTTTTTTTTGATAGGAAAAAAAAGGTTTACATATAGGTGAGAATAATCTATGAAGATTCAAAAAAATTGGTACCTTAAGACACAAAAGCAAAGAACTGCTAAAGTAATACTCTCAAGTAGGCAAAAGGGGACATGATTTAGTGTATAAGTGAGAATATTGGTTATTGGTCAAGAATCTAAAGGTTCAGAACCTTTAGGTTAAGTCAATTGAATACTAAGAGAAAAAAAGATGGTAACACTAAACCAAAGCTAATAAACACTAACTCTGGTTTAACAGATATGTAAAATCCAGAAGTTCATTTGTTAGATGAACTTTTCCTATTCCTCTTAACCTTATTCCCTTTGCCTCAAAGTACTACTCAATATTAATTTCAGCTTTCTTCTTGGACAAATAAAAAATATCGAAGCTTACTTCAAACATCAATCGTCCAAAGATAAAAGCTTCTGGAGTAGATACAGGTTAAGGAAAGAGAATAAAGAAGCTACTTACCGTTCTCATCTACTGCAAGCACACTTGCTCCTTTCCCCAAAAGCTCCTGAACCACCATTGTTAGCCCATTTCGTGCAGCAACATGCAGAGGTCTAGGGGAAAAGAATTATACATATACACATTTTTATATGCATGCCCAGGCAGTGCATGTGCACACAAACACACATGCTACAAATCTGAGGCACCTAGTCCTGTAGCAGTAAAGATGGGAGAGGGAGACAGCAGAACCAGTGTGCAGTGCACTGTCAAACCTCATCAGTGTGCATAAGCTTAGCACTGGGCCACATTAGCAAGTTCTTGCTTTCACGAAACCCTTGTCTGTCTCCTCTGAAGACTCAAAGTTTAAAAAGATTTTACCAACTGAACTACATTCTTAAGTTGTTTTTAAGGAATGAGGTTGGCAAATAGGTATAACAGAATATACAATGAAAACTATAAATTGCAATCGCACAAATTCCAATAGGCTTTGAAAACACTTTATAAGTTCCATGACTAATTCTGGGGCCCTTAAGAGTCCTCACTGATACATGAATGGGAACGAGCATGATATAATTTTTCTCTTTACCACGTCTCAGAGTAGAATTGCAAATGGAAATTGGGAGAGGACAAGAGGAGATATCAATCTAAGATCTAAGTAGTCACCTGCAGGCTGGATGCTCAGATTAAAACTTGATTCTTTCTGAAATCTCTTTAGCTTACAGACACATATAAAGCTTTTTACCTCATTTATAACTGGTGTCACATATGTACTATTCCAGTTGGTTTTCATTAAACATAAAGATAGTATTACTTTCCCCATAAAATTGGATTGAGAAAAAACACATTATTTTCAATAATAAAGTTTCAAGTTCAAAAACTTTTTTTAAAAGTAATATGCCTTTTAATTATGATGATTTTAGAAATAAGTTTTGTCAATTATAAAAACTGACTGATTCCAAAGGTCCCATGTTAGAAAGAAATCCTGTCAATTATTTCTATAGTTACTTTCTATAGTTACAGGTCATTGGTTTACCCTAGGCAAAGTACTTACGTTTGCAAGGCTGCATTGGTTGCATTGATGAGGTTTCTATCTGTTATCTTTTCCAGTATTAACAAGGCACTAGTTTCATGACCCTAAAATTATAGAAAAATAACTTTTGATAAGTTGGGTACCATCAAAGATAATTATGTACATTCAATATACTCCTACCCTAGTCCACACAGGTATATCACCACACATACACCATGGATTTTCTTGGCTAATACCTTAAATATTTGTTCAAACATGTGTTGGTGGAATGAGGTCAAGAATATTAACCTCAATTACAGGGGGAGAGGACAAGAATATTTAAAATAAGATCAAAGAAAGATGATAATTATATTTTGGCTTGTGCTCTAAAACTTACTTTGCTTACTGGTGACTCTTACAGGTATATCACCACACATATACCATGGTGCCCAACTCGCTGGAACTTTTTTCAAGAACTCTGATGCCAGTGATCATTAGAGGTTCAGTCCCTAGCTCTGCTCATTTTAGTGAAATAGGAAAACTTTAAATGCCTCTGTTGATATTAACAATGAAAACATGTCCTTAAAATGTGTACGTACCTTGCTGCAAGCCAAATGTAGGGCGGTGTTTTTACTGTTATCTTGTAAAGTCAGATCTGCACTAGCACTGCTAACCAGCATCTCTGGGAGGAAAAATTGCATCAATTCTTACGTTTATAAACATATGTCTTAGATTATCAATAACTCACTGTAGAAAAATGAAGATACAAAGCAAAAAATATACTTCTAGCAGAAAGTGTAAGAAAAATACTATAATATAAAACATACATACTATATAAGTCAAAGACATGAACAACTGTAACTAACATTTATTTTGTGAGTGCTTTCTAAATTGCAAATACTGTTTTAAGTGCTCTGGATTTATAATAACTAATTTAACCCTCACAGCAACCCTACAACGTAGGTACTATTATTTTTCTCACTCTATAAATAAAAAACTGAGGGATAAGGTCACTTACTGGGCAGATCTAGAATTCAAATTCAGTCACTCTGACTCTAGAGCCAACGTTCTGAACCACTATTTCACACTGCCTTGTGAAAGTAGACTATTCAATAAGAAGGGCAAATGACAACATTGTAGCCCTAAATGAAATGTGGGTTTTAAGTAGGTAAACGGTTTTAAATCTCAGGAGTGGTGGGATAACTAGTGGAAAATTTGGTGAACTAGAGTCAGAAGGCTTGGGATCTAAGTTCTACATGGGCAATATAGATACTTTTAGAATAATAAAGCCTTAACCAGTTTCTTTACCAACTGTGTTTGTTTGTCCATTTTCTGCAGCCATCATAAGAGGTGTTTTCCCAGAAGCATCCACAGAATTGACTTGAGCATTATGGCTGAGCAGCAGCTGCAAACACTCCACATGGTCTGTAAAGGCAGCTGCATGGAGAGGAGTTCTACAACATGGAGAAATCAAAAGACCTGACTAAATTATGTTACATACTCTAAAAAATTATTCTTTAATTTATGACAAGTAATTTTCAAGGGTTTACAGACTATTAAAACATTGCCTAGATACAAAATTTTGCCATAAAATTTGTATTTCTGACAAGGTAAAGGTCCTTATTATACATAAGGATAAATTATAAAATTGCCAAAACAATATTATATCATTAAAGGACATTTTGAAATAAATAAGGCCTGATCCAAAAACTGCCATCTATTACAACTGAATTCTCTTCCAGCTTTTATTTCTATGTAGAAAAATGTTAACTTTATTAACATACCTCTTAAAAAGAGGGGAAATCTTTACATTTTACAAGTTTTAAAAAGAGGAAAACTGGATAAAAATCATAATAGAAAAGTCTTTTCTAATAAAAACATAATTTACTCTTCAGAGCAATTTATATTTGCAAATATAAAAATCAACTTTTAATTAATAATGGGTTCTCTATATATTCTTCCACATTAGTCCAGTCTTCCCAGTTTTTAGTCTTCCACATTTTTTCCTATTGAAAGTAAAACTATTGCCTACATAGATGAATCCCCTACCTTCCTTTAGAATCTGTGGTGTTCACGATGCTGGCACCTAATGTATCAATTAACATCTCAGCAGCACCTTCGTTGTCATTTATCCTGTGTAAGGTAACAAGGTGATCACTATCACAGCAATCGTGTATTTCTTAAACAGTCAAAACAAAACTGATTCGTTCTTTTACTTACACAGCACAGTGCAATGGACTGAAAGCATTTCCATCCATTTTCTGGAAAATTTCTTGTTCTAAAAGAAGTTCTACACATGTCTCATGACCTGAATATGTAAATGAGAATCAGATATTAAAATCCCCCAAAATATCAAAGGGCTAATATACATCCATATATCCTTACATAGGGAGAAAAAAGCTTTACATGGATCAAAAATAACCAGTTCACTGAACCCATTACACAGCATATTTTCAGGAGCTTTGAAAAACAAAGTACGACCTCAAGACCTGGAGTATAGGAGCTTCTTATGATAATTTCACTGTAGTTTATTATGTATGCAGCAAACATTTAATTTGTGGGGAAAAATTGTTTCATTATTCTTTTTCCTAGTGACCAGGTTAGAGTTATTTGGTCATTATTTTTTTAAATGTCACATTTATTCAGCACAGTATAACTTTCAAAAAAATACATATTTATACAACATAATTAACTTTAAAATTTAAATATTTTCTAAGTATAATAATGAGGTAATGGTAAAGTATCAACTACTACAGAAGTGTTTAGAGAGAAGCAGCACATGTCCCTGCTCCTACCCCTACTGTCTCAGTTTCACATTCTATAACTGCTACTTTAACAGTTCCAGAAAATTTCTAGGCACACACAACTGTATGTATACACACACACAATTCCTTTTTTAAATTTTACACAAATGGGACATTACTTCTGCAACTTTTTTTTTACTTAATAAACTGTATACATCCTTCCAAAATGACATACATGGAAATCTTATTCTTGAATGTTTAAAAGAACTTCACAATATTAAAGTGTATCATAAATAATTTCATTTCTAATTATGGCTTTCAAGGGGATTAATGGTTTGTTTTTCTTTGTGTATTATCAATAATATTGTAATGAAACATTCAATACTATTTTTTAAAAAGAGCATTTTTCCAGAACAATTTTTTAGAAATAAAATTGCGGGGTTAAAGAACAAGTATGTTGATTACTGATAGCTTTTACTACAACTAAAAACAGGGGAAAATCTAAACCTCAGGCTTTCTTAATCTAATTTACAAAGTCTCTGTTTTAGTAAGAATACAACAATTGCTGTACTAATTGTTGCAATTGAAATGTTGCTTCTTTTATCTCATTAGGCATTTGGGAATCTGCTTTAGGAACAAATTTGATTCTTACATTAGTCTCTATTTCTATGGCTTAATATCTGGCTAAAAAAGTAATGCTATATTCCTTTTCTTTTTAAATCACTATAACGTTCTTAAACAATAGCTCACTTAACCTTTATCCTATAATTGTTTTTACAAGGGGAAAACGTAAATGGGAAACCTTTAACTGTGTTCCATCTTTTTTTAGTTCTTTAATACAGTGGTTCTTAACTGGAGCAGTTTTGCCCTTCAGGAGACACATGGCCGTGTCTGGAGACATTTTGCTTATTGCAACTGGGCATGGGGTATGGAAGTGCTACTGGCATCTAAAGGGTAGAAGCCATGGATGCTGCTTAAACATCCTGCAATGTACATGATAGTCCCTCACAACAAAGCATTATCTGACCCAAAATGTCGAATGCTGACGTCGAGAAACCCTATTTTAATTTTCTCTCTCCTCACGTTAACTCATTACCAAAAAGTAACCATGGAAAGTTGTCCAGCATTAACCTAAGAATCTCTTATTTTCCTGGTATAGCAGTTATCAAGGTGTATAGTCTGGGTAACTCTGGGATAATAACTAGCCATTAAAGAAATCTGCTACTCTCCTAAAAATTTTTTATTTTGCAAAAGTTACCTTTCAAAAAATGTTACTCATATTGACATGTAATAGAATAGTATTTTAAAATAAATTATTAAATAGCATTAAATTTCTCAATTCTAATTTCCAATACAGTAAATATTAACAGTGATAAACCCATAGGTCCTGAGACTAAAATGTCTGTAAATCACTGAGTATATTGCAAACTGCAAAAAAAAAAAAAAAAAAAAAGGGAATTTTGGGGCTCCTGATTACCTCCAGCAACAATTATTGGATCATATAAAGCCAAGAAACTAATTACTTGTGTTCTACTTTATGAAAGAATGGAAAAACTTGTCTCTCCAGGTTTCAGAGGAATATACTGAGGATGAAGAGTGCTTTGCAAAATTTAATAATTTTTTTAAATGAACATATGAGATAATGCAAGTACTCTTAAGTTCTATGACTGAAAGACTATATAACTGAAAATCTGTACTTGAAGGTTTAGTTATGTATAACCAGTTCCTTTCTAAAGCTTTGTCATTAATCCATTTTGAGAGAAAGATTATTTTCTCTTTTGGAATGCTTCCAATTTTCTTTTCAGCTGTACAATAATCACTAGTCAAACTAAAACCATCTTACATATTTTACTCTCAAAATGCCAAATTATAAAGTAGGCTTTTGGCTATAAATATGGTATTAATTTTAGACTGTCTGTATCATTTCTTATTACAAATAGCCAACACACATCTAATTTCTTATAGCTCAATTCAGAATCATAATTTTGCTATGGGAAATTAGACACATCTGTTATGATCTTTAAATGGCAACCAGGCATGTAGTTTGTGCAAAATTTTCTCTTGTACACTGCGTACTTAGAAAGTCTAAATTCAGTAGAGATCGAGTAGAAGCTCATTTTAGGAAAACAGTATTCTGCAAAAAGACTTAATAAGAAATGTTATAATAGACAGCAATTCTCCATAGGACAGTTACAGTAGCATATTTACAACTAAATTCTCTACCCGAGGAAAAATACCTTACAGTGTGATTCTACTAAAAGTTAATTCTCTCACTGATACATTAAAAAAAAAATTCAAGCAATAAAAGTCTGCTTCAAAATAGTTTTATCTCAATTTAATGCAATCTCCATTAAAATTCCATCAGCATTTTTTAAAGAAATAGAACAAAAACCTATCATATTTGTATGGAAATGCAAAAGACCCTGAATCACCGAAGCCATCCTGAGAAAAAAGAATGAGGCTGGAGACATCACTCTGCCCGACTTCAAATTATACTACAAAGCGACAATAAAATGGCATGATACTAGCAGAAAGACAGACACACAGACCCGTGGAACACAACTGAAAGTGCAAAGTAAATCCATGTTTACATGGGCAAATAATTTTCGACAAAAGAGTAAGGAAAGCCTCTTCAATAAATGGTGCTGGGAAAACTGGAAAGCCACCTGCAAAAGAATGAAACTATAGACTGTTGTCTAACACCACACATCAAAATTAACTCAAAATGGATAAAGGACCTGAATATAAGACCTGAAACAATAAAATGCATAGAAGAAAATATAGGAACTAAACTCATGAACCTTAGACTTAAAGAGAATTTTATGAATTTGACCTCAAAGGCGAGAGAAGTAAAAGCAAAAATAAATGAATGAGACTACATCAAACTAAAAAGCTTCTTGCTCAGCAAAAGAAATCATCAACAAAACAAAGAGACAACCATCAAATGGGAAAATATTTTTGTAAGCAATGCCTCTGATAAGGGCCTAATATCTAAAATATACAAAGAACTCATACAACTCAGTAATAAAAAACAAAAAATTCAATTAAAAAATAGGCAGAGGACCTGAACAGGCACTTCTAAGAAGACATACAAATGGGCAACAAACATATGAAAAGATGCTCAACATCGCTAACTATTAGGAACATGCAAATAAAAACCACAATGAGATGCTATCTCATACCTGTTAGAATAGCTATAATCAACAGGACAAGTAAGAACAAGCGCTAGAGAGGATGCAAAGAAAAAGGAACCCTCATACACTTCTGGTGGGACTACAAATTGGTACAGTCACTATGGAAAACAGTATGGAGGTTCCTCAAAAAACTAAGAATGGATCTATGATCCAGCAATCCCAAAGACTTGAAAATGTATAACCGAAAAGATATTTGCACACCAATGTTCATCACAGTGTTATTCACGGTGGCCAGGACATGGAAACAACTGAACTGTCCTATAATAGATGACTGGATAAAGAAGATGTGGTACATGAATACAATAGAATGTTACTTAGCTGTAAGAGATGAAATACTATCATTTGTGACAGCATGGATGGACCTCGAGATAATCATGCTAAGTGAAATAAGCCACACAAAAAATTTGAAAACCACATGATATCACTTATATGAGAGATATAAACCTAAAAGCAACAAATGAAAAGGACAAACAGACTCATGGACATGGACAATAGACTAGTGGTTACCGGAGGGTGAAGGGAGGTAGATGGGATAAAAGAGGTCAAATATGTGGTGACAGAAAGAAATCTAACTGTGGGTGGTGAACACACAATGGAATATATATATGCCTTACTGCAGAATTATACACTTGAAACTTGTTCATTTTGTGAACCAATCTTATAATAAAAAATTTAAAAAAAGTTTTATCTCACTGACTTCTCAAATAAACTAAACTCGCATCTGTGGATGTTTTTATTATATTTTTGGTTTTCCTTAGTCATAAAATGTCGAGCTATATTTTAAAAACAAACCAAATTTCAATATCAAAGTATAGTATCCTTTTTGACTTAAGACTAATCTTTTGCCACTTCACTATACTCATTTAATATTAACTTTAGTGAATTGAAAAAAGAAAAGTTAAAATCCAAAGGTTGTATAGTTTTCAAGACTGTTCTGGCTAAGAATCTGAGGCAGTAAAAATTAAATTTTTGAATTAGCAATACTTTTAACTATTCAATTTCTTATGGTGGCATCAGTATTCGGAATTGAAGAATAACTAACAGTAATCAGAGAACAGTCCTTCGGAAGAGACCAATACCTTACAGCAAAAGAACAGAACTCTCACATAAGAATATGAAAATCAAAACACTATATTTAGAAAGTACTTATGAAAACACTTAAACTTTAATTTTGCAAGATTCAGATTTTTCCTTTTTCATCATAAATCAACATTATTTGTCAAAATGGTTCCCATGAAAGAACAAAGAAACAACATATTATAGAAAGATAGAAACCTCAAATTCCAGTAAATTAGGGCAATCAGGTGAATTTTAGAACAGATACTACACTTATTTTAAGCAAGTAGATAATTATATAAAGAGGTAATTTATATATTCTCTACCTTTTGAGGGAAAGTTATTAGAATTGTGAACTAGATTTGTAGATTTACTCTCACACTCACCTTAATTTGAATGCTACCCTGAAATTCAAAACAAAAATACCCTTCATGTCACTAAAACCTTAAGCCAAAATTTTGACAAAACTGATGTTTATACTGTACATAATGTACATGTTTTCTAAGATGACCAAATCTATGGTCCTCCACAGGATAAAATCAATACATCTGAACATTCTTCATTACTTAAATTATTTTAATTAGTGAAACTCATAAGTCAAACTCCATTTTAAACATCTATACTTTAAAATAGCTTTATACTTCTCTCAGAACCTTTAATGAGCTAACTTATAAAAGGACTGTGACTGTGAGCCTCTAGGAAGCTAAAAGTCAGTCTGTTTTAAGCATGCAGCAAAGTTATCCATGAAAGTTTCTAAGTTTCTGAAGTTTCTACTTCTATACTCTGATAGGATTTTATTTCCTTAAAATGTTGAGTGTACGTGTTACTGTTGACATAAGAATCTTATCTTGCAATATGTTTAGAAAGCATATACAGATTTTGGTTTAGAATATGATGCCTTTTCATTGTTTCTTCTACCTGTCACTTTTCTCCTAAAACAAGTACATTCAGAAAGTAAAAGAATATAATCAAAATACAAGCATTCTATATAAAAGACACTGGCAATATTATAAAAGTCACTTAAAACACAAAATAGTTGTTTAAGCAAAGGTCTAAGAAAAATTTTAAATTTAGTGACAGATTATCTGAAAATATCTTTGACAGCCAGAGTCAGCTTTAGTACGACAAGGAATAGAAGCAAACTGTGACTACACAGTAGATTATTCCTAGGCTTCCTACTAATTCTGAACTTTAAGTCTGCTTTATAAATATGTCATTCTCATACATATCAGAATGTGTTGTAGTTAGTTGTCTCTGCTTGGTACATAATAGGCATTTAATGTAAATTTGTATCTGTATACTTAACCGTTATAGCAAGCCCAATGAAGTGCTGTATATCCATGATTGTCTGTTATGGCTGGATTTGCATCCATAGATGCTGCTGACTGCAAAAGGGCTCCAAGAACACCAATGTGTCCACAGGCAGCTGACAAGTGTATAGGTGTCCGGCCCCTGCTATCCCGAAATAAGCACTTAGCACCATGTTGAAGTAATGCATCTACACATTCTTCATGGCCTGTAACTGCCTGGAAGAGAAATTATTTGAATATAGTTGAATGTATTATGTTGGGCACTATATATCAATTATAGCCAATTCAAAACTGTTAAAGTCCATATTCCCCATATCTGTTTGCCAATCAAAGCATTTATCATTTTTGAGTAATTCAGTAGTTTTATTGGAAGTGACTTTAAGATTCAGTTAGGGCAGTAACTTTGTCAAAATATAATTATAACTAGTATAAAAAACAGGAATAGAGAAACTTATAATTCTATGGAAATAATGATATATCAAAGGTGGAAAAGACAAAAATGTATAAATAGTTTTGGTAATATAAAAAAGTAAAACTGATGTTAACTCTACTCAAGGTTTTATGGTTTAAAATCTCCCAACATTGCTATTCCTAGGGTTAAGTTGTGCTTTGTAGTTAAAATCAGCATTCAAAAACTAAGATACTGAAAGCTGGCAAAGATTATTTGGTAAAATTTAATTAAGAAAAATAAACATAGCCTAACTGTTTTAGATAAAAAGATGTCATAAAAACTTTTGAAAGGAAGTGGGAATATTTTTGCTTACCCCTCTATGCAATGCTGTTCTTCCCCATTTATCTTTGGCATCTACATTTGCTCCTTTGTTTAGCAGTGAATAAACACAGTCTGTGTGCCCGTTAAGAACAGACAGCATCAGAGGAGTCCTGAGCAACAACAGGAAGGGATTTGGTGTTATCACTTATGACTCTGCTCCATGAAAAATAATTAGTCATTGTGGTGGCCTGTTTTCTAAACATGCCTTTTTGTGATGCAACTTAAAGTACACTTAAATTTTAAAAAATTATATTTTAGTTAAATAATATGACAGACTTACTACAATAGGGGCAAAAGCATAAAGATTAACAAATATCCTAAAAATAATTTAAAAATTATTAAGACTTACTGTCCATTTCCATCTTGAATATCTACAGCATTCTGTGGTTCTGCATTTCCTATTAGTAGTCGTAAGCATTCTGAATGACCATTTGTTGCTGTAAAGTGATATTTAAATATCTCAGTAATATACATAATAAAATAGAAAATGTCCATCTTAGAGTACATTTCCTACATATAATTTTGAGATAGCTTTATTGAATTTAATAGAAAAGGAAGAAAAAAACCTATAGATAAAAAAAAAAAAGGTTTCTACTGCTGTTGTTGATTAAGCCACCAAGATATGAATCCCTCATGGAAAATCACAGTCATAGCCATGCCTTATCATCTGCACTGCTAATAAAATGCTCATTTTATTTGGTTCTCTTGTGGTAACAATGTGGTCAGGGAGGGTGGCCTGTTCCACCAAGGGAAGAAATCATGATTAGACCAAGCCAATCACATCTCCATTCTTCTTTGCTAGTGACTGGTCTCAAAATGAGCACTGGCCCAGTTTTGACCACTGAGATATCAAGAAGTCTAGAGGGCTTCTGAGAAATAGTTTTATCCCTGATAATGAAATGTCCTACATTTTTCCTCATTTCATATTTAATCCTGTAGAGCAGCAGCAGCCATTCTGTGACATGAGTGCAAAGGCAAGAAAAAAACAGAAAACCTTTCAGAGTTCTGACACCATTGCTGAACCAATCAACCTTTAAACAACTCTCTCACATTTAATGTGGGAGTCTAAATCCCTGTCACTTAAGCCATCTTTCAGTTGCATACAACAATATCGATTCACTTCCAGAAAAACAAATCTCTGTCCTTTTCATTACTTACAAGTAAGATGATCCCTAGCAGATCTCCAAATTTGAAAGACATCTATAGAAATAAGGTTTGCTTCTATTGACCAGGTAGGTGTTAACAGTAACCTGTAGCTCTTCAAGTGGTTAGGACTTACAGAACATATGGCATTGGTTAGCCTCTTCTGAGGGATGGTAAATATCTTGAATCAGTATTCATCTATTAAGGGTACGGACACTCCATGAGAGCTTTAAATTAATTCTGCAAATAATCTGTACTTACAATTTTTCAAGTTCTTACTCTTTTTCAGAATACAAAATGATAGCATTTTGACCTCTTATTCTTACTATATAGCAGTTTGTATTCATATATTTATTAGGAGTTTTAATCCATCATTAATATTGTCTTTGAGCCCTGCTTGAATATCTGATAGTTTCTAAAAGGCTGTTCTGGAGTAACAGTGGGTGTTACTTATGTATAGTCTTCTAAAATACAAATTTCCCCAAAAACTAGAAGCAAAGTGCAAGACCTATATTCAACTATGTCCTTTAAAATCACTCTGTAAAAACAGCCTAAGTGAAATGAATCTAATCATATAAAGATGGCCTATTGGGGATAAGAAAAATACTGGGCTAGGATTTCATCAAATGAACCACTCATGTTATTTAACATGAACATTGTCTTTCAGTAATTCACGTAGAGAGTTTGTGAATCTGTATCTGTTAGTTATATACTGATGGTATCAAGTCATCACAATGACATGGTTACATGCTTTTGCATTTTCACACTTTTGCAACATCATAAAACCATATCATGGAGTAGTTCTTGAATAAAGTCAGTGCTTTATAACTCTTGTTAAAAAAAATATTTAATGTAGTACCCTGGTACAGTTAGTCAAAATGTTCATTAATTATTACACGAAAGCACACACCTATCTAAAAATACTTCCATCAAAAATAAATAAAAAATATTACATTATTTTGCTGATAAAGTACTTCAGAAGCCAGACCTACATAAATCCAATTTCTAAGGTAAATAATGATTTTACCATTTAGAATATGGTAGAAAGTACTAGGGCGGGAGAAAGGGATAGAAAGGCAAAACAGAAAAGTCCAACTGAAAAAGAATAGAAATTGAAAAAGAAGAGTATTTGATAAAAAGTGGTAAGTAAAATCATGCATAATATTTGACATACCTGCCGCATGTATAGGTGTTCGCTTCAAAATATAATCTTTTACTAATATTGAGGCTCCCTGATTAATGAGTACATCCACACACTCAACATGGCCCTTAAATGCTGCAAGATCTAAGGGTGTTCTTCCACTACTATTTCTCACATCAAGATCTAACAAAGACTGTACCAACACTTCCAGTGCTTGATGGTGACCATGATAGGCCTAGGAATAAATAAAAATATAAATTAAAAAAATACATATTTATATTGACTTCCCAGATACCTTAGAAAACACAAAGAAATTAAGCAAATTTGTCTTTATAGTATTATATTTGATATAATCTAAAATTTTCATACTGACAATTCAGAACGTTGACCATAAATTTTTAACAGTAGACTACAGTCTATTATAGACACAGCTAGCAATTGAAGTTAAGCTAGAACTTGAGTCTTTTTATTTCTCAAATTAAAATAACTATCTCTATCTTGTAATATGCCATATCAAAAGTAAACATTTCTTTTAGCATTAAAAATACTTAAAACTGAGTCCTGACTGAATAACTGCCATGAGGCAGACATTGTCCTAGTGATACAAAAGAGCAAAGAGATTTAACAATTTGTCAGACAGAAGCCCCCTTCTTAATATAGTCTGATAAAAGGGCTTTTCAGATCATTAATTTCAAAAACCAACATGTCAACTGAACATCTATTTTTCTCACTAGACTACATGCTGAGCAGGATATAAAGCAATAACAAGGCACAGTTCCAGCAAAGAAAAGAATGTTCTCCCTAGTTCACTCATATTGCCACTTTATAGCTAAGGGACTTTCATAAGTCATTTTCTGATAACCATTGAGACCTATAGTTTATCAGGTTGCTAAATTATCACATGTAAACTTTTCACTGGGAATTGAAAAATGTAAAATTCTACCATACTTGAACCAAATCTCATTTGCTCCTAATCTGAAAAATGATACTTAGCTAGATGAAGGCCCCACAATGCATGGAAGGGCCATTTCTTGTGGAAAATGTCAAAGTTACCAGCAAGAAGTAAAGCTGCCCTAGGCATGCCTTACTGTTCTCTTCAGTGGTTCTGACTACCTACAAGCTTGACTATCTCAAAGATAAAAGTGAAAAAAGACCACTGAACCCTATTGTCCTACGATCACACCTAATCTTGTTCCTCTATACCAGGTCAGTGAAATCATGCTACTAAAAAATGAACTTTGAGAAATGCACTATATGCATAAGATAGTAGAAAACAGATGAGAAAAAAATCAGGATGACTAGGAGTCATGCTGATTTGCCACGGGGTCTTCCCCTCATGACCTCCTTGCATAGGAGTGAGACAAGGAACTCCTATGCCTACTATGTACCAAGACAGGAAACAAGATTAATTTCCTTAAGCCTTAAGCCAGTGTATTTTTACTGCACCAAGCTGTCCTGGTTTGGGAGAGTTAGAAAACAAAAAAAAATCACTTGAAGTTAATTTCTGAAAACCTCCTAGAAATAGACATAAAATGAAAAAATGGTGGTATAATTGCATTTGATTGAGTCTAATTACTAAATTATGAAACTGTTTCCTTTTCAGCTTAAAATCACTATTCAGCACACTTATGTTCATAGCAGCACTGTTCACAATAATCATGAAGTAAAAAACTAGTTAAAAAACTATAACCTAGTCAAAAACTTAGAGTGCTTAGTCTGGTACCTAGGAAAGGCTCAGGTAATGACAGTGCTATGATTAAAAAAAATGATGATGATGATATAAAAATTGCCCAGTCATCTGCTCCGACATCATTTCTTGCAACCAACAGTCAATAGCTGCCTCTGTTCTTTTAGATAACTTATTTATTATGCAAGCCTGGGAGAGTAGATAATATTTCCAAAGGCCCAAAGGGCAAGGAAGCAGGAAGCTTCAGCATGCCTTCTTAATTATTTAGAACATGGTAGGAAGTACTAGTGGGAAGACAGGTGCAGAAAAGTCAATGTACATGTGTCTGGTAGAAAATATGCAAAGAGAATATTAAGGTAAAAAGAAATAACAGTCTATGAGACGAAAAATTAAATGGATCACTGAACTTGTAGTGATCTATATTAACTTATGAGCATTTTACTAAACTTAAAATCAGGTCACATGAATAGCTAGTGACACTACCCAAGTTAAGGCTGATTCTCAAAGCTGCCCCCCTCCTCCAACTGCAACACACTTTGTTTCAAAAATAAGTTCTTACTTCAGCGCAGAAAGAACAAGATTGGGCTCTGCTTGAAATTTCCTAAGGTAACTGATTACCATATTTGATGTAATGGACTGTCATGCTCTCTCTTAACTTCCTCTTCTCAGTGACTGACAGTAAGAGGAGAAATTCAGAAGTGTTTTAAGCTAGAAGGAACACCAGATCATGTAGCGAAGTCCTATAACATGAAAAAACTGAAGGACCAGTTGAACAACATACCCCTACCTAGTTAGCACACCAAGATCACAAAGAAAAAAGGTGTAGAAATACTGTAGAAATTATAGTTCTTATACCACATGCTTAGCAAGACAGAAATTATTCCACTATGACGATGCATCTTTTTAATTTTTTTTAACTTTTTTTCTTTGTTTTTAAATGGCAGTGCATTTTAAAATTCATATCACAGGTATATTCTCTCCCTTAGAGCAGGCAGGCCTTGGGGGAAGCCCAGAAAAAAAACAAACAAAAAAGTGCATTCAAGAATTCTCTGAAGAAAGAAAGTCATAAAAGTTTTAATTCCATGATCATCATTACATAGACCAAAAGTTCTAGGTACTAGTTTGAGTCAACACAGATATATTTTCAGTGAACCAGCCAACAAGTGGGCTGTGAAGGCAGTACTCACAGCCAAGTGTAAAGGGCTTATTGTTGCTCTATTGTCTGAATCACTTAGCATGTCTGTTCCCGAGGTTTCCATTAACTGAAAAAGAAAAGCATTTTAAATGTTAGAAATGATACTTTTATGTATAGCATAGCAGTTATTCCCACTCCCTTTCCCCCATGTTAAAATCCATTTTAGAATATTCACTGATAATTGACTATTAATTTAAAAACTGCACACAATCACATTATGAAAATTAAATTCAGCAAGCTTATAGAACAGATCATCCTGAAAGATGGTGAAGACCACAGACTAAGAGTTTGGAGGGAGGGCTATAAACCAAGAACTTAAGGAAATGCTATTTAATTACCATCAAGTAAGAACCTCCCTACCCTCTGCATATATGATTTCTGTTACCATCTTTGTTTCCAGGAATGTAAAAAACAGGCTTCAGCTTTAGTGAAAGCAAATAATTAGAACAGTCCAAACAGTAGCATGCGTGTGCGTTGGGGTCTGATACTTACAACATCTAAAGGAGTTTCACTTGCAATCTGAAAATAAATTTAAAATTGAAATATTTAGTTTAGGAAGTAGTCACATATGTAAAAAGATAAATGTTAACTATGGGTCCCTATTTACACTGGATTTTGTTAGATTCAATTCTAAATCTGTATTTCCTCTGCCTTCAAAATTAAATAACCAATGCATAATATGATAGACCATATACATGAATCCAAAATTTTAGTCTAAAGATATCATAATAATCTAAGAAAATATTTGTCATTTCTGTAGCAGGATTCTAAATGCTATATTCAATATGCCAACCTTTTTCTTTCTTTTATATGCACGCTCCTTGAATTTTATTTCCCCTTGAAGAGAAGAAATGTTTAATACAATTTATAAGGTAAGTCTAAATAAAAAACCTTTAACTTGAAGCATCTGTTACATACTTGAGAATCTTTTAACTTGTCCCCACTTTCTCTCTGGTTTGCCAAAGTGGGGTATATATTCAAAAATGAGATTAAAGCTGAAACAAAAAGTTCTTTTGCAGAAGTCAAGTCTCCCTTCTCAGGAGAGACTGATAAAATAATCAGCCTTTCAGAATTCCCTAAATGTATTGGGGGAACATTCCTCTCACGAGGACATTTATTTCTGATGTAAGACATGGTTACATTTCTTTAGAAATTTCTGGGAAACATTTAGATGGGCAGGGGAGCTAATGCTACATAGACATGGGGTAATTAATATAAGAGAAGGACATAATTAGCCCTCTCCAGAGATTTAATTTTCTCCTTTCTTTTTGAAAGAGAAGAAGATATCTTAATGAGGCAAGTATGAATTTGAGAGGTATATAGATTCTAAAAATGTTAAAAAGCACACTATTAGATTGATTCATTTAATATAATTTTCATTAAATTGTTAGAATATAAACTCGTATTAATCCTTCCACAAGAATTCAGGAATCTTACCAGCTGAAGACACAGACGGTGGCCATAAGCAGCTGAATAATGTACTGCATTGTATCCTTGCTTATCCCGGATCCCTGGATTTGCATCATTTCTTAGTAAGTATTCCAGGCACCTATATATAGTAACAACATATTCAAAATTCTAAATCCTTCATTTTAACCACTGGTAAAGAGAGACTGAAAATAAAAAAATGAGTTTTCTTATACTGAGTAATGTAAAATCATAAATATACTTGTATTATATAGTCATTTACATGATGGCGACTGTTAAATGTCATAAAATACAAACAAAATGTTCTTAAGGGAATCATTTTCATTCTAAGAAAGTAACACCTCCAAAATCTGTAAGCAAGTTTCCCTGAGGGCTGTTTTTTATAGTTACTGTCTATGGGACTACCTACTCCACTCAATGTCTGAGAGAATTAAACTCTTACATCCAATACTGGCAAATATTACTGCTCATCTATCTGGAATACATAGCGAGTAAGTATATCTCATTAGGAAGCTCAAAAAAAGGATGCAAAAAAAAAAATATATCTCATAAAACCAAAGTCAGAATTCAATGATGTTGAATTGGAAGATTGAGAAGTGTGTAAACAGTGAAAAAGTGGTATGTAGGTAACAAGAAAGACCTTCTCATGGAAGAAACATTTCATTCCTATGTTAGAAAATAATTTTAAAAAGTTCATAAGTTGTTATAATTTCAGTAAATTTTATTGTTACTGTAGCAAAAAAAAGTCCTACATTAGAAATTAAGATTTGTCTCTAGAACTAGTTTGATATCAGCTCGAAGTTTTCATCATTTCATCTTTATAATGAAATTGATTGTTTATTCATTTGCTATATGGATGTAGGAATCTAACTAATCTAAATTCTATTGCTGAAATTGTAAGTCATAATTATTCAGTGATAATTTGTCTAATATTGCAATATGCCTAACTAAATATGAATTCTACTACTAGGAGGAAAATCTACAGTCAAATACTTCTTGTTAAAAATTCAAGTTTCCAAAAGCATACTAAAGTTATATAAAGACAAATAAAAAGGAACTCTGAAACAATGTAATTGGTTTTCAGTAACTATCATATATATATTGAGGACCATCCTTTGCAATGCCAGCCCTTATTCTTTAATGCTAAATTACTTTAAATCCTTTAGATTTCTTAAGAATTACTTACAGAATCCATATTACAATGGTAGTTAATGTTCATCCTTTTAAGTGGGATTTTGGTATTTACGTATAACTAAAGTTATTAGACAAACACAGTGAACTGGGTATCACTGATTTGAAAAAAAACCCCAAACCCAAATCTGACTCTAAAGTAACAAGACTAGTGTTTTTTGGTGTTCATAAACTAGCTCTGAGGGCCCCTGAAGCTTTGTGTAAACTCTGTATACAGTTATCCTAGGTCCCCAATTCAGAAGTCAATGCTCAGTGGGATGGAGAAAAGACCTGCAGGGCTAGAGGACAGTCTCATTGCTTTAGAGGCACAAACATTTCACTCAAGGGAATATCTTTTTATCTTTAATCAATTTCTCTAGATGCGAGTGAAAAAACAGAAATAGTTCTCCTTACTAAGACCTAAATACAAAACAGATTCTATCCACGGAACTATTTTAGGATAATTTGCTGACACATGAGTACTGAAAAAAGATTTATTTAAGCAAAACAAGTAGGCAAGTCCATGTTTACTTTCTGAAGTAGGAGAGCACGTCTCAAAGCATTATTTACAGTGACTACTTCTAAGTATACAGCATTGAATGATCTGAAATAATTTAACTCTTATACAGGCAGTAGTTTTTTAGCAGTCACATTATTTAATTTTTTTACATTCCTGTTACTCAGATGATTGGTCTATAACAAATACTAATAGTTGATTTATAGCAATAAAATGCCTTCCACTGGTAAGCCTTTTAGATTCTGGTAATATAAATTTTCATAACTACTTTGTGAGATAAACATTATATGTAACAAATGAAAAAATTACTGACACTGAGAAAAATTAAATGACTTGTTCCAAATCTTTTGGCTAGAATACGGCAAAGCATTAGACCTCAGGGTCTTCTTTTCTCCAGTGTTCTTATCATACTACAAAATACTTTACAACAGGAATAATCAAGATAGAGTGATACCTTACCCTAGATGCTTATAAAATACTGAGTCACAAAATTACTTACCTTGAAAATCCTGACCCCACTTTTAATTTGCATAGAAAGTGGAGGGGAGATAGTCTATTCTAATTTTTTTTTCCTGACTGTAAGTTAGCATATGCTCATATTAGAAAACTCAGAAAATTACAAAAGGAAGATTTTCTAAAATTTCTCTCCTTCCCCTAAAATAAACTAGGTATATAAAATCTGGAGGAATATTTATGGCTAAATAGCTAAATTAGTAATAAACTATACTATTAATATATTGTTATTTTCATTTAATACATCAAATTAAGTATCTTTATCCTAATTAAGCACATATTTAAATGAGAGTGTGTTTCACCCTATGTAAATTTCTTCTTGTCTTCCCCTACCACTCACGAACTTTTAACACTTTGGATCCTGTACAAGTTCAGACTGATTCAAATTCATGTGTCAAGACCACTCAGCTAAGGGCAGCGGATGTGGCATTTTCACCAGAGGCCCTCCTTCCTTTACTCTCCCCCACCCTGGTGTACAATAGTGTACACACACACGGCATGGTTTAAAAAAATTATTCCTTACAGGAAATTGTGTCAGATACTATTTTAAGCAACTCAGATATTTTATACATCATAGGCCATATGATTTTGGACAAGACTATTATTCACATTTCACAGGAAAACCAGGCACTGAGAGGTTAAGTAGCTCGCCCCAGGTCCCACAACAGGCAGAGCTACTATCAATCCTAATGTTGTATTTTATATCTAGACAAAAGCAGTTTAACAAGGCTGCTGAATATAAAGTATTATACAAAAGTCAAATATATTTCTCTATACCATAACAAACGAAAATTTAAAGGTAATTTATTCTGGCAATAAAAATATCAAATACTTAGGAACATATCAAAGGATTATAAAACTTCTAAACCTTATGATTCCAGCCATTTATATAAAGTTCAAATCAGACAAAAATAAATGCTATTAGAAATTAAAATATAATCCCATTTTTGTGAAAAATGCCAACTATTACCACAAAGGTAGATCTCAGTGAAATATAACATAAACATTTACATATAATTATATAAATATAGAAAAGGTCACAGAAAAGCATATATTAGGTCCTTAACTTTGTTTAGAATGTGAAGGACACATTCCAAAATATAAACAACTTTCCCTTGGGATGCTCACAGAAAATTAGTAAACAATCATGAAAAAAAACAAACTCACAAACACACATTACTGAATAATAGCAATTAGAAGCCATGGGGAGTTTATTTCTTCATTTAGAAAACATTTCACCCATAGGATAATGTGTGGGTGTGAGTGAACAAGACCTCTCAGTGAAGTTCCATGCTGGGCAACACCCAATATCTAGCCTTGGGAATAGTGATAAAAGACTATCATTGGTGACAATAGTCATTTAGGTATAACCTATTTAGGAAAAACAATCTAGAAATAAAATCCTGAATTTACAAAATTTATAAATCAGAAGATAATCTACTTACCCAAGTTTATAAAAATATTTTGATTAATAAACTCTTATATCACAGATTTTTTAAAAAACATACTTCAAATAATTTAGCTTCTCCCCAAATCTATCTTTATCTAAATCTCCTGGTATCTATGAAATTATATAAAGTGATATATTCCTACCAACAACAGAAAATACATTTTACTAGTGCCGTCAACATTAGAATTTTAGTAAATAATCCAAAACAACAAAGTGTTACATATCACAGACATTGCAAATCTCTTCTCTGTCTCCAATGAGTTTCTTTCAAGAATGCAATACATGTTGAGATACTATATTATGCTTTTTATTTTGGGGGCAAAAGTGAATATTAAAGACAAATAGTTCTATCTTAATTGCAATTTCTTGAAGTATATTTTATAAAATCTTTCCCCAGAAACCATTATTTGTTTTTCCTAAGGGTATTTTCACTCTTTACTGACCAGACACTGAAGATCTATCTCTTCTCTGTCTCCAATAAGTTTATTTTCTTTCGAGAAGGCAATATACATTAAGGTACTATAAATGGGTCTGATCAACTTTATATTAATTATGAACTTATACATCTCTCATTTTTGTTCTCATTTAGTCATTCTTGGCCAACATTTACTTACTCTTTTATCCAGTTTACTTATTTAAGCAATATTTACTACCAATTATGTGCCAGATTCTGCCAATTCAATTCCTCCCTCTTTGGATACCAATTTACAAGGATCCCTTGCAAATATGAACTCTGTCTGAAGGATACTGATATTCTAATCTCTGCCCAGTCCTCTGATAGCATGTATCTCTTTCTCTTTCCCTTTCCCTATATGCAAGGCTGCTGCCTCTAAGTCAGATGGAAAAAAATTGGAGGTGATATTAAGATGTGCTTTTGGCAAGGAGAATGAGAGACCTTTATCTTTGTTCTACCTGATCAGTCAACAGGAAAGCTGTTGAATAGAAATAGAAAGAAATAACCTTGATTTAGGAATAATTAAGAAACTAATTTATGAGACTTAGAGAAAGATAATCAACAACAAAAAGTACAAAAAAAATATATAAATTTGCAATAAATATAGTCATCCATATGGAAGATGCTGGTTTATAAGTATGATAATCTTTCATTCTCACTACATGATACTTACTTGCCATCTGTGTCTGATGTAGCTGCATAGTGCAGGGGTGTGCATCCTCTTTCATCAAGGTCATTCACACTTGCTCCTGATCCCACAAGAGCAAACAGGCACTGGTAATTACAGTTGGCAGCAGCATAGTGCAGTGGGGATCTTTTATACCCAAGTTAATATAAGAAAAAGAAAAGACATAGAGGAGTATATGGGAGCATACTTGACTCTTCACAGTTACAAATACTGTATTTATACTTGAGATTGATTTCTGCCATAAACTAAGTCTTTTGAAGTCTAGACAAAAAGCAAGGAGAAAAGTAAGGTGGCAGAGAACCTTTGAAGATAGGAAATCACAAACATGGTTCCCAGACAGTACAATTCCAGTTTTTTTGAGTGAAATACAGATACCTTTTGCATTCTGGTCAGAAACTTGGAAACTTTTAACAAAGCTTATCCTATACTAACAAAGTTATAGCTATTATTTATGGAGAGTCAGTCCTATTTGATTCTAAACTGTTTATTCCCATTGTAGTGGTTATTATCATTATATAATTCAATAAAACATTAATAAACTGATGAAAAAATGTTCCACAGTACAGATTAGCAGCTTATGTTCATATCTTACTTAGTAGAGGAATAAAAGGTAAGAGAAATACAGAAACATTAAAAAGAATGCTCAGTTATATCAACTATATGATAGAGCTGCAAGGTAAGATCAGATTTCTCAAGCAAAAATTACATAGTTTTGAAGACTGTTCACTATTCAGAAGAGTTAGGTTTTAATTTCTAAAGACTGGATATTGAAATGGAACAATTTAGGAGTCCCTATCATTGGATTACGAAATTATGATTTCATGACTTTTCATTAAATAAAAAGCAACAAAACAAAACCAAAAAGCCCAGAAAGGTGAAAGTAAAATTTAGTCCAGAGCCTTCATGGTGTAATTTTTTTTCTAAAACATTCACTTAATGAAATGATTGTAAAACATTATTTTACTTTATTGGATAACTGTATAGTATAGTACTTTAAAAAATGCCATTAACCCTGAATTATGTTCAAGTTTCTAAATTCAGAATATGCTTCAAAAGCCCTCTCTGCTATTTGCGGTATAGAATGCTTCAAGTACTAAGAATAAACTAATAGAAGATGGATTAAAGTACAATTATAAAAGCTAATTGGATATAAAGATGCTGTATACCAAAACCAAACAAAGTGATTTTTGATTTTGTAGGCCATTAGTTCCTTCCATTAGCAGGCTTAAGCGAGCAGTCTGTTCTTCAAAGTAATTATGGGATCAGATTGTAGTTTTTTCTTTTCTTATATGCATTTCTAATTCCCCACCATACATAATTCTATTAACTTCTGCACTGACCAAATCACATTTCCTTCTGACATCCCCACCTTTCCTTGTTATACACACTTTGATACAATTCTCAAACTCTTGACATACACCATTTTGCTCATACTGCCATCTCTACTTTGCCAACCAATTCAAACTGCCTTCAATCCTTTCTTATATGGTTTTAACAAACTCTGGGTCGATTCTTTGTCTAAGTAATTTATTAGAGAATGGTGGCTTAAAGTACTACTACCACAAATGCTAGTAACAATGAGGCCTAGGCTTAAACAGTGAGGATGAAGATTGGCTGACTACACAGAGACTGTCATTTCATAGGAGCTTTCCTGCATATCTTACTCAGGGGGTGTTGGTATGTGTACAGGTGTATGTAGAAGTTAAAGGAAAGGAGAAAATAAATACATATATATTTGTAACCAATTTCTTCCCTCTTTCTAGTGCTCCATAACCAACTATGGGCACTATAGTCTCTGACAAAAGAGTGACTTGGGAGAAAGGAGAACTGTACTACTGAGTTCTAGGTCTTCTGAGTTTATTCTTGAAGGTACCATGGGGTTTTACATTTCCATGGCTATAATTATGGGAGGAGGAGGAATGATATCAAGAGGCTTAGAGGTGCTTGTAAGGTAAAGGGTGGCTGATAGCTTAGGGCTGTGACAGGGGTCCAGGTGGAAGAAGATTGTGGGTGAGAATGAATATTTGGATGTCATCGATTTACTTGGGCTTCTCAATGAATTGTGATCACAAGGCAAAACATGCTGAATTGTTAATTCTCAGAAGCCAGTTAGGTCAAGTAGGTCATTAAATAACATTAATTAGGTTCTATGGAGGAACTCTATCACAACCTACCTCCCAAATTTGTCCTTTTTGTTGAAGTCTGCACCAGTATTCAGCAGAAGGTTTAGGCACTCCAAATTCCTATCCAGGAAAAAACAGAAGACTCGTCAGTAGTTTATAATGAAATTGGTAGGTTTAAATAAGTTTAAAAGCATCTTTTCAAATGAGAATAAAGAGAATAAAATGACATGATTTGTATTTTATAAAAAATATTAAAATTCATCGTATCTGGAATTTAAAAGTAATATAAATACATATTGGCATGAATCATGTTGTAACTATTTAAAAAGAAGTTCACATTTTTAAAAGAGTACCAAAGAGTTTTTAGGAATCTTTAAAATAAACTTTGAGCAACATGCTTATAATTGAATGGTTTAAACTTAAGCGGTTTTTAATACTAAATTAAATAAAAATGGGTTAAAAAAAAAATCAAACCTGAAAACATAATTTCCCAAGTCAGCTTTCTCTTATCTTCTCCTATACATGACTGCTTACTTAGATATATCCTTAGTTAAAACTGTAGGAGAGTATGGGTATTTCTGCAATTTAATTTTTATAAACCTGAACATTAACTTACTATGTTACAATGAAAACTGTAACTGCCAAGCAATCAGACATTCATATTGTCTCTTGTCTTCCCTTTGTAGGTGAGTAACATGAAAGCTAGGTTTTAATTAAAAAGTTCTTTGGTGACTTTGAAAGAACAAGAGGACCCAGTCACATGTTCACAATCCATCTCAACAACTGAGACTGTCCTAACAGTAGTCTTGGTTCAACACACCTGTCCTCTGAAATCACCAGTAATTTTTAAGAAATTATTATTAGGAATAAAATTCTGACAAATGTCCTTTTGATAAGTCATTATGAATTCAATGGCTTATCATAGATCTGTAGGATCTAAATTATCAGAAGCATTAGATTAGCAGCATGCTTCAAAGACCAAGAGTTTAAGCTGGGGTTTGTTCAAACCACTTGCTTAGTTTCTCATAGTGGTAATATTTAAAACTTTGTCCAAAATCTTCCAATGTCAAAATTTCCATTCCTATTTATTAGTCCTGAGTAGAGACAAGGCACAAATAGGCTGCCAACATTTTTTCCCCCTGAAATTATAATTTAAAAACCCCAAATGCCTTCTCAAAGAATATTAACATTACCTAGAATAGTCCCAAAGTTTTAATGCTCTCATTTGAGGAAATACATGTTTTTATTTACCCAGGAATGATTTTCTCTTACAGAAAGCTATACTTTTTCCTTTTTTTTTTTTTTAAGCCATACTTCCTTTTGTAGGTTTGTTCTTTCTCTCCCACTCACAGTTTATGACAGGTGGAAGAGGACTAAAAAAAATCAATTTATACCACTCTGGACTTTCTTCTTCCAAACCATTCTTGTTATGTTTTGTTTTCTATTTTGTGCTCGCCTGGCACTAATAAAGAGAAACAAAAATAAGAGAAAAATTGCCACAACCAGCTTACCCTTCTCTTAAAATACTAAAAATTCTGTTAACATACCCTCCAGCTGCAGCTGCATGTAGACAGGTCCTGCCAAAATCATCTGGGGTATCTACATCAAATCCTATAGGAATGAATATATCTTATGTAGTATTATAGATATATTACTTTATATAAAGTATTATATCAAGAAATGTCAAGAGTAACACAACCTGATCTCAAACAAAACTATGAATTACAAATGGGCATGAAAATTATTTTAAAAAGCCATAGGTGCTTTGCTATCTGTGAATTATTACTAATGCTAAGAGATTTTAGAATTCTCTTTCAAAGATAAATGGCTACATAAATGCTTGCAGACACACACACCTTAAAAACTCAAAACAAATTAACTCAAAAAATACCATTTAAGAAAAACTCAGAAGTGTCTCACAATACATAATTTGCACTACAATTTTCCTTTTAGCCATCACAAGTATTAATATAATTCTTTCAGCAATCACTAGTATTAATATACAAAATGTATTCAATTTTCTTAACACTGAGAAACAGAATATCATTTAAAATCAATTAAATCTTATATACTTGGTAATCCTATGCATTTAATAAAGACTACAATTTTATAGTAAAATTTACAGAAAGCTATTGATCCTGTTTTGTTTCAAATAGACTATGATCATGGTATTTTAAAATAGAAATTAAATATGCAATAAATAACTTCACAAACCTAGAAAATATTGTAGAATGACTATCAGCTCTTAAAAAGGAAGCATGCAAATGAAGATATTTTGCTTTTAGACATAAATGGACAATCCAAGAAGGCTACTATTCAGTAAAAAGCTGCTGCTCTAGAAATATTCTACACCCCATCCCCCAATTGAGAGAAGGTAATCACCGACTGAAAAATAAAACCCTTCCAGAGCAAAAGAGAAAATAAAAACTTAAAATGAAAGGACCCAACATCATCTAAGAGGGATTAATAAATGATTCACACTTGGAGCTATCTATACGTAATTTTGAAAGAGCAGGATAAAAAAAATTGCATTAAAATGAGGGTGGGTAGATTGGGGAGGCAAAAACAAGAGAATCAGTTTGTGAAGTTTTCACTTACCAGAAGAAAGAAGTTTCCTGCAGCAATCCGAAAACCCACTTAAGGCTGCAAGATGGAGGGGGAACATTCCATGTATGCCACGTCTAAAATAAACAGGACAATATCCTCATTACAAAACAAGAAGATTACAATCATCTAAATAAATTAAAAGAAACTACATAAAGTAAAAAAATAGATGAGTCAAAATCTGTAACACTTTGGAGAGCAATTTGGCAAAAGGTTGAAGGTGGGCATAACTTCAACCAAAAATGTCTCTAATCCGGAGTACAAAATGTATTCTTCCACACCTCATCATTGAGAATCATTACTACAAGGCAAAATGTTCAAGAATGTTCACTGCTATAATTTTTATAGTAGTAAAAAATTGGTAGCAACCTGTTTGCAAATAAGAATAAAGAATTATTTTTTAAAAAATTTATTTGTTAGTTTCAAGTATACAGTATATTGGTTAGGCATCTATACAATTCATAAAATGAACCCCCAATTGCTCCCTCCCTCCCCTAGCCCTCCACCTAGCCAACATATTAACACTAACTGCATTCCCTATGCCATGCTCCCCATCCCCGTGACCATCTATCAACAACCAATTTGTACTTCTTTAACCCTTCACCCCATTCTCCCAGCCACCCAACCCCCTCCCCTCTGTCCATCACCAAACTGTCCATTATATTTGTGAGTCTGTTTTTGATTAGCTTGTTCTTTTTGTTCCTTAGATTTCACATATAAATGAAATCACATGGTATTTACTTTTCTCTGTCTGACTTAAATATCTTCTAGGTTCATCAAGGCAATATCTTTTTCCGTCTCCTTCCTTATAGTCTGTATGTGTCTTATAATCTGAAGAGAGTTTCTTGTAGGCAACATGTAAGGGTCTTGTTTTCTTACCTAATCATCCACTCTTTTAGTTGGAGTACTTGATTCTTTTCCATTTGAGGTACTTACTAATAGGAATGTAGTTGTTACCATTGTTTATTCCTGTTTTTGATACATGTTTTTCCTTCTTAAAGAAGTCCCTCCAACATTTCCTGTAATATGGGTTTGGTTTTGTTAAATTCCTTTGGCTTACTTTTGTCTGGAAAGCTCTTTCTCTGTCTTTCAACTCTAAATGACAGATTTGCTGGACAAATTATTCTTGGTTGTATATCCTAGGTCTTCATCACATCAAATATTTGGTGCCAACCTCTTTTGTCCTGTATAATTTATTTTGAAAAAATCAGCTGTCGGTCTAATGGGTACTCTCTTGTAGGTAACTATCTGTTTTTCTCTTGTTTCTCTTAAGATTTATTTAACCTTTAGCATTTTAATTATGAAGTGTCTTGGTGTGGGTCTCTTTGCATTCTTGGTTTTGGGGAGTCTCTGAGCTTCCTGGGGTTTTATGTCTGTTTCCTTTACCAAGTTAAGGAAGTATTCCATCATTATTTCTTCAAACAGCTGTTCAACATCTTGTTTTCCTTCTGGTATGCCGATGAGATGAATATTTTTACCTTTAATAAGTCTCCCATAGGCTCCTTAAATTATTATTATAGTCTTGGCTTCTTTTTTCTTGCCATTCTGATTGAGTGTCTTTAGCTTTCCCATCCTCTATATAGGTCATTTGATCCTCTTCTTATTCACTTTGTTTATTCCATTTAATATGCTTCTTCTCTCAGAAAATGTGTTCTTCATTTCCAACTGGTTCCCTCCATTTTAAGCTTTTTACCTCTTTGTTGAAGTTCTCACTAAATTTTTCTACACTTCCCAAAAGTTCATTGAACATCTTTATAACTAATGTTTTGACTTTGCATCTGTTAGATTACTTGACTCCATTATTTCTGGATCTCTGGTCTGTTTTCTCATATGGTTTCTGCTTCTTGTCTTCCCGTTTTGGCTGCCCTTCCATGTCTATTTCTATGTAGTAAGCAAAGCTCCTAAGTCTCCCAGTCTTATTAGTGTGGATTTGTGAAGTAAGTGTCCAGTGGCACAGTTCTGAGAGGAACTCAGCTGCAGGCCAAATTCAGGCCAAGTCTCTGCTCCTCCGGGGTTACCTGTTAAAATTCAGCAAGCAAACCACAGATGCTTTGCTTATGGTTGCCTCAAAAGGCCACACCAGAAACCGAGGCCATCTGCCTCTTCCAGTGTGAGTTTAGGCGCTGCTCAGCAAGGAGCACCTGAGTGGGTGAGGATTCACCTGGATGTGGCTTGGATGGGGCAATGAGGTGAGAAAGGCCGAGTGTCAGGGAATCCTCTGGGCGGAGCAACCTCTGCTATGCAGTTTGATGATGTCCGGGCTGTGGTGGCACTGTGTTTACCGCACTGGGAGTGGGGAGAGCTCAACAGGGAACAATGGATACTGCTGGCACTTCTGTGCCCAGGGAGTCTTGCTCATTCTGACAATGTCTCCCTTTAAGTCCCTAGTGCCCCTGCATGCAGCTGAATCAGAACCAGTGCTCAGATCAAGCAGGTCCTTCACCACGAAAATCTGCTCCTAGACACGGTCCCTTTAAGAGACATCTGCTGCCGCTGCCGCCTGTTTCCCACTCAGCCAATTGAGACCGGGCAGCCTTGAGTCTTCACTCCATCCTACCTTCTGCTGTTGCAGGGTGATTTCTTAGATTTCTCCCTAGTTGTATGGCTTGTTCATCTAGATTCCAGGAGATTTTTCCTTGCTGCTGCTCCTTGCTTCTGTCACAACTTTGATTTGGTTGCCAGAGGAATGAACAGAGCCTCTATTATCTACTCCATTCCTTCCAGGCCCCAGAATTATTTATATAATAATTAAATTTTACAAAATGAACGAACTAGAGATACTTGTAAAGATGTGAAAAAAGCCCACTTTTATATCTACATACTAAATCAATGACTTCATATAAAAAGAAAATATAAGTGTACAGAAGCCTACCATTTATAGAAAGTTTAAAGGTTTAAAACACGTTAATGAATATATAAATGTAACAGAATTACAACAACATATATTGGCACGATAAACATCTATTTAAGTAGGGTGTTTACTTATGCAGAGCATGCAAGAGAACCCATCTTTTAAACAAAATCTTACATGGAAAATTTAACATATAAAGTATATGAAAATGAGCTGTTCTGATCAAAGTAGGGGACTTAGGAATGAATCCCTAAGCTCTGTAGCACAAGGTCTGAAAACCACTATCTACAGATAGTATTATCTGGATGAAAATAAAAAAGTATTCAGTATATAAGCTTTTTTAGGTCTTTTATTTACTTTTAGATTAAAAATAAATAGACCATAATAATTAAAAGCTCTGATCAAAACTGCACAATCTAGAAAGAACTGGGGTAAAAAGACATACAAGACTATTCTATGATGGCTTACCAAATGAAATCGTATTAAACATTCTATTCTATCACATCATAAACACAAAGGAGAAAGCCCCAGCAAATAAGTATAGTATTGAGAACAAAATTCACATTTCTATTCGAATTATCTAGGAAACTGCAGTTCGCTTCCTTCTGTGTTTTTTCTGTTAAGCTATCAACACCTTGGTAAGTACTTACTTTGCAGTGTCAGCACCACTTGTAATAAGAGTGTTGATTAGCAGCTCATGGCCGTACCTTGCTGCTATGTGCAAAGGGGTATTTCCATTCTTATCCTCACAGTCGATTACAGCTCCTGCAATAAAGGACATACGATCAGTCTGGACTATATAAAGATCAAGTCAAATCTATTACATAAAAGTAAGATAAAGTGCTAGACAGGCACAAACTAACTGATACAGCAATTTAACTAGACTTGAATCATAGTACATTTTTATTGGGCCAGGCGCTGGAGTTAGTTTTATATGTTCTGGGGTCCACTAAGTTTGGAAACTATTGCATTAAAACAAAATTAAAACACATTGCTCTAGGGCAAGACTTTTCAAAGCATTAATATAGACATACTCCATGTGTCATCAAGAAGATTGTGTGCAATGCTTCAGAGATTATTCATCATAAATTTATTCCTACATTTCCCCTGCAAAACCGTAATAGCTATTATCTTGAGGACTTAAACAGCTCCTTTGATCATGGCTTGGGAAACATTGCTTTAAAGTAATGTACCTAAAAGTTCTTTTTATATAAAAGTATAGCTTGCTTAGGATTAAGTCAAATGCTAAAGAATATAAGTTCAGAAAATAAATGAAAATGCTAAAAATCATTTACAATATTCAAAGGAGAAAGATATTTGCAAAAGTTTTCTTAATACACAATACAAGCTACAGTGGAAAGGGAGTTTTCTCTTTAGCAATGTTTTTAAAACACCAACACTCTTAGAGAGATTATATTTATAATCCAGAGGGGGAAAAAAGTAATTATGAAACATATGTATACATGACACTTTATAATATTTAATTTTCGTGACATCTGATATCAAATATTAAAAATATATAGACTGTTATGACAATGCTTCAATACCACTTATTTTGTAGATGTTTTTACTACATTTAAGAAAAAAAACAAACAGAAATACTTTTTACCACTCTGGATAATGGTTTGTGATCTGGAGAATCTACCGTGGAGGGCAGTCATATGCAGTGGAGTTTTACCATCTTTGCTCTGAAATAATCAAACAAAAGAAATGTAAAATTACTGTTATGTCCATAATATGTAATCCTTAGTTTTATTTTAAATATCCTCTTGCATCTTTATTTTGTACAACTATTACTCAAGCATTAAGTTTAAAGACTGTAGAACTAAAACAACTGTTCAAAATTACGAACTAATTTTGTTAGCATGTATAGCATAAATAACAAATATTTAAAAAACCAATGCCTACAGTTTATAAAAATGCTCTGTATGGTAGGTACAGTGTAATCTTAGTATACCCTTCCTATATCATAGTGGAGAAAGTGAAGCATGAGGATATTAAATGACTCAACCAAGATCACACAATTGGGAGTGTGGTACAGACAGGATGTGCTTCCCATATTTCAAAAATTTCACAGTGCTACGATTCTTTCATTCTAAGAAATACTGAATCCCTCCTAGACTAAGGAAAAGTGAATGTCAGAATCAACTTCGGCTACTATAATTCACTTAAAAAACTTGAATTATTTGTATGTAATTATTTGTAATAACTATTATTATTTTCTCAAATTACTTAAAATAATAAATACATGTATATATTTAAAATTCTGAAATTCTAAAGGAGCTCCAAATATGAAGAAAAACAATGCCTGAATTAGGTGACATCTTTTATTCTGAGCTATGTAAATTTAAAGTCTTTTACTCTCTAAAATTCTTTTGTTAATCAAAACATACATGTGACCCTCACAAAGAAAATTTGGAATTCCTAATCTGTCAGCAAAATTCAACATACCTACTGTGTATATACTCAGAATTGAAATGTTGCAAGTGTCAAAAGATTGTACTAAAATTGCATTATGCAGATCTCCTTATGAAACCCTCATGTCGTCAATAATGGAGTGTTAGACTAACTTCATAAATACCTATCTAGGTATTTGATTACACACTTCTTTATTAATTTCTTCAAGCAAACAAACCATCCAAATGACAAGTTATCTTAAAGAATCTTTAATCTTTTGGAGGCACTGTGTGCAACAAGAGGTAGAAAAACAACTACAACAACAACAACAAAAAAAACAAGCAAGGAAACAAGCTAGCTCAGGCTCTGGAGTTAGAATAACCTGAGCATGAATCCCAGCTGTTACTTCCCATAGCAAGATTTTAGAGAACTTGCCTGAGCCTTCACTTCCTCAGTTGAAAATGAATGTAATACCTAATAGGTCTGTTGTTCAGAATATAAAAATCTTTGTAAAACAGCCATTTAACACACTAGTGTCCATTACACTACAAACTACTATTTCTATGTGGTATTTTTAGTTATGCACCAGCTGTTTTTCTTTTAAATAGAAAAAAAGCACGAAAATATTTTAATAAAGGGATCTCAGTTTGTGGTGTCTTTTCAAAATATTCTCTATACGACATAACTTGATTTTTGTTAATCTTTTACCTACAGACAAAAACTAAACTGTAATAAAAATCTGAGTTTGTAACATAGTAAATGTTAAAATAGTAAAATCTGACATTAATTTTATCCAATTTGAAATTTATTTTACCATAAAATGGTAAAATTTTAAAGATATAATTATAGCTGACATTCACAGATATAGTAAACACTTCATTCCAGGAACAGTTTAAGAATCAGATTACCAAGGAAAAAGTCCGCCTCAGACATGTTAGGAGGGGGGAAAGCATATTTTTTTTCTCTGAATTGAGGAGACAATGGGTAGGTTTTTTTTTTTTTAAGTCACCTTAATTCATTTTAATATTGAAAGAGAAGTTTTAAACAACAACAAAAAAGATCCACCAAAATTCTAAGCGTTTCTTTCACAGGTGCCCCAAAACAGCAACAACAACAAAGCTATACATATCACAGTACGTTTTAGGTGTACATTTTAAGTCAAGTGTTTGGGGTATTCAGTTTATCTGACCAAAATTTATTCTTAAAGAAGAACAGGGTGGGGTGAGAAAAGGTGTGTATGTAAGTGCTACAATCAATACAGCAGGAATCATTTTAATCAGGTTATAAACCAGACCTATATTGCTTTAAATTCCATTCATTTTCCCTCTGTGTAGTAAGTACTCTGTAGGACAATCAATTTAAAAACTTATAAACTGAATAATTATAAACCTAAATTCCAATTTCTAGTCATCTGCAACTTAACAAGGGCAGAAACATAAAATTGAAGAAAGGAATAAGAGAAAAAAATGAAGCAAGGAGAAAGAGATGATTTGATAAGAACATAAGGGTTAGCAAATAACATTTTTAATGTAAGGCAAGTGTCAAAGCCTTAGCTCCTCCTTAGTTAAGCAACAATTTGATAAGAATTGACCTGACAAATATAGGAAACACAGGTATTTGGAATGAAAATATATTCTTGAATATACAGCATGCCCTCAAAAAACAGTTTCATTATAAGATTGGTGAGGTGTCATAGAACTTTTGCTTATATCAATTAGCCTACAGTAAAACTAGTTTCATTATATTATTTCACTTAAAATTGCAGAACCTATTAATGACATTAAGCAAGGACTTACTGTAGATTCTTATTGAAAACTCACAGCTATCAACAATTTCTATACAATTTCAGAGCTGGAAGGCACCTTAGAAATCATTAACTGCATGGGGAACGTGTTCCAATGGAAACTGGCAACAAGATAACTGGACAACTGCATATAAACTTGATGTCACACATTCTTAGGCAAGATTAAGACAAATTTCTGTGAAATCTGTTTTAAAATCAACATCATAGGCTGTTGCCTTCAAATCTACTTAACCATATGTTAATTGCTTTGTTAAAAAATTCCCTTGTTATGTGTGAAATCTATCACTGAATTTTCTAAATCATTAAGGAGGTAACTTCAAATAAGACCATGAGTGTGAGCATTATTAAGTGATCCTTTTATAGGACTAATTCTTACTCCTACATTTAAACAGAAAATATAGAATTAAAAATAAATCACAGGTTCAGGAATCAGAAATGTAAGCACTGACATAGGAATCACAGGTTTCATTATCATCTAATTATATTAAATAATCATGTCTAAATAGCACTGCATAAAAAGTCTAATTTTTACCTTTTAAGGAAAACTCATATAAACTAAAAAATGTGTAAGTTAATACAGGTAAGCCTCCCTTATTCTGTGATACTGAATATTTAAAACATACAGATGATTTTAGCTAGTCATTTCAGCATAAACAGGTCTCATAGAGACTAAAAATATTTGTAATCTTTTATTTTGAGGAATGTTAAGATTATTTCAAAATTCTATTTTTGAAATAGCCTAATCTTCATTAAAAAATATTACCAGGCCTTTGAGGAAACAAGTAACATATTCCCCCACTCCCACAAAAGTTTCGATATTTTTCTGGGCCTTGATTATCCAAAAAGCAGGAATTCTTAATATTAAAATAAGCAATTCAAATATTATCAATAACTTTTTAGTAATTATTTCAACTATTAAAAAAAACATTAGTAGGTAATTTGAAAACTGAAAGTTTTAAATATACTTAAATAAGACATTTTAGGCTCTCAGAAAAAATGGCGTACATGATAAAGGCTTTTGTTCATCTGCTCTTACGACCACATCAAAGTTGTGATGGAAACATGGAGAAAACAGCAAGCAGAGTCACCTGGGGCCTAGATGAATAAGCCCTACTATGCTGAGCTGTCAGAGCAAGGGCCAGAGCCAAACCTCTCTCCCTGGCAGAAGGGCTGGAGTTATCCATTGTTCCTCTGTTGAGCCCTCCCTCATTCCCAGTGTGGGGACTTGGAGCCACCATAGCTTAGACGTCATCAAACTGGATAACAGAGGTCACTTCACCCAGAGGATTCCTTGAAACTCCACCTCCCCCAACTCATGGCCCAAACCCAAGCCACATCCAGTTGTGTCCTTGGCAAGTCCTGTGCAACTTGCAGAGCAAGGTCCAAGACCCACACTGATGGCAGCTACCTTGGTTTCTAGTGTGGTTTCTTGAGGTAACTATAAGCACAGCCTCTGTGGATTGCTTGCTGAATCTTAACAGGTGTCCCCAGAGGGGCAAGGCTGGGGCTAAACTTGCCCTGCAGCTGAGCCCCTCGCATGACTATGCCTCTGGACACCTACTACACAAAGCCATGCTAAAAGACTGGAGACTTATGAGCTTTGCTTAGTACATAGAAACAGACACAGAAAGGCAGCCAAATGGGAAGACAAAGAAGCAGAAATCGTATAAAACAGAAAAAGAGATCTCAAAATACTGGAGTCAAGCAATCTAAAAGATGCAGAGTTCAAAACACTGGTTATAAAGATGCTCAATGAACTTAGTGGAAGAGATGAATTCAGTGAGAACTTTAACAAAGAGATAAAATCATAAAAATGGAAATGGAAATTATAAAAGGGAACCAGTCAGAAATGAAGAACATATTATCTGAGATGAAGAGTTTATTAGAGGGAATTGAAGAGTGGATAAAAGAATAGGATTGAATCACTGATGTAAAGGACAGGGAAGCCAGGGACACTCAATCAGAACAGCAAGAAAAAACAGCTAAGGATATAATAATAATTTAAGGAGTCTTTGGGACAACATTAAGTATAAAAACATCTGTATACTAGGGGTACCTGAAGGAGGAGAGGAAGAACAAGAAGTGGAAAAACTATTTGAAGAAATAATGCTGAAAAACTTCCCTAACTTGGTATAGAAAATAGACGTACAACACCAGGAAGCTCAGAAAGTCCAAAGAAAGAGGAACCCAAAGGGGCCCACACCAAGACACATCATAATTAAAATGCCAAAGGTTAAATACAATGAGAGAATCTTAAAAGCAGTAAGAGAAAAGTTACCCATAAGGGAGTATCCATAAGACTGGCAGCTGATTTCTCAACAGAAACTCTGCAGGACAGAAGGGTTTGGCACAAAATATGTAAACTGATGAAAATCCAGGATCTACTATCAAGAAGACTCTACCCAGCAACTCTATCATTTAGAGTTGAAGGACAGAGAAAGAGCTTCCCAGACAAAAATAAGCTAAAGGAATTTATCATTACCAAGCCACTATTACAGAAAATGTTGGAGGAAGTTCTTCAGAAGAAAACACATGCATTCAAAGCATGAATAAAAATGGTAATAACTACATATCTATCAACAACTACCTCACATGGAAAAAAATGAAGTGCTCCAACCAAAAAATAGGGTGGCTGAATGAATAAGAAAATAAGACTCCTACATATGCTGCCTACAAGAGACTCATTTCAGATTAAAAGACATAAGACCAAAAGAGGATGGAAAAAGATATTGCTTTGATGGACCTAGAAGATATTGCACTAAATGAATTAGAGCAGATAAAGACAAATACCACGTGATATCATGTACATGGAGAATCTAAAGAACAAAATAAACAATAGCAATAAAAGTGGAAATAAGCTCATAGAGAATATTTTGAAGGCTGCTTGATGGAGAGGGTGGTTAGAGAGGATGGTGAAAAATGGCGAAGGGATTGAGTACAAATGGATAGTTACAAAATAGACATGGAGATATAAAGTGTAGCATAAGGAAAATAGTCAACAATGTTGTAATAAACATGTAAGGGGGAAGATTTAGTTGGGTCATTACTTGAGGTCTAATCACTATGTTATACAACTGAAACTGGTATATTATTATATGCCAAATATAACTGAAAAAAAATAACTCATTGAATTGTGCAGTGTACATATAAGCAACTAACTGTCTATTATATTTCTACAAAGCACAGGGGGGAAGAGAGATATTTTAATTGTAAGAAAAGGGGTGGGTTTCTTTATGAGATACCTTATGCCCTTTCCTTCCTTAGGTGTGATATGTATAAATTTTGTCCTTTAGCTGGGAGTAGGTGATTTGTAACAATAACCTAATTATAGATGGACCTGCTGCTGCTACAACTGTCAGAGTGGATAGTGGTATCATTAAGGCCTTCTCTAAAATTAAAAAGATAAGGAAATGAACTCCTTTCTCTACCAGTTTTAAAAATATTGGCTCATCATATCTAAAAAAGGAGCTGAAATCTCATGTAATTAAACCTTTGAAAACCACATTTTACGCTTTAATGTTTTTACTAATCCTAAATGGTTCAATTTTGTTCGTGATTTCCTTCATACCACAATATATGGTCTGGCAAAGGATTAAAGAATGAATTGATAAATTAATACAGAAGAAATCAGTTAAAACATCTTGAAAAATCTAAAATAATGATTACACATTATAAAGTAGTGATGTTCAAAACTGTGGTTGCATGTGCTTTTTTAAAGACTTACATAGTGAAGGTACATTTATTTTGGCTCCAGAACTTCCACATATTTCTAAAATTCAAATGTGCATTCCTGAAAGTGATTATGATCAAAACCCAAAAAGTGACTGTGACCGCAAACCCCAAATTCCTTATATGTAACACTGATATTGGTCTTTTAATTTTTCTAACACTGTGAAATTTTTCAAAGTATAAAAGATGAAAGAATACTATAGTTATTCATACACAAGCCACCAAGATTCTACTCTAACATTTTGCTATATATGTATCATCACCCACCCATCTACCCATCATCTGATTATGGGATGCTTTCCGAAGTTGGCTGCAGCCCCATCACTATGGATTACCTCTGAACTCTTTGCTATACATATCATAACTAGGGTTCTTCACTGCTTTGATTTGTTATCTTCTAAGGGAAAATATACATGCAATGAAGTGTACACATCCTAAATGTAACAACTTCATGAGTACTGACAAATGTTTGTTTATATAACACAAAGTCTGTCAAAAATACAGACCATTACCATCATCCCAGAGAGTTGCCCTATGCCCCCCTTTTCAGCAATCCCTTCTTCCAGAGGCAAAAGACGTTTTTCTCCCAAATATAGACTCTGAAATCCCATATAAACAAAATTTCATCTGTTCTAGAACCTTATATAAATGGAAATAGTGTATATATTCTTGGGTAAGGCTTCACTCAACATATTTTAAAGACTGATCTGTGTTCTTATATCAGTAATCTGTTCCTTTTTGTTGCATAATATTTGTTACTGATATTGCTTTAAACAGTACACTTCTAATACTACATATGGATTTTGATTTTATGTCATACCTTCATATTGACATCGGCCCCATTGCCTACTAGAAGCTCTAAACACAATGCTCCATGTGTTGATGCAGCAGCAAAGTGCAAAGGAGTAAATCCTTTTTCATTCTTTTGATTTACATTAGCACCACAGTCTATAAGTTCATTCACTACAACATCTTGTCCATTATAGCAGGCTACATGAAGAGGTGTATTTCCATAGGCATTTGGTTCATTCATCTATTGGGAGAAAAATGTCAGTGTTAATGGAGTCTTGCTAATTACCATTGTGGTGAGCTATTTTAGCAACATTGTGAGTATAATCAAATTATTAAAGTGAGACAGAAATAAGTACACAGATAGGCTTTTAATTCTAAAGTTCTTTTAAAATACTGAACATTAAAAACAGCTTTTGGTATCAAATGGATTTTGTACATTCAGATATAATTCACTTGTACAATATCTACTTCAAGACAAAACTGAGTAATTGGCAAGAGAGACATTTTAGGACAATAAAATCTAAAATAACATATTTCCAAAAGCCTCCTAGGTAAGGGACAATTATAGAATTAACTCTAAGAATCATGAAAAATGAACACAAACTGAAAATTCTGACATTGAAAAACATGCATATTTTCAGCCTTTTCACTTACTGCGACAAAGTTGTAATCGAGATCAGGATTTTAAAAAAGAGTAGCATCTTTTTCTATTTATTTAATTCATTTGTGCATTAAACTTGTGCTCTAGATATTTTCCAGCCTTACATATTGACATTTTACCAAAATGAATGTGCTCAAAAGAATATGCTCAATATTGAGAAATAATTCATGCAGCTCAAGTTTTTCTAGATCTAATAAAATGGCAAACGTCTAAATGACTTTTGTGTGGTAAAGAATTGGATCTTTGCCTAAAGAGATGTTTGGCCTTTGACCTTGCCTTCTGGGAGGTAATCTATGGTACACCTGATAGAAGTGTCCTTATTTTAGGAGGGAACTGGCTATACTAGATCTTGGAGTAGGACTAGCTACAGCTGATTGTCTTAGGATAACGGCTGACCATACCACATAAACCTACTATGTGATTTAGGGTGGTAACTTTGGGTCTCTTGGTATCAAATGACTTGAAGATCAAAATCAACCATGTGGGCAACTGATCAAACTATCATGCTTATGTAATGAAGCTTCAATAAAAACTCTGAAAACAAAGCTCAGGTGAGTATCCTGGTTGGCAATACCATGAGCATATTGTCATACACTGATGCTGGGAGGGTAAAGAGTCCTAATTCCACAGGGAGAGGCCAATGGAATGCTTTCTGTTTAGAATACTCCTGGACTCTGCCCTAGGTGTCTTTTCCTTTGACTGATCTTAATTTGAATCTTTTCTGTGTAATAAACCATAATTGTAAATATAATAGCTTTTAGTGAGTTTTTGATTGATTCAAGTGAATTATGAAACCTGAAGGTTGTTTTGGGAAACCCTTCAAACTTGCAGTTGGTCAAGTTTGAAGGCTTTCTTGGAGGCTGTGTTCTCTAACCATATAGTTGTCCCCAACTTACCACAACTTTACTTAACGTTTGATTTTCTCAGGTCCTTAGTAACAGAAATTGGCAGAAGTGAGAAAGTAACAACTTTAGTCAGAGTACCTTGATTTTATCACCAAAAGGTAGGAGACATGGACTAGATTCTCCCTCAGAGCATCCAGAACTTTGAGATTAAATCTGTTTTAAATCACTCGCTTTAAGTAATTTGTGATGGCAGCCCTAGGAAACTAATAAATCATACAATTGGAGAACACACGTCACTAAATGGCTGAGTCTGACCACTTATTTCAAAAAATACTCTGTCACCAGGTTTACAAATGTTATTGTACTGTCAATACACTTAAAAAAAAAAACCGCACCAGAATGGACCTGAAACAGTGATCAGAAATAAGTCTCTCTCATTTATCTAGGTGAGTGGTTTTTAAAAGCATTATGTTATTGTGTTGAAACAGCTACAGAAACTGTTGAGTTGAAATAAAACTTATCTGTTTGTACTCTCAGAGATTATAGCTGACAACATGGTGAGATTTTTCCAATTTCTTGAGATCCCTAGACTTTTAATAACTATTTGGCTGCTTTAGGCAAAGTCTTCACACAGTCTTTAAATTAAAAGTCTATTCAACTCTACAGTTCTGCCACGTGTTCTTTGTCCAACCAGACCACCACCTACCTTTCTCTCTTTTTTTTTGTAGCTGATCTAAACTGCATCTAGCAGAGCCTCACCCTTTCTCCTTCTAATTTGCTGCTTTTATTCTGTGTTTTAAACCAAATTTTGTCACAACTGTACATGAGAGTGAATGTACTAAAAATGAGTGTAAAGTATGTTTAAAGGATGACCTGTGAAAGCTACAGGTAACCTTAGCTATCTCAGTTCAGGAACCAAATATATTCAGATAAAGCAGCAACCATTCCTAACTGGTGTTCCTTATATACTAAAGAACACTTACAGTTGATGGGCAAGAGCCTCTAGTTTTCCTGCCTAGCACTTGTCAATATCCTGTAATGTAAACTGCTATAGTCATTTAAAGGGAATATTAGACTAACTGGGCAAATAAAACTAATAACCTAGCTGCTTAGGAATAATAATCTAAGTTGGTTTCCACAGCTGAAATGGAGCTGTAGGGCCTGCCATTTGATGAAGAAAAACTTCTGTCAATCAATCATTCACCTTTGAAATGCATTTTCCTCTTAATACACTTTGACTAATTACATGTCTTGATCAAATATTGGTGCATTATAAATATCTTCTTAAAAAAAAAAAAACTTTGTTGTGTGAAATAATCTTTTAAATTTGAAATAACTTCTGCCAATGATGAAATCACAACATATAAAATGCTCCATTCTTTTATATTGCTCAGTCCATATACCTACATCAACTCCAAGATCTAGAAGGTACTTGACTACGCTGATCATTCCACTAGAGGCTGCAGCATGAAGAGGTGTATAAGACTTCTTATCCTTGCATGTTACTTCAGCTCCATGTGCCACAAGTAATTTCACTACTTCAATGTGACCTGAAAATGTGTTTATGAAGGAAAAAAATCAACAGATGAGCACATGGTAAATATGAAATAATCCTAAATATCTTTTAAAATGCCTATTAACTAGATAATACAAGTTACCAAGAAATCATGTTATAACCAGAGAGAGGATGGACGAAGAAAAAAAAAAATTTGGGATAATTTTGAACAATGTTGGTAGAGATAATAATTGAAAATATATTCGATAATTTTATTCAGGGATAACCCTGCAATCCATAACCCTCCTTTTGCCTAGATCTTATTGTTTTCAAGGTTGTTTGTTTTAATACATTTCCAAGTTCTGAAGTTAGCTTTATATGTCTAACATAAAACAATAGTTTATGTTTCTCTGCCTTGTAATCTTTTACTTGGAAAAATCTTTTACTTGGAAAAATCTGGGAGTGACTTAGGCTCATTTCTTGAAAATGTTTAGGTCTTTAGAACATGGAGCTAAAAATCTCTTTTCCTCTAGTATTTCTACCAGATGTCCTTAACAAACTTGGTTTATTATTCACCTTGTATCAATCAGAACAGGCTAGATTATATGTGCTGTGATTAATAATCAACTCCCCAATCTCAGTGGCTTAAATAATTATTGTTTTATTTCTCATTTACACTGTAATAGCTTGACAACAGGGCTCTGCTGAGTCATTCAAGGACTCAGGTTTATGCAGCTGACATCATGTTGAATGTGGCTGGTCACTGTAACAGAAGGGGGAATAGACGGCAGAGTCTCACATCTGTAATTAAATGCTCTGGCCCAGAGGTGATGTTGCTTTCAGTTCATTGGTCAAAACTAGTCTCAGCCCTACCCAACCACACATGGAGGCCAGAAACGAGAATATGTATCTGGAAGGTGGTAGAACTACTAATTCTCCTTTTAGAACTCCTAGCTTTTTATCACATTAGATCATGTGGTGTTTTCTTTTCCTCCCATTATCCTTCCCACCTCCTCTATGCCTTTGTTCATGGAATTCCTTTGCTGTATGAAATGTTCTGCTTGGATGTCTCTTTCCAATCATTGTTACTAATCCTTGAAGGCCCATGTCAGTTCTCATCTTCCCTGACCAACCCAGTCATCTCTCTTCCCTATACGTCTTATAAGCCCAAAGCAACGTGTACTTGCATATACTACCTAACAAGCATATAATATCTTGTGATGCTTCTTAAACTTGAATCTTCACTTCACTAACTCTTTAATTACTTTTAGGTATTAGCTCCCCAAATATACACCTTCGATGGCAGATATTGTATGCTGTTATGTTCTACTTCTTGCTATATTCCATGGGATCAAGAACAGTGTTATTTACAAAATAGGCACCTGATAGATATGTTACATTAAATAAACTGCCAATGATCTCACTTTTAATATCCTTCATAGGGAAGTTTTTTTTTATATCCTCCATTAAGTTAGTAACTATAAAAATGAGACTTTTAAACATAGGACCTTTCTCCCTTAACAAAATTAGGCAAGGATACTACAAGTACACAAAGAGATTTAATCAAGCAGATTTAGTTGTTTACATATAAATTATCAACTGAATACTTTCAGCTATTTTTTTTACTCATCTCAATAGGAAAAAGAAACATCCACGATTTTAAGAAAACAACAACAAAAGAATACCTATCAAACCATTAGGTGCCAAATTAAACAGAACTATCATATAAGAGTATTAACTGGTACAAAAGATCTCTTACTACACATTACCCTCTGATCTATGGCTCTAGAAAGACAGCTACTTGGTTTTATTCTATTGCTGTGAAAACAGGACTTACAACACTCAGGAGTTTCATATACAAACACAGCTTTTCAAACTGGGCACATGCACTTTATTTACTAATACATTAAAAAAGAAACTAAGTTCTCTTGATGTTAAGACCAGAAGGCCCATAACACAAATATACTGAAAAAATGATTCAAAATCAACATATCATTCAAAGTATGTGACAGAGATATTCACCGCATGTGAACTAGTTGCTTCCTGGAAGAACTATTCCTAACACCATTAAGGTCCCATTTTAAAAGGGGCCTATGAATAGGCAAATTTACAATTTTAAAATTGACAGATATTTTATTCAAGCACATTTCAGAAATATGGATAAATTCCTTTAATAAACCACTGGAGACATGAATAAGGGACCTTTCCATAGCCACACTGGGAGTAACATTAAAAGAAAAGGAAAGGAAGTTCTACAGTGAAATTGATGTTACTGTTTTAGCTAGGTGAACACTGACCAGAACAAGTACATGCCTTCCTTGTCAACTTCTAGAATGATGCTACTAAGACAGGACTAGATTTTTTCATCTAGGTATATTTTAGAAGATGACATCCATTAGATATGCATGGTGTACATAATTCTGTAGTCAATAACAACATCCTTTGAAAAAATTATACCCCTGCAATACAAACTTTATAAATGTACTATCCTTCAGAAATTTGGAAAACTCCCTACATTTTTCTTTTGTTATAAGTGTAAAAGTAAAATAAGCTATGTTTAGAATTTATAAATTTTTATAAAAATGAAAGGAAAAAATTTCAAATGCACTGATGAAAAAAATGAACAGATAAGCATGAGAAATAATGTACTGAGTTGCTAATCAAGGTAATTAATACTTATTCAGTACCTTCTTTGTTAAAGTCATCATGAGAAAGTGATTTGAGGCAGAATTTGGCTGGATATTGCTAAAAGTACTGAAAGCAATAAAAAGATGCATGTGTAAAAGGTATCCTAAATGAAGGTTCATGGTAGAAGCAAAAATGGGGGTAGAGTGGCAAATGATTGATTTATTTAGAGACAGAGGAGGGGACTGGGGAACACTGACAGAGAATTCAACAACAGCATAAGTACAAAAGGTAGAGCCTAAAAGAAATGTGAAGAGAGCCTCAATCATGGTATAAAAAGCCAAGGCAAATAAGAAAGCCAGTAAGAAATAGATTATAAGATGACTATACATAATCCTAATGTTTCTTACACTAATATTGACAGATTCTCTGAATATAACCTAGAGGTGACAATGACCTGGACTTCAGGCTTCTCTATTAGATAAGGCAAGAGCTCCCTACTTTCACATGTTTAACTCTCTTTAATCCTGAATGCCTAGGACAGCTAAACAGTTTTAAAAGCTATGTGTCAATATTCCTCTTCTTCCATGCTTAGAGGAAAAAAGAGGGAAAAAGAATTCAATCCACAACTGACCTGAAAAGTGACATTCAGTGGATCAAAGAAGACAAAGCCATCCAAGGGCCCATGAGATACACACACCCAGTTAGCCTGGGAGTTCCATTAGAGATACCCCATAGAATTCCCTGGACTTCAATTTCATAAAAACAGCTGTTTAGTCAAGTTTAATTCTTTGGAGGAAAGGACTGATGCACTCTATTTAATGTGTAAACCCTTTAATATAAGGTGTATATATATGCAGTTTTAAATCACACAGACTAGCTGTTCCTAAGCTTTCTTGAAGAATAAATTACACCAGAATATTCAGAGAAGTTCTTAAGACATAAAATATGGAAAATCTAGAGGCTTGAGGAGGGGACTTTAGGATGCCACAGGAGACTTGCTTCTGGATTTTACCTTCAATTAACAGAAGAAAACTGCCCACGACCTAACTAGAAGTACAAACATTTGCTGTGAAAGAAATATCAAGAGCTCAGATTTTTAGCTTTTGGCTTTCAAAATAGGAGCCAGCCTTCATTTTTGATCTTCCTTTACACCCACACTAAAGGTCAGACTTACAATTCAAGATGGATTCTACTGTTCTTGGTTATTTATACTATATGCAAAGGATTTTCCTGGACCTTAAAGTTATTGATAAATGGTTGTTTTCTTAAATTTTCCTATTTTACAATTTCATATAGTACTTAAAATTAATAACCTTCCATCAAATCTTCTTTTAATCTTTTATTTTTAAATGAGATATAGGAAAAGACAAAACCAAGAGCAGGGAGTGGTGACTATAAGTTATGCCTATTTAAGAAAGATATATAGCTAGATATCTTTGTCATCAGGTAGTGTGAGTGGGTAAATCAGGGAATGATACAAGTATTATACAGAAGATATGTCAGTCCTTCTGTGATTGTTCCTAAGCCAGAGGATCCAGAACAGGGAAAGCATAACAATACCCTCCTGCAGAAGGAGAAAAAGCCCTGAGCTCCATGGCTGCAAAGGGAGAAGTTCTTTCAGTTCTATTTTAAGAAACTTGAAAATGAATGCCTATATCAGTGGCTTCCTCTCAGATGTACAGCCCTAGCCTTGCAGAATTTGCAAGGTTTGTGGCAGGTTGTCTTACTCCAAGCTTGGAGATCTACTACCTGCATGATCTTAGCACCCACAGAACAGCATTTCTACCCTGCTCTTTTGTCCATTTTGAAATTTCTGAGGTAAGCTGACCTGCTTCCTGCCTGGCTGTCCAAATTACCTCAAGAACCAATTAATGTTTTTGTTAGTGCTTTCGTCACAGAGTTGCACAGGATTTGGGCGGTCTGCCCCAAGACCATTTTCTCTTGAGCTCTGTTAAGCTTTTGAGTGCAATTTTGGAGATCTTAAGATTTTCTCAAGAACACATATATCATGTTACAACAGAAAAGCATATACTGTAAGCCTCAGTTTCTTTCTTTGAAATTACTTTTGTAGAACTCAAACATGATGATGCCTATTTATCTCCGACCTTGGTCTAAAAATAATAGGCTTCCTAATGTTTCTTCATAACTTCTTTCTTAATAGTCCCATTAAGACAAGAAGTGGTATGAGAATTGGCTTTTAGGAAACTCTAATCTAAAATATGTATCTCAGGCTTGCATCTTCCTTTAAAGGTAAAAAGAATCTCAAACAATTTTTAGGAGCATTACATCCCATGCCCATCTGTTCTGGCAAACCTTCCCCACTACCAGGCTTGTTTAACTTGGGCAGCAAACTCAGATACAGTATAACTTCTCACAGTCCTAAAAGACAGATGTGATACCAATCGCAAGAACTAAAATGTACAACTTTTCTTGAATACATAATGTAAATAAATAAATCTTAAAAGTACATACCCATATAAGCTGCCCAATGGATAGCACGTCTGTCTTTCTTGTCAAAAGCATTAATATTGGCACCTCTAGACAAGAGTAGTTTAACCATCTGGAATTATAATAAACACAATTTCACAAAATTCAGAAGTATAACTGTTCATAAATGTCCCTGGTGTTGAATACTCATCTGGATCTATCTGGCACTGAATTTCTGCATTTACAGAAAGGAGCTATATACTAAATATTAAAAACCTTTTTAACATAATAAATAATGACACAATATGAAAAAGGGTTCACAGTGAGTGTTATTGAAGTCAGGCATCATATCTTTTAAAGATGCCACTTTATGATCTGGTATTTTACAAACAGCTAAGCACAATTCTGGAAAGTCTAAAGGTGAAATATTTAAAAATAGGTTTTATTCCTTTTTATAGCCCAAAGTAATATTAAAATACAAAGTGTACTCTCATCCCAGAAGTGTCTTAAATTTAACTCAAACACAAGTGTAGTATCCATCATATGATTAGATCTAAAGGTCAATGCACAGTCTACTTACCTCATAATGTACCAAGAACAATATTTCTATCACGTATAACCATATTTGCAATAGTTTCCCCACTGGAAAAGGTATTCCAGATTTCCAAAAGGGATGCATCCAGTAATCTTAACCACAGTGGAGGCAAGAATTCTTTGTTTCAAAGGAAGAGAAGAACAATGGAAATAAACACTGCAGCCACTAGCTCTCAGCCATGGAATCTTGGGAATGTGTCTTTACCTCTTTTAGTTTCTGTGTCTACAACAAAATTGAAAGACTAGACAAGCTAGCTTCAAAGGTTCTTCTAACTCTGTGTTTTGTTCTAAGTCTTCTATGTCTTCTTTGCTGTGACAACACCTAACATTAGGCAATGCCTATTGTATAAGGTAATTAAATACTCATTTTCTTAAATTGTTTTCTTCTGATGGTCTGTCACAAAAAATTCTTGACTAAATGTTGATAATAAACTATAAGCAAATGTTTTCTAAACTCCACCTTCCTTTGCTACTACCTTCTTGGGAGCACAATGAACTGCTCTCTGTCTTCCCAGATTATTTTTTCCACAATGACAGAACACAGTTTTCACACTATGTTATAGTTGGTAGTGTTCTCTTTTGTTTCTCTAGGTTAACTATGAAAATCAAGTAGGTGTATGTATACATTTGAGAAAGTTATATCATGAATTATCATAAAAAGAAGTCTAAGAGCTTATCTAGTAAAATTAAACTAAATTAGAAAGATAAGTATTTTTGTTTGCTTTTACAATGGACTAAAAAACAATGAACAATGAATGCTAAAAAAGGCAAATTCATTAATAATTGAGGTAAGGGTGGGGGTAGTGGGAGGGCACAGGGAGAGTCGGATTGGATATCACCTACCTCACCATGTCCACTGAAAGCTGCATGATGTAACGCAGTTCTCCCTGCTCGATCAGAGACGTTTACATTACTCAGAAGAGGTACCAAAGCTTCAGCGCACTTTACGGCTTTATTAGCAGCAGCTATGTGTAATGGCGTTTGCCAATTTTTGTCTCGAGCATTAACATCTGCAGAATGCTTCAAAAGTACCTGAACTGCTTCCTAAAACACAGGAATATAAAATTTATAAAAGACAAATGAGTTAACAGTTTTAGAAATTTTATGTATATGAAGAAAATAAAAACAGTTCTGGTGGACCCTGCTATGAACAAGCAGAAATTTACCTCCCAAAACAAAATATTTTGAACTAAAAGCAATACTCAAAGCCATATAAGATGCATTGGGATAAAACATTCCCTTTTTCTATCCTCCAATTAAAGGCATAATAACCTCTATCAAAATGTTCAAGAAAAAAAACTGATAAGTAGTCTTCAAACACAATCATTATATCTCATTTTTCTAGTTGGTGAGATACAATTAATTTATACTTAAACGGTTTTAAGGAGATTTACTGCTTTGCCATTATGTGCATAAAAATTTTAAATATATTTCCCAAATACTATATTTTACAAAATAAAAAATCATTATGATCTAGTTCATTAAGGAGAGAAAGAGAAAGTCTTTGTTGTGATGTTACCAGGTAGGAAAGTTGGCATTAACAAGGTAATTTATGAGTTTACTACTATCCAAAGAGATTCATCTCCTAGAAGCACAAGGAAAACTTCACTACACATCTCATGATAAAATCCTAAAGAATCCAGTATGCTACAAACATTATAATGAGAACTGAAACAATTTTCTCTAACGGTGATAATCCTATCTTTGAACAACAAACTACCTGTGAAATGAAATGGATCAGAATCTGAACAGAATCATATCAAGTAAAACTGATCCTCAGTTTTCTTAGCTGTAAAGAGAGGAACTATCACCTGTTCACCACTCATCTAAGTCTGCTATACAGCAAAAAAACTAATGTACACGGAAAGTATTCAGAAGAGCAAAATAATTATAAGCATGCAAAGTAGCAAGGAAGACTAAACAAATTACTATTATCTGTGATTCACATGCAGCTCTTTAAGCCTTTGAAATAAGTTATCAACAGTTTAAAACACAGGAAACAGAACAGGTATTTAACAAGGGTGGCAAAAGACTGGAGAGTTGCATAGTAATCTATCAACCTAAGGAATTCAGCCAGCTAATCAAAGATGTATGGAGACCTCCCCTATCATCCCACAACTCTACTCCACTTGTTTACCCAAGAGAAATTCCAAAAGACCCATTTAAGAATGTTTATAGTAGCAAATGCCCATCAATAAGACCATGATAAACAGACTTGTATATCAATACAATGAAATACACTACTTAGCAATAAAAAAATGAACTACTAATATATATGCTATTAACAAGTTTCAAAAATGTTATATTGAACAAAAGAAGTCAAGATACAAGTGTACATATTGCATAATTCCACTTTTATAAAGTTCTAGAACAAGCAAAGTTACTCTATAGTGAAAGAAATCAGAAATTGGTTGCCTCTGGCGACAGGAGGACTGACTGAAAAGGGACATGAGGGAACTTGCTGGAGTAATGAAGATCTCTATTTTGATTGAGAAAAAGGTTACATGGGTATACATATTTGCAAAAATTTAAGAGTACACACAAAATCTGTGCATTTTACTGTAACTTATACTATAATTTATACAGGAATATGGGGAAAAGGATAGAGGATATGTACTCAAAATTATGAAAAACTAGGTACAAATAGTATCAGGATTCTCCATCCTCATCCTTAACCTTAAGGGTATATTGTGACTTGAGAAATAAAACTAACACTACACTTGGAAATGTCTGCCGGTATGTTAACTGACGTGCAAGAAAATAGTTAAAAACAAGTCGAAGAATTTGCAATTGGATAAACTGGGCGAATACAGCACACTATCAATGCTAGGCTTGCCTTGCCTTTATTCATTCCCACCCTGAAATTCAGAATGTATACATTAAGGCTTTTGAAAAGTCTGGGGAATATTTACATTTCATTAGTAAGAACAGAAAAATCAAAACTATTCTTTGTTTCAGTGAAAAGCAAGAATAAATCCAGTTTATGGTAAGTGAGGGTAGGTAAGACGGCACCTAAGGAAGGCTGTTAACAGTGACAAAAACTCTAGAATCAAGACAGATCGAAGTTTAAATCTTGGGCCCACTGCTACAGACTGAATAGTGTTACCCCACAATACATATGTTGAAGTCCTAAACCTCAATGTGACTATATCTGGAGACAGAATATTCAGGAGGTAATTAAAGTTAAATGAGATCATAAGGGAATGATCCCTAACCTGATAGGACTGGTAGCCTTAGAGACAGAGAGAGAGAGAGAGAAAGAAATAGCCTCTTGCCCACATCTTTCTGCACTATGTGTAGATAAGAGGTGACAGTCTGAAAGATAGGAAGAGAACCCTCACCAGAAATTGACTGTGCTGGACCTTGATCTGGGACTTTTAGCCTCTGGACTGAGAAAATAAATTTCTGTTGTTTAAGCTACCTAATCTATATTTCATTATGGCAGTCCAAACTGACTAATATAGCCACCATTTATTAGTTGGAATAATACATCATATCACAAACAAAGGCAGTGATCTTTGAAAATTCAGAGAAAACTAAAGGAATCTCTAAAGACTGGAGACAATAAATAAAACAGGTGAATTTCTGGAAATTACAAACTAATGAGACTGAAGTCATATCCCAGTAAAATTCTAGATCTACTATCAGCACATTACAAGCATTTTGAAAGTAATGTATGGATAATCAAGGGTATATACAGTTTCACTAATGTCAAGTATTACCACAGTAACCTTAATCCCAATTTTTCCATTATTAGAGGGCATGTACCTTGCCCTCTAATGCTGTACCTTGACTTAAAAAAAGAACAACCCAGCTAATATCCTATTATATCAATTTAAATAAGATTATGAAATATGGGGTGGTGACAACAGGTTAATAATTATGTCCTAAGAGTATTTATTGACAGCTTGGGGTCAATCTAGAATAGTTTCTACAGAGTAAGCTTTGGTTCTGCCTTTTAAACAATTTTACCATTGATCTGAAGTCAGGCACAGGAAAAAGAAAGGCTAACAAATTTGCAAATAAATAGAATGTTTAGATGGACTGCTTATATCTTGCAAGATAATATAATTTAAACTGTTAGCTTGATAAAACTAATGTGTAGTTCCTAGAGTTAGGTTAAAAATATATGTATAATCTTTAGAGGATCCAGAGGTGATGAGTTCATAGAGGAAAAAAAGCAAAAATAAAATAAAAAAAAAAAAAAACAAAAAAAAAACCCCACACAAAAAGTCCTAGCACTCAGACATCAATTTATTCAGAAAACTCAGCACTTAGGCTATGCCTGAGGAACAATTGCACAAATGGACACAAGATGTAGATGTCAACCAAAAAGACCAGGTGTGTGGAAACTATGTCACTGAAGGAGAGTAGAGGAGCTGGGAACATTTGCACTTGAAGCAGTCTTTCTCACCCTGGGTTCACTGACGGAATTAAGGTCTAACGTATAACCAACCATGTGTGATGAATTAACTATCCTACTTTGCATCTATAATAGTGTTAGCTATGCATGTCCTGGGGAAAATTTAAAAAATAATAACTCCAATCATCTTTTGTAGGGCTTACTTCTCACATGGTACCTTAAAAACATAAACCAAGAGCAACCTAAAATTTTGCCTTTTACATACCCCTCTGGTTATTTTTTCTGTTAAATGAAATATGTATAAGCTCTCTTTCAGTATGTGATGTAATTAAAAGAGCACTGGTAAAATTGATAATCTTAACTAAGTTTCTTAGCAGTTTGGCTAATTGTGAGATTTTCTTTTAAAAAAAACAAACCTTTAAAGAAGTTTTATTTTTATGAAATAGTCACATTTTATAGCTGTTTCCCATAATCCTGAAAAGAGTAATTACTACATAGACCAGTAATTTTCAGGCTGAAAAGTAGACATAAGGAACTTACTAGGATCACTGTTTTCTATTCTATAGCTTCCCCTTAAGTTCAGGCTAAGTACGTAATTTTTTAAAATCAGCAGGCAAGTCTCTGGGTGGAATCCACAATCTTCTAATGTTAAGTAAAATAAAAAAAACTCTTTTAAAATTTTTTGGTTTGTTTTACAATCTCTACAAATATACAGTGTTCTGATGATGTAATTTGGCAAAACTCCCACTAATTTTAAGTCATATTCCAAGGCTCATACTAAAAACTATCGGTAATGACTATCTTATTAATAGGTTGTAATGTTCACCTCTTCCTCAACTGCCTTTATTTAAAGAAACTTCTTTATAAGCGGGCTAACCACAAACTTCTTAACATTACCACGGAATTACAGAGTTTAAAGTATTTTAGTTGACATGTCTTAGTTTTCATGATAATACCCAGATTTGGCCAAGACCACACAGCTAGAAAGTGGCAAGTGCTATCTGAAGCCAGTTTCTCCAAATTTAAGTTCCATAGTTCATCAGCTACAGTACATCCAAAGACCAGATTCCAGCTAATGTGTGCTCATATATAGCCATTGTTCCCTTCTTCCTCTTAACCACGAGTTTAAAGTTAACAGACTGACTGTCACATTTCAGGGTTTGTAATCCTTCCCAGTCACTTTTCCCTTCTACTTCTCTTCACTTGCCCGACCCTTGTTCTGGGTTCAAGATGTAGTTCACAATGAAGACTACAAAAAAGATGGAAGAGACAGGAGTTCCCCCCGTTTTTCTTGTAGAAATATTCTCCTAAAGTACTAGTGTTCCCTTGCCTTCTCCATAACTACCTGATTCCATCATGGGGAGGAGCAATACTTACATTTTCTTGTCTCTCCCAATTTTAATAACTAAAGAAAAACTGGGTTAACATTAATTTATACGATCTTATACTTATACATTTTAAATTTCAGGGGTGCTTTGAGCAAAATTCATTTTTTAAAAGCAATCAACACATTTTATAAAAGCAATAAAATGACAGAAAAAAAGAGTCTAGGTTTTGTCCCATTTCTGCTACTTAAGAGCTGAGTGGTTTCTGGCATAACACTAACTAGTTTCTTCGAAATGTCTATCTTACAAGGATGTCATGAGGACTAGAAGATAGAAAAAACATAAAAAGAATGTTCCCACCCAATGTCAGTTATCTGAAGAGCAAACAACATATAAGGTTATAAATAAGAACGGTTCTTCCTCATAAGACTCCTAACATATTTTAAGGTTATATATTTAGAACTGGTAAAATGTGACATCAAGTGATGTTTTGAAACTAATTTCAACATTTACCTAAACAATATTTCAATAGTCATTGTATAGTGCTGAGAATGCTTCTTGGTAACAATCAAGTATAACCTTTGTAACATCTATTAGGCTACTGTGAACCACCTTAGAGATAACCACTGAGGATGATTTTATAAGAGAAAAATAATTTCTTGTATTATGTATAGAAGGAGGGTTCTTCTACTCTCTGCTACTTCAGACTCTCCATTTTCAGTTGTTTTTCCTTCTTTTGAAAATACAGAATTTGAATATAGGACCACAGGTAAGCCTACTTAATGATTTTATATATAATGTATTTACTAAGAGAAATTTCATACCTCACTACAAGATGCAACTGCTCTGTGTAAAGGTGTCAACCATTTGCTGTCTTTGGCATTAACTCTAGCTCCTGCAACAAGAAGAAAAAAATAAATTGAAATATTTTGCATAAAAATTTTAAAGTAAATCTACCGAAATAATTATAGTCCAAATTAGATAAACAATTGAAAAATTAGTACTTTGTTTATACTTTCTGAAAATAAATTACCTTTAGTTACAAAACAAAACTGTTTTTTTAATTGATATGATTATCCAATAAGGTATCATCAGCTCTTTTTATTAAAAATAAAAGAAACATTATATATGGGCTAGGAAAGTCACCTTTATACAGAGCATATCCAAAGTAAAAATGAGACCCCACTTTAGAATTTGTGTTAAAAACTCAAATTCTTAAATAAATGAATAAAAATACTCAGACATAAAATGTAGGCCATTGCAGTGCTCATTATATTTCTTTACTAATAAATGTATCATGTTACAAAACAATATAATAATATCAAAGTAGTTCTCCAGTGACAATTAAAAACACATTGGTAATATAAAGTTATTATATAAAATGGATATAATGGCTATAGACTTAAGAAAAAAACCTTGAAAGAAATGAACCAACCCAGATGTCTTTCCAGGTTATACCTAAAGGTTTAGGGAAATAATAATAATAATAATAATAATAATAATAATAATAATAATAATAAAATCAACTATAGATAGTTTAAAAATCATTGACTTAATGAACAAAAATTATCTTTACTAGAATAGAAATATTTAGTAAGACAAAAAAGTGTATTATATAATTTGAGGGAGAAAAAAAAATCTGTCACTTACATAAAATTCACTGATTTGGTACCTACATTGCAATCAAACAGTAGCAGCACATTGTAGAATCACCCTATATCTAAGTATAGAGAAATAGCCCTGGCTCTTAAAAGTATAGAGGAAGTGGTGACAGGTCCTGCACTATAAGCAACCCTAGATTTATATCCAAAAATTGTAACTGGCTAGTGAGAAACAGCTTTAGATATCTAGTCCAACTTCCTTATTTTCTAGATGATGAAATGTAGGTATAGCAAATAGCTCTAAGTCAAAGTCAACTATAGTAGAATCAAAGCTAGAATTCAGACCTCCTAATATTTACATTCTACATTTTAACGGCGAGGTCCCAGGGAATAATCAAGTGCAGTGACTCCGAATTATGAATCTAGTAACTACTAGCCAGTTATGGGTCTCTCGTTGTTTGAACCCTCTGAACCCAAATTTTGTCAACTATAAAAGAGACCCCCTAAAACCTTGTTACAAAGATTAACATGTAATGAATGTACCTACTACATATAGCACAGGTATTTTAGAGGTAGATTTATGTCTTGAATGTGAGAAAAAATGAAATGCAGGTGTAAAAAATCATCCACAAATGCAGCAATTAAATTTCTGAGAGTAGTTAAATCCTCTGTGGGCAGTGTCAGAGAGGACACTGAAAGAATCAATCACCAATATGAGCTTTCAAGATGGCTCAATTAGGCTTTGGGAGAAAGAAAAGGCTTCAGCAAAATAAAGAACTAACCAGAGAGAGTGGATTGTTCATGTAATAAACATTTGAACAATTATCTGTCAAAGATGGTTAAAACATATACACTGCCACCACAATAACGTCAATGTTTGTTTTGGTAAGAGGTAGAATGTAGATATAGTACAGACATTTGAAATGTTTATAGGTTAGGAGGTTGGAGCCCTGGAGATAGTGAAGAAGCAATATAGAAGGTAGGTTCCTTCATTCTCCCATTTATCTGTTTTAAACATCAATGGTTCTCTATCACTATATTTCTTTCTACAATTTTGTATTCAACATGCATAGTAGAACAACAAGTCCTGGCATTAAGGGCTGAAGGGTAGTAATACAGACACTCAGAAGAGACAAGTGCCCTGGACAGACAAAGGTAGAGGAGAATGAGGCCTGATATCCACTTAATACACAAAATAGTCTTCATACAGATAAATAAAACCAAATTAACAGCTCTGATGGCATCGTCATGTGCTCTATAGAGAGCACAGTATTTGTGGTTTATAAGGATGACCATAAGGCACTAAGATTAATTTCTTTACCATTTCCTAGTCATTAAAACAGAAAAGAGTATAAAATAGCAGTTCTATCCCAATTTTTGAAGTTGGGAGACACTGTGGTAGGAAAAAGCACTGCTGAGAAACCGAAGACAATAAAGGAAGCAATTTAAGGATGATGCCATTGATGACTATTGCAAACCAACATTTATGAAATACCTATTAGATGCTAGAGGCACATCTCATTAAACCCAAGATGGTTATGCTCAACTGAGTAATCAAATACTTTTTATACTAGACTCCCCTTCTCCCACAAATCCATGTGTATCAAGTGAACTTTTCCTTAAGATTTACAGCCAGAATATATGCCACGTGAAATATCTGAATTTGGATTCACCTTTCCAGAGTAAAGATGTGATTAAATTTCTGATATGTAAAGAATCCAGATAACTAGCTTCCTCTAACCCAATCTTTACATTTAATAATTCATATACAGAAAAATATACTCTGAAATGATAGTTTTTTAAGAAAAAAGGTTATTTAAGGTAAGAGTTCCAAAATTAGACAAATGCCTAGGTCATCTGAAGATAAACCAGAAAGTAATTAAAAAAATAAAAAATCTGATTTACTTACATCAGTTTACTCTGGGCTCTAGATAGCAAAGAAGCTGAAGAGAGGTTTGGATGTTGAAACAGTTAGGGGTTAGCAGAAAGAGCCCAAGAGCAGGACCTGTGAGCTAATAATGACTCTGTAACCAATAGGGTGTGTGATCTGGGGCTGTTCCCTGTAGCCTAGAGCTTCATTTGTTAATCATAATCCCTGCCTCCTGTGTGTGTATGTGTGTGTTATATGTGTTGTGTGTCGTGTGTCTGGGATGAAAGAGGATGGGCCTCAGGTGGAAACAACAATAGGGAGGAGTTCTACAAGTCAGGCACTCAAATCAGGAGTCTCCCATTTGACTCTAGGTCTCATTCTTCTCACCCACTGGCTTTCTCTTTAACCTAATCAGTCACCAAGCTCTGAAAATTCGTGACTTTTGAACCTCAGTTATCAGTAAAATAAGGGTTGTACTAAAATATTTATGCTCCATTTACAGTTATAACATTGTATCCTATTTTGAAATACTCAGAATAAATTATTTCATACTTAGTAAATACCTTGCTGTACATTAGCATTAAATAAATGAGGAAGGATCTTTATAACCTATGCCCAAAGTTTTCAAATTATTGCCCACAAGCTGCCAGCAACCTATTTTGTAAAAAAGCTTTACTGCAACACAGATACACCTATTCATTTAAGTGTTAAGTAATGAAGCTTTCACATTAAAGGAGCTGAACAGTTATCAGTGTCTGTAAGGCCCTTTACATTAAAAGTCTGTCAACCTCTGATCTAGAGTAAGTACTTGGTAGTTGATATTATTAAAGTTATTTCTATTTTAGATATGTTTGTAATAATTCTAAATAGCCCATTAATAATTTTTTAAAATTTCTATTTGCAGAGAAAGTTCTCTTCCCTGCTTTTAAGCCACAGTGGAGACAGACCACAACCCCATAGCCAGTAAACTGGGCCAGGAGACAAGTACTTTCTCTACTCTTTCCAAACTGGAAATAATGCTCTCCTTTGGCTGCCTACAAAAAGCAGGGATAAAAGCTTCAGATCCTGTTTTCAGGTTGGGAGTGGAATGAGCAAAAAGTAATTACATTTCTTACCTATAATGCTGGGAACAAAACAAAACAGCTGCTGTACTGTATCATTTAAGAGATTGTTATGAACACCAGCTATTGTGAGTTGAACTATGCCCAATGTTCCCCAATTCATATGCTTAATGTCCTAAACTCAGGCCCTCAGAATGGGACCTTATTTGGAGAAAGAGTATTTACAGAAGTAATTAAGTTAAAATGAGGCCATTAACATAAAAACTAATGAAATGACTGGTATCCTTATAAACAGAAAAAATATGAACAGGGACATGTACAGACAGACAACACAAGGAGAAGGTGGTCACCTATGAGCCAAAGATAAAGGCCTAGAAAAGATCCTTTCCTCAAAGCCTTCAGAAGGAACCAACCCTGCTAATACTTTCATCTTGGACTTCTAGTCCCCAAAACAGAAAATAAATTTCTGTTAAGTCACTCAACTTGTACTTTGTTATGACAGCCCTAAAGCAAACTAATACAAAAGCATTACAGGCTTTCAAGGGTCATATACTTTAGGTCTATTCCCTAATAACAGCAACATAATATTTGTATTTCCTGATCAAGGGCTATATTTTCTATAAATGGCCAATTAAATGAATTTTTGACTAATGCCTTATATAACACAGCCATTTAATCATCTAATAAGATATGCTGAAAACAGTTGGAGGTATTGCTAAACCTATGATTTTAAAGACAGGCATATCTTGTTTTCTTGAACTTTGCTTACTGTGTTTCACAGGTGTTGTGTTTTTTACAAATTGAAAGCAAGACCTTCCACCAGCAAAAAGATTACAAATCGCTTTATTGCAATATTTATTGTAGACTAAGATCAAACCTGCGTTATCTCCAAAGTATGCCTGTGTAAACATTAAATAAATAACTCCCATAAATAACTCTATACTTAGGTAGCCAAAAAATTCAGCCCTTAAAACAGAAGTTTTTCAATAAAAGTCACTGCCTACATAAATTTTACTAAATGCTGGGGTGGGGGTAGAGTGTAGAGGGGAGGAAGGATGATTCAGATAATACCAGAATTAAGAATATGGACTCTATAGTCAGACTGTGTAGGTCTGGATGCTAGCTCTAGATTTAATTAGTAGTACAACTTTCAGCCATAAATCTCTAAATGTTTTAGTTTACTTACCTATAACAATACCTTTAAAGTGAAAAGGATAAAATAGTGAAAAAGTTAAATTTAGCACATTTGAGATAAATTTGAGATAAAATAAGCAATCATTGTATCCTCTTACTTCATACCATTCAATAATAAATGTGAAATTAATTCTACCAGACTCTAGTGCTACAGTAAATTCTATAGAAAGATTCACTGGTTTGATTACATGTAACATGTCAAAAATAATTTCCTTCATCCATAGATCTCAGAGTTGCATCATGTATAAATATTTTATTTCCAATTACTTTAGTTCTGAACTTTGTTAAATAGTATTACTCTTTAAAAAAATTCCCCAAATATAAAAGAGAATGTAGATCATCTTCAATATAACAAGAAAACAATTACCACAAAACAAACTATGAATTCCTACCAAATACAGTGAAATCTATACCAAAATAAGGAAATACACTGAGCCAAGTAAGGTTCTTCAGATCCTAGAAAGGCTACTGAGTCTTAAAAAATGTGTGCTTGTGTGTGGGTCCGTTTGTCTCTTTTTCTTTGCTGTCTATATCCTAGAATCTCTAACAATCTTTTAAATCATCTAGAACTATATGGGCTACCCATGGAAGAAGCTCCATATAGAACTCTAACTTTGTAACACAGAAGAACAAGGTGGGAGCAGTGCTAGAGGAGGGGCCAAGCAGACCTCTTTATTATTTTTAACCCAGCTAGAGATGAAGGGTAAGAGCCAAACACCAGCAGATCACTACCTAAGAACCTGTGATCTAAGGAGCTGCGAAGTCAGAGTCCACTGCTAGCACTGAAAGAAAACACATTTCGTTTGAGAGCTATTTGAAGAAATAAAACTGATGCTTACTTTTTGCCCCTCTCTACTTTATTCTTTAACAAATAGCTGTTCTAGAGAGAGGCATATATTCCTCGAAGATATATCAGAACTTGAAAGGATACAGCACTAGACTAGGACAAGAATAAAAGAGTGCAGAATAACTAAACAAAATACAGTTAATAGGTGTATTTGAAAGAAATTATCCCAGGAAAGGAGAGGATGAATTTGCATACTCATTCATACACAACTTTAAAGAAATTATGCTTTGAAACAGAAACCTCAGAGAAGAGTTCCAAAAAAGGGGTAAGACAATGCAAAGATAAGAGAATTGGCAGTATTGAGGAAAGAAAAAAGGAAAATAAAACAATTACAGATAAAGGCCTAGAAACAACAAAAAAGAATAAACATGACTTAAAATACAGCCAAAATTTTGAAGCCACAGCAACAGTGAATCTTTAAAAAACATGTCACTCCACTTAAAATTCTCCATTTGTTTTTTATATCACTTTCAGGGCCAAATCAATTCTTTACCATAGCCTAAAAAGATCTGGAAACTTGCCACCTCTTACATCATCTCCTACTGCTCTTTTCATCTGCCTCCAAACATGCTATCACCTGATGCATTTGTTCTTGCTGTTCCTTCATATTCCTCCAAATATCTGCATGGTATATAAAGTTTGCTTCTCAATTTTCTTCAGTTATATCCTCAAATGTCATATTATCATTGAATCCTTTTCTGAACACCCAAAATAACTGACCCCACCCAACAAACTATTCTTTTAATTTTTTCATAGCAATTATATTAACTTGTTAGTATCTCAAAAGCTCCACGGAGACTGAGACCTCATCTATTTTATTCACTGCTCTACCCACAGCACCTAGAATAGTGCCTGGTACATAGACCCGCTCATTAAATATTTGTTGAGTGAACGAAAAACAGGTATAAGGAAACAACCTAAAACTAAACGAAAAAGAAAACTACAATCAGAGAAAAGAAGATAAATACAGGTGGAGATCAACCTTAGTAGAAAAACATGTAGAAAAATTACTTGATAGAAAAACATATGGAAATAAGTTATTCAAAGATTTAACGGAAGATATAAATCTGAATTTCATAACTAAAAGTGCATATTCACACTATGTCCCAGAAAATATAACTAACAGATATAGCCTAATGAAGTAACTACTAAATTTCAGGAATAAAGAATTAAATCCTACAGGCATCCAGGCAGAAGAGAAGTGACCATGGTGGTGGAGGATGATATGGGGGATGGAAATGGTAAACAGAGAAGAGCTCGATCCAAGACATTCACTCAATGCTCGAAGACACTGGAGTAACATCTACAAAGTTGGGAAGAAAAACCATTAATCAAGATTTTTATTACTAGCCAATCTACCCTTCAGTTAAATAAAAAAGGCAACAGTCCCAAATAAATAAGATACCAAGAAATATGACATCCATGAACTCTTACTGAAACTGTAAAAATAAAAACTACTTGGTGATGTCATTCAACCAAGTGATATAGCAAAAAAAAAAAAAAAAAAAAACAAACTTGGAAATAGAGAAACTATGAATAAACAACTGTGTAAACAGCAGGAATTATGATTACAAAACAGAATGTAAACTCACAATTCCTGACAATAAAAACACAAGAGTAAAATTTACAAATTAGGGAAGGCTATTCTCTAATTTCTCAACACATGAAATCAGAAAACAATCAAAACATGAAACACAAACTTGAGAGAACATGGCTCTATAGAATGATCTCAACCTTTTTATATTCTTCATTTTTCATTTTAGAGAGATATTTTAGGAATAAATAACCTTGCCATGGACACTAAAGTAGTTTTCATAATGGAAAATGACAGTAATTTATTGTATGCTCTTATTAAAACATATCATGACTTTTGTATAATGCTAGAATATGGAGATTATTTCACATTGCTTAATTTTCTTAAGGTTAACCTAATATAACATATCACTGGTAATTAACATGAAGGGCAATCTCCCCTAAACTTTCCTGCTACACTATTTTCAATACTAAGAAAAAATTAGTTTAATTTGTTGCCTATTTTTATCTCCATGCACTTAAATTCTCTTTTTTTACATAGGGAATTATCAAGTCAAACAGTTAGTTTCAATTCTAATTTATAACTGAGGTCTCAACAACCATGGCATACAAATCAAATTTAAGTAGAACCACTGAAGCACCACTACAAATCCTTAAGAATCTTCATTAAGTTTGAAGACTACTATTCTTAGTGATACAATTCTCCCTCTCCCTAGTGTTACTGAGGTATAACTGACATATAACACTATTAGTTTTAGGTGTACAACATAACATGACATATGTATATATTACAAAATGATTACAGCAAGTTTAATTAACATACATCATCTCACATGTTAAAACTGTGTTCTTCTTGTGATGAGACCTTAATATCTATTCACTTAGTAACTTTCAAATATATAATACAGCATTGTTACCTAATGTCACCATGTTGCATATTACATTCCTGGAACTTATTTTATAACTGGATGTCTGTAGCTCTTGAACCACCACCTTTACCCCTCCCCCGTCTCCCATAGAACTCTCCACCTCTAGCAACCACTAATCTGTTGTTTCCATGAGTTTGGTTTCTTTAGATACCACATAAAAGTGAGATCCTGCATTATATTTTTCTCTGTCTGGCTTACTTCCCTAGCGTAATGTCTTCCTCCAGTTTCACCCATGTTGTTGTAAATGGCATAACTTCCTTCTTTTTTATGGCTGGATATTCTGATGTGTGTGTGCATGCCAATACATGTGCACACACACGTATGCATAAAACACATCTTTATCCATCTGTTGACAGACGCTTAGGTTGTTTTCATGTTTTCACTATTGTGAATAATGCTGCAACAAACATGGGAGTTTATCTCTTTGAGATTGTGATTTCATTTCCTTAGCTATATACCCAGAAGTAGAACTGCTGGATCATGTGGTAGTTCTATTTTTAACTTTTTGAGGAATTTTTTTAGGAATTTCCATACTGTTTTCTGATTAGTGATATTGAACAACTTTTCATGTACTGTTGGCCATATTTATGTCTTCTTTTAAAAATGTTTATTTGGTTCCTTTGCCCAATTGTTAATCAGATTTTTAAATCTTACTATTGAGTTGTATGAGTTCTTTATATATTTTGTATATCAACCCCTTATCAGATATATGGCTTGTAAATATTTGCTTCCATTCTGTAGATCGCCTTTTCATTTTGTTGCTTTCCGTTGCTATTTAGAAGCTTTTTAGTTTGATGTAGTTCTGCTTGTAATTTCTGCATTTGTTACTTTTGCTTTTGGTGTCAAATCCAAAATGCTTATTATCCCCTTATGTTTTCTTCTAGGAGTTTTATGATTTCATGTCTTAATGTTCAAGTCTTTCATCCATTTTTAGTTGATTTCTGTGTATGGGGTAAGATAGTAGTCCATTTTCATTCTTTTGTACGTGACTGTCCAATTTTCCCAGCACCATTTATTGAAACTGTCCTTTCCCCATTGTATATTCTTGGCTCCTTTTTCATAAATTGACCATCTATGTGTGGGTTTACTTCTGGGTTCTTTTTTAGTTCTAGTGATCCATGTGTCTGTATTTATGCCAATACCATACTGCTTGGGTTATTACAGGTTTGTAATATCAGAGGGCATGACACTCCAGTTTTGTTGCTCTTTCTGAAGATTGTTTGGCTCTTTGGGATCTTTGTGGGTCCACACAAACTTCAGGATTGTTTCTTCTATTTCTATGAAAAATGGCACTGGAGTTTTATCAGGAATTGCACCAAATCCGAAGACTGCTTTGAGTAGCATAGACCTTCTAACAATGTTAATTCTTTCAATCCATGAGCATGACATATTTTACCATTTATTTGTCTTCTTTAATATTTTTCATCAGTGTCTTATAGATTTCAGTATACAGTTCTTTCACCTCCTTGATTAAATTTATTCCTAAATATTTTAATTTTTGATGCAATTGTAAATAATACTACTTTCTTAATTTCTCTTTCTGATAATTTGTTATTAGTATATAGAAATGTAACAGATTTTTTTTTGTGTGTTGATTTTGTATCCTGCAGCTTTACCGAATTTATTAGTTCTAAAAGATTTTTGGTGATGTCTTTACATTTTTCTATATAATATCATGTCATCTGCAAATAGAAACAGTTTTGCTTCTTCCTTTCCAATGTGAAGACCTTTAATTTCTTTGTCTTGACCAACTGTTCTGGCTAGTACCTCTAGAACTATGTTGAATAAAAGTGATGACAGTGGGCTCGTTACTGATTTTAGAGGAAAAGCTTTCAGCTTTTCAACTTTGAGTGTATTAGCTGTGGGCTTTTTGTACATGGCCTTCATTGTGTTATGTTCCCTCTATACTCGTTTGTTCAGAGTTTTTACTATGAAACAAATGTTGAATTTTGTCAAGTGCTTTCTCTGTATCTATTGAGATGATCATATGATCTTTAGTCTTCATTTTGTTAATGTGGTGTATTGCACTGATTGATTTGTGGACGTCGAACCCATTTTTGCATCCCTGGAATAAATTCCACTTGATCATGGTGAATGATTTTTTTAGTGTACTGCTGAATTCAGTTTGCTACTAATATTTTGTTGAGGATCTTTGCATCTGTGTTCATCAATACTGGCCTACAATTTTCTTTTCTTTGTAGTGTCTTTGAGTGGTTTTGTTATCAGGGCAATGCTGGCCTTATAAAAAAGAAGTTTGTAAGTGCTCCTATTTTTTTTTTTGGAAGAGTTTGAGAAAGAGTATCTTTTTTTTTTTTTTTTAAATGTGCTGGAATTCACCAGTGAAGCCATCTGTCCTAGACTTTATTTTGTTGGGAGGTTTTTGATTACAGATTCAATCTCCTTATTAGTAAATGGCTTGTTCAGATTTCTTATTTCAAAGAGTTAAAGAGAATTTCAAATTGATATAACAGAAATATTTTAAAATTATTATTTTTATAAAAATCAGCATGAGCAATTTCACATACATAAAGATACTATACAGGTCTTCTTCAATTATGTAAAGGAGTATTTTTATATAAGGCCATGGCAATCATCCTGTATAGCATCAACTTTAAAAGTTAGGAATACATTTCTGATTACTCCCTATCTTCTTGTTAGAGCACTGTTATCCATAAATTACACAAACCTTTGTTACTTGCTCAGCTACTGGAGGCCCTGTTAAGACATGTATGTATAGCTTTTGAAGGCTATTTTTTTGTTGTTGTGGGGGGTGGGACGAGGAGGTGGACCGGACTACAATTTCTTGAGACTGAATAACTTCCCAAAGTTCAAAGAAATGGTAAGAGGTGAGGCCAGGATTTGCATCCAAATCTGTCTGGCCACAGAACCCGTGCTCTTTAACACTCACTATCTGCTATGCTTCACATGGCAACACAGAGCCTGGTTTATTTATCACTTTTAAATGGAAAACTGAGGTTCTAGTTTAGAAATCTAGCATTGGATTTCTTTTCAGCTCTTTTTACTCCAAGTCAGTTAGAGCCTAAAGAGATAGTCTAAAGAGAAACAAAATCTAAGAAAGGATTTAACTTGCATTCAAAGGAAACAAATCATTCGCCTTCTTTCCTTTTCCACTTACCCAATCCCTTTCAACCCCACTCTTCTCAAGCCCGCCTCTCCCATTTTTACTTCTGCTAAAAACTTGAGAAACTGAGACCAGAATGTGAACAAATTTTTGAAAAGAAGAGAGCTTAAACTCACATTGCTATAATCATACATTTATTCAACAAGTAGTCACTCAGAACCTATTATGTATTCAACAGTATTCTAGGCACTGGGAATAAATATGTTAGGAGGCAAAGACAACTAGATCCTTGCCTTATAGGAGTTTATACTCTAGTATAAAGAGAATGACAAGTAAAAACTTAATTTTTAAATTCTGATAACTGTAAATAAATTAATTTAGAACTTTATTTCTCCTTTTAAAAATAGCTACATGAGCTACTCATGAAATGTAAAATACAATATTGAAAGAATTTTTCAAAGGTTTAAAAAGCTTTAATACATTTATAATAATTTATCTTATACATGACTTTTGAGTTATTCAAAAGAAATTACACTTTCTCTAAAATGTTTATTTCAAAGCTGACATATGAGCCTACTGCACTCATAAGGCTCATTTGATCATCATACTTACAACTAACAGGACGTCAACTTTCTCTAACTAAAAATCCCCAATGTAGACATTCACATTAAAGGAGAAGGAGTAAGTCAAACTTTGAACATTTTAAAAGTTTTTTTTAGGTATAAAAATTCAAAATGGGGGGAAAACCATGTTGAGTCATAAAATCTTTTTGTTAAAAATGAAAGTAAATGACAGAATTCTGTGTTAAAATGAAAAAATACAGTGAGAGAGTACTTACTGAAAGTCCTAGAAATTAAACTAATTGGAAGTAATGTTTCTAGATAGCTATTTTTTAACAAAAAACAGGAAACTGGTTCTTGGATAATGTTTGTAAAAAAATTCCATATGTAGACCTGCATCCCATTAATTCATATGATTAAAGCAAAAGATGCCTCAATTAAGAAGAAATACTATTTTCTCTTGACCCTTAGCTTTAGAAAATTTCAGGTGAAAACCAGTGAACTAGCATCCAGAGAGGAACAGACATTTTCAGAGAAGTGCATCAGTGATGAAGTTATTCATGAACAAATTTATCAAGTCCATATATAACTAGATTTAATTCTATATCATCATGCAATTTATTATAAAAACCAGATTGGAAGAATTTTATGAATTTATAATGGCAAAATTCTGTTTAGGCCACCATTCAATAGAATCATCATTAAAAATTTTTCTCAGTGCTCCTCCCAAATATCAAAGGAATAATACTATTTCTCCAATGCATTATGCATGTATCTGTGCAAGCAGGCAACACAAGCAAAAATCAAACACATATGTCCCTTCTCAGTAAATATCATTTATAATAATCTGGCTACAACAAAAATATTTCTAAGCAATGTTTGAGTGTTTATTTTATGACTACAAGCAGTAGTCCTGTAGTCCTAAAACTTGACTACATAGGAGCTACTCTATAAAAGATGGCTATAACATTATTTCATATTGTAAAGTCTTAAACAGTTTAAAAGAAATTAAAAGTTTAGAAGAAATTAAAAAATATAAGTACAGTTCCCTAAAATGTGTTCTACAGACCCTCAGATAGAATTAGATAAAAGCTATTTAAAGACAAAACTTGCTGGCATCACTTTCAAAATATATCTATCATCATATCATTTCTTACCAACTCCACTGCTGTACTTGGACCAAATCATCATTGCCTCCCCCTTGGAGAACCACAATCATCTCTTAGTAACTCTGTGGTCAATGAGGCCTAATATGAATACTCTATATAATACCCTACACTATATAATGTTCACCCACTCCATTATTCTGATCTACTTTTTCATTTTTCTACAGTACTTATCACTTTCTAACATACTACAAAATTATTTGTATTTATAGCCTGTTTTTCTTTATTAGGACATACAATTCACAAGGGCAGTGATCTTTGTTTTATTCTCTCATGTACGCTAACCTCCGGAACAGTAGCCAGCACATGAATGAGATCAGTATTTGTAGAATGAACAAAAGTTTCAGCTTATTAAACAAATATGAAGAAAGTCAATTAGGCTTGATAAATGTTAATTATGACAAAAAATATGCATGATGTGCTCTTATTATACAGAGCTTACCATACCAGATAAAATAAGCAGTTCAATAATTTCTGCATCTCCAAGATAGGCAGCAGCATGCAGTGGAGTTCTCTTTTCACTGTCCTGTGATAAGAAGGAAAGATGGAACATAAGTTTTAATATAAAGTTAACCTACTTTAAATGAAGAAAACCATGTAACTATCAGCTTACTACCACAGCTCTAGTCTAGTCTACACATCCCATTAATCGAGTATTTCCTTGGTAGGGGAAGACAAACCTTAAAAAAAAAAAAGGCTTTAAAAGAATGATATAAAGTACAGCAAAGACTAAAAGAAAAATTTAAGAGGCAAAGAAATAGCTTCTCAGACTTTCTTTGAATAAAGATATACAGGCTGCTGATGTACACAGGAAAATTTCCTTAACTCCACACTACCACCCCTTCCCCACGCTGATATCTTCCCATAACTTCACAGTTTGGAGTTGCTGGCCTAGCTAGCAAAACAAATCTTAAACCAAAAAGTTTGATTATTAAAATGTTTCCACAGGAGTACCCACAATGGCAAAAAGAAAAAATCTCTCAGGGTTTAAAAGTATCCCTTAAAACAATCTTAAGATTTTTCTTAACGTTCCTGCCAATTTTGTTTTCGGCTCTAAAATATATTCTTATCTTTGTAAATACCAAAAAGACATAGTCTTCCAAATCTTCCTCTAGGAAGAGAACCTTCATCTAATGCATGGCTTCATATACTTCCTCCCCTGAAGCAACAATGTTCTCCAGTTTGAAAAGCAAGATCTTAGGGTAAAGCCACCTTCTGAGATTAATTCATATTTACACCTCATCTAAAATTACAAGAGTACTGCTGACTTGGCTGCATCCGAGAAAGCTATACATTTAGAAATATTTATTTTGTAACATGTTCAATTTTTTTCAATGTAGGCTTTTGTAACAGATTGTTAGGCTTTTGTAACAGATTGTTAGTCGTTTCAACTGTTCATTTTCCCCTTCATCCACAGAAATAAAGTTTTAGCTGGTTATTTACTCACCTAGCAAGAGAATACACTCCTAGCTTCCCTGAAGTTTTGTTACTTGGTGTGGATTAATGGTATGTAAGTGGAAGTAAAGGGCACAACTTTAAGGCCACCTTCAATTAAAAAGACAACCACCTTAGAAATGGACTAATGCTTTCCCTCTCCCAAAAGGCTGGAAAGCAGATACCAAATGGAGCCAATTTTGACCATGCAGAGTAGGCCAATATCCCAGAAGAATGTCAAAAACAAGATCCTGAAAGATCTTACAGAGCAGAGTTACCCCACCAACCTGACTCCAATTTGTCTTAACAGTCTAGAAGTTAAACTTTAAGAATAAATATTGTATTTTGTGGTCTCTTACCACATTTAGAGTATTATAGCTTTCAAGATAAAAAAAAAATAAAAAAAATTATTCCACATAGTAATAATTTTCTATTTTGGCAGTACTCCAATTGCTCTAAGGATAGATGACTGAGAATAAATTTGGAAAAAAACTGCTATTCAAAAGAGGGGTTTAAAATAGCCATAGGCAATCAAAAACGGCTTAGCTATAGTACATAGCAGTATTATAAAGATGTGTGTAACACAATTATCACTAGCTCTTCATACATTTCTTCATATAACTTTAATATATTTGTGATACTGTTTTTGTTCTTACAATAGTAACAGGTGTTCCAGTAAATGGAAGTTCATCTAGTGGCTATTAATATTGTGCAGCATGTAAGAGTTCCTGTCTCTCTAACCACAGTGGACTTTCACAAGACCATGAATTTTATTCTAACACATACCATACATAGCAAACAGAATTCTCTGCACAGAAATTATTCAACAAATAGTTATTGAAAAAGCTAAAACAGAACCACTAAACTATCAGACTTTATTGAAAGCTGAGTCCTAACTTAGTCATTTTCATAAAAGAATCTTTGGTTTATGACTTTTCAGTGCTAATCACTGAACAGCAAACTTTTCCGGAGTGTTTAAATGTCATCGGACCTACTCAATTAAGAAACATATCTATTTCACAGGATAAACCACACACATAGCACCACACAAAAAGTGAGTTATTTATGTGTGAGAAATGTCTTGAATTCTGACTCAATACCTTGAATTCTTTCAATGTATTTTATGACTCACAAACATAATTTCCTTTCTCTAAGAAGCAAATTCAAAAGGAAAAAGAGAACAAACTGGTCAGTTAAACATTTTTTTACCTTATATTTTACTTTATTATAGTTAAATATTGAAACTCAAGCAATAATATATTTATGATTCCTTTCAGTAAAATTTGTTAAATGAAAATCCCTATCTCCTTATATATGCTAATCCTATTTTGTGGAATTTATTTTTTAGATAAAAATATCCTTATGTGTGTACAAACAAAATGATTAACTATATTTATTGATCATCACAGGAAGAAGCAAAATGCTGAAAACAATTTAAATGCCCACCAAAAGGGGAATGGTTACCTAAAATTATGAAACACAAGAGGCGCTGTTAACCAATGTTCATTTAACCAAACTTTATTTAAATGACTTACATGATAAATCAATATTCTCTGTTTCTAATGGTGACTTTTGCACACACATGTATTTTGACCATTTGGCTACCACTAATAAAACTATGTACTTTCGTTCCCACCACTGGATGTAGGTTTGTCTAGAGTAAGATGTGTTTGTTACAATTGTTTGTGCCAACTGTACCTAAAATCATAATTATGTGATTTAATATTAAACTGATAAAATAGGAATGAAAAAAGCAAAAAAGCAAATTGTTTCCATTATCATACTGAATACTACATAAAGAGTCAAAAATGGCAAGCTACCAAAAAAAAAAAAAAGTACCGCTGAATTGGGTATAGCCAAGATGATGGAAAAACTAATGCAAACAGTAAACATAGGGAAAGAGGTTTGGGCCAAAGTTTGACTCTGAAGTGTCTCAATTCTCCCATCATTTAAACTTGAAATGGGACTTACAGATAATATATTGGGGTATGGTCTATACAAAGAAGATTAACACTGAACTCCTGTGAGTGGACTCCACATTGTCAACAAAAAAGCCTTGGCCCAATTTTAAAAAATGGCTGATAAATACACTTGTTACAGTAAAATGCTTAAAGATCACTTTTTATTATTTCTTCTGTCACACTTTGACAAGCTTATCAACTACAAGTTATGGACATTATCAGATGAAAGGTCTTCTAGTTGTCTATCCAGACAATGAAATACTATGTAAGCATTCTGCATCCAATTGTAATGTGTGGGTGGTTCTCCCTCCATTTAAGCAACACTCCAACACCAGCTGGGTGTCCTACAATTTAGCCTAAGTCTGACACTATCTACCAGAAGTGTAGATCAGATCCCACAGATTAAAGGTTCAATCCAACAAGGCTGCCACTCCCCTAACTATACTAACAGTTAGTCCAGGTAGTGACCTGTACAGTAGTCCCCCATTATCCACGGTCTTGCTTTCTACAGTTTCTGTTACCCACGGTCAATTTTGGTTCGAAAACAAATTAAATGAAAAATTCCAGAAATAATTCATAAATTTTAAGTTGCATGTCATTCCGAGTAGCATGATGATCTTGTGTTGTCCCACCTGGGAGTGAATCATCCCTTTGTCTAGTGTAGCTACGCTCCCCATTAGTCACTTAATAGCTGTCTCCACTAACAGATCAACTGCAACAAAATCATGGTGCTCATGTTCAAGTAATCCTTATTTTACTTGATAATGGCCCCAAAGGGTAAGTAAGAATGGTGATGCTTGCAATTCGAATATTCCACAGAGAAGCCGTAAAGTACTTTCTTGAACCAAAAAGATGAGTACAGCACAATAAGATATTTTGTGAGAAACTACCTTTTGTGAGTGAGAGAGACCACATTCTATGATTAAGTCTCTTTCTGTGAGCCTATTCCTCTGGTCTGGGAACTTTACAAGTGTTTTCAGTACTCTTCCCCACCACCATGAAACAGGATGGCTAGCATGGGCTAGGGTTGGGCATTTCCCTTCTTCCAGAACTGTCAGTCTCTAATATGCCTCCCCCCACCCCCACCCGTCCTCAGGACAGGCCCTGTTAAGAACAGAGTTCTCTGGCATATTTCAAATGGCTCATCTGCTGGAGGCATGAAGGGAGTTTTCTCTAATATTTACTCTGAGCGCCTGGTAGAGTTCCTAGGTAATACTGGGTGGGGAGGTTCTCCCTATGACTGGGTTCCCTGGTGTTTTTAACTCTCAAGAGTTGTCCATACTGAACCTCCAGCAATTCATCAATTCAGGTTTTCCTACCCTAGCACTGACTCCTGAGGCAGTTTCTACTTATGAGTCTGCTCTCATTAAACTGTGGCTCCCTGTATTTGCCTGTGTCTCTCCAATCTTGGGGGCTTTGCCCTGGGTTCTCCCCTCTTTTATAGACCCTCAAGAAAAATTTTTTATCTGTTCAGTTTTTACTTGTTAGGATTAAATGGTGACTTCCAAGTTTCTTACTTGTGGAACTGGAAATGGAATTCTCCTGTGTCTCTTTTTATGCAGTGAGAAAACTGCCCAGAAGGTACCCACGTAACTTCCTTTCACTTCTCACTGACCTGTTTCATGTCACCTACTATGCCTAAATCAACCACCTGAATACCCCTGGAGGTGGGAGTGGAATTATCTTCCAGTGAGTGAAGTTGGGGATAAGATACCCAAACAATATCAGACCTTGGCCCAGAAAAAGAAGGGAGAAAATGACTGAACTCTAAGTAAGTGGCCAAAGTTTCTGCCACACGGTGGCTTTTATAAAGCCTCTGATTGTCTCTTTCCAGGTACCTGAGTATTCTAGACAATGTTGTATGAGGTAAGTGTCAGAACAAACAAGACACCTAGAGAACGAATTCAAATCAATTTGTTACTACCCACTGAAAGGAAAAAAATATAACAAAAGATAAAGGAACATTAACTGAAATCTAAGCTGAAATCTGAAGCATCCCTCCCTAACCCCCCAAATGCTGTAAAATAACCTAGGTTTAAGAGATGTAATTCATAAAGAAATAGAATAGTTCACAGAGTTGTCAAAGTAAAATATAAGGAAAAGAAATAGTTTTAAGATCATCTAATTCAATTACCTCATTTTACAAATGAGAAAAGCAAGGCTCAGATGCTAAATCACTGAAGGACACAGAGACTAGAATCTAGTTTGCCTGACTCATAGGTCAGGGTTCCTCATGCTATTACACTTTGGGCCGCTGCATTCCCTTACAGTTTAAACAAGCAACAATGAGGTAGCAATCATTCTTTACGCACACGTGTTTATTCATAAACATCTGGACATATGCTGCATTTTAGAAAATAACATTAAAAAAAAATCACAGCAGTAACAATGGATTCATTGCCCTTCTATAACTGTATTACTATGGTCCTACTTAAGAAAAATTTTCCATAGCATGACAATTTAATGTTCTTTTTCATAGCCCTCTATTTGCAATAATCACAACTAGGTGACACTTAAAGTACAAAGTCTGGGAAGAAGTAAGATTTTCATTTCTTAGAAAAGAATCACATAAAATAAGAGAAAAAGGAGAATCTATCTTAAGATAAATCATCTGAACACAAATATCACACTGTCTATTAGACTATTCATATAACCATAAGATTTACACATTTAAACCAATTATTAAATTTATTTATGGCTAGTAAACAAGGAAGATATATCTAACAAATGACTTCATTAATTATACTACTTGATGAAACTTATTTTGGGGACTAAATAAGTGCCTTGGAGTGACAGAAGGAGAATTGACTCCATTTATAAACAAATACCTTAAACAAAGTTACTCAAACAACCTAAATGTGGAAATGCAAAGATATTAGAGTAGTCAAAGCAATTTTGCAATAAAAGGAACCTTATACTGTAATTTCAAGAATTACTATAAAGTTGTAGTAATCAAAGCAGTGCAGTATGAGGGGAAAAAAAACATACCCATAGTAAAGAGTCCATAAATAATTGCATGCAAATATGATCAACTGACTTTTGACAAAAGTACAAAAGCATTTAAATGGAGATATAATCTTTTCAATAAATGGTCTTAGACAGCCACATGCCAAAAAATAAACATTGATCTATATTAACACCTACTACAAAAATTAAATCAAGAGATTACAGGCCCAATTGCCAAATGCAGTATTTTAAAACTTACAGGAGAAAATATGTAGATTAGGCAGAGTTCTTGGATATGACACCAAAAGCACAATCTATGAACTGATAAATTATACTTTATCAAAATGAAAAATATTTGCTCTCAGGAAGTCACAGTTAAGAGGAAAAAAATTCAAGGCATACACTGGAGAAAACATTTGCAAATCACGTATCTGACAGAAAAGTTGCATTAATAATAAAGAACTCTCAAAACTGAAAAACAAGAAAATAGCTCAACAAAATATGAGCAATTAAAATACATCTGAACTAAAAGTTTTGAAAAGCTTATCAAAATTTGGCAGAAGACACAGGCTCTGACATGATACTTCTGTTAAGAACAGTAGCTTCCTTTGTTGGCTTAGCAAGTTTTGTTCTCTTGAACTAATGAAAATGAAAATGAAAAGGTCACCTGAAAATTAAAAAAGAAAGCTACTCACCCTTGCACCCATGCCCTTCCCCCCAACCTCCAATTAGGGTCTACAAAAGAATTAAGAATAAAAATAGAAATTTTATTATCAGAAACTTATATAAGGCAATCTTAAAAAAAAATAATTTATGTAACTGAGGTTTATGTAAACAAAATCCTGAACCCTTCACAGTACATATTTATCTTCCAAACTAATGATAAAAACTTAACATACAGCATTTTGTAACTGATATTTTTTCTCATATACAAAAATAAATGTATTCTAAAATAATTATTTTTTCAGCTTCTATAAGAGAACATGCTTCAGTAGGTAATATTCAAATTACTGATTCACTATAAAAACTACCAAAGAAAAAATGGTACATTAGCAGTTTATAATATTTATGTAATTTACATGTTTTACACAACAAATAATTTTCTCAAGGTTTTTGTCACTAATTTTATGGAAAATGTACATTTACTTAGCAGTTAATCTATTAATTAAATCATGCACTTTCACAGTAATCTAAAATTATGTAATTCAAATGAAATATAAAATATTTTCTTTGTGAGTACATGATTTGGGATAGGATGGGGACAAGAAGTTTCCTTTCCTAAATCTGACTGGCTATTACAGGTACTTCAACTTACACACAATTACTAATATATCAGCTATTTAGACTTGTGTATATATAACACTGTTTTGGCAGTATAATCTGAAAAGTGAACCCCATGTTATCTAAAACTATACTTTTGGCTTATTAGGCAGTTTCTAACAATGGATGACAGCTCCCAGCATCCCATCTTTACCTGTGAGGGTCCCACTATTTCCTGCGTTGCTTTCATGCTATGTGTTCAGCAATCCTGCAAACTTTACTTTTATTTACTGATAATGATATACTTACAAAACAAGATAATACAGTAAAGCTGCTTTTTAGTGTGTCAGTAACTCTAATAACTAAGAACTTTATTAAATGCCTTTCCTAAAAGCAACTTCTGTCCCTGAGCACTGAGGGCAAGATGGGATTCAGTTCCCTTAGCAAAGAACAGGGTAGAACATGTCCCTTTAAGGTCAGTGCCCTGAAGGACCATCAAGAGAATGCTGCAAATGACCAAGTTATTATTTCATAAAAGAACATTGCCTTTGTCCACAAGCATTTCATGCACACTTGATTTAAAAAAAAATTTTTTAAAAAGAATTAACCTTGCTGTCAAAGTGATTTGAATTGTCTAATACAAGTCCTGATGAGGATGCAAGGCAAATGACCATGGTAAGAAGTCAAATTAGATTAACTGCACTTGGGAAACTGATGAACTGAATGCTCCTACCCACCAAAAGCAAAACCAAAACATACCCTATACACAAACAAAAACAAAAGTACCCACACACAACATAGCCGAACACCTTTAAATTATAAAGTTGTTGAAGCCAGGGACTATGTTTTGTTTTTATGCATTTACTTCTAACACTTTTTAAATAGCTACTACTTACCATATACTGGGGTATAAATACAAAAAATAATTCAAACATAAAAAATAATTTAAAATTGTTAAAAATTAAATTAAATGTAGTTTAATCTCCAGAGTTAAAGTTATGAGCATGTATGTCAATTAATATGAGTATTATAAAGGAGAAGTTCAGAGTGCTATGGGCATCTGTTAGGCTGACGTGGAAAGTACACCTGGGGGGCCAGAAAAGGTGTTCCAGAAAAAGATATTTAAGTCTGGTATTAGTTTTCTACTGCTGCATAACAAATTACCACAAGTTTATTAGCAGCTTAAAACAACAGTCATTTATTAGTTCACAGTTCTATAGAGCAGAGGTCCATGCAAAGTGCTGGCTAGGTTCTCTGCTCAGGGTTCCTCATAAAGCTGAAGTCAAGGTGTCAATGGGCTGTGTTCTCATCAGGAGACCTGACTAGGAAGAATCCTCTTCTAGGCTCATTCAGGCAAAATTCAGTTCCTTCTGGTTATTTGACTGAGGTTTCAGTTTTCCTTCCTGACTGTCCACCAGAAGTTGCTCACTGTTCCTACACAGTACCCACAGTCCTTGAAACATGACCCTGCCATCCTCATCTTCAAAATCTGCAAAAGATAGTCTACCCCACATCAAATCCCTTACTCCCTTTGTTTCCAACTCTAGAGCCAGACTTAAAGAGTTCATATAATTAGGTTAAGTCCACAGAGCTAATCTCTTCTTCTTAGAATCAACTGCAGGAGATTATTGATGATATATACACCAGGGGGTGAGAATCCCGTGGACCATCTTAGAGTTCTGCCTACCACAAAATGTAGCTTGAAGAATGAACAGAAGTTGAAGTGAGGTAAAGGAAGCTGGAGACAATGTAGGCACAACTGATATGCTGAGTCATGAAAGAGCATGGCAGAGCAGGAATAAAAAAGTATGTACGACTGATTTCCCCATTACCCAGCATAGCAACGTATTTGTCAAGGGAATAAACCAACACACCAAATTATACCAAATTAAAATAGCGAGTATTTACTAAGAGCTATATACTTACATCTAACAATAGAAAAGCTAAGAAATCCCTTGTACTAGTAAGCCACTAGGCAGAATTGAAGGGTGACAACATAAACCAAAAACTAAACTGGACATTAAGAAAACTGGGCTCTTATTCCTATATTTGCTAAATGGAAGTGACCAAATGAAATAGACTCCAAGGGCCTTAGGTTTATCTATGACAGAGATAATTTAACTACTTGATCTCTGAGATCTTTTCCTAACTATTCTAAAAAGTTGAAGGCATGATTCTTACTGTGGGCAAATTCTATTAAAAAAGCTTAGAAAGAAAACAATCTAATAATAGTAATAAAAGAAAAACCTAGCAAAAACACTAGAGAACACATTTCACCAAAGACATACAGATTGCCAAGGAGCACATGAAAAGTTGCTCATCATCATCAGTTATCACAGAAATGCAAATGAAAACTACAATGCAATATATACATCTATTAGAATATTCAACATGTGAAAAGACTAAGCATACCAAATATTAGTGAAGATGTGGAAAAACTGGAATTCTCTTATTGTTAGCAGGAATGTATAATGGTACAACCAGTTTGGAAACAGCTGCAGTTTCTTAAAATGTTAAACATACACCTACTGTGTGTTCTGACCACTCTACAACTAGATATTTACCCAAGAAAAAGGAAACTGTCTGTTTATATAACGACTTCTACACAAATGCTGACAGTAGCTTTATTTGTAACAGATGAAAAAGGGAAACAATTCAAATGTCTATTAAGAGGTAGGTGAGTAAATAACACAAATTATGTATTATTAATACAATGGAATACTCAGAAACAGAAAGGAATTAACTATTAATACAAGCCGCAACATGGATGCTGCTCAAAATGATTATGATTTTGGAAAAAAAAGCTAGACAAAAGATGGGCATATTGTATAATTCCATTTAAATAAAGATCCAGAAAATACATTAATCTAGAGTAACACAAAGCAGATCAGAGGTTAGAGGCAAATGGAATCTAACTATCTTGACTGTGGTGACAGTTTCATAGTTACATACATAGTTATATGTCAAAACTTACTTAACTGTATACTTTAAATATGTACAATTTATTGTATGTCAATTACACCTCAACAAAACAAAAACTGGCTGAAGTGCTAAGACTTATCAGATTAATTAATAATTTCAGATCAATTAATAACCTCAGCTCAAGTCTGAAATTTAGAACTTTATGACATTTTTGCTATACTAAATAACTATCACTTTTATTTTTATGTAAGTATAAAAATCACTGGGATTATTTGTAAGTATACAAGATACTTATTTCTGTAAAAATACCATCTATTTACCCACCAATTTATATATAAATGTCCACTAAAACAAATAACTTAGGGAATATTTAGTCTCCTTGAGAAGTTGACAAATATATTTAATAATCATAATAAATATAAAATTCTAAAATTTTTGCTTGTCCAGTGAAGCAGAATTTGTTTACATGGTGAAAAGATCCCATTTATTATCAATTAGCAAGATTAAAAATACTCCAAATGCCCTTTAAGGGAACTGGTTAAATTGTTATAAACATATAATGTAAAACTATATGGCTATACAAAAGAATGAATAAGCTCTCTATATACTAATATGAACTGATTCCCAAAATATATTGGGGATGAAAAAAAGGTGCAGAACACATAATGCTAAATAAGCAATAAGATGAATGTAATACAAAAATAATTTCAAAAATAGCTGGTTCCAAACTCATAGATATGGACCAACCGAATGGTGGCTACTAGAGGGGAAAGGGCTGGGGGGAGGAGCAAGAGGGTAAAGGGGTCAAATACAATGTGACATAAGGAGATTAGACTTCAATGGGGAGTACACAATATAAAGTATATGAATGCTGTATTATAAAACTGTACATCTGAAATTTATGTTATTAGCCAATGTTACCCTAATAAATTTAATAATAATAATAAAAAAACTAGTTGGTTTCATCAGACAATACCTTCTCTGTTTCAGGACCACCATAATATCCAGAACTCATTTATGGACCTTAGGAGAAATATGAACATCAGTGAAGAAAATTTTAAAAATCTGAGGCTAGAATCTAGAAGCATTGGCAAGAATGGAAGAGAGTTGCAGTTTCTAAACATGGAAAAACTATAGGAGAATTCTCTTCTGGGTGGAAGCTGAATTGGTTCTCTCTTCTTTACTGGCTCTTTCAACTCCATGTTACATGGAAGCGAGCAGTAACTGGTAGGTATACTTGAGATGGGGCTGCAGGGTTGTAGACGCCAATACCAATTTCTGATGGTAGCTCAGAAGACCATATACACACATGATTTTAGAAAAGGCAGAGCACATCATCTCAGATAACTGAAGAGGTTTTAAGAGTTTAGCAAGGGACATTACTAACAGCTTGATATACTACAAGCCAGTAGAAGCAACATGTAGCCACAAGAAAGATTTGTTAAAGATCGGAGTACTTCTTGCTAAATTCCAGAAAAGATTAGAGAACATTGGGAATGGTGGGGGTGGGTGGAGTTTATGCAACCTGTGTGAACTCAGGGCTTACTACTTTGTGTTAACTGCCTACAATATTATTACAATAAATTAATATTAATAATATTAAAATATTACAATAAAAAATAATCTGCTTGTGTGATATACATGTATATATGTGTGTATGTATCTATTTGCCAAACACTTCATTTGAAAAAAATAAAATCAACATTTTTTTCAATGATGCCACTAAGAGAACATTTGAAAGCTTAAGATGTTAATAATTTGGAAGACTATATTAGCAACACCAATCTCAAAATACTTTGAACGAAGTACATCTAAATTCAGAAGCCAATAAGTAAAATATACAAGGCAGTATTTTAAAAAATAATGTTATATAATACAGGCAGGATCTACTTACTGGCTCTTAAGTCAACTTGAGTTAAAAAAGGGTCACTCAATCTAAGTCTTTCTGTTTTAGAAACTAAAAACAGCATTGCCTGGATTATAATTACCTCCAGTTTGATACTATTTTGAATAACATTTTTATCCAGCCATAATAGATGGCACTAATAAGGCAGGCTTGTGTTTACTCATTTGCAATGCTAATAGCACTTGGCATCATGAAAATTAGAATCACATTTGTGCTATAGTTTAAAAGGTAGACGTCCACAGAACATGGACATAACTTTTAGGAGAAAAAAAATCTATTTTTGAATCATTATTGCTTTATGGCAGGTGGGCGAGTGAATTAAATTTCATCTGCATTTGTAGCCGCTCCCCAGTGCTAGCATCACCGCCTCAGCTCTACCTCAAATCATCAGGCATTAGATTTCATGAGAGCACAGGTCCCTGGTGCCAAAAGGTGCAGGAACCGCTGCTTTATGGCACTAATTAGCAAAAGAAAAAAAATGTTTCTCTCTCTCTAGTTTACTTTTTTATTTCCCCAGTTATCATCAAGTGTAACATGAGTTCAAATTCCTGTTCTGCTTGCTATACTTACTAGTCCTGGAGACATTTAACTTTTCTGAATTTCAGTTTTGTCACCTATTGATAGAATGGAAATGCTAACCACCAAATTTATAAGATTCTTATGTGAGATAAATCAAGTAACATGAAAATGTTCAAGCACATCACTGTCTCTAAAATAAAATTAACACCACCAATTTCTGTGATTGTAGATAGAGAAAAATAATTTCTACTTATAGAAAATAATTTTCTTATAAAGTCAGATCTTTATTCTGAAATGTGTTAATATTTCATTTTAAATTATTTGGGCTCCACAATGTGGCATTAAGATCTAATAAATCCTAGCAAAAGGCATATTATTGTCATAATTATAATTATCATCATCACCATCATATTATTATTATTATTTTGGTTACATAAATCTAGAAATACAAATGAAATCTTCTGGGCAAAAGCAGGAGGTCATTCAAGGTCACCTGGACTTTTTTAGAGCATCCTAAATTTGGGGTGAGACAACACCCTGAAGGACATTAATGTAACCCCACACAATTTACAATAAAAGAAAACTGAGTCTTGAAGAAGTTAAGTGGATATGCTCAACCAGTATAGCTGATGAGGCTAAGAAGATATAAGTATTTAGGTCTTTCGAGTTATATTTCAATTGTTCTTTTTACTATATATACCACTTTACCTTTAAATTTTTTTTTGACTTTCACATGTTTCGTTTACAGCGCTTCTTCCACATACAAGTGACTTTTATTTTTCCAAAAATTTGCTATTTAAACTGTTTACAGGTTATCAAATATTTTCTGTTAGGTGGCCTATCCAAACATTTCCCCTTTATTCTTTCCTATGAAAATGCTGATGTTCTCCAGATATGGAGTATAATCATTGATCATAAGCCTCTAGCCTCTATTCTCACCCCAGACAATGAGCCAGGCAATGAACAAGGACTGATCTAAGTAAAAAGCTAATTCTCATTCTACCTTTGCTGGTGGATTGGTTTAGAGTACGCTTGTAGCTGAGAGAACCTCAAGGAAGTTTTGTGGGAATTCTGGAAAAGATGCTTTTGCTTGATTAAAAAAAAAAAAAGAAAGGAAATGTAAAGGGAGAGTCTACTTTCTTTGGTTTGTAACCAGCACAGGATGCAACAGCATCTATTCATCATGAATAGGAAGCCAAGAGTCTCATAGAGATGTTCACCCAGAGCTCTGACATCACTGTCTTAACTAACCCCTAAATCAGCTTGTTCTGGACGAAATTATTATATAAGCAAGAAACCTGTATTTAGCTAGGTAGTCTATCATTTGTGGCCCAAAGCCTCCAAATATAAAACTGCAGTATTTCCTAGTGAAATCACCTTACCTAGCTTCTACAATAGGTTTCCTTCTCAGACCAAATAATATGAAGGCATAATATTTTATGGCTCTGTTAAAAATCAATTAGGTGTGTTACTAAGATGGATGCTATTTAGTGGTACTCAAAACTTCAGGATATGACTGAAGAAACTAATCTAAAATAGTAACAATGTTTATTTAACAGTATAAAAACAAATCTGAACACTTAACCCGCTCTAAAAATTTATTAAAAATGTAAGTTAAAAAAAAGTCAGATGTTATTTCAAAATACATATTTAAACAAATTTATTTTCGAAAACATCACTGTCACAATGACATAAAGCTTAAAAATATTTTATTACCTATCAAGAGTCAATGGATTTTAAATGATAAAACAGTATAAGTTTTATCACACACATATCTACTCTTAAACTTCTTAAAACCTCACGTGATTCCTTACCACAGAGGACAAAAATAGAAAAAGAAAAAATTTACCATCTTAAATTAGAATGGCCAAAGATTTAACAAATATTACTCTCAACTACTGAGCACCAAGAGAAAGGACCTAAAAGCACCCATAAAAAAAGTTTGTCAAAAACCCATGAATCACTGAAGGCAATGGAATAGTCAGTCAGTCACCCTCAAGAAGGGCCTCCTGGTCTGAAGTACAGCACTGACCTAGCTTTCGGTTTTATGCCAAGTTTCAGAGGAAGGGACAAGCTAGGAGATATTTAAAAATAGTGGTTAAAAGTGAGTAAAGAAAGAACTCTGCAAGCAGAGGCTAAAATTCATAAAAGTTATGTGGAAAGGTCACACACTAGTTATACATGCATAGTAGCTACCAAGGACATCACAGCAGATCTGATGCTCAAAAATGATTCTGAATAAGTTTTTTAAAACTTAGGATAAGTTGATTAACATAGCAGAAAAGCAGTGTTAGCTGCAACAAAACTTTGTAACAACGAAGAAATTAACCACGGTAAGTAGAAATACAGTCCAAACTTTCTCATCAAGATTTGTTAGTACTATTTAAAAAAAAAAAAAAAAAAAGAACTAGAGTTAAACAGAAAGCTCTTTTCCTTCTTTTTATAAGTCTACACCTATAATTATTTTCTGTCCTAAGAAAAGGAGACTCTGCAGACACTCTAACTAGGTAAAGTGACTAGGCACTTCATTTAAACTAAAAAATAAATCCTGAATTAGGTGCACAAATATACACTTAAAGGCAACGCACTTAAAAAGGTTTAAGAGTACAAAAAAAGTAATGATAGCATTTTGACCACTACTCAATGTCACAACAAACCATTTTAGCTAAAGAGTTACATCTATTTGAATAATCCAACTTTAAAAAATATATACTTTTTATATCTACTTAACATTAAGTAGTCACAGTAATATGAAAGAAAAGGAGGAAAGATGAGAGTTTGAGATGAGCTTTCATGGTAAGGCTTTCTTAGAATTACCAATCATTTCTAGGTCATCTGTTTTAGTGTTGCTACAGTGACTATGAATCATGACTTCTCCCCACCCTCAATTCAGAGGACTAAACTATTAAATATGTACTGAAAACATGTGTTTCCAATAAAAATATATACATTTATAAATTTGATCATGTTATAGTACATTATATTATTCTCAGCCTCAATTTAGTAACTAAAGAAACTACTGGCTACTGAAAAACGTACAGAGAGAAAATTATCTATATGCCCACTCTTTCCAAAATTGTACTTGATGTCAGGCTTGAATATTGAATCCACTACATCTTTAAATTTGGAGACTTTCAAACAGTATGTCTTTCTTTACTGAGAGACTCAGACGAGTCTTTGTGTATAACACTTACCAGGATTATTAAAGGAAAGCAAATCTGATCTCATAATCAAATTAGATATATTATAAACTTAATAGAAATGTCTTTTGAGTTCACAAAAAAAGAACTTTCATCTTAAATGCACACAAGTAATTAACAGTGAAGTATCAAAATGTCTGCAATTTACTTTCAAAAAGAAAAAATATGTAAAATGTGTGTAAACATGAAGGAGAAAGCAACTGTTGCAAAATGTTAACAATGCTGGATCTAAGTGATGAGTATACGGGTATTCAGAGTATTTTTTTCAACTTTTCTGTGAAAAATTTCACAGTAAAAAGTCAGAGGAACAAAAGACCCTCGTTGGCTCCTTGAATAATTCTTTTGAACGTTTGTCCAGTCACTTCCTTTTTTGCCTAAGTCCCTTCTAACTTTATTTAAAAGAACTGTTACAGAATTGTGTTATATCTTTTTAACAAAAACCATAAAACTCTAGGAAAGGGATTTTAAAAGCAGGCTTAAAGACCGGTATCAGTGAATTCTGTTACCTGAAAGTTAACATCTTCTTTCTTAAATATTAGTGCTCGAACTTCATCAGGATCTCCATTAAATATAGCTTGCACCAGTGATGGCTAAAATATAAGAGAGTAATAAAAACATTAATTACAGCACATGGATGATATTTTAAAGATATTTCTACTTAAGTTTTAAATCTAAAGATTTTTCTCCCCTATAGCAAATATAACCATTTGGATTTTGATATTAACCAAAAGTGTTGTGAAGTCAAATCATATGAAAATACAGGATACCTTCCTGGGGAAAAAAGGCCTAATAAAAAAATTAATTCAGTAAGACAAACACTAGGTGGTATAATAAACAATCAGATTTTATTTTTTATGAGTGCATGCTTTATGTTTATATATGTGGTAAAAAGAAAGTTTCTGCTAAATATAAATGTGACATCGCAACATCTACTTATGGGACACAACTTGTCAAACAGTTTCCAGGCATCACTAAGGCCCATGAAAGAAGGCTTCTTTGAAAAGTTCTGTTTGGGACATTAAAATAACTTGCATGGGTTAGCAAACATGTATAAAGATATAAACCCAAAGAAAGAAAAGCTGGCAATTAATGAAAATCATTACTATTCAAAGAGCAAAAAATATTGTATACCTGAATAATATGAAGAGAAAAACACATGCATGTCTAAATATAACAACTTCTTAATCAACGACACAGTGACTCTCTGATAAGGTATCATATTATACTAGTCAAACAAGAAGCCATTGACAAGAGCATTAAAAATAAGGTTAAGAATAAAGTCTGATTATTTTTCCTATAAAAGTCTTGCATGTAAATACATAAAATTCATTGCAGAAAGTCTGTGCCCCAGTGTTGCTGGCAGTAGTCAACCTTTCCTAAAACACAGAGTTCCTCATTCTTGTTACATCAATTTTTAAAATCACAAAATAAAAACGGAAACGTGGTTGCCATAACCACTATTCTCAAATTTTTAAAAAAGTCTTAAGAGATTAAGAAATAGCAAAGTCTGAAATGTTACCTAAACATCTGAAAAAGTAAAAATCAGAAATGTGTTTTACACACAAGTAATGTTGCATCATATTTATACATATATATTGCTTTAAATTGGGTTTTTAATGTAACTACTGGAAACTAACTTATGTTTATTCTTAAGAAATAAAATTTACCCTATTAGTTCAGTAGAATACAGTAAACATATAAACTCTCATATCTTACCAATACATTTCCAGGAGGTGGAGAATGTAGGCATTTATTTTCCTGTGGTGATTTAGAAATGAATGCAGGAGACTCATCTTCTACCTCCTCCAAAACAACAATACACACTCGACTCATTCGCTCTTTTAAAATACTAAATTCCAAGCTATGTGATAAAAGTCACAGTTGGAAGAATACAAGTAGTTTTTCCTTCTCTTCTGTACAACACTTGGAATCATTCTTTGAATAGTGTAGCTGGTTTTTTAAAGTTAATAAGTACCTCTGGAAAAACTGAAGTTTAAAGTTATGACTACATAACTCACAACTTCCTATAAACAACTAAATTCTGTTACTTTCTGTTGGGTTATTGCAATACTTAAAAGAAATTTCACATCAACATGTCAATAACTAAAACTGACTCCAGTACAAGCTAATTCAAAAATACTTTTCCCCTACCAAAATAGTCATATTGCTTTCAGTCTCACAGAAATTTACTTGCATAAAAAGAACATTGTTTTGGGTGATACCGTCACACCAGGCAGAATGAAATGAAACACAACTGCTGCGACAGAGATAATTACAGCTATACTCACTCTTGCCTACAAGGTCATAGAGTTACCAGTAGCTGGCTTGCTTATAATTGAAAATAAAAAGTAAAATCCACTTCTAATTTGTCTTCATTTCTTCAGCTTTACTAGTTTAATGCAGATACTATCCAGAAAAAAAAAAAAAAAAAAAAGCACATCTAGAGCTCAGCACAAATTCTTAAAATGCAGCTCAGAGGTTGACAATTCCTTCTGTGTTTGGGAAAGAAAAAAACAACAACACTGCATTAAGAGCAAAGCTGCAGTACATTTACATGTAATGAGTCAGAACACAAGAGACAATAAGACTCTTGGTATTAGAAAACAGCTTAATTAATCTAGATATTCCACATAGTAGAAGAAACACAGATAGCTTTATTCCCATCGATAATGTAAGCAAGGCAGAGTGTTCATTCTTTCTCCATCAGATAGTTGTCTGTGGCTGCTCCAGCAAAAGGGCACAGGCACCAGGCAGAAATAGTGTTAGCAGGGAATCCTAATAGAACAGGCAGGCCGCGAAGGAATTAGAAGGCAATTGAGCTCGAATTACTGCTTCAGGCTTTTCATTTAAAAAAGAAAGGAAAAAAAAATCCAGTAGTTTATCATTCCAGTGTTTCCTTTGATCTCCACACGAATACAGCTTCCATTAAACAGTCTTCATTCAGAGGAAAAAACAGCAGACTCTGCATCTTCTTTGAGTCAACTACTTTATTCAATCATCTGTGTCAATACAGTTTCCTTCCACTGTGAAAACCGCTACAGTTATCTTTTTCAGTAGATTTCAGATGCTTTCTTGTTCCTCAGATGATCTTGCAAAAGGCCACTGACACCTCTAAATGAGTAGGTCCTTAAAAAATATCTCAGAACCTCAGGATCGGCCCCACAGAAACATTCCAACTGAGCAACAGTCTGAATAGCAAAGACTGCAGAACCGCAGGATGAAATGCCTAGTAATGCTCACATGTTACACTTACCAGAGAGCTGAGCTACTGCTCGGGATGTGACTTCCTCTAGCAGGAGAAAAAATAGTGCATTTGGACAGCCTTCACAATTAGAAGGTTCATGCCAGTTCTGTGACTAATCCAGAACAAAATGAAAAATTCTATAACTGAAAAATGAGTGCGCTTTTAACATTTTCCACTAAAAGCCACAAGGGAATCTGGGGTAGTGCCTCTGCTGACTAACACTGGTTTGAGCAAATAAACAATTCTAAATAGCTTAACTGCTTTCGTATGTTAGAATATAGCAAATATTTAACCATATAATGACAGTTGAATCCAGATAAGAGATTAGACATGAAGAAGTATTTTATGAGAATATAAAAACCATGAACCTAAGGTTTTATTCTTATTTTTTACCAAGATCATTTTAAAATCTACCAGATGTATGTTACTTTCAAGGATGCAAAGAAGTTTAAACAAATTTAAGATTAACAAGTTCTAAGTTGTTGAATTTAATCAAATCATATTTTTAAAGGAAAAAAATTCATAATGTAGAAATTCTAACTCTAAAATTCTATGAGTCGTTTAAATTTTTACTGAAGAAATTATTCTACCTTGACACCCAGAAATGGAATAAAGCCTTAAAATCTGTTAAATAGCTACATAAAACTATTGTTTAAAGTTCTTGGTACTGAATTATCTATACATCAAAAAGGTATAGGGTAACACTAAGAAAGCAAAGAACCTTTCTCTCCTATAAAATTAACATTCCCAAAGCTATAAATATCAAAAACTACCAATTTATAGTTGGCTTCCTCCCTTTCTGTGTTTACTCAACGATGGGGATATTTTCCAATAGAAAAATTACAAAGAGAATACCATGGCTCCCCTTCAATCTTTGTTCTTCTATCAACAAGCATTTTTATTAATAAACCTGTTTTTTTTTTTAACATTTATGTGCTAGATGTACGTTCTCATTTGATACAGTAACCTTACTACATTCCCATATTATAAAGAAAAAAACAAAACTCAGAAATTAAGTATTTTATCCAAATTCATGCAAATGAGTAAAGTTGTGCCTAATTTTAAACACATGCTCTTTCTAATCTATTCTGCTTCTACTGAAGGTATGAACACATACACTCTCAAGAGCTTTACAAACTATAATACTAGACTGTAAAAGTGCTCTTAAAAGACAGATAAACTATAATGATTGTGAATAGAGAAATGAAGGAATATACTATTTATTGCGATGATATTCTTAAATGAGTTTTTTTAGATGAGTATTTCAGGGCTAATTTTACCTCCTCACACATTAAAGCCAGTTTGCTTATAAAAACATAGGGAGGAAAAAAAAAACCCAGCATGATACAGATTAACACAATGCCAGAATTTAAGAACAAAAAAAATTAAATATCAATCTATGAAAAAACCTGTAACCTTAACATAACTTACCAAGATACCAAAATATGCTAAAATTTATACAGTTGTATTTTAAAATATAAAAAAATGTTTTAAGGCCAAATTAAAGACATGGAAGCATTTTACATACAAAAATGACATTAACTATCTCCACATGGCTAAATCAAAAATATTGCCTTAATATCTGAAATACCTGAAAATGAGACCACTATATCCTTAATGAAACCAGTGAGCAAATAAAGGTCTAATGACAACCTCCCTAAACTGGTGAGGTGATTCAAACAGGGGCTGGAAAAATCTTCACCTTTTCCAGCTCTCTAGAGAGACTGCTAGAAACTAGTCTAACATTCCAGTAAGCAGACAAGAGTTTACTACATGTTATTGTGGGGGAGGGAGCAGTACACTTAGGCAAGAAGTGACTACAGGTTTTTTCCATTCTTCCAGATTCAATGTACTTTACAGTCTAGGGAAAGAGAAAGGTAAAAAAGTACTGGCTCATGATCTCCTACATTAGTAAAGACAGATGAAAAATACTGATATAAATATTTCAATATTTTTTATTAGTTAACAGCACTATACAGCACTGTTTTGTATCTTCTACTAAATTAGGCCCCTAACCTCAAGGAACTTATATCTTAAAGGAAAAAGGGCAGGTAAATAATAAGTATTTAAGAAATCCGGAAAAGAGAATGCACTTATTAAAAAATTACTGACAAAGATTGTGTAAAGTTAAGTTCAACACTGTTTTTTGTTGTTTTTCAGTTAAACAATGAATGGCAAAGGAATTTTTTTTTTCTTGAGGCAGTTACTTTTTAGGCCAAATTAGAGTGTTTCAGTAAGCCAACAATTTCAACCCTGACTTTATAATTCTATTCTTTATGCTAAAATGTATCCTATCAAAAGCTTACTCCTACTCTTCACAGAATCATGTAATGGTAAAGCTCATTTAAACCTTCATTTTACTGATAAAAAGGTAACATCTTGAAAGCTGTGTCCATGGGCAAGCTACATAAAGATTATTTTTAGATTCCTAATTTTGTTACACCATAACTTTTTTTTGTTACAAACGATTTTTCTTTCTGCATAGAGACTCAATCCAAAACTCAATTTATCTCTCACAAATCTGTGAACCCATACTGATAATCATAGAATAAAATATTTCACTCAGGATGTATTAAGTGACTACTCTGTTCCAAGCTGGTCTCTGAGTATTAAAAAATAAAAAGCTTGTGGTGAAAGATAGTAAGGAAGTGAGTTTAAATCAGGTTTCAGAATAATTTCACATAGTTCAAGAATCCTAAACAATAGTCTCATCTGCTCACGTACTTTAGAAAAAGTCTTATGAACACATTTAAAAGATCAGATTTTCTTGTGAATTAGTAGAGCCACTGCAAAAATATCACATTGCTGACCATTGAACGAGATGGGTTTGAACTGTGTAGGCACACATGGTTTTTTCTTTCAATCAATACTGTAAATGTATTTTCTCTCTCATGATTTTCTTAATCTTTTCTCTAGCATACTTTATTGTAATAACATGCTATATAATACATATCACATACAAAATATGTGTTAATTAACTGTTTATGTTATCAGTAAGGCTTCATAAGGTCAACAGAAGGCTATTAGTTTTGGGGGAGTCAAAAGTTATATGCAGATTTCAACTGTATGGGGGGGAGAGGATAGAGTTGACGCTCCAACTCTGCTTGTTCACAGGTCAACTGTATATTTAAAAAATGATTATATTTAATTCTCTGCATGTATGTATAAACTACACCATTTAAAAAATACCCAATCATATTTCTAAAATGGTTGACAACCAATATTACCTGAAGATCTCAAGTGGTTTGACCACTGGTTACAATGGTAATAAATAAATTAACCATTACATTATTATTATATAAAGCATATTATTAACACACATTTGTATTAAATATCATTAATCTGATGTGTTCTTTGCAAAGACCGATATTCAGCATCCATTCTTCACATCTTCCATTCAACTAGAATGTTCAGTTTTTAGGTAAGTACAGAGGCTCACAGAACAAAGACTAATCTTCTTATCCTCCCTTGTAGCTAGGAGCCATATGACAAAGTTCTGATGAGCATTTTAAGAAGAGGTGTTATGTGGCTTCCAGAAAACTTAAAGGACAAATGGCATATCCACCCTGCTTCCTTGAACAGTAGGCTAAAGAGGATCCAGGTCTCTGGACTTTGTGGGACAAAACTGCCATAAAAGCCCTGGACTGCCTACTTCCTGACTTTTACAGTACAGAAAAATAGTTCTGCTTTGTTTAATCATTGTGATTTTGAGTCTCTTTTACTTGGAGCTGAACCTGACTCTGAGTAATAATCTTACTACTCTTCTTTTAGAAATCATTATTCAGTGGACATATATCCTTCTACCCCACTCTTATACTATCCATAATTTAGTACAGCATGGCTACTTAAATTTTCAATAAATAAAATGAATTACAAACACTAGCTGCAACAACTGAAATAGAAACAACTACTGATCAGAAAACAGCTCAAAGAACAACCTGCTATATTATCCCGGGTAAGCAAAGGAAAATCAGTAGAGAGAAAAAGAAACATTTACCACAAATATTCTCACTAAATTCTCAATCACCACTGGTGAGTTTTATTATTGAGTTTATATATGGAAAGTGGAAGCTCAGTAATATCTAGTCAGTCAATGACTCATCCATTTATTCATCATTTACTATACACCAGGCTTTCTGCTAGACTGAGGAAACAAAAATTGTAAATAGTCAATCCTTATTTTTAATGGAGTTTACACATGAATAACTATAACTGCAAACTGAAAAAAAATTGAAGGGGAAGGAACTAAAGAAAGGTCCATGTGGCTGGAGTGAACAATCATGAGGGACAATGACAAATGTAGCTGGAGAAATAGGTAAACTCAGATTACATAGGGCCTTCTAAGCCAAGTTTTAAAGTTTGTATTTTTAAATGAGTGAGTGAAATTAAAGATTTTTAAGCAAAACACTCATTACGCTTTTCTTTAAGATTATATGGACTTTAGTATGAAGAATGGATTGAAGAAATAGAAAAACAGAAGCCCAAAGGCTAGTTAGGAAATTACTGCAGTAATCCAAAAGAGTGGTCAATTTAGTTTAGAATACCCTATTTTTAAAATGTTCACCAAAATTATAACAGCAACTGAATCAACATGTATTTAATATTTCCATTCTACTATACACACCATACCAAGAGATTACAAAATGCTATATATCATCTCCACTTTCAGAGACCTTATGGTACTAATGATTTTTTGAATGACACAAAAAGGGCACAGGCAACATACATAAACAAATAAACAAATGGGACTATAGAAAACTAAAAAACTTCTGTAAAACAAAGAAAACATCAACAAAATAAAGACAACTCATAAAATGGGAGAAAATATCTACAACCCATATATGTGATCAGGAGTTAATATTCAAAATATATAAGAAACTCATATAACTCAACAGCAAAAAAACAAATACAACTGACCCTTGATAACATGAGTTTGAACGGCGTGGGTCCGCTTACATGCAGAGTTTCTTCAGTAAGTATACAGTTGGCATTCTAGATCCCAGGGGTTTGCATCCATGGATTCAATTAACCATAGATCCTAAACAGTATTTTTGGTCTGTGGTTGGGAATCCACAGATGTGCAGAGCTGACTGTATGCACTTGTTCTATGCCATTTTTACATAAGGAACTTGAGCATCTCAGGATATGGGTATCTGCAGGGGGTCCTGAAACCAACTCCCTATGGATGCTGAGGGACCACTAATTAAGTTTTAGGGGACTTAAGTTATAAAAAGAGTTTGGACTGCATTGAGGCCAGTGTCTCTAACCTTCACATTGTTCAAGGGTCAACTCTAACCTAATTTTAAAAAGGGTCAAAGGACCTAAACAGATTTTTTTTCTAAAGACATACAAATGGTCAATAGGTATATGAAATGTTGCTCAACATCACTAATAATTAGAAAAATGCAAAGTCAAACCACTATGAGATTTCACTTCATATCTGTTAGGATGGCTAGTATCAGAAAAATGAGAAGTGTTGGAAAGGATACAAAGAAAAGGAAACCCTTGTAAACAGTATTTCTCGTCTGTGGCTGGAAATGTCAAAATACAGTTTTCAAACCATAGCTGGTTGAATCTACAAATATGAAACCCAGAGATAGCAAAGACTAACTGTACTAATTAGGAAAAAAAATCTTCAAGTAAGTGGACTTGCAAAGTTCAAATCCACATTGTTCAAGAGTCAACTGGATTATTCTTGCCACCAGTTCAGTCACTGGTGAGTATGGTATATAAATTTATTATTATTATTTTTTGTCTTTAGAAAGATTTTTGTAATTAGTTTCACACATTCAGTACATTGGTTAGACATTTATATAGTTCATAAAACAATCCTCCCAATTGCTCCCTCCCTCCCCTGGCCCTCTACCTAGCCATCATATCAATGCCTATGTTTTCTTCTAGATGTTTTATGGTTTCAGGTCTTACATTTAAGTCTTTAATCCATCTTACGTCTGTTCTTGTACATGGTGTAAGAAGATGGTCCAGCTTTTTTTTTTTTTTGTATGTACCTGTCCAATTTTCCCAACACCATTTATTGAAGAGACTGTCTTTACCCCACTGTCTATTCTTACCTCCTGTCATATATTGAGTGTATAGGTGTGGATTTATTTCTGGGCTCTCTCTTCTGTTTCACTGAGCAACGTATCTATTTTTATGCCAGTACCATGCTGTTTTGATTACTGTAGCCTTGTAGAATAGTTTGCTATCAGGTAGTGTCATACCTCCAACTTCGTTCTTTTTTCTCAAGCCTGCTATGACTATTCGGGTTTTTTTATGGCTCCATATAAATTTTAGGATTATCTGTCCTAGCTCTCTGAAAAATGTCATTGGTATTTTGATAAGGATTGCAATGAATCTATAGATTGCTTTGGGTAGTATAGCCATTTTAACAATGTTGATTCTTCCTACCCATGAATGCAGCATATGCTTCCATTTATTTGTATCTTCTTCAATTTCTTTTTTCAATGACTTATAATTTTCCAAAAACAGGTCTTCTATTTTCATGGTTAATTTGATTTCCAGGTATTTTATAGTTTTCAATACAATTGTAAATAGGATTGTGTTCTTAATTTCTCTTTCTGAAAGTTCATCATTGGTGTATAAAAATTAAATTTATTATTATTACTATATAAAGATATTTTCGAACATTTATCCTCTAAAAAAATGATGGCTTTTATAAAACTATCCTTAAACTTCATTGTTACTACTTTTTTCTCCTTTAATTTATTGGAAGGGTGGTTTTTCAAAGAAACTGATGGCCTGCTAACTAAAAAACATCAAAATTTACTCTTAATGATATTATAGAGAAAACGGTTGAAACACTAGAACAATTTGTAATACAAAAATAATAGTACCCAAATATAATAGCTACCCAAAGTGTAGGCAACTGTCATCTAACAGAAATATAAAGTGAGCCAAGTATGTAATTTAAAAATTTCTAGTAAACATACTTTAAAATGGTAAAACATTTTAAAAAGGTAAAATGAATTATAACAATACCTTTTATAATAAAATTGCTGATCCTTGAACTATGCAGGGTTAGGGGCATCGACCACTTCCTCCCCCAATCATGTGCACAATTGAAAATCTAAGCCTAATAAGTCTCACTTCTCAAAAACTTCAGTTGTCCCTCGGTATCTGATACCAAAATCCTTAGATGCTGAAATCCCTTATATAAAATGGCATAGGACAATGCATATAGTTGGATCTCTACATCCATGAATTCCCAACTGCAGACCAAAAATACCGTTTATGATTTATGGTGGTTAAATCAAAAATGTGAAACCTGGGGCTACAGAGGGCCAACTATATATTTACTGGAAAAAAAAATCACACATAAATAAGGAGACCCAGAAAGTTAAAACCTGTGTTGTTCAAGAGTCAACTATATATCCAAAATATTTTTATTTCAGCATGTAATCAATATAAAGAGTTTTGAGGATATATATACAAGTTGTTTCAAATACACTTAAAAATTTTCCAATAACTATGCCAAATATTTTTTATTTAAATTAATTCAGAATTCACTTCATCAGTTACATTAGCTAGCCACATTTGGCTAGCAACTATTATATGCATGACATTGGCTTAGACCTATAGGAACATACTTTTTAACAGTTTAACTGTTCTAGACAGAAACCTAAATAAAATATGCTATCTACATTACTGTCTTACAAAAAAACATAGTTTAGATTTTTAGTGGCTCATAGTCAATAATATAAATGCACACTGTTAGACGGTTCGAAAGTTAAATTACATTAGAAGCTAACAGCCTTAGCTGACTTTTTCTAAATATTTGTCATAACTTGAAAGGTTCACTGTCCTTTTTCCCCCTTTATCTTGTCCCTCAAAACACACATACACCTCTTTGACATTATCACAATATTAACCCTGGCTGGAGGGCAACAACATATTTTCTTATGAAACATAGAATATGAACTTCTGAACTTCACATGTGCCATTTTCTTCATTATTCAGAGGCTTCTTCACATACATTAGGGTCCATACAGATCTCATAAATTATAGTTATCAAAGCTGGCTACCTATCTCTCAGCACGCGACTTCATTTATTAAGGTCTCTTGATTTTACTATTGAAGAAAATAAAATGGATTAAATGATTTTTATAGGTGTTTTCAGTTCTAACACTTTATAAGTTTATGTCTCTTTTTCTGATTAGAGTAGGCTGATTCACAAAAGGAAAGTACCAAAAGTGGAGGTAGCGACCAAAGATTAGGTTTTTTATTAAGTGTGACTGTGAGGAAAAAATAAATTGGGTAATATTCAGCCCGAAAAGTATTAAAGGAAAAAAGGTAAAGATCAAGATAAATATGTTTGAAGGTTAAAAAAACTTTATTTTCAAAAAGAAAAGATATAAGGAGTGATGTCAGCAAGATAGAATAGGAAACCCATGGACAAACTGATCCATCAACCATACACAAACCTATTTTTTGTGAGAAATCCACAAACTAGCTAAGGGACTTCTATACCCCTGGAGTGTACAAAACCAGCCACATTGAAGGCTACAGTAAAATTTGACACACCCTCTTGCTATAATCCCTGCCTCTGGAACAGTGTCATACAGTTGGCAAGAAACATCCCCGCAAGTAGAGGACTCAATCACACGTCTACATTGTAATTTGGGTGGGGGGCGTACACAAGAAACTGATTTCTGTCTTGCCTGTCCCAAGAGTGCTAATGGGGTTCTTCATCCTCTAGAAGCCTGGTGGCTGCTAGAACAAAGAAGGCATTTTGGTCTACCATGCAGGCATTCACTATAGCACTCCCTCCCCATCCCCCAACTTGATGGAGAGCAAGCAGATCCCAGGTTTTTCCTGGGGAGGGAAAAGGCTGGACCACACATCCAATGGTTCAGTTTTTCTGGGGGCTGCTCAAGGGACTGGCTTCTGTTTCACCTGTCACAGAGCACTGATGAGGCCTGACATATTCTAGATGCTTGCAGGCCACTGAGAACAAAGACAGTAGTGTGGACTAGCATAGAATCCTCCCACTTCCCAGCTCAACACAGAACAAGCAGCGACAAACCTTCGGATCCCTGGGGAGGGAAATTGTTGGACCATGTGTCCAACATTATAATTTTTCCATGGGCTGTCAGAGAGACTGGCTTCTGGCTCCACTGTATCAGATTGCTGATGAGATCCAACGTACTGTAGATGGCTGGGACAGCTAAGAACAAAGATGTTGGTTAGGGCCACTGCAAAGGTTTGAGAGGGCCCCAGCATCTGTAGCCAGGCTAACTGGTTAGGGTCTTCCTTCAGTCCGTGAAGATTGAATGAGGTAGCTGTTTTTACTAATGCACATATACCAACATAAAGAGTTAAGGATAATGAAGAAATTGGGAAATATGATCCAAACAAAAGAACAAGATAAAGCTCCAGGAACAGATTCAAATGTGTGTGTGTGTGTGTGTGTGTGTGTGTATACATACATACATACATACATACATATATATATATATGAATTATCTGAAGAAAACAAAATAGCAAAATGCTCATTGAGATCAGAATACAAGAATAAAGTAAAAATTTCAACAGATAGAAAATCTATACAATAACCCAACAGAAATCCTGAGCTGAAGAATACAATAACTGCACTGAAAATTTCATTAAAGGAATTCAACATCAGAGTTGATCATGTAAAACAATGAACCAATAAATGCAAAGATTTCAAATTATCCAGTCAGAGGAACAAAAGGAAAAAACCACCAAAATCATGAAGAAAGCTTAAAAGATTTATGGGTCACCATCAAGTAGGCCAATATATACATTACAGGAGTTGCAGCAGAAAGTCCAGAAAGCTTATGTAAAGATATAATGGCCCCAAATTTCCAAGGTTAGAGAAGGCAATGGACATCCAGATCCAGGAAGTCCAACAGACCAGGGGTCCCCAACCACCAGGCCATGAACCAGGAATGGTCTATAACCTGTTAGGAACCGGGCCACACAGCAGGAGGTGAGCAGCAGCAGGTGAGCGAGTGAAGTTTCATCTCTATTTGCAGTCACTCCCTAGCGCTAGCCTCACTGCCTCATCTCCACTTCAGATCATCGGGCATTAGATTCCCATAGGAGTACCAGTCCCTGGTACCAAAAAGGTTGGAGACTAATGCAAGACTCCCAAAAAGATGAACCAAAGAAATACACACCAAGACACATTAAAATCAAATTGTCAAAAAAGCTACTTGAAACTAATTTAAATAATTTTTTTAAAGCAGGATATGATATAGTATATACTAAAAAAAAAAAAAAAAAAAAAAGGAAAAAAGACCAAGAAGTTTGAATCATCAAGAGAAAAGTGACTTGTCATTTGCAAGGGGCTAGCTCAGCAGAAACTTTGCAGGCCAAAAGGGAGTGGGATGATATATTCAAAGTGCTGAAAGACAAAAACAAACTATCAATCAAGAGTAATTAATACACATGGCAAAACTGTCCTTCAAAAATTAAGGAGGTAACTTTCCAAGACAAAAGCTGAGCTCAACACCACTTGACCACTTTATAGGAAATGCTAAAGGCAAATCTTCAAATTGGAACGAAAGGGTACTAAATAGCAACAGGAAAACATAAGAAAATATAAAACTTGCTGGTAGAGGTAAATATACAGACAAATACAGAACAGTTTCAAACTGTAGTGTAATGTGTAAGTAATTTTGAATTCTAGTATAAAAGTTAAAAGACAGATTTAAAGTAACTATAAAAAGATGTTAATGGATACATGATTTAAAAAACTGTAAATTGTAACATCAATAATGAAGTGTAGTTTTTGTATGAGATTGAAGTTGTCAGCTTAAAATAGACTGCTATAAACATAAGGTGCTTTTATGTAAGCCCCATTGTTATGTAAACAAAATGCCAACAGAAGAAACACAAAAGAAAAAGGAATAAAAAGCTTATCAATGCAAAAATCAATGAAAGAAAAAGAAAGACAGAGGAGGGACAAAAGAACTACAAGACAAGAAGAAAAAAAGTCAATAGTAACTCCTTCCCTTCAACAATTACTTGAAATATAAGTGGATTAAAGTAAGCACTCAAAAGACATAGGCTGAATGCATAAAAAAACAAAATCCAACTATATTCTGTCTACAAGAAACTCACTTTAGATTTAAAGACACACATAGGCTGAAAGTGAATAGATGTAAATAGGTATTCCACGCAAATAGTAATGCAAAGAGAGCAGGGATGACTAAACTTAGATGAAACAGATTTTAAGTCAGAAACTGTCACGACAGAAATAAAAGGACATTATATAATGACAAAAGGTCCAATTCATCAAGAAGATATAACAGTTTTATATATATATAGCCAATATCAGAGCACCTAAATATATAAAGCAAACACTGACAGAATTGAAGGGAGAAATAGACAGCAATATGATAATAGCAGCTGATTTCAATAATAAATAGAGAGCACCTGGACAGAAAGTCAACAATGAAACAGTCAGCTTGCACAACACTATAAATTAAATGAACTTAACAGTTATTTACAAAACATTCCACCAAAGAGCAGCAGAATATACATTTTTCTCAAGCACACACAGAACATTCTCCAGAACAGATGGTATCTTAGGTCACAAAACAAATTTGAATAAATTTAAGAAGACTGAATTCACACCAAATGTCTTTTCTAACCACAATGGAATGAAACTAGTGATTCACAGAAGAAATACTAGAAAATTAGTAAATATGTGGAAATTAAATATACTATTGAACAATGGCTCAAAGAAGAAATCAAAAGGGAAATTAGAAAATATCTGTAGACTACAATGAAAACACAGCATACTAAAACTTATATATAAAAAGCAGTACCAAGAGGAAAATTTATAGCAATAACACCTACATTAAAAAAGGATCTCAAACAACCTAACTTTATACCTAAAGGAACCAGAAAAAGAACAAACTAATACCAAAGCTAGCAAAAGGAAGGAAATAATATAGTTAGAGCAGAAATAATCACAATACAGAATAGAAAAACAAGAGGAAAAAAATCAACAAAACTAAGAGTTAGTTCTTTTAAAAAGACAAAGGTTCTTGGATAAGCCTTTAGCTAGACTAAAAGATAACTGAAATAAATAAAATCAGAAATGAAAGAGAAGTTATTACAATTGATGCCAAAGAGTGGGGAGGAAAGGACCATGAAATACTATGAATAATTACATGCCAACAAACTGGGCAACCTAGAATAAATGGGTAAATTCCTAGAAACATACAAACAACTAAAACTGAATCATGAAAACAAAATATGAGCAGACCTATAACTAGTAAGGAGACTGAATGAGAAATAAAAACCTCCCAACAAAGAAAAGCCCCAGACCAGATGGCTTACCTGGTGAATTCCACCAAACATTTAAAGAATTAATGCTAACTCTTCCAAAAAATTGAAGAGGAAGGAATACTTACAAACTCAGTTTATGAACCCAGCATTACCCTGATACCAAAGTCAGATAAAGACACTATAAGAAAAGAAAATTACAGGTCAATATTCCTGATGAACACAAAGGCAAAAATTCTCAACAGAATACTAGCAAACTACACAATCATCTCAGTAGACACAGAGAAATCATTTGACAAAATTCGATACCCTTCATGATAAAAAAGTTACAATAAATTATGAATACAAAAAATTTACCTCAGCATAATATAGGCCACATATAAAAAGCCCAAAAAATTCAATAACAAAAGACTGAAAGTATTTTTTCTTTTAAGATCAGGACTATAGCAAGTGTGCTCTCTCTGTTTCTTTTCAACACAGTACTGGAATTCCTGGCTAAATTAATTAGGCAAGAAATAAATGCCATCCAAATCAGACAGGAAGAATTAAAACTATTTCTCTTTGCATATGACAAGATCTTACATAGAAAATCCTTAAGACTCCACACTCATCCACTCAACCAGGCCTCCACCACAAAATGCTGGAACTAATTAATGAATTCAGCAAAGGTGCAGGATATAAAATCGAGAAAAATCAGTTGTTTTTATACAATAAGAACTATCTGAAGAAATTAAGAAAATCTCATTTACAATAGCATCATAAACAATAAAATAATTAGTAATAAACTAAGAAGGTTAAAGACCTGTAAATTGAAAATTACAAAACACAGATGTAAGAAATTAAAAATGATAAATAAATGAAAAATCCTGTTTTCATGGATGGGAAGAGATAATATTGTACAAAGAAGGAGAAAAGATAAAGGAAATGGAAATAACTGAAAAAAAGGAATAGATGAAGATCACACTATTGCCTTAAAGGGGGGGGGTGTCTAGAATTAAGGTGGAAATCTTGATTTATGAAGAAAAAATCTTTGTTCTCAGAAATAGGGGGGAAGGGTTGATGTGTGTAAGTTATAAATGGAAGAGAAAAAATAAAGTTTAAAAGGAGTAGGAGTGAGTGTTTAGCAGTTGCAAATAACGGGTTGTGAGGTCTAGGCTAGATAATAAAAATATAAAAGTGAAGGCAGTTTCAGTACATTAGACAAGTTAGAGGATGTGGTCACTGGAATATGTGGTTAGAATCTGCCCCGCCCCAGGCAAAAGAAAAAAAAGGATCACTGGTATGGATGCTGTTAAATTGTAAATTATGATGTTCAAAGTGTTACTTACAAAGAAATGAAATCACCTAGATGACCGAGACAATTACAATCCTGAGGTAGAACTGCACTCAGACAGACAACAGCAATAAGAAAGAGAAGGCTCACTTAGCTAGATGGTATGTACCTTGAAAGGAGGAAGGTTTTTATAGATAGCTAGACTAGTAAAATTTTAATAGCTATAATGGAGGACCAGAAAAATGCTGGCTCTGCATCTCTCCCTCCTCCCAACACACACACACACACACACACACACACACACACACACACACACACACGGGCATTCCTCAAAACATACTGGCTGTGAGCAAAGGAACAGTTAGAGAAGACAGCTCTGGAGAAGCATGTGCTTATGAAAATATTTTGAGTTTCAGTTAACACAGGAGATGGAATAGGCTTTCTAGAAAGAGTGTAGATTCAAGAGTTATATATGAGAACTTAAGGCCTAGATGAGTATTTAAATAATTGTTTTCAAATTTGAATCTTGAAATTATTTCCTTCCTTTGAAAGTATGCACGCAAAAAAAAATGTTAAGCTCATTGTAATAATATAGATAGCTTTCTAAAATATATCCAATGTGCCAAAACTAAGGGAAAGGGGAAAAAACTACTCTGCTGTCAAGTATGTACTATTGTATTTAGGCAATATTTTTGAAAGGTTATTTTCTTCAAAATTTTGATTATCTCAAAAGGTAGTTTAAAATTAAGCAAAGGTATTCATCATTCAGACTGAATTGAAGGCCAGACCGATTTAGAGCTTTTTGAGTTGTGTTACTTTCAAATATCCTATTTGATTTCTCTCTTAATAGTATAATTTTTGGCTGGGATTTATGTTAACTCCCAGCATCTCTGGCATATGACTCATGTGCTACTAGGCCCAGGTAAGTACATTCTCTGAAATATAATTATTATTTGCATAGTTAACAAATTTTCAGCAACTGTATCAAAGACAACTTTGGCCCAATATGCCAAATTAATAGAGTATAAAATTTTTATTTTAAATAGGCTGCATTTCTGCCTTCTTTCAAAAAGACTGAGGAAAAATTATTTACAATTCATTCAGGTTTCTACAATATGGTGACACTGCAGTAAATGTAGTTTCAAGTTACTGCACTTTAAAAGCTGAAGGGAGAAAAATTACAATTTAAAATAAGTTGTTATGGTTACCCAATGTTTGCCTTTATAAGCAGTAATTACATGAGACGTACAAGCAATTCCCACAAGTGCAGTAAGACCAGTAGCTGAAGTATACACTAGTTATTTAACACACAAATTGAGGCTGCATATGCCAATTCCATTTCAAAGTAGTTATCATTTGGGCAATACTAAAAAAATGATTCATATCTTTCTAAACTGTAGACACCCGGGTGGAGACAAGAAATACCGAATGTAACTATTTTTAATCCACATGATGACTCAGACAGTTGAGAACATTTTCATATCTTCAGTTCTCTTTATTAAAGAGGGCTATGTAAAATTTTATAAAGCAGCTTCTATAGTTGAAAGGAATAAAAGGTGTTTCTAATGTGTTTCAGGCATGGAACCTGTTTGCATAAATGGTTTTTCATACCCTTGGTAAACTTGTAAAAAGCTAAGTATAGCTTCATGTTACTCCAGAGTAAAACAATTTCAATTCCTTTAGATAAAGTCAATCTTTAACTTCTTAAATAGAAATAAGGGGCCGCTGTCAAAATTGATAACTAGCTCATTCTTCACTAACTGGGTAACCTGCCATATGTTACTGTATTACAGAATTTTTGTCTATGTCTGTTTTGTTCAATCAGAACATTCAGTACTGAGAGAATATCTATGAAACTTTTGACCCCAATATAATTCTAATGTCATCTTGAAATTATGAGGCTCATCACTGCATCTTAACGGGCCTTCCTTTCAGAAAATGTCTACTATCAAAATGTCTACTTTGTTCTTTAATATTAGGGCTACCCTATACTAAACTAAAATAGCAAGTTATACTCAACTGGCTTAAAGAATGGAGACTTATCGTCACAAGTAACAAGTGAAATAAAGTGGCCCTAAAGTGACTGATTCAGTTATTGAAGGCTATCACCTGGGACACCTAGGTTCCTTCCAGCTTCTCTCGGTCAGACTCAGAATGGGCCTTAGGATGTTCCCTGCATAGTCACAAGATACCTACCATACTTCAAGGCATTCTATTAGACACATATTGCTATACAGCAGAAGGGGAAGTTTCCTTTTTAGGTACAAGACGACTTACCTAGAACCAACCTAAGCTGACTTTTCTTGAGAGGAGACCAGACTTCACTCATATGTCCTTTCCTAAATAACCACTAGTAGGCAGAGTAGGATTACCACAATTAGTTCACACTTTTAGGGATTTCTCCAAGCCATGTAGAAGAGAGGTGGGCATCCTAGCAAAACTGGAAGCTTGCAAGGAAGGAAGTGAGTTATAGCCGGTGAGTAGACAACCGACATTATGCTTTGTACTACACGGAAAAATTAAATCTTGGCATTTTATATCAATGGTTAAATTTCCCTGCCATTATTAATTACAACACACTAGCATTAAACAATACTTCGAGGACTCTAGAAATTTATTTTTAAATGGGAAAAAAACAATCACCAGTAATTTATCTTACTAAAGATGATCATTTGATAAATGCCTTTTACAAAGAGAACAATATACTTTAGAGTATGAAAAAGCAAAATTACTTTAATTTTGACCAATTACAATGAAAGCTTTATCTCAAAAATGTTTTCTATTAATCTCACTTTTTTCCCTCTAGGAAAAGTAAGGCTAATAACTAGACATAGTTGTCAAACTGCATCTAGAATACTGAGACTAAAACACATTCAAAGACAGCAGTCAGGAAAGGGTGGATCTAACAACTGTGTTGTAAGTGTCAATAAAGCTGAAGACAGTTTGTCTGAAAAGGAGTCGGGGAGAATAAGACAGCTTTAAAATATCTGAAGTGCTGTCATTGTGAAAAAAATACTAAACTGCATAGTCCTAGAAATAAGAACTAGGATCAAAGAATAATAAAAAGTAGGAAGAAAAATTCTGGTTCGATATAAAATAGTACTTTTATCGAGCATTATCTACCTGAAGATGGAACAAGGCTGGCCGCTCATCTGCTCCTACGGAATGGGGATGAATATTGCAGCTAACCTGAACATCTAGGCTGAATCCATGTATTTCATGTGTACCCAGTTATAACATCATCCCTGCAAAGTAGTTTTTAATCACAATTTCACAATAAAAATCTGGGCTGGACAAGTCAAACACAAAAATCACATGGCTAAGGAGTGTTGAAAACTGGATCTAAGCCAGGCCCATCTGTCTCTGAAGCCTGGATCTTCCCACACATCACACACTTAAGGGAAGTTAAATTAGCAGTTGTTAAGGAAGCATATGGGATTTCTGAGTTGGTGAAAACCGAGTATCATCTGATATTAAATCCCCTTCTAAATTAAGATGCCAGAAATGGTATTACTCCTCTCCATTTGTATGAGTACTTCCTAGTTTAAGAATGCTTTCACAGCTGTTCTCACCTTGGTTCCTCACAACAATGCTTTAAGGTAAGTAAGTTGGGAAGGCATCCTACCTCATAGAAAAAGAGGACAACAAAGATGAATTCCTTCAATTTCCTCTAATTCCAAATATATTTGTATTTTCTTTCTTTCTTTTTTTTACCCATTAATCTTTTATTGGTTCAGCAGTCATTTATTAAGCACCTCTTACATGCAGGGTACCAAACCTTACGACTTTGCAGTCTGGTGGGAAGAGCTTGTAGTCACAAAGGATACAGTTTATTAAAAATTATTTGCATCTTCTCCTTACTTTATTAATTTTGATTCTGTTCTTTATCACTTTGATTTATCCCTCACTGCTGACTCTGTTCCTTCCTCTTAGCCTACAGAAAACTTCCCTGCTTCCCTAACAAGCTACCATTCCATTTTTCACTTGTCTCACCCTACTGCAATCTGACTTCCACACTCATCACTCAACTGAAATTGCTCTAAGGTGACCAATGATAACCTATGGACAAATCTTCATTTTTCTCAAATACTCTGCAATGCTGGTTACCAATAATTTTAATTAAATTCTCTTCTTGCTGCTTCCATAAAAATTTCACCTATTTTTCCAAAACTTTTTTGGCCCCTTCCACTCGGCATTTCTTCTCCCACCTATACATAAATATTAGCTTTCCTTTCAGCTTTTTTCCTCCTGGTCTACAATCTCTTTCTGGACAATCTCATGTACTTCTACATGAAATTCTCAGGTTGGTTAATAGTAATGGCATCACCATACACACAGTAACCTAGAACACAAAAATAATTAAATAGAATTACTTTATCTTCCTTATTTTATCTCCCAATTCTAGTCACCAAATTCTAGGCATTTTAACAAAAATCTTCCTGAATTCTCGCTTCCCTCATAGTGACCTAGTCCAGACCCACTTCAGTCCTCACCTGAGTTATCAAAACCACCTTTTCCTAGTTCACAAGAATCCCTTTATGCAGTACATCTGGTCTAGACATATGCAAAAGACCCAGGAATGGCCAGAGTACCACTTATCTATGTATAGCGACATGTCTAGTTCTAATTCAGGGACTGACATAGGACGAAAGCCTTCCTCAGGGTCTTCCTTAGGATTTTACTTTCTTGCCAAGGCTATCAGAAAAGACACTCTTTTCTTTTGGGATTATAAGTAAGAACTATGTAAACTAAACTGCCTATAGGAGGAAAAAAAGAAGGAAGTTTAAAAAGGGTTGCAGAATGATGGAGAATCCACTGTCACCAGGTCCTGAATCTAGCTCTGCCTGACCATTGTTACCACCTGGCCAATAAATTTCCTTTTGTGTTTAAGCCACTTTGAGTTGTGATTTCTTTCATTTGTAACTACGAGTCCTGATTAGCAATTCTCTGTACCACTCATTACTTTTCTAAATCATAGGATACAATGCTATTTGCCTGCTTTTATCCAGTCAAATAAATTTTTATTAAAGTACACTATACAGAAGATATCCACCACTACTTTGGTCTTTAAGTTTCACATATAAAAATGTACTTGTTCCAATTCAAATATACCATGTCATTTCATGCAGCTGGGCCTTTATGTATGCTGTTCCCTCTGCCTAGAATGCTCTCTTCCTATCTATCACAAAATATATAGCAGGGTTGCACAAAATACGTCTGGAAAATTACATTGAGGACAAATCATGAAGGGCCCATTTTAACCTGCAGAATGATAGGGAGACCACTACAAAATTTTTAATCAAGAAGTGACATAATCAGATTATTTTAGAGGCCTCACTGATATTTAGTATCAAAAATGAGGTCATTCTAAAGACCGAGAAAACAATAGCAGGCTACTGCAATAGTCTAAGCCAAAGGCCACAAGGCATAGTGAAAGGAGTAAACTGGGACTTCTCTGGGAAAAAAAATATTTGTCAACCATTGTCAATAGCACTGACAATCTTTCAAAGTTTTTAAACTAGCATTTCTACTTGAAAGAATGTAGACATAAAGAAATAATGAGGCCTAAAAAATTTTCCATTATCAGGATTTTACTGACACATCATTGATAACAAAACATTAAAAACAACCTAAGTATTGAACAATAAAATGATTTAAAATGTAGTATATATCATGAAATAAAACTGAATGATATTTAGAAACCAAATTTTAAAAACATACTCATAAACAATACTCATGAAACTGTTGAGTAGAACACAACACTAAATCCAATATGATTTTAACTATGTTAAATAATGAAGATCAGAAGGATTTTTTTTTAAAGCAACAACAGTAAATTAGTTAAATCAATGGCAGGATTATGGGTAATTTGTTCTTTCCTTTGGAAGTCTACATATTTGTTTTTTCCTGAGTAACATTACTTCTTAGTCATGATTTGCTAAACACAATCACTACTTTACAAGTAAGAAAAGTCAGTCCTAAAGGGGTCAGTGAAAACAGTTTACATTCCAACAAGAAATAAGAAATAGGACCAAAACCTGAACGTTGTCTAGGTGAAGACTCACTGTTAAGTAAACTTGTAAAGCCAAAGCCATCTCTAACCCACAGCTCCAGAGAACTCAGAATAGCTGGCCATAGAATGTAGAACAAGGCTATTGAGAATTAAAACTTGCTAGGTTACAACCACATCTCAAAAGCTATCAAACACACTTCTAAATCCACACCTCAAAAGCTATCAAACAGCTAGTGAAAAGCAGACTACAAGAAGTAGCTCAAGATGCTTGTTTTTATAACTTTGTTTTCATACAAATAATCCTTTAAAGAAAAGGAAATGACAGATTAGTTTAGAGAAAGGACTGAGAGAAAAGAGTTTAGAGACACTTAGGAGTAATACTTAACTGTGCCTTTTAAAACATAAGTGTATGCTTTATTACATGAGATTATTATGTCCTTGAACTGGGATCTCCACAACCTTGTTACAACCCCAAATAAACTCTCTAGACCTAAGAAGTCAATTCATTCAAGCACAACAACTACCAAAAAGTCATTTGGTAAATAACAAAAAAGAATTTGAATATAGTATTTGTGAAAAAAAAGGTTTCAATCATAGGAATCGGGATGGCTACTGGACATGAGAAAAAGACAAAATGATCATCAAGGATAATTTTCAAAGCTCAAGCTACCTGTGTATTTTTTTCTAATATTACAAATTAAGAAACTGTGTTTTAGATGTCTCTAATTACAGCACCACCTATACATCAAAAAATCTAAAATATTTCAAATGTTGGTAGATTAAAGGTTGTATTAGAAGATATAGTCAGGTATACAGCTCTTAACCATTTCTCATACAAGAATGTATCTTTGTAAAAATAGCGAATTACATAGTGTATCAAAAATGATAGTTGTTTCACTAGGTTTAATTCACCTATCTATACGACCAACTATACCATATCTTTACTTCCTTTGTCTTTTATGAATTTTTAAATGATTCTCAACGTAAATTTAGAAAGTTGGCAGAAACCAATACAAAAGCACCATCAAGTGGTGAAAGATGAAAATTACAACTTATACAGTGATCACAGCAATAGTTGAATCTGACTCTGCCTGGTCTCCAACATACATTACAAGGAAACAAAAAATAAATGGGCTAAATGATATTGATGGTATATGCTATTTGTTACCATTTTTCCAATAAAATCTGACCCTTATTTTACCCTTACTATCTTTAATTTAACTTTTTTTTTTCCTTTTTATGACTTGCCCACTCATTATCCAAATGCTTGACTGAATTAGGGTGAAAGTGTATCAAGATTAATCCAAAACCTTTACAAAGCCAGAGATTAAAAAACAGTTTACAAAGAGAAAGTGTGTGAGGGGTGAATTTCTAATAAAATTTTAGTCAGTAAGAGCCATTCCAGGTAACAACAAATGAGAGGCATTGTATGTTTGTTTTTTAATTTGGTAGGATAATCCTGAAAGTCCAGGTAAAAATTCACAATTGGTTAATTCATACAGAATTCAAATTTTCTAAAGAGAATATTAATCTTTGATGTGACAGAAAATTTTCCAATGTGAAGAACACAGCCTAACAGATAATGTTTTCATAATAATCTGCTCCCCTCCTACCAGCACACAGATGGATAAAATCTTTCAGCTTCCAACATAACAGCTTTCTAATCACCTCCTCTTCTTAAAAAAAAAAGAAAAAAAAAAAGGAAAGGAAAAAGGTTTAATTTAACTACAAACAAATTTTAACAGAAACCCAACAAAGGTGATTTTTTGTTTTGAGACAATTTTTCATCAAGTCTATTTAATATCAAATTTTGGAATAATAAAATATTTAAGAGAAAGTACAGCAGGCTGCGACTTAGTAATGATAAAAAAAAAAAGTCAAATACTGGGTTATAGTTTCCCCTTTTTACAGAATCTTTCAATATGTCTGAATTTCAAATAAGAAGCCTAACAATGCCAATGACATCAAACTAGCTAGCTTATACTCCTTTCACTACTGCCTTCAGTCTAACACATCTAGGTTTTGTAGGACTTTTTTAACTACCTCTTTTGCTAAAAACACAGGAGTCATTCAAATGAGGTTCCCCAGTGATTACTGGATGGCTGGTAAGTGTTTACAGGTGCACCACAAACATATAACATGTACGAGAATGAGTTATGAGCAAAGTGACACATACAGCTGGGAAAAAAATGGATGAAAATACCTAGTAATTTACTAGTTTTTCAAGACAAAAATAAAGCTAACTGCAGTACCATTATTTTCAGCTAGTTAATATGCTCTTCTCTAAGGTATAACAGATTTTTAAGCCCTCTCCACTAAAAATCTATTTGAATTAAGTTGCTATAATAAGTTTTCCAAGAATACAAAGCTCACCATACTTATAAACAAAATATCTACAACAAAGGATTTTGGCTGACACTAAGTATTTTTCACATACACTTATGCATAAAAACTAAGTTTAAGTTACGTAGAGGCATAAATAGCAACAAACTACTGAATTACCCAGAGCTTCCTATATTACTGCAGAGACACCACTGGAAAATAACCTACCATCATAGGAATTTCCATACTATTTTCCTCTAGTGGAAGCAGTAGCTGTATTGTTTCAATTCCACTCTCAGGGCTGCAGCAGAAAACAGACATCAAAAGCAAGAATATGCTGATCGCTAGAAATGAAGGACTGTGTTATAGAAATAACACAGTACCTTAACAAAACATTGAATTATTAGAGAACATTAAAAATCTTACTAATTCAAAAATTGATTTTACCCTTCTATCAAGAAATAAAACTAAGCTGTTTACAAGAGTTTTTAAAAGGTTTTCTTTACATATGAATCAATCCTTGTATACTCAGCAGACTCAAAAAGTAGGATTTGAGACTCAGAATTGCTAACAAGACATTCTCATTAAAAAAAAAAAAAAACTATTCAAATACATTCATTATAATATAATCAAAAAGTTCCATGGTGATTTCTTAACCTAAGAAACTGTCTATAAAATATAAAATATTCAATCTATATAATTTCTAAATATTTAAAACATATTCATTTTAGAATTACGTAAACTTAAGAAATCAAAGATAGTTAATTATTTTCTAAATGTATACTATTTAAAAATTTGTGATGTTTACTATTTAGTAATTTGCTCCTCCCCATCCCCTTCCATTTAATAATTTGACCACATTTTTTTTCACTTAACATGGACTTTACCCATGTCCTTACCTATTCCTTCAAAACACTTCCAATAATTATATAACATCATATACAAAAGTAATATCTTAATAAATTATTTAACCAATTTCCTAATATTGAACATTTGGGTTACTTCTATTTTTTATTCTTATATAATATTTTTTCCAGGATCATACCCCAACAGTTATTTTTAGTAAAATGGCTTGTATTCAAATAAATAAAATCTGGCCCAAAATATTCTGAAACCATAATTCTCAGTGCAATGACCTAGAAAGAACAAATGTCAGAATTAAATTCCTTGTATAAAACTATGTTATCAACCACATTTCTTATTAGTCTGAAAGGATAATCAGTTTTTATCATCTCCGTCACTGTGATTACTCCTATGTTCTAACTTGCCTTTTGGACTATGTTAGAAGATAGAAACCATCTTATCCAGTCTGGTGGATAGCTACAGTTAAGATTAGCTACAGTTCTAAACATATTTGTTTTTCTCCTCTTGTCAAAACTCTTTTTGAACAAATTAACCTTGTAAAAATATTAAAGAGTCATTATTTTTGTTGTCTTCTACTGTATTAATGTAACAGAATGTAATATTAATTTGCCATTTGGTGGCAGCAAATACAAAAGAAAGTAAATTTCCTGAGTACTTCTATTATTACCAATGCGAAGGTACTCTGAGTCATGTATTTTAAACAAGAGTTTCAAGTGAAAAATGATCGTTTATAGGTTTTAATAGTTATATTTTAGTCTTATGTTAATAGTTAAGGTCAAAACAATATCATGAACAAATTTCCAATTAACGTGACTGAAAATAACAGAGTTGTGTTACTACAGCATTTACAATTACATTTACAATTGCCTCAAATAGTATGACTCTTGATGTTTATATAAAAACTATAATAACTTTCATTTGTACTAATTTATGTAAATCATGTAAAAATTACGTTTTCTTACTCTAACCAAATCTGGCTAGGGTAGCCTCCCACTCCCTTGAATAACATATTCAATTATTTGTCAATAACTACTTATGTGCTAAGTACAAGGAATACAACAGTGAATGAGAGAAATAACTTCTGGCTTCATGACGTTTCATTAAAATCTCTCATGCAGTCCTTCTCCTGGACTTGTCATATTGGGTAGTAGTAAAAGATGAACCTGATAGCCTAAATATCATACAAATATAGATAATATGAAAATATTATCATTTCTCTCCACATAATTTGATAAAAAAAAAAACTACACAAGAAATTAGAGAAGGAAATGAGTTTTATTTTTTGTATTATTATTGCCTTAATGTCTTTCTTTTCTTTTGGAACATCAAGTTATCTAAAAAAAGAAAATGTTTGGTGCCTTTAAATTTATTACTGTTTATTCAACATCAAAATTACTAAAACAACTGAGTTACATCAAACTGAAAAATGTACTAAAAGTACCTTTTCACATAAAATTATAACACAAAGTATGTCAAAACTTCTCGCTAACTTGTTTATAGAAAGTGTCTTACATGCTAGACAGAGAAGTATGAAACTAACAAGTGGATTCAAGATGAGACTAAATTCTGCATATATTGTCAGAATCACCATACAGCTAAACACATCCAAATACTGTGAAGACCTAGTACTCTACAGTATGAACATCTCCTTCAAGCAGGGGTGTATCCTATTTATATATCTACCTCTATGACTTTGCTTATTAGCACACAACAATGATGAATAATTTGTCATGCATGAACATTTCTCATACCGATATTTTCAGAAGAGAATGGTCATTTTCTTTTGTTTTGTTTTTGTCTCAACTAGATACAAGATATTACAGATTAAAAATTGACATCAGCAATTTCATATGGTCCAACTTAATTCCAATTATTGATGACATAAGCTCCTTGAGGGCAGGCACCATTTCTTAGTCCCCTTAAGAAGCCCATCTTCTAGTAATGGAGAAAGATAAAAAGTAAACAGCCAAGCAATAAATACTTTGATGGGGGGTGGGGTGTGTGTGTGTGTGTGTGTGTAACAAAGACATACATACGGTGTATCAGAAATCGTAAGATATACTAATCTTTGATTAATATCAGGAAAACTGGAAGCTACACTGAAATAAAATTAAATAGAAATCTTCTAGTCGGTGATCACTATACTATTCAAAGAAATATAAAAGTACTAGGAAACTACTGACTTATTTTCTCCCTAAGATGAAAAACAAGGCAGGGCTGGTCTGCTCTCACCACTCCCCTATTCATTATCATATTGGAAGTCACATAGTGCTATAAGAAGAAATTAATAAGCATACAATTTAGAAAGAAATAAAACTGCCTGTATCAACAGACAACATGCTATTTGGAAAATCCCATGGAATCTCCAAAACAGTTCCCAGAAAAAGTAAATTAGCAAAGCCGTAAAACACAATTATATTTCAACATACTACCAATGAACTTGAAATAAAAAATTTTAAAGCAGTACCATTTATAATAGCACCCTCAAAACTGAAATACTAAGATATAGATGTAACAAAATATGTGCAGAATGTATGCTAAAATCTATAAAATACTGAAAAATGGAATCAAAGACCTAAATAAATGAGAAGTACCACATTCATGGATTGAAAGACTTAATACTGTTAAAATGTCAATTTTTCCTCACCTATAGATTCAATGTGATCCCAAAGTCTCAGTGGTATTTGTAGAAATCAATAAGCTAATTCAAAAAAATTTACATGGAAAGGCAAAGAAATTACAAGAGCCAAAATGATTTTTTAAAAAGAATGAAGTTGGAGGATTCAGACTCCTAGGAAGTTACCCTAATCAAGACAATATGATAATGGAAAACAGGCATATAGATCTGATGGAATGGGTTTGAGAGTCCAAAAATAGATCCACACATACAAGGCCAATTTGATGTTGAGAAAAATGCAAAAGCAATTCAACAGAGAAAAAATCATCTTTCCAACAAAATTAGCTTGTTTCTGGAACAACTGAATAATCCATTTGCAAAACAAACAAAAAAACCCACTTAGACCTCTACCTAGTATCACACACAGAATTAATTCAATGTGAACCACAGACTTAAATGTACAATTTGAAACTATAAAATTTCCCAAAGAAAACATAGGAGAAAATCTTTGGGACCCTGAGGTAGGCAAATATTTTTTAGACACAATATTAAAAATATAATCCATACATAAAAATATTAATTTATTAAAATTCATCAAAATAAAAAAATTTTCTGCTCTTTTAAAGATAGCATTAACAGAATAAAAATACAGGACACAGATTAGGAAAAAATATTTGCAAATCGAGTATCTGACAAAGAACTTAAATCCAAAATAAATGAAGAACTTATATAACTCAATAATAGGAAAGCCCAACTTTTTAAAAATGGGCAAAAGATATAGTTTGATACTTAATCAAAGAAGATATACAGACACGAAGACATATAGACATTATTAGAAAAATGCAAATTAAAGCACAACAAGATACTATTATACACCTACTGGAAGGACTTTTTATAAAAACTGACAATACCAAATGCTGGAGAGAATGCAGAGCAATTAAAATTCTCATATATTGCTGCTGGGAATGCAAAATGGTACAACCACTTCAGAAAACAATTTAGTAGTTGCTCATATCTATTCACACAATTAACGTATAACCCAACAATCCTACTCGTAGGTATTAATCCAATAAAATAAAAACTGATGCTCACAAAAAATCTATACATGAACATTTATTTGAGCTTTATTCATAACTGCCCAAACCAGGAAGTAACAAAACATCCCTCAACTAGAGAATGAAAAAATGAACTGTGGTAAATATATATATAATAGAATATGACTCTGTAATAGAAAAGGAACCAATCAATGACTGAACACACCAACAACATGGACAAATTTTAGCTAGCTTTAAAAAGACATCCGACACAGAGAAAAAGTAATACATACTGAATAGGCTCCAAAATACTCCAAAAACATTGAGAAATGGTAAAATGCCGGTAACGTTGAAGGTGGATAATAAATTTACAGGAGTTCATTAATATCTTCTTTGTGTAACAAAGTTTAAAAATTATATTAAAAATTTTTTATGAAAATCAATTATATAGTGATATTTCAAAAGAGAGTAAAATATTAGATCAATATCTCCTTTTGATTCTACTCACACATAACACTTTCAAAAAGAGAAGTTAAAAAAAAAATAGTGTTTCAGTCCAAACTTACTCATTAAACTATATTGCAGTATGTGTATATCAGCCAATTTAGGGAATCTAGGAGATCTAGGAGATTCAAATCAGAGTTTTTCAAAGTCAGCACTACTAACATTTTAAGCCAAATAATTACTTGCTGGGGAGTCCTGTCCTGTCCACCACAGGATATTTAGCAGCATCCCTGGTTTTTTACCCACTAGATGCTCGTAGCATACTGCCCCCTCCAAGTTGTGACAACCAGAAACATGTCCAGATATTGCCAAATCTAATCTATCACTGATCTAAACTGATGATTTTTTAGAATGGTGAGCTTACTATAAAAAAGCAAAAGTAACTGAATAGTAGATTCTTCAAAATCTGCCAAAAACAAGTTGAGTAAAGCAGCATGAGACTAGCCAGAATCAGACAAGAGATTTTCTCCATCTTAACATGACTCCCAACAATATCATCTCAAATATTTAATCTTTTTAAAAATGTAAACATGTATATTTCCTTACTTAAATATAACATGCGAAATAAATTAGGTGTTTTTGATCATTTATATGAAATATCCAGAAAAGGCAAATACACAGAGGCATAAAGCAGATTAGTGACTGCCAAAAGCTGAAAGGAAAATGGGGAATAATTGCTTAATGAATACATGGTTTCTTTTTGGGGCAATGAAAATGTTCTGGGACTAAATAATGGTAATAGTTGCACAACACTATGTATTTAGTGCTACTGAATGTATTCAGTGCCACTGAATTGTACACTTTAAATTAGTTAAAACAGTGAAGTTTATGTTATGTGAATTCTACCTAATTAGAAAACAAAGGGTGAGGTAGGTTGTTCTTTATGCTGTTTGCCAGTGTGGATCCGAGAAATATATAACCATCACCTAAAGAGATTCTAAATCTAACAGTGGAAATGTTATCTTACTCCTCTGAAAAGTAATTCAGATTACTTAAATATCCAAAGGGCAGAAGGCTAATAAATCAATTTGATGGAATGATGCAACCATTAAAAATTATAATTAGGAAGGTTATATAGCAACTAGGTAAAACCTGACTGGAATTAGATAAAACTAGGTCTGAATCCATATTAAATATGGGAGGCTCCATATAAAATACGTGTATCCTTGACAAACATATTTTTTATGAAATAATATAGCTACCTTCTATGAGGAGTCATGTTAACAAAAGTAAAGCATCTAGCGCAACATATTTTGCTAAATGAAAAGATTATAAAATTCCATATGTGCTGTCTAGAATTATGTATTATTCATTCTAACAGTTATTTAGTTGCTATTGTGTGTTAGGTGCTGGCAACAAAGAGCTGTTACAGCATTATTGTAAAGGAGTTATAGTTTTAGTAAAGAGGACAAGTATGCACACAATGTGTTTGTGATAAAAGGATACATACAATGATAACTAAGAAAGCCCAGGCCTGAAAACAGGCACAAAGAAAATGTTTATAAATGCTAATTAATGAGAGACATCATATAGTCTTAGAGAAATGCAACTAACCTAATTTAGTGGAGGAGGGTGAACTGAGTGTATGTGCATATGTATCTGTTGTCAGGTTTCACTTCTGCCAGGATGATGGTCTTTAAACAAGGAGTTGTCCAAAAAAGGTAAAAAGCTTTTGTAATAAAGAGGACAGGATGCAAAACAACAAAAGTGACACACTACAGGTAGAAATATAAATTGATACAGCCTCTACAGAGGGCAACTGACAAAAGCTAGCAAAATTATGGATGTACATCCCACTGAAATAGATCTCTGAAATATATCAATTGAAAAAAAAAGTACCAAACAATCAAGTAAGCTAACTTGTGTATTAAAGAGGAAGGGAAATAAGAACAGATCTGTATATGCTTGTCTTGTCTATTGCGAAATCTGTATCACCAATACCCGATTCTATAATCTTTCCTGCATCACAAGACAGAAGTTTGGAACTACACTTCCCAGACCCCTTTTCCTAAATGATTCAAGCATCTGCCAATGAAGCACACTCATGCGAGATTTAACGAAGAAAAGGAGAACTGTTATTGTCTGACAGTGACTGTGAGTAAATGCATGGGCAGACAACAGACATGAAGTTTGAAGTGGCTGCTGCATAAGAATCATCTGCTTTTCCCAGACTCAATATTGTAAAACACGTCCTTGAAAGGTATCCTTTTCAATTCATTTCATTATAACATTAATGAGATGCTACAGGAACTTAACTCTATTTATATCAATTAGCCCATGATAAAACTGGTTTCTTTATATGTCATTTCACCACATTTCCAAGAGCCCTATCAAAGACATCTAAGTGAGGACTTGCAGTACAAAGCAAATTTTCCAAATTAAAACCATAATTTCAACAGAATACCAGTTAAACTCAAGTTTTTATGACGATCTGAAATGTTAAAAAATGTATACAGAAAAGCATAAGGAAGAGTCAATTTTGAAAAAAATGAACTTCATACCATATATTAAAATAAAATTAGTGTGGGTCAAAAAACTAAGTGGGTAAAGATACTTAGCGTGTGTACATACATATCATAGCTGCATTTTAAGAAAAATGGGCAAGTCACACAAAAAATTTCAATCGGTCAAAAATTATTAAAATATATTCAATTTCACTAGGAACCTTGGAAATATAAATTAAAACAAGATACTATGTAACATCTATCAGATTGTAAAAACTGAAGTCAAACTAAAACAATTACCAACAAGTATGAGAGTAAAGCAGCAAAAGAATTGGTACAACTACTTTGGAGATAATAAAAATTACATAGCAAAAGGTGAACGTGTGTGTGTGTGTGTGTGTGTGTGTGTGTGTGTGTGTGTGTGTGTGTGTGTGTGTGTGTGTGTGTGTGTGTGTGTGTGTGTGTGTGTGTGTGTGTGTGTGTGTGTGTGTGTGTGTGTGTGTGTGTGTGTGTGTGTGTGTATCTATCTATCTATCTATCTATCTATCTATCTATCTATCTATCTATCTATCTCATGACCCAGAAAGTCTACTTCCACAGGACTTCTAGGACAAGTAGATACACCAGAAGATCTACTGCAGCACTACTTGTAACAGCTGAAAACTGGAAACTCCTTAACTGCAGTGTAGTATATTAGGGGAGTAATCTGTGGTATATTTGTATGAGAAATACGAATTATTAAAAAAGGTATCAACATAAATTTTAAAAATGTTGCAGAAGATACATAGTATACCATTAAAAGTTCAGAAAACAAAAAATGACAGTATTATTTATGACATTGTTAGTGAATATGTAAATACAATATAAGTACAAAAAACCTGAATGTTATGTCAACTTTCAAGGTGGTTACCTAGGAAGGATGAAAATGGGGCTCTAGCTATTTATGTAACTACTATTTAAGAGACATGATGCAAATACATAGCAAAGTATTAACATCTGTTTGTTTCTGGTGACTGGTACTTAAGATTTCTACTGAATTTTATTTTATCCTATGTGTCTAAAAATTTCAGTCTCATTAAAAATATTTTTCAAGAAAGATCATTCTACTTGGCTTCACTGTAGAAGATAAACTGAAACTGGGGCAAGACTGAAAATGAGTAGACTAGTCAGAGAACTACAACATTAATCCAAGTGAGAATGAGAGCATGAACCAATACCAAAGCGGGAAGGAGAGAGACACCTATATTAGAAATACATACAAATTAGAACTAGAGTTCTTCATGTAGTTATTCAAGCCCGGTATGCCTGTGAGTCATTTTCTTTTAAGATTTCCTACATTATTGAAACGTTCCTGCACTAAATACACCACAGCAAAGTTAAAACAAAACAAAACAAAACAAAAAAAACGTCCCACAATGTCAGCTTGACTTGGGGTTGTCTTATAAAATTCAAATTCATCTCTTTAGTTAGCAAACATCACCTTTTAGTTAGTAAACTTAGGCATCCTTTCTACAAAATTATTTAGTAAAAATCAAAGCCTAGGAGAGGCCTTTATCCAGAAACTGTGCTCTACTATTATTATATGATTTGTAGTATTATCATGTCTGAATTATTAACATAATGTACAAAAAGCACATGCTTGTTGACTTGCACCAACACTTGTCACTTTCACTATTGTGTATCATATAAAACCGGCAGCTTATAAACGAAGCCTAAACTCCATCATCTCTAAATCATCTGAAAAATTTCTACAGACATGGACCTCAAGAGTCATTAACATTGGATCCAAAGAGAATTTCAGGTGAAAATATTCCAAAGAGTCATGTAAGAACCTAGATCACATGAAGGTGCCTCCGGTAATAAATAACGAAGGAGCCAGAAAAGGGGTACGAAGACAAGGCCAGGCTCCTAACACCACTCAACCCTCTTCTGAGCTCTGCTTTTGTCATAAGACATTGGTATACACCAGAAGCTTAGTTTGGTAAAAGGATACAGTAGCTTTTAAAATGCAATTTCTGAAAAATCACCGGTGTCAACAACCCCACCTTTCCCCAGCACAAATACACATAACACAAAAACTGCACCTTCGTAAGTTATTGAGGTAGCCATCTTCTTCCATGGTTCACTTCTTCCCTGTTCAGTGAGTTTGCTAGCACATGGCCCTCACAGCTACATCTCATCTGTCAAAAGTGACCAGTACTGTTCAAGGCCTAATCCTTCGTGCTTCTGCAAAAAGAGGACACTTTGGAAAGCTACAGGGTATGTCTCACTTTGGAGAAGGGTAGAATAAGTTAACCATGGCAAGGAAAAGAATGCAAACGTGTATCAAGAACAATTGAAACCAGGCACTCAAACAGCCAAGACACTCACTTGTCAGATAGTGGGCATCATTCTCTTTCAATGCAGATTCGTTTCCTTCAAAGAGTGGCAAACGTGAATGAACATGGACAGCTTTCAAATACTACATCTTACTACATCAGAGAGGAATGATTCTATTTTCTTGTTTCAGTTAAAAACTCCCAGGGAATTCTGATTGGCAAATGTGAAGGAAGATTGTGGGGCAGGATGACCAAGTAGTGGAGGACTCTAGTAAGTCCCATTAGAATCGTGTGTTAAGGGAAAGAGAGATGAGAGAGAACCCAAAAGCAAGTACTGTTCCCATAAGACACAAACATGGTAGGTAGGCAAAATGATGTAATTACTTTAATAAGACATTAAAAAAGCTGTTTTGAAAATCAAAGAAACCCTGGTTAAAATCCTTAGTCAGTTAGCCAGCAATAAAACAAACAAGTTGAAATCTCTGAATTAGTTTTCTCATCTATAAAATGAGACTAAAGTAAGATTTAGGGAAAAAAATTATAAAGCTCCTAGTATAATTCTAGTACATAATAGGCATAAAGATAGAAATATTTTATTAGGTCATTTATTAAAGCTCACTTTTTTACCAGTAAAGTTAAAAATAATTAAATGCTTACATATTCACTGTATAATCATAGAATCATACAATTTCAAGGGATCACACCAATGCTTGATCATGTACAGGAAGAAGTATTTTATGCCACCTCTAACCTAGAAAAGTTTAAACTGAAATCACTTCCTGTAGTTTTCATCCACTAGTTCTTAGTTTGACATGATAAAAGTCCATTCCTGCTTCCCCATGGCAGGCCTTCAAATATTTGAGGCAACCATGATGCCTCCTATTTCCTTACTCAGGTTAATTCTGCTGGTATATATTCTTATTTGCCTTAATTATTCCACATAACATGATTTCAAGTGTAACTCCCCTCTGAACATGAATCTTTTGCCAGAAATATGATAATTCAGGTGTAAAATAGTCAGAATTGAGGGTTCCTTGTCATTTCCCTATATCAACCACTATAATCCTTTTTGTCATGTGCTGATATGCCAGCAAGACATATGTACGTATGTACCACACACACACACACACACCCTTCCTCTACCTTCCACCAATTATATGCAAATAAAATTAATTTCTGGATGGAAGAACTGGATCTTACATTTCTCCTTATTCAATTTCCTTTTGTCTGATTCAGCTGATCATATCAGCCTTCAAGATCTATCCTCTTAAGCTCTTTAATCTGTCATCCAAGGTCTTCATGATATTAAATCGTCAAACGTGACATTCAGCAATATTTCTGGGACTCTTCCTTCCAAGTTTATTCACCCAACACCCAAGTTAGGTGTGATCATATAACTTGCTTTAATCAATTAAATGTGAGTTGTTGTTGTGAGAGAAGCCTTTAAAGGCTGATATGCAATTCATCAGGTTCCCTTTTTTATGCCACAAAACACAATGTTCCAGAAGGTAAAAACTCCAGAATGGGTTCCTGAATGAGGACAACATAAAGCAGAACACCCTGCTGACCTGAGAATGAACTTGTAATATATGCAACAAATCAATCTTATTTTTAAGCCACTGAGATCCGAGTTATTACTACAGAAAAATCTAGCCCATGCTGGCTTAATATACCCTCCCTTCCGTAACAATACCATTTGCAAATGTGATGAGTTTGCCTCAAATCTCATGCAATCCATTGAAGATAGCACATTTCATCCACAAAAAGAAAAGTTAGGTTGTTTTAGTTTGTTCTCAATGAATTTAGGTTAAATCTTAGTGATTAGTGCTTCGCCTCTCCTGGAAACAAACTCACCTGAGAGTCACTTCAAACTCTGTAATCTATCTTTCTTCTTCCCATTTCTCAGAAATGGAATAACCCTTCCCTATCTCTAGTCTTCAGGTACCTCTCTCTATAACTTCACAAGGCCTGAAAACATAAAAAGTTAGAGAATTCACTTTCAAGTTCTTACAACCCAAAGATATAATTCATTTAAGTCAAGAACAAATAGTTGTTATCTTTAACCATTTCTCTGGACTTCATTTTCCTCATTCTGTTACCTCTTACTATTTTGCTTTAACCCAAAGACTGATCTTTTATGAGAATAATCTTTTCCTTTAGATGTAATATTCATGTCTTCCTATACTAAGCTATTTTCACTATCCTGTGCTATTTACTCACTGCTTAAGATATATTCAAAATTTGCCATGGGCCTACTATACATAAGGCAACTGCTTGGTCTGGGATATAATCTGACTTCTAGGAATTTATAGTTAAAAATGTCAACTGAACACTAGAAAAGTCAAGTGGGTAAGAGAGACAAGAGAAGGGACCTTGAATGCCCTACATAAGCATCATAATACAGTGCCTAAGAACATAATCTGAAGTCAGACAGTGCTGAGTTTTATCCATAAAACTGGAGAAATTAATAGCAAAGGACTGATCAAAGAATTAAATCAGACAACGAAAGTAATGGACTTAACTATATTTAATACTAATATTATCCTAAATGGTTAATAGAAAAAACTGACATACTGATATACTAATCATATTTATATTTTAGAAATAGTATGCTTTGGATCCAGTAGCAATAAATTAAGATTAAAGGGTGAGTCAGAAGTTCAGAAATACAGTTTAAGGCTGTAGCAATAATCAATGATTCAGTTAGACAGAAAGAATAAGAGAAAAATCACCAAAAAGATTTAATCCCGGCTCTAACAATAACTGTATAATCTTGTAAAACTTAACATCCTTGCCAGGCTTCACTTCTCTGGCAAGACTTGACCTAGATAATTAAAGCTTATTTCCAGTGTACCACTTCTTTTTAATTAGTTCACATTTTATGTATCTGTAATGACAGTTATAGGCATCTCTTATATGAATATCTTCAACAATAACAAAACCCCCAAAGACTAATTAAATGCTAACAATTGTCTTTAGAAGCAAGCACAAAACACAAAATGTATACACAATGTCAAGGACTGGAAGAAAACTGCATCTGTGATTGGGCTTTCTCTGGTAGCCAAAAAAAAAAAAAAAAAAAAAAAGCTGTTATAAATCTAAAAAGCTGTTATAAATCTAGAAACTGTTCATTAAAAATTTTCTTTGCAATGCAGACTACCTTTATTATTTTATTTTTAAAAACCCAGAGCTTTCCATGGAATAACATTAAAAACTTTCAGGATATTTTTTCAATAGTAAACCTTTAGATAAATGTCTAAATCAAAGATCACATTCTATTTAATTTTTCCATCAGTTGAAACTAATTGACAAGAAAAAAAAGGCATCCAAATGAGAAAGGAAGTAAAATTATTTCTGTTCACAGACATGACCTTACATGTAGAAAACTCTAAAGATTTCATACACAAATTAGAACAAATGAATTCAGCAAAATTATGGGATACAAGTCAACACACAAAAATCAGTTGTTTTTAATACACTAACAATCAAAAATTAGAAGGAAATTAAAGACACAAATAAATGGAAAGAAATCCTATGTTTATGGATAGAAAGACTTACAATTGTTAAAATATCCATACAGCATAGAGCAATCTACAGATTCAATGTAATTCCTACCTAAATCCCAACAATGTTTTTTACAAATTCAAAAAATCCACCCTTAAGTTCATATGGAATCTCAAGGGGCTCTGAATAGCAAAAATAATCTTGAAAAAAAAACAAGCTTGGAGGTTTGACAATTCTTGATTTTAAAACTTACTAAAAAGCTACAGTAATCTGGCATAAAGACAGAGATACAGACCAATGGAACAGAACAGAGCCCACAAATAAACCCTTGCATATATGTATGGTTAAATGATTTCAACAAGGGTTCCAAGACCATTCGATGAAAGAAAAGAACAGCCTTTTCAACAGTGTTGAAAGAGCTGTATATCCACATGCCAAAGAATGAAGTTGGATCCCCACCTTATGCCATATACAAAAATAAACTCAAAAAATGGACCAAAGACCAAAATGCAAAAGCTAAAAGCATAAAACTCTTACAGGAAAAAAGGAGAAAAGCTTCGTGACACTAGATTTGGCAATGATTTCTTGGATATGACACCAAAAGTACAGGTAACAAAAGAAAAAAAATTAACTGAACTTAATCAAAATTAAAAACTTTTGTGCACAAAAGGACACTACTGATGGAGTGAAAAAGCAACTTAAAGAATGAGAGAAAATATTTGCAAGTCATATGTGATAAGGGATAAAAAACCAGAATACATAAAGAACTCATACAACTCAAAAAAAATAACAAAACAACCTGATTAAAAAATGGGCAAAAGACCTGAATAGACATTTTTCCAAAGATAACTAAATGGCAATGAGCACATGAAAAGATGCTCAACATAACTACTGATTAGGGAAATACAAATCGAAACCACAAAATACCACTTCATACACTTTAGAATGGCTATTATAAAAGAAAGCAAAACAAAATAAAAAATGTTGGCAAGGATGAAGAGAAACTGAAACTCTTGCACATTGATGGTAATGAGAATATAAAATAGATTACAGTATGGCGTTTCCTCAAAAAATTAAACACATAATTATCATGTGATCCAGCAATTCCACATCTGGGGATATACCCAAAAGAACTGAAAGCAGAGGCTCAAACAGGTATTTATATAACCACGTTCATAGCAGCATTATTCATAAGAGCCAAAAAGACACTTGAGAAGCAACCCAAGTATCCATGAATGAATTAATTGATAAACAAAATGTGGCAACTACATATGCTGAAATATTATTCAGCCTTAAAAAGAAAGTTTAACACATGCTATAACATGGATGAACCTTGCTAAGTAAGTAAATCACAAAAGGACAAATATTATATGATTCCATTTATGTGAAGCAAAATGGTGTTTGTTAGGGGTAGGAGGATGAAGGAAATGAGGAGTTAATGTTTAGTAGGTACAGAGTTTCATTTTGTAAAGATAAAAACATTCTGGAGATGGATGGTGGTGATGGTTGCATAACAATGTGAGTGTATTTAATATCACTGAATTATACACCTTACAATGGTTAAAATAATAAATTTTACGCCTGTATATTTTACCGCAATAAAAAACTAATTTAAAATATTTTTTTTGCTTTTACATAAATGAATAATTTAGCATTTTAGATAATATAGTTGTTTGATTAATTTTAGAATAAGAATTTTTTTAAACACCTGAGGTATTCTGATAGAGTCTGTCACACACAAAATATCTTTAGGAAGACCCATGCCCCTAAGTATCTCATGTCACTATTCAGACAGAATAGGAATGTAAGTATAAATCATTTGATCTAAAGTAAGGAAAGCAGAATGTAATAAGAAAAAAAATGAATTGAAATTTAAAAAGATAACTATATCTACTTTAATGTTTTCAAATGAGTACACTGGTAATTACAAAAAATCTTTTTACAAGCCAAATTTTTAAAGCTAGAACTTCCTCAAATTTGACTAGTAAAAAATATCTAAGTATATACATATCAGTGCTAAATATTATTTGTACTAGCACTTGAAAAAAACAAATGATGGTATTTTCCTAATATTCTAGTTCTCAATCCCCATTATAAAGTGACTATGGGTTATAAAATAAGGCTCCCATAAGGTACTACACATAAAAACATTATATTTATAAAATCAGCTTAACAAAAATTGTAATATCTGAGGGCTGGGGCGGGGGGTGTGGGGGGAGGAATCATTGCCTTTTAAGTCTTTAACTCGACCCCTGACAAATTTTCCTCCCTGATTTCTTCTGGATCTTGCACAGCTTTACACAATGCAGAGCATTTGTTCATTGTCTTCACAGGTATCTGTCAAAGCCTTACTTAAATACAAGCCACAATGATCCTTTACAAAGGTTTAACTAAGACCAGGACTCAAAAATCAAGGTAATCCTGGATTAATTTTATATAGATAACATCTGTGGAAAGTCTCTTCCTCTAAGTAACTTTCAAAGTAACCCATCAATGGTTTACTCAAACCCACAGAGCTTATTTTCAGAATTTATTTTCAGTGTTTATAAAAACAGAAAACCTATGATTTCTTTATGGTTAGATAAAGCTATACTGTGTGTCAATAATTAACACGCTCCTATTATACCCCATTTCATGTGTATGCAATTTCTTACATTTAAGGTTATTTACTAAACCTAATCTTATTTCTCTAAGACTCTCATGAGATAATATTTTTCATAAGATTTGCTTTTTCCATGATCATTTGCCTATTGTAATCCTTAGGGAAAAAAAAAAAAAGCTGTGTTTTTTTTTTTTTTTTTTTTAACCATATCCTGCAGTTCTTTTTGTCATTCTTCCAGTCATTTGATATGTAAGTAATGCTATTTCGGCCATGTGGAGGCAAAATTTAATCATCATAAATTCTGCTATTTATTTTGTACATTAAAAATATACAAAATAAAAAGCCAGCACTTTCCATCAAAACCCAAGGAATTTAAATCTTCTAACCCATGGTAGCCTAATCCAATATGAGACACAAATTCAGGTTCAACAATATCGGAGGGACCAGTCTCAGAAAGCCATCTGTTCAAAAAACTTTTGGTCTCAAAACCCTTTCACACTTTTAAATTATTGAGAATCCTAAAGAGTTTTGTTTATGGGGGCTATTTATGTTGATGTCTACTGTACTCAGAATTAAAGCTGGGAAATGTTTATTTTTAATTTACTTAATACATCCCATATTAATATAAACAAGTTTATGAAAATATACTTTTTTAAATTAGTGATAAGAGTAACACTGCTTTACATTTTATAGCTATCTTTATGTCTGACTTTAATAGTAGATAGCTGGAGTAACAGCCACTTTTGCTTTAAATCTGCTATCAGTTATCCTGCTTCAGGTATATGAAAAAAATCTGTGACTCATAACCACAGAAAATGGTACCATATTATAAAAGCCTTTTCGATCATTGATAGTCTTCTTTGACACTACATAAAAACTTGACAAGTGGTTATCTCTTAAAGATTGTGAAATGTGAAACTAAATCCATGAACTTTCCGTACTTTTTCACAATGAAATGCATGTACTTTAAATGTACTTTTTACCCATGTGTGATTTTATAACATCACGAATCAATCATTTGGAAAAAGCTGGTTCATCAAAATATTATCAAAGTACTGAGTACAGCAGGTAAAAAGTGTTATTTTGCATTGTAGTATTTAGAAAGCATGTGACATAATCATATGCTTAAATTCCTTGTTTCGCGTTTAATGCTGGGCAAAAATGTGGCCCTTACCTTTCGGGAAATTTTAAGTTGAAGACTAAATAGGTAAACACTCTCACAGTTTCAATTCTAACTCTCCTAAGTACAATGAATACACTATATTAAACTCCTGAAATGGTAAGAGTTTAATAATTTTAAGAATAATTAAAAAAAAAAAGAGCCCCAGCACTCCTAAGGCAACTATAGGCAATAAATGACAGTAGTGCAGAAACAATGTCATCGCCTCCAGAAGTGATTCAGAAGTAAAAGCATCCACTGGCGAGGTGACAATCACAAGAATTGTTTATAACAGAACCTGGCAAGACAGGGCAGTAGGGGCATTTTTTTCCCTTTCATTTTATACTTTTGTGAAAAACTGGTAGCAAAAACTTGGAATAAGTAAGTTTTCTGTCCTTCAAATTTTCCTAAGAAGAAAAACAAAACCTCCTATATATTTTCTCTATGGTTAAAAAAGAGTTGTGAGTACCAAATAAGAAAATGACCAAACACTTCCCTGATGTGTCAAAACTACTGAAAGGTACTGCTTATGTACAACCAGTCTTTAAGAATTAAAAATTTTTTAAATGTCAAATGCCAAAAGATGTTTATCTAATGTTTCAATATACAACCCATCCCACACATACAAACAGTAAGCAATCTGTTCATCCTACGAAAGTGGTTCTCAAACTGTTGTTTCACAAACTTCAGACAGTTCTCATGGTTCCAACTCTACAGAGTATGAATAACTCTGTCACAAACCTGTAAACATTTTATGTCTGCAAGGTAGTAGCTACTTGGACAAAAACAGTTTTTAATTAGCCAAAAGAAGAAAGATGGAATTTCAGAGAAATAGGCAGATTTACCTTTATCTGCAGTTTGTCACTAACATCTCTATAAGAGCATTCAGAATCCAATCTTTCAAAGTCCTTTTCTCAAGGCTCAAATCTGATGATAGAACCCTGCATAAAATCTTCCAATGGTTGTTCCCCACAGCAATAAGGTTTTCAAATCCCATAGCATAGAACCCAAGATACACCACGAATTGGTCCCTTCATACTTTCCCCCAGCCTCTCATCTGTCATATCTTCTCAATTCTCACTTAACTATTCCCATGTATAAGATCATATGACCCCCAATTGAGAGGATAGGAGGGGGTTCACTAACTTTAACCTGTATTCTTTATGAGATACAGATGAAAAGATGTTCTAAGGATGAAAAGAAGTGACACCAGAGAGTAGTTGTAATCTATATGAAAAAATAAAGTGGCAAAGGTAATCACAGGTAAAGGAAAAATGACAATATAAAACACAGTATAAATATATTTTTTACTCTTGATTTAAAAGGTAACTGCCTAAAACTTATAAAATTGTAAGGCTTATATCATATAAATATGTAATACATATTACAATAATAACACAAAAAAGGGAGGGAATGGAGCTACACTGGAGGAAGGAAATGACACCAGAGGAAAACTGGAAACCACAAGAAGAAAAAAGTATCAGAAATAGTAAATATGTGTTGGTTAATATGAAAGATTAAATATTTTTCTTTCTTTTTCTCTTCAAAAGACAAACATTGTTTAAAGCAATAATTAGAGCATTGTATTGTTGGATTTATTACAAAAATAAACATTATATATATGAAAAAATAGCACAAAGAGGAGAAAATAGAGCTAAATTGAAGCATTATTTGTATTATTCTGAACTAGCCTATGATAAATTCAGATGCATACTGTAACCCCTAGAACAAAGACTAAGAGAAATGTAATTTTAAAAAGTCTACACTACTAAAATGAGAAAAATAAAATACAAAAGGTGATGAAAGAGGAATGGAGGAACAAAACAAGACATGAGGTATATAGAAAACACACAGCAAATGGAAGATGCAAATCCAACCATTTCAAAAATAACATTAAATAGAAATGGATTAAACACCCCATTAAAAAGATAGACTGTTAGACCGGATTAAAAAAGCAATACCCAATAATATGCTATCTACAAGAGACACTTTATATTACAAGACACAAATATATTCAAAGGATGGAAAAAGATATAACATGCAAACAATAACCATCACAGAATTGGAGTAACTATACTAATATCTGACAAAATAGACCTAAAAAAAAAAAAAGGAAAAAGAAAAATGTTACAAAGAGGAATATTTTATAATATTAACAGTATCCACTTAACAGGAAGATATAACTATAAAAATATGCTCCTAACAGCCGCAAAATAATGAAAGAAATGATGAGAGAAGGGAAAATTAAACAATAATAGAGTCTTCAATACCCCATCCTCAGTAATGAATAGAACAAATAAACAGAAAATCAGTAATGATACTGAATTTAAACAATGCTATTAACCAACTTGACCTGACATGTATGGAAGACTCTAACAACAGCAGAATTCACAATCTTCTCAAGAATGCACAGAATATTTTCCAGGATCTTATGTTAGGTTATAAAAAAAATCTCAAATTTAAAAGAACTGAAATGATACAAAGAATACAAAGAAATGTTCCTTAATCACAATGGATTTAAATTAGAAAACAACAACAACAACAAAAAAAAAACAGAAAACCCACATGTTTGAATATTAAACAAGTTACATTGACCCCATGGGTCAATGATGAAAATACAAGGGAACTCAGAATATTTTGAGTTGAATGAAAAAACAAAGCATCAAAATGCACTGGATAAATGGGGATAGTTATGGGGCCTCTGGGACAACATCAAACATACCAACACTCGCATCAGAGTGATGCCAGGAGAAGAGAGTGCAAGGAATTGAAAATCTATTTCAAGAAATGACAGAAAACTTCCCTAACCTGGAGAAGAAAGAAGACAGACAAGCCAAGGAAGTGCTGAGAGTTCCAAACAAGATGAACCCAAAGAGGCACACCCCCAAGACACATTATAATTAAAATGCCAAAGGTTAAACACAAAAAAGGAATCTTAAAAGTGGCAAGAGAAAAAAAAGCACTTAATTCACTACAAAAGAGCTCCTGTAAAACTGTCAGCTGATTTCTCAACAGAAACTATGCAGGCCAGAGGAATTGGTGAAATAGTCGAAGTGATGAAAAGCAAGGACCAACAACCAAAATTACTATATCTAGCAAAGCTGTAAAATTTAGAACTGAAGAACAGATAAAGAGCTGCCCAGATAAGAAAAAGCTAAAGGAGTTCATTACCACCAAGGCGACATTACAAAAAATGTTGGAGGGATCTCTTTAAGAAGAAAAAAAAGATAAAAGATATGAATAATAATATGACAATAACTACATATCTATCAACAATTACTTTAAATGTAAACAGATAAAGTGCTTAAATCAAAGATAGGGTGGCTAAATGGATAAGAACCAAGACCCTTACATATGCTGCCTACAAGAGACTCGCTTCAGATGGAAAAACACACAGGGACTGAATGAAAATAAAGGGATAGAAAAAGATGGTTCATGAAAATGGAAACAAATAAACAAACAAAACCCAAAGTAGCAATACTTAAATCAGACAACACAGGCTTTAAAGCAAAGGTTATAACAAGAGACAAAGAAGGACCAATTATCTCACTTCTGGGTATTTACCTGAAGAAATCCAAAACCTCCATGTCTCAGGAAGGGATTTAAGATCCATATGTTCACTGCAACTTATTAACAATAGTCAAGATATTGATGGATACTTGGGTGTCCATCAATGGATGAATGAATAAAGAAGAGGTGGCAAATATATACAACGGAATATTACGCAGCCATAAAAAATGAAATCTTGCCATCTGAAATAATATAGATGGACCTAGAAGGTACTGTGCTGAGTGGAGTAAGACAGAGAAAGACAAACTTAAGATTTCACTTACATGTGAAATCTAAAGAATAAAATAAAATAGAAACAAACTCAGATACAGAAAACATCTGGATGGTTGCAAGATTGGAGGGGGTTTCAGGAGTGGGTAAAAATGGGGAAGGGATTAATAAGTACAAATTGGTTGTTACAAAATAGTTACAGGGATGTAAAGTATAGCATGAGGAATAGTCAATAATACTGTAATAACTATGTACAGTACCAGATGTGAACTAGATTTAGTAGGATGATCACTCTGTAAGTTATATAAATGTCTAATCAGTGTGTACATCTGCTATATATCATATTCCAATTATAATTAAAAAATTATTAAAATCCTTAAACATAACCTTACCAGATAATTACTGCAGTAGTCAAAGGGAAATTTATAGCTGTACACATCACACACAAATACTAGAAAAGAAATACCTGAAATAAATGTTTCCATCTTAAGAACTTAAGAAAAAAGCAAACCAAACCCAAAGCAAGCAGAAGAGATTATAAATATTAGAGGGGAAATCAACACCATAGAAAAGAGATTAAAATAGGAAAAAATCAATTTCAAGAGACCAAGAAAATTGACAAACCTTTAACCAGACTAAAAAAAGAATGAACACAATAGCAAAATCAGGAATGAAAAGGGGTACATCACCACTGATCTTACAGAAATTTAAAATGATTATAAGGGAATACCATGAACAACTTTATACCAACAAATCAGGTGACTTAGGTAAAATGAACAAATATCCTGAAAGATACAAGTTACAGAAACTGATTCAAGAGAAAACAGAAATCTGAATAGATCTATAACAAGTAAAGAAACTGAATTAGAAATTTAAAAGCTAACTACAAACACAAAGCAAAAACCTGGCCCACAAAGCCTCATTGGTGAATTCTACCAAACATTCACAGAAATAATACTAATACTTCACAAACTGTTCTAGAAAAATAACACCAATACTTCAAAAACTCTTCTATGAGGCCATCATTACTCTCATACCAAAGCCAGACAAAGACATCACAAGAATAGAGGTACAAAAATCCTCAACAAAATATTTGCCAGCCAAATCCAGCAACATACAATAGGGATTAGACAGTTTGGCTGTTCTTGAAACACTAAACATATGTTTACCATACAATCCAGCAATTCTACTATGAATCTTCCCAACAGATAGAAACACATGTCTACACAAAGATTCATACGTGAATATTCAAAGCAACATATTCATAATGCATGCAAACGGGAAGCAATTCAAATTTCCATCAACTGATTAATGGATAAACAAAATGTGATATATTTATACAATGGAGTACTATTCAGCAATAAAGAATATATGATACAAAATGAATAAGCCTCAAAAATATTTACGCTAATGAAAAATGTCTGACAAAAAAAGGCCATATATTATACAAAAAAATTAATCTATAGACAGACCACTAATGAGTGTTTGCCTGGGGCTGAAGGTGAGACCAAGAGTGACTACAAAGTGGGTATGAGGTTTTGTAATATTGTGATTTTTAATAATAAATATATATTTTGTCTTCATCCTCCTTCCTGGCACAGAGCTCCCTTGGAATTTCCTGTGATAAGAGCAATAAAAGTGTCTTAGGTTAATAAGGTGACTTTTAGAAAACACCTAAGGATGGGGGCTGGTTGCCAACAGAACCAAGCCCTTGATAGAGGGTTGGAACTTTCAGTCCTGTCCCACCCCAACTTCCAGGGAGGAGAGAGGGACTGGAGATGAGTTTAATTACCAAAGGGCAGTGAATCAATCAAACATGCCTATATAATGAAGCCTCCATAAAAACCTAAAAGGATAACGTTAAGAGTGTTTCTGGGTTGGTGAACATGTGGAAATTTGGAGAGAAGTGCCCTGAGACCAGGGAAGCTCTATGCCCACTCCCTCATACCTTGCCCTATGCATCTCTTCCATCTGTTTCTGAATTTTACCCTTTTAAAATAAACCAGTTATCTAGTAAGTAAAATGTTTCCTTGAGTCTTGTGAGCCACCCCAATAAATTAATCGGTAGCCTCTGATTTATAACCAGTCAGTCATAAACACAGGTGATAATCTGGGCTTGTGACTGGCTTCTGAAGGGGGTAGTCTAGTAGGACTAAGCTCTTAACATACGGGATCTGACACCGTCTCCAGGTAGACAGTGTCAGAAGTGTAGTGAGTTGGTAGTGGTGTGAAAATAAAGGAAAAACACACAGGAGAACTGAGGTTTTCCAAAATAGGTATCTTTTGGGGTGATGGAAATGTTCTACAACTGGATTGTGGTAACAGGTGCACACTTTTTAAATTTACTAAAATAACTCTATTCTTAAAATAGGTGAATTTTAAGGTATGTAAATTATACCTCAATGAAGTTTTGAAAAAATAGGAGCCACTGGTCTAACCAATCAGCTCCCTGGATCCAACTTGTCACAGGATCTTTGTAGATAACACAACAGAAAATGACTGAATTGTAGCTGGAGAGACCTAAATTGAGTAAAAAGAAAAGATTTTTCTGACAGGGGGGTTAAGCACATAGGAATATGGAACCAATAAAAGCTATACAAACTCAGAACATTTTAGAATCAATGTGGTTCAGAAGGAAGGCTTTGTGTAGGATAGGTTATATTTGTCTACAAAATTATTAATAAAGAAACACAAGAAAGGAAGCTTTATTTTTTTTGAATATTAGTTTTTTGAATACTTAGCCTTAAATATGATGATGGAAAGGAAACTGTTTTCACTGTTCTAATCAAAGAAATCCAACTCAAACAACTTTGATTTACTGCTTTATACCTAAGCAAACATGTTTTAAGTTATACTGTAACATACACCATACCCAAACAGAAATAAGCCTTACTAAGTTTGACTTTTGTAACGTGTGTTGCTTATCTGGTTTTGCCCAATCTGAGTATTAGAATTTTAATTAATAGGTTAGTGTCCATTTAGATATCAATATATAACAATATGTGGGAGCAGGGAGAGAATTGCAAAAAAAAAAAAAAAAAGAAAAAAGGAAAATAATACATCTAAATTTAAGATAAGTATATAATTTGGAGTATAGCAGAATAGTCTGAGAAAGAAAAATACATATTCATTCCTTTGAGTCAAAATAATAGAGGCAGAAAACAAAGTACAGAAATAAACAATTTGCAAAAAGAGGGCCAATTAAGAAAGCTTATAGGGGTAGTAGGTTTCTTAGTAAATTAGGAGCTACAACTACTGCATGTTAAAATAGAGAATGGCAGAAACTAAAGATTAATAGATAAAGAAAACATATGATAAGAACTGTTAAATAGCCATGAGGATACAAGTGAAATTAGACATCAGAAAACTGGAGTATATTCAGCTTCGTTTAATTACTTTCTTTACCAATTTTCAGTAGTCCCAGTGCTGAAATATAAAATACACATGGTAGAAGTAATCCACAGGTTGACTGTGAAAAGTCAAGGGTACCAAGGATTTTAAACTGTTTAGGTAAGTGATCATCTACTGAAGAACTACTATATACCAGAAAGTTTATCAACAGTTTCACAATCCAATGAAGACATTACCATGCATATATTACAAATTAAAAATATTCATGAAGTAGAAACAACCTAATATCCATCATGAGATAAATGTATAACCAAATGTGGTTATGTCTATACAATGGAATATTTTCCGGCAAGAAAAAGGAATAAAGTTCTGATACATGCTACAATAAATGAACTTTGAAAACCTTATAAGTAAAAGAAGCCAGTCACAAAAGACCACATATTATAGGATTCTATTTATATGAAGTGTCCAGAACAAGCAAATGCTGAGACAGGAAGTAGATTAGTGGTTGCCTAATGCTAAGGGAAAGTGGGGGAGGTTAAGAGGCATAGGAGTAACTGGTAATAAGAAAGGGGCTTCTCTTTGAGGTGACAAAAATATTTCCAAATTAGATTGTGGTGGTGGTTGTAAAACCCTGAGATTTACTAAAGCAAACAAAAAATACTGAATTGTATATTTTAAATAGATTTCATGGAATATGAATTATACTCAATAAAGGTATTACAAAAAAACAAAAACAAAAACAAAAACAGCTTCAAATTTAGTTTCTTTGCCCAAGGTCACCCAATAAGAAAGTGGCAGAGCTGCCCAGATCTTTCCAATGCAATAGTAGCTACCATTTATCAAGTGCCAACTATGTGGCAGAAATTTTACATGTTCTCATTTAATACAACAATTCTAAGAGACAGACACCATTACCTCCCTTTCCTATATGAGAAAACTCAAATTTGAGTGAATAACTTGCCCAAGGTCACAGAGGTGATAAATTAATGAGCCAGAATTAAGTCCATACTCTACCATCTCAGGCATTCAGACATTCAGATTATCATAATTGTTTGGCATATCCATGTATAAAATCCACTATTATTTACTTAACATTTTCTTTAAGTCATTTGCTTCTCTTTCCTAACAAAGCCTGAGGAAGGCATGGAGCAATAACCTGGAAGGGTAGCACTGGGGCTAAGGATATGTGAAGGCTGATGAACAAAAACCATATTAAATTGGAGCTGAGAGGGCCTGGAGGGGGAGCTCTAAGGCCCTACCCACTCATGATCAATTATCATGAACAGGCAGAGACATACTTTCAATCCCCAAAAGGAAGATGCTTTTCTACTCTACTACTCCAGCAGGAAGGAAGATTTTCTCCTCAGACACTCAGCCAATGAGACAATTCAGCCAATAAAAAGTCACTACACTTCGAACTCCCAGTTCCCTCCAATGGACTCTCTACTTACAATTGCCCCTTGGTACCCCTTTCCTCTATGGACAACAGTTTCTCTTTGTTCTTTGAACTTGCCTGTGGTTCACCATTAGACTGCATGTCCTGAATTGTAATTCTTTGTTACTGCCAAATAAACCCACTTTGCTGAAGAAATAGCTGGCTGTTTGTTTAAGGTCAACAGAGAGGAATATAGAAGAATAGAGGATAATGATATAAGACTGACATATTAGAACCAAAAGGAGGAACGGCAAGTAAAGCTCCCACTGAGAACAAGGCTGGCTGAGAAAAGTATGCTCCCACTGAGAACAGTATGGAAATAGGAAGAATGGCAAATTGCAAGGGGCAGAAGATTGAGGTGAAGAGATTGATGGTATGTATATGTTAGGAGTTGAAGCTCAAGAAGTTGGGCCAAAAGGACTAAAAGAAGGCAGGCTGAGGTGGAAACGCAGAAATAAAAGCTAAAAGATGAATAGGGATGGGGTGATAATTGAATGGAAGAGAGATGGGTGCTGAAGAGTACAAAATGAATAAGTTTACAGAATGATTAACATAAAAGACTACAATGGAGTGAGCTAGGAGACTCCCAAATAGGTCAGAGGAAACTGAGAATAACAGGATACAAGGTTATGCTCTTGAGTCTGGATTGGAAGCAAGGAAGTAAAAGCAAACATATGGAAATCAAAGTAGATCATCCACACGAAATCTCAAGAAACACACCAGTAGTAAAAGCTGTTCCACGCTTCAGAAAATACTACCCTAACCAATACTGCTCAAATCACAAGGTCAAGACTTCTCAAGGTCTGTGTGTGACCAAACTGAACCTACTAGATTAGGGCTTCCAATGCAGAAAAGCTCAGGTTCACTGTGGATGAAGTGGGTGAAACCAACAATGAAAGAAGCTGTGGTCAGAGAAAAAAAAAAAAAATTCCAAGATCAAAACTGTGGCTCCAAGATGCTGAAGGGACTGTGGGGGAGGGGATATTAAGAGGTCATTTGACTTTATAATGGAATCTGGAAGTCTTAGAAGGTGGAACATTGCTAGTAAGGAAAAAAAAAAACACACAAACAGGTTGATTAGGGACATTTCAAAAGCAATAATTCAATAGCCAAAATACATGGGGTCCTAAAACAATAATGTAGCAGGACATGCAAAATAATCCATGTATTACTGATCATCTGAAAGTGAAGGTGAAATAAAGAAATTCAGCTTTATGATAAAAAACAAACTGAATGATAATTTGTTTTAAAATAATTTAGAGTAAGTTTTTTTAAAATAGCAAGGTCACTCATTGTTAAAAGTGTGGATTAACCATTATCTGACAGACACATAATCTTCCAGAACATTTCTACAGTACATCTATACCATATTTTATTTAGTTCCTACTGGGAACCAATCAAGTTTCCTCTCATTGTCCCTGTTATAGTATCAAATGAGAATTTCTGAAAGGTTATAGCCCCTTGGCCTCATCTGTTGAAGTCTCTTGATTCCATATGTCTTCTCTACTTAATCATTCAAGTTGTCACAGAAATGCTAGTTTCCAACTACTGGCCTATACCTTGATTTGGCTACTTTTTAAATCTACCAGACTAATACTACATTTATTATTCTGATCTGTTCACCTTGTTTAAACTCCAGTGTTCACTTGCTGTAGTTTGCTTTTAAACCCCTTTAAAGCCACATGTTGTGAACCTTCAAGTCAAACTAACTCCATTCCTCCAGAAGGTGGTTGTTGCTTGTCAAGCTGTTTACGATTCTCCAAGGGACATCCTTCTCCCTCATATGACCCAGTCTGACACTCTGGAACTATACACTGCCTAGCATGTAAGCTTTCAAAAAGCGGAGGAAACCTCTCACTATTCCAAAACTATCCAATATAAATGCCCTTGTTTGTTCATCTACATATATAAACATATACATACACATAATCTTTTAAAGTCCTGTTTGAATTATATATTTTTATCCTAATTAATTTACACTAATAATACAATACTAAAGGTAGTTAAGTATGTCCTTTCTGACTTTCACCATTTCTAATCCAAAAGTTCCCTCAAAAGGAAAAGAGAAAACGCAATCAATATTTCTTTAAAAATTAACGAACAGAAAAAAACTTTAGTTAACTGCAAAATATTTAATAATAGAATCTGCATCAGACTAACTAAGATTTGAAGTTCTCCTAAATAAAGTCTTCAATTTTTTTTCCTGGTGGTAGAAACAACTTATGCTTAAACAAAATACCCCTGTGTAACACAAATCTAGCAAAAATGGAGCTTTTGTTCTTCTAAAAGAATTTTATACAGACTACATATGGCTTTCATCCACTAAGGATGAGAGAAAACAATATTACAAGGGGAATATAAATAAAATTCCAATAAAATAAACTTCAGGAAGAGCCCCAATTCTACCATTGGGTTAAATTAGCCATTTTTCCCTTGATGCTCTCAAAGCACAGATAATTGACCTTATTTAATGTCATTTTATCCTATACTAGAAAGCAGAGACCCTATTTTTACAAAGGTGTATTACCAGTAACAAGGACCAGCAGGTAACAGGCATACAAATGTCTGCTACCTAATAAAATAATCAGGCTGTTAATTACAATCATTTCCATAAATATTATTACCAAAAAAACACAGTATTTACATGTAAGGTTTGGAAGTCAACAGCTAAAGACTAACCTATCATATAAATGAATTAAAAAATAAAAAATAGGAAAAACCAAGGGCAATGGTTCCCAAATCAGAATCTGCATAATAATCAAAGGAGTTATACTGATTAAAGTAACAGTGGATATTGTAACAAATAAATCCCCAAACTGTGGCATAACAAAATAGTTTTATTTCATTTTTACATGAAGTCCAAAAATCTGTGTCAATGATCGTATGGGGGCATGAGGAGGTTGGAGATGACCCAGACTGACAGAAATCTAGCTCTCTTGGACCCATCATTTCCTAAGTTGCTCTGCAGACATTATCCAACCAGCAGGTGGGGGAAAAAAGCACTGTTCAAGGGAAGTTTGTATTTTCCAGGGCTAAAGAACCACTCAACACTTTTAATTTCCTATGTCAGATCTCAATCATATGGACATCCTCAAATGCAAGAGGGGCTGCTGATAAAATATATAAGTGAGTTGGGATCCTGGAGAAAAGGAAGCAAGGTTGTTGAAGAGTAAGCCAGTCTTTACCATAGAGGTTTTAAAATACAGATTCTAGGGCGTTAACCCAGGTGATCTTCACATGTAAAAAGACTCTCAAATTTTGTGTGTAAGGTAGACAAGTGAATCTGATGCATGTCCAAGCCCGGACTTACTGGCTTAAGAAGTTAAGAGTTTGGAGCAAATAGAAAAAATGTTTCCGCTGAAAAGTTTAAAACAACATGCCAGGTAAAAAGAAAACTAAAGTGATGACAAAATTAAGCATTTGTGCAACTTGGGATGCAACTTGGGAAATTCTTCCCTCCGTGGCCTGTGATAGTCTCTCATAATTCTCTTTCTAATTCTGGTATCTTCTCAGGCTTACTTCCCTCCACTCAGTTCATATTCTCCATTATATTCCTTGGCCATGAGCTGTTCTCATTCCTTGAGTGACCTCATTCACTTTAGTTACCACTGAAAACACTTTTCTCTTGAGCCCAGCCTCACATTTCACTGCCTACTATAACACTTCTCCATTTAAATGCCCTACTAGGACCTTAATATATACAGAAATGAATTCATCTTACTCTCAAAACCTGCTCTTCTTCTTTTATGCCTTATCCACCAATGCCCTCTAGTCAAAACACTAGGAACCACTGATAAAAAGACCTCTTAATTTAAGTTTCCATGCTTTAAAAAATACCACCAAGAAAGTAGAAGAAACACAACCTACAGAATGGGAGAAAAAAAAATTGCAAATTATATATTTGTTAAGGGACTTGTACCTAAAACTCATGAAGAACTGCTACAACTCAATAGTAAAAAGACAAATAGTCAAAACAAAAAAATAAGCAAAAGGTCTAATAAAAAGATGCCTGACCATCATGAAGTGCCAGAAAATTGAGACTCAAAACCACAAGGAGATACAACTTCACACACACTAAGATGGCCATATAAAGTTTTTTTTTTTTTTTTTTTTAAGACAGACAATGATAAGTGTTACTGAATAAGTAGAGCAAATGTAACCCTTATACACTGCTGGTGGGAATGTGAAATGCTGCTGCCACTCTAGAAATGAACTGGCTTTCCTTAAAAGGCTTATTACAGAGTTACCATATGATCCAGGTAGTCCACTCCTAGTATATATTCAATAGAAGTAAAAACTTAGGACAACACAAAAACTTTTACACAAACTTTCAGAGCAGCATTATTCATAGTAGCCAAAAAGTGGAAATAACCCAAATGTCCATCAGCTGGTGAGTGGCTGAAATGAGGCATAGGATACAATGTAAATGTTAATCAGCAATAAAAATATTGATTAATGTTTCAATAAGAAATAGGGAAATAAATGTACAGAGACAGAGGAAGATTAGTAGTTGTCCAGAGATGGGGAGGAAGTGACAGGTTTAGGGTTTCTTTTTGGAGTGACAATTCGAAATTGATTGTGGTGATACTTACGCAGCTCTGTGAATATACTAAAAATTATTGAACTGTACAATTTAAGACTGTGTGAACTATATCAGTAAAGATGTTTAAAAAAAAAAAAAGCTATCAAAATTTTTCTCTTGCATTAGCAAGAGAAAAGCCTGCCTCTCCAGACTAATTTATACTTCCTATTATAAGATATAAAGTTTATGGGGATTTTTGGTAACTTGAATAGCAGAAAATGTTAAATGTAGTGCTCTACTGTAATAACTCTCATCTGGGCTTCTGGAACAAGAATTTGTTTCAGAAGCAACTGCTTCCAGATTTACCTTTTAAAATATTTTAATTGTCCTGTGCTGCATGTTTTAAATTATCTATGGCCTTAAATCCTTAAGAGTAGAAAAAAACACACCTTTAAGTTTATAATAAATGTAAAAGCTAAACCACCACCAATTAAGATTCTGAACTTAAATTTACTAGGCGAAGGTGAACTTTTCACCTAAGTTGTGGAAGCAGTAATTCTATTTAGACTTTGCTTTGTACGCCAATCAGTATACCCACAGAAGAATGCGCATAACTTTTTTTTTTAAAATCAGGAGTGACTGTTAATGGCTTTTTGGAGCAATGAAAATGTTCTTGAATTAGATAGTGGTAATGGTTGCACAACTTTGTGAATATACTAAAAACTACTGAATTGTACACTTTAAAAGAGTGAATTTTGTGGTATGTAAATTATCTCAGTTTTTAAACGTTTATGACTATTTGAGCTATTGCCTCTCAAAGAAAACTTTTTTTAAAATAGGGATCTTATTTTGTAGGTTGTTTCCTCAAGCTGATGTAAACTAGCAGTTATAAGCTGGCCTTCTAACCCCTCTTTAAAGCCACAGCTATAAATTTTTATCAATTGTAACTGCCGACTTGCCAATATTCATAGGTTTTTCATAAGAATCTTAATTTCTAAAATATTCCTTAAAAAATTATGGAGTTCTAAAAATACTAGGCACACTCGCAAAGCAACAACAGCCGAGAGCTGACGAACGTAACTGCTTGTGTTTACCAGTGATCTCCATCACTCCCTGTTGTCTTCCAAGTACTGAAGCCACGTGTAAGTTGCCATTTAGTTTCTCAGTTCAGAGTGTTATCCCTGATCTAAATAAATACTGTCTACCTTTCTTATTAGGGTACACTGTTAATCACTGCTAATAAAATGTAATAGTGAAATTGGCCAAAGGGTGTAAATTTCCAACTATAAGATGAATAAGTTATGGAGTTCTAATGTACAGCAATGTGACTGTAATTAACAATACTGTATCTATCTACATTTGAAAGTTAAGAAAGTAGATCTTAAATGTTATTTCCACACACATACACAAAAAAGTTAATTATGTAAGGGGACAGAGGTATTAGCTAACCTTACTGTGCTAATCATTTCACAATATATGTATCATTTGATCATGTTGTACACGTTAAACTTACATGTTACACGTCAATAATATCAATAAGGCTAGAAAATAAAATTTTAAAAATTTTAATGTAATCATGATTGCATTTTTATTAACTGTGAAGATAAAAATCTTGATAGTGACACCTGTTGAATAAAACCCTGCAAGAGTTACAAATTCATGGTATATGCACACTTTAGTATGGGGAAAAAAATCATGAGAAAAAGTTTGTTTCACCTAAAACCAGAAAACAAGTCATTTTCATTTCATTTATAATTAAAAATAATTTTCATTTACTAATAGAATATAGTACAACAGTAACTTCTTACTCCCATATTAGGTATTGGCACAAAATGAGAGACACTATCTTATTGAGATTGACTGGACATGAAAACAAATTGATTTACTCACGGATTTTATATTTAAGCCATTTAGAACCAATGCTTATGTGCACAAAGACAAACTACCCTAACCACTTATAGTTTCTATGTATCAGATTGTATCTCTGCAGAGCTAGAAGAAAACAAAATACAAGGTAAATGTGGAAATAACAGAAACTAGATTCTACCATTTCTTATCTCAAGTATGAGGACTGAGCTAAATGCTGTCAAGTACTTTCCAGTTTTAAAATTCTTTGTACTTAATCCAGATCTCCTTTCCTCCAAATAAACTTCATTTAGCTGAACTGCTTTTCCTGTAGATGGGAAGATTAAAATAGTATTTGCATTCCATTCATTTTTTACCATCACTTCTAATAGCTAATAAAATAACATATAAAATGATTTCTAAAAGCAGCTATTCCCTTTAAACTAGGCAAAAACAAAGACAAAAACAACAACTCATTTTTTAAGGTCTTCCAAAAGAGAGACCAGATGAGCTAATTACTTGGAGTTTAGAGGTAAACCTCAAAGTTCTTCTTCCCCCTGAGAGCCATGCCATGCCACTTCACTTAATTGCTCAGTATTCTCAAGTTTACATGTAACATTTTAAACATCATCAGTACCACTATTAATAGAAATTATTTAAAACTGGAGTAGCATCACAATAGCAATTCCTAAATACACAAAGGCAAAGGTGCAACTAGATTTTATGTCCGACTGAGAACACAATCCTGTTTCTGTTTAAACCTGAAGGTGAATAAAATGGGATGCAAAGTTCACCAAATTGCAATGATCCAAACTGCAAAAACAACTTTTTCAAAAGTGTAGGACTAGAAACAAAACAAAAATTAACCTTTACCTCAACTATAACTTATGGAAAGACAAAGTGCCATTAAGATTGGTAGTGATTAGTGGAGAACCTAGATCTTGAGTTTCACATCATCAAGAATATAAAGTGAGTATAGGAATTTGCAGGAATTGGTTTATGCTTTACCTGTTATTCTTTTAACAGTGCTGTCCCATAAAATTTTCTGATGATATAAATCAGAAATTCTGTATCTGTGCTGTTCAATACCACAGTCAATGGCCTCATGTGGCTACTGAGTCTCTGGCATGTGGCTAGCAGGACTGAGAAACTCAACTTTTCATTTTAATTAATTTAAATTTAAATTGCCACATGTGGTTAGCAGCTATCATATTGGACAATGCACTTCTATGATCTGAAATACAATGTATAAACTTGAGCAAACAACAGAGTTTTTCAAAGTATCATGTCCTGATGATGTTAATACCAGCGAAACCCTTCCTGATACCAAATGATACACAAGTACGTTTATCAGCCTAAACATAAAATAAAATTCACTTACGGCACCCTAAATATAAAATACGATTCACTTATGAAGTGAGAATTCACGATACTATTTAGGTTCAGAATATGAGGTCCACTACTCACTGAGACAATATTAAATAATATACCTCAAGTTTTCCTCCTTGTTTTTGCCAAAGAGGAAAAACTTTCGGAATAAGTTTCCCAATGCATGTTAAGTTACTTTCTCTTCAAATCTGTTCAATATCTTCTGTTCAGAAAAACAAATGGTAAATATAAATTCGCAGTACTAGTAAGTCCGCTGAGACTCGGCAAATTTCACACGTTAATTTCTCTTTTCCTTAAAGGAGACACACAAATGCTTGGAAACCTCTGCAATGCCTGGAAGCCTTGTTAACCCATCTTTCCATGTTTTCAGGTTCCTAAGTCATTCTGACATTGGATTCGGTGCCAGACACAAAGCATTTTTTTTCTGTTCAAGAGTCAGTACCCTCTGCACTGGAGGTATCCTTTGACCAGCTCTTCCTAAGGCCAGAAAAGTAACCAAAATGGTGCACAAGCTGTCAGAAGAAAACAAGTCGGGGTAGGTATTCTGCACGTGGAATACCTAGTCCCCAAGCAATATCAACCGCCTTTAACCCAGAGAGAGAGAGAGAGAGCGCGAGCCTTGAACTGTCCGGCGAAGCGAGCCGACGAGCAAGGTCGTGACCCGAGGTCACGGCCGTCAGCACCGCACCGGCCCAGCAGCGGGAAGCCACCTGTTAGGCCCGAGCCTCACCTGGCAGGAGAGGGAAGGCTCCTACTCCGCCGCGCGCCGGGCGCGAACGCACGGGCGGCGAGCGCGGGACCCGCCCCTCTCGCGGCAGCCGCGGGAGGCGGCTGCGAGCCCCCAGCGACACGTGGGCTGCCCCCGGCCCGGGCGGCGCTGACAGGCAGGTGGCCCGCGGCCCCGGCCCCACGCCCGTCCCCCGGGCCGGCATCCAATCTCCCTCGCAGCCAGCCCGCCGAGAGGGCGCCCCGGCGGCCCACACCGCTGGCCGGCCCGCCCGCCCCCCTCTTCCTTCCTCCCTCCCGGGGCGGCGCGATCCCGCCCCGCCACCCCTCACCTACCTGGTCCCGGAGTTTGAGGAACGCCATGGCGGCCGCCGCCGCCGCCGCCGCCCCGGCCCGCCGCTCCTGCCCCCGTGGCCTCGGCCGCGGCCCGGGGCCGGCGGGTAGGCGGCCGGTGGCGCTCAGGAGTCCAGGGGCAGAGGGGGCGGTGCCGCCTGCCGAACCACACGCCGCTGCTACCGAGAGGTGAGGAGCCCGGCCAGTCCCGCCTCCTCCTCTGGAGACTCCCCGCCCTCTTCCTTCCTTTCTTTCTCTCTCCCTCGGCTGCCGCCCCACGCAGCCGCCGCCGCCGCCGCCGCCGCACGCCCCCTTCCCGAAACACCCTGGCAGCCCCCGCGCCGCGCCGCTCCAGCGCGCGGCCGCCGCCGCGTCCAAACTCCACTCCGCAAGGTTCCCACCACCGCCCGCCGCGATTGGCCGCCGCGCGGGGGAGAGGCCAGAGTAAGCCGAGCGCCCATTGGCCACGCCGCCGCGCTCGCTCGCGGCCCCGCCCCCACGGGCGGGAGGGGCCGGAGAGGAGGGAGCGGCGCGGGCGGGCGCGGGGCTGCGGCGCGCGCGGGGCGGGGGGCGCGGGGCGCGGGGCTGGCGCCGAGCCGGGGGAGGGGCGGCCAGGTGCTGCCGGGCGCGGTGGGCGGAGCCCGGGGACCCGGGAAGCAGGGTAACGGCCCCCAGCTCCACGTGGAGGCGGAGTGCAGGCGCTCCCCGAAGCCCGGGAAGGTTGAAGGAACGGGGTGAGGGGTCGGAGGGGCGTGACCGAGGGGCGCCTTCGAGGCCACTGCCTTCCTGGGAAATGCTAGGGGAGGGGGGCTGACCCGCCTCGCACGTGGAAGGAGCGTGAGAATGCGCCCCCAGGCTCGGGGAGGATGAAGGAGCCTGGGGCATGGGGTGAGTTGGTCCCCCGGAGGCTGCAGCCCTCCTGGGAATGGCGGGCCAGGTCAGAGGGAGCGGCGGCGGGGGGGGGAGCACGAATTTGCCGGATCTTGCAGGTCTAAGAATGAGCGCCCTGCAACTGGCACACGCCCCTCCGGATTGGAGAGGTCGGGAGAGGTGCAGAAGGGTGAGAGGTTGACACCGGGGACAACAACCGCAGAGCTGGGGGCCGATGCTGGGACTCTGGCGGAAAGCCGCATCTTTGCAACCAAACAGGTTGCGCACGGACGCCGTAGCCCTTTTCTCTACCTGCCGTCCCAGGCCGGAGCGAGGTTGTGGTTCTCTCCGAAACCTCCCTGCTAGGCTTGCTTTCCCCCTCCCCCGCCTTTCTTTCGCATCTGATGATGGGTTATGCCTCCCACTCGAGAGAAATCCATTATATATGTAAAAAAAGATATGCTCGATTTCCAATAAATAGCATCTTGGGATGCAGAAGAGGAATGACTCCCTCACCCTGCTACACACGCCCCCACGCCACCCCACAGTTCTGAAACGGCTTTTCTTTCTTAGGCAGCCGCACACTGTTACCATTCCAGGCTTGTGTGGGAGAAGACCGTTGTGCGCCTGTGTCTGTCCGCCCGGGCGGCTCCAGGCGGCTCCGGCCTCTGGTTAATAGAAGAAGGTACAGATGGTTAGAACACAAATATGTGACGTCAGGCTCCGTTTTAAAACCCCCCACCCTGTTCCTTACATCAATTGTTTCTCTCGGGACAAAGTATTTAGAGGATCGATTTGAGACTAATGGCAGGCAGGAGAAATGGGAACCTGTGCCAGGACTCACTATATTGTAATGCTCTCTACTCATAACAAAAAGCTTGTCTTTTAGCCCCATTAAAAGAATGAAAATATCAGTGTAAAATGAAGCACACTGCCGATTAACTAATAGTGTGAGTCTTCGACATATTATCAATGCCTTGATTCTATAGAAACAATTTCTTGTCTAAAATTACATTCCCCACCATAAATTATATTTTCTACTTAAAATGGAGTTCTCATAATTGCAAAATAACATTATCTTCAGTACGTCACAACGCTTCAGCTGCAGCAGATAAAACAGATAGCGTTTGTCACCCAGCCTCTACTTCATCAGTTCAGTGAGAGTAAATGAGTTAATGTTGTCAAACCAATTGAATTCTCCAAAACAACGGTGTTGTGATATTGCTAGAATTCTTTGATTACAAGTCACCTTTGTGAATAATTACCCATGTGCTATATCCAATACAGAGTTCTATCTTAGTCAAGTAGTGTAAGAATTTACCCTCATTTATCTCTGAGCCTTTTAAGCACTGTGGATGTCTAGCCAGGAATTAATATATCCTTCTCTTTCCTTCCAATAATTTTTTTTCCTTCTAATTATTTCCAATAATCTCTCATCTAGGTTAAAGTTCTAGAATTTTAAAGCACAACAGGAACTTGATTAGGAACATAGTGAAGATTAACTTGGGAAAACAAGTATGCTTGAGAGTATGAATTTAAACTGTGGAGTATGCATTTTAATAGGTTTTATGATTGAGCTAATGAAAATTTTCAGGGCTCTTCTAAAATTTTCTAATTAACAATAATTAATGAAGGTGTCTTATAATGTACTATCTCTGACTGCAGTGTCAATGGTAGGTTCTGAGCTCTTCCAATACAGAATACTTAATATCTAGTCTAGTTCTCATGCCTCTACCCCCTCAACACCATTTAACTTGTGTCTTAAATTCACCATTTATAAAAACTAAGCTAACATTACCTGGACTACTCTTCTCACAAAATCAAATAAGATAAGGATATGAAAGGCTGTGAGAATTCTGCAGGACCATTCAAATTTAATGCTATTATTACAACTACATTTCCATAGCTAGAGAAAGGGTAACAATTATTTTGACATATAGAATAAGAAATTATATAATTGAGCAATAAAATGAAATAAGGTTCATGTTCCAATTCAGATAGTATTTTTAAATCTATATTTTTATAAGATGTTCATGCCTGTTATGAAATATTCAAATACTAAAGGAATCTACAGTATTGAAAAGCCTCAGTTCATCAAGGCAATGAGGCCAGGAGCTTGAATGGTGTTAGTAATCTCTCTTACACCCTTATCTTCCTTTTTCCCCTCCCTCTTCTAAATGTCACTTTCTCCCTACTCATACTTTAAGCACTGTGTAGTCATGAACTCTCAAAATTTGAAAGTCTCAAGGAATGACTAATCAGTTGGACTAGGCTCATGTGCCCATGCCTCAGTCATTCACAGCAAGGGACTGATGATAGCTTTCATTCAGAATCTGTCTAAAATAGTGGGAGGAAAGATGTCACATAGATATGACCACCAGGGAAATTGCTGTGAATTATGGTACCACTCCAAATTTTAGTTACTGTGCTATTGTATTGGGCACTTGTCAGCCTCTTATATACTTTACCTCATTTAAGTTTTTGAATAACCTTAACCTCTTTGTGTTGGAAAGCTATAACCCAAAGAAGTGTGTGCCTATAATTACCTAACTAATCAATAGCAGGGCCTGGATGCATGAGAGACTTGAAAGCCAGAAGAGTAGCTTATGTGATACAAAAGATATAGCTATTTATGACTTTTGAGTGAAATAATCCCTATAGTATAAAAATTATTTTTATGAAGAGCCTGAAATACATGGAAAATTTGTATAATAAACTGCCAAAGCAGCAAAAGTAAGTTCAGGTACTAAAGGATAGAATTAGAAGGCACAATATACATCTGAAAGAGTTCCTGGAAGAGAGAAAATACAGTATTAAGGAAAAGCAATACCTATAGATATAATGTGTGTGCGAATTTTTCAGATTTGAAGAGGAACATAAGTTATCAGATCAAAGGAATTTGCTAAAGTCCAATTACAGAATACCGAACACTAAGAAAATGTTAAAAATTACCACTGAGAAATGTCATGTCCTAAAAGGAATGACAGTCATTCTGTCAGATTTATTAGCAACAATAGGTTGCAGAAGATAATGGAAAATATCTTCAAAGTATTGAGAGTCCTTAACTGAGAAAAGAAAATTTTATACCCAGCTACCCTATTTTTTTAAGAGGAAAAACAAAGTAAACATTTTCAAAGTTTAGAACTTAGGGGTGCTCGTTGAAAGAAATATAAAAGAATGTACTACAACAAGAAAAAAGCTGAACCTAAGAGCAGTTAGTCACATTGGAAAAGGAAGGATAAACCTGTGAGATCACGTGAGATTATATGTATATACATATACAAACATAGTAGTAAAAAGTAGTCCACATTACTCTTCCAAAACACTAAGTCTAGCCATTTTACTGGCAAATTTCACCAAACATAAGATAAAATGCTTTTCCTTTGTTTTGTTTCATAAAGTGTATAACCAATACCGATGCACAAAGTGCTTCTCAAACACCTTGTCTTCAGAACCAACCCTCTGACATATCCAGTTTTTTGACAGGTGCATGTTTGAACATAAGGCCATTCAGAACCATTTTAATTTAGTCGAAAGCTCTTCTGAGAAGACACTGCTTAACTGCTTCTAGTATCTTTCTACTGGTGATTGATGGCTCTTTTGTGGTTGAAGTACATGGAAAATGCATATAACAGATTGCATAAGATAAAAATTATAACAATTATATACATAGTATGATATAAACTCTAAATAAGCCAGAAAGCATCTGAATAGAAAAAATTTTAAAGACTGGAATAAAATATACCACAGTGTTAATTGAAGTTATATTTGTATGAGTCATTTATTTTCCTGTATTTTGCCTATTTTATTTAATGAGAAATTAAGTAGTTTTCAAATATATTGGCACTTAATTATTTTATTAGAATAAAAAAGATGAGACCTAGAGAAAACTATCAAAATGGCAAAAGAAATTCTATATCATTAAATGTGATTGGACAAAACACTCGACTCAAAACTCAGATTTTAGAATGAATAAAATAGCAAGAACCAACTCTGTCACAGAAAGTATGTTCTTTATTTCCTGAGTTTGTGAAGGATTGGTATTTCTTATTTAAACATTTGATAGATTCACCAGTGAAAGCATCTGTGTCAGGGCTTTTGTTTGTGAGATTTTAAATTACTAATTCAATGTCTTGTTATAGGTTTGTTTTGTTTCTTCTTTAGTTTTGACCATTTGTGTACCTCTAGAAACTTGTCCATTTAATTCATTGGCATTAAGCCCTTGATAATACTCTTTTATAATCCTTTTAATTTCTATAGGGTTGGTAGCAATATCCTTTCATTCTTGATTTGAGTAGTGCTTTTTTTCTTGTTTTGGTCAATCTAGTTAAGGGTTTATCAATTTCATTGATCTTTTCAAAAAACCAAAAAATTTTTTACTCTATTTTTCTATAATATTTTTTATTTCATTCCTTCTTCCTCTTTGTTTTCTAGTTTCTTAAGGTGGAAGCTTAGTTTTTTTTATTTCAGACCTCCTTTTCTGATATAGGCATCTGAAGTTATACATTTCTGTCTAAGCACTGCTTTAGACGCATCCCTTTTTCCAAGGCTGTTCACTGCAAATATCCTTGATGTGATAGCCTGAAACAAAAGAAATGTGAGAGACACATGAGAATCATCTCTCTCCACAGAGAGTTTAGCCTCAATTAAGAACATGGACTGGACACTTAGTCCATTTTAAGGCATGGAGATTGGGGATATGGGGAACATAAGATAACTGGAAATGATGCTGGTAGCTCTCTTTTGCTTAATTTTATTTTTTTTCCCCTGTGTATCAGCAGTTGACAGTATCAGGTAAGAGTGAAGACTGGGCATTGAAAGAGTGGGGTTCAAAATTAATCAGAAACAAACTCACAAGTATAGAGGACTATCTGGTGATGGCTAAAGGGGAGGAGAGTTGGGGGCTGGGAGATTGGGGTAAAGGTTTAAAGAAGTACAAATTAGTAATTGATAGATGGTCACAGGGATGGGGAGCATGGCATAGGGAATGCAGTTAGTTAGCACTAATGTAATGGTTAGGTGGAGAGCCAAAGTAGAGAAAGAGCAATTAGAGGGATTGTTTTATAAACTGTATAAAATGTCTAACCAATGTACCATATACTTTAATAAAATAAAAAATTTTTAAAAAGTTAAGGGTTCAAAGAGAGATAAAATCTGAAAGAATGAGAGAGGATTCACTAAGGAGATGAACTACTGGGCACTCCTGAGGGCCTCCTATAACTTATGATCATTAGTTCAAACAGTTAGCACAATTATTTCTGTTTTAACCAGATTCATTTCTCTACTTGGGTGTAGGGACAGTACAGACAGTTGGTTTTACTCAGGACTGGATTTTTTCCAGGCAAGTATGATGGAGGAGGAACATGGTAAGAAGGTTGTGGATATACACAAAAGAATGATTACAGTGATTGACCAGGGAATCTAGGCTGGATGAAGAAGAGGGTGAGGAGAGGAAGAATAGTGAAAAACTGGTGGGACCAAGGATCAGAGAGTTCCTGATGGTTGAAGAATGGTTGGAGTGTGGTCTTAGAATAAGTGAACTAGAAGACAGGAGGTGGTAGTCAAATAATAGAGTTCTTAAAATCAAGATTTAGAATTATGGTATATGAGCATGGGAATGCATAGCTGAGGTCGGTGAAGAAAAAGATCATTGGAGCTGAGGAGTTCAGGAAATTGAGTGGCCAGACTGTCAGATGAGCTTGTCAAAGTCACCAAGAATAACGAGTCACATGAAGAGAAAGACAGTGAACCAGGTGTTAAAATTCTCAGCAAATGAAGGGAAGTAACTGGAAAGTTACAGATGATTGCAACAGGGATGGGTAGCAGGTGCTATGGACTGATGTCAAACTGTTTCTTCATTTAATAAATACTATATATGATCAACTAATTGTGGGAGAGACAAATTATCACTGTCATCATGAATTGTACAAGCTAACTCAAAGGTAATAAATACATGCATCCACGAAAAGCTAAACAACAGGGCAAACATTGCAATATGATGAGGTAGAAAGAATACTGGCCTAAGGGTCAGAAGATCTGATTTCTAGCACTGTCTAATAATTACTTGTGAGTTTGGGTAAATCACTTAATCTTATCAGGCCTTAGCTTCTAGATACCTCAGAACCTAACAATATTCTATAACTAGTATAAAATAATAACATTTCACAAGAAAGTTAGGAAGAATAGCATGATTATCCAGATGTTACAGAAAGAAGAAATTGAACCACAAAAGACTATGTAATTTGTCCAGCATCAGACTAAGTCAGGTTCATGGTTGGTTGTGTTAGATCATATAGGGTGCAAAGTAGGTACCCTAATCTGTGTCTGTTACCCTCCATTTATATAAAGTTGTGTTTGTTTTTTCAGTATCTCCATTTGGTTCTGGCTGGGTCATGATTGCCTATGTCAAAGAACAAAGAAAATACCATCAGAACCAATAATTGGAACACAGGTTGAACACAGTCCTGAAAGGATACATTTTTACACGAAGCAAAGAAGTATGTTGTCCTCCAGGAAATGTATGTCACTCTGTAGTAATTAGGCTGACATACATTTCCCTGGTGGCAAATGTAATGAATTGGTCCATTAACCCTTGACATGAGCATAATGTTGGGGTGAGATTGGAGGTCAAGGTTTAGAAGGATATAATTGGGGTAGAGGGGTTATAAACAGTTTTTTTTTCTGTATAACATATTCTTCTGTTACAGCCATAATGTTCCTATATTTTTTAATATATGCAAGCACTTTTGGTCATACGATTAACAAATATTCATTGAGATCCAATAAGCTAGGCACCATTGTAGGGGCTGGAAGTATTGTGAAGAACAAGATAGCTAAGGGCCATGTCCTGTCTCCCTTTGCCTGTGTATACAGAATGGGGAGATGGACATAAATAAGAAAATGAATAAGAACTCTTAGAATATGATTAATACTACAAAGAAATAAAATAGGATAAGGTATATCCCTTACCATATTCTGTATTTCCTCCATTTAGAATGTAAGTTCCATAAGAGCTAGGACTTTGTTATAGTCATCACTGTACCCTCTGTGCCTCCATAAAATTAATGAATTTTAACTAATGTCTTCTTTAGATAGAGTTTTAGGATAAGTATCTCTAAGGGGGTACTGAAAAATGAGGAGTTTTTACCCATTCAAAGATGAAGGGGAAAGCAATATAAAGGTCCAAAGGAACAAATTCAGCATATTTAAGAAACATAAGGGAGCCCATTGTGGCTGGAGAATTTTAAGGGTGGGAATATGGATCATAAAGGAGGTTGAAGGGAGAGTCAGGCTAGAATAATGTAGGACCTTATAAGCCAAGGTTAGAAGTTCGCACTTTAATTGCTGTGGCAAGCCAATGGAGGGTTTTAATGAGAGACATTATATGACTTTTTATAAAAAGTCTACTCTGGCAGTCATGTGGAGAATAGACTGAGGGGAACATGAGAGGAAGCAAGAGATTAGGAGAAGAGAGGTGATGGTGGATTGGTGCAGGGGAAGAAGTATTGAGAAGTAATTGAATTTAAGATCTAAAGTTAGAATAACAGGACAAACTGATTGGTTAGATGTATGATGTTAGAAAAAGGGGGGAGTCAAGAAAGACTTCAGTGTTTTGGCTTGAGTAGCTTGGTGTTGGTGCTGCTCTTAGTGAAACTAGGTAAGAAGCAGAGTTTTACCAGGGAAATCAAGGATTCAGTTATGGCTTTGTGATGCTTATGGTACATATTAGACTTACAAGTGTATATGTGAATTAAATGCTTGATGTGTGAATGTGACAAGATGTCAGAGCTGAAGATATCCTTTTGTGAGTCATTGGCATTTGGAAGCTAGGTTAAGCCACCACACTGAGTGAGATCACCAAGGGAGAACATGTAGAGATGTGAGCCAAGGACTAAGCCTTCAATATCTGTCATAGGACTCCAGTTCTAGCCTTTGAATAATGTGACATTTTGTATAGAACAACATTTCCTACCAGGTCAATCAGCAAGTTTTAAAACCCCATTTCGTCTTTCTCCCTTTCTCAGTATGTATGGGAGGCTATCTTGGAGGAAAACCATCTTAGTGAGAATCTTTAATCACATAGCAACCTTTGGGACTTGCCAGTATGTCATCAGATACATAGGGAAAGGCCCTCATCTTCACTGTGCTTCTCTCCTGTTGTGCAGTCTTCACTGATGCTCCAAGCCCCAATGAGCTCTCCTTTCTTCAGTTTCCTCTAAACTGCTCTATTCCTCATTATTGTCTTTACCTCTGTAAACATTTCTGCTGCTGTTGTAGCTCTTTTATGTGGAACAGGTGCTCTAATCTGTGTTTGTTTCCCTCCACTGACACAAAGCTGTGTTTGTCTTTTCATTGTCTCTATCTGGTTTTACCTTGGTCTTGATTGCTTATTATCCCCACTTTCAACTATATGGTAACTTCTTCAAGGGCAAGATATTCTCTAATATATCTTTCTATCCATATCATGTTCTGCAGTTTTCCAATTAGAATGTAAGTACCACAAAAGCTAGGACCTTGTCAGTTATGTTTACCACTATACTCAACACAGCCTGGAACAGTGTTCTTAATAAATGCAAACAGAATGAATGAGTACAATAGCTGTTGGTAGATTTATGTTTTATATAGGTGATCAAGTGCCCTGCCTCAAAGCAAGACTCTCCCTTTTCTTTGATAGATGTTATCCACACTTTGGGTCCTTTTGAATTTTACCTCTACATACATTTAACACTGGGTTATATAGAGGTATTTCACTTTTCACTGCCTTTACATACACTTTCCACTGATTCTGCTGATGCTGAAGTAGGAAAGAATAGGGCATGTATTTATGGTATGTATAATGCCTGTACGCTGTTGGAATCTGTGGTAGATTATCTATAAAGATGGCCATCCACAGTTTCTTTCACCTCTGTATGTACATGTTGCTCCTCCTAACAAGAGTAGTACTTTGTTTCTCTTCTTGAATCTGGACGGCCTCAAGACTTACTTTGGCCAATAGAATGCAGTAGAAGTAAAGTCATATGGCTTCTGGGCCTGCACTTTAAGAGGCCTTGCAACTTTCAGTTTTGCTGTCTTGAGATCTAGACACCATGTTTAAGAAGCTTGGTATTCCGAATGATATGAGATCACATGGAGAGAGAGAAGCCCACCCAGTGTCCAGGTATTCCAGCCACTGCAGCTGAGGTATCAAATATATAAATAAAACCATCTTGGATTCTCCGGCCCCAGCCAAGCTGTCCCAGCCAACAAAATGGAGCTGAGACAAACCATCACTGAGGAGCCCCAACTGAAATGCACAATCAAAAGAAATAATAAATGGTGTTTTTAAAGCCACTACTTTTCTATATAGCAACAGATAGCTAAAATAGGATCCGTCAGGGTCCAGTTTATGACAAAACTAGAAACACATTGTGTATAAAAGCAGAGCTTCTGCAATTTCTAGCAAAATTGCAGATGCAATTATCCCTTGTCTCAGCAGTTTCCCTCTTGGGAAACTACTCCAAAGATACCCTGGCAAAAATACAAAGAGTTGTGTTAGCTAATTATTGCAGCACTATTTATAATTGCAACAAACTTCAAACAATTTAAATGCCTATCAGTAAGGGACTGGTTGAATAAGCTATGTAACATTCACACAATGGAGTAATATGCAGCTGTAAAAAGGGAATAAGGAAGACTTCTAAACTATCATAGAGTGGTGACCAGGGTAAAGGTTGAGAGAAAAAAGCAAGACAGAGAAAATCATATATGGTATGATATACTACTGTAATTTTTTGAAATATAAATTATTAAAATTTTAGAAGAAATTATTACCTATAGGGGGAGGAAAGGAAAAGGGTAAATAACACCACAGGGATATAATCTGCAAACTCCAGACTGCAGGAAATTTTATAGAACAACCCAGTTTCTTCAACAAACTAACTTACTAAATGGTTAGAATGGGAACCTAGTGATTAAAAAGGAACTTAAGAGCATATCAACTAATTGTAATTTATGAACTTATTTGTATTCTTATTTGAATACATAAAATACATTATCAGACAAAGGAAAAATTTAAACACTTTGTACATTAGATGATAGTAAGGATTTATTATTTAGGTGTGATAACAGTGTGGTTATGTTCTTAAATTTCCATTTATATGAGATGCACACAGATTTTTTATGGATGAAATGATATGACATGGGAATTGCTTCAAAAGAGTTACTTGGATTAGTGAAGTTATAGATTAAACAAGATTGGCCATCAGTTGATAATTATTGAATCTAGATGATTGGTTCACAAAGGTTCGTTGTCCTCTTTTATAAATATTTGAGAATTTCCAAAAGTAAAAAGAAAAGCCTCTTGAGTTTTTCAAGGGTACCAAATCCATTGTCTTTATAATAGCACACTGTAGATCTGTCACTCCAAGTAACAGCATTTATGTCAAATAGGTCATGGCTGTAAAACCAATAAGAGTATTTAGAACTGTGTGTGATTGACACCATGTAAGTGGGTTTAAAGTTATAAAGAATTCTCAGGTGGTCCAACTGTGTTTGTGGGTTTTTTTAAAAAATAATAATAATAATAATTTCCTATGTCATTATTATCTCTTAAACTCAGGAAAAGTTTAACATGTATTATTTATGTATTCCAAACATGTATTATTCATTCACTTAAGCATTCAATACTCTGTGCTTAAGTGGCTACTACTATGAGAGGTCCTGGGGTTAGGGAAGGATGCTGCTAGCTAACAGGTCTCCAGTCCTATTGTACCTACTGTCAATAAGCATGCCCAAATGCTTACAACACTATAGAGCAACATAGGGCAGCAATTGAGATCTATGAAAGGACAAGAGGAGGGGCTTGGTTTCTCTGCCTCTAGGAGGAGATTCGGGAAGAAATCTTAGAAGGGGAGGTGTTGGAGCATGCTGAGACGCTCATTCTGGGAAAAGAATAACAATGGAATTGGGTTTGGCTTATTTTTGAGAAAAGGTGTAACCTGATGCTTTTCACTTTACAAAATTCTTTCAAATACCCAAATCTTCTTTACTGAAATGGGTGATATATATCAGTGGTTCTCAAAGTGTGATTCCTGGACCAGCAGCATGGCCATCCTCTGGGAACTTTAACAATGGGGATTCTTGAGCTTCACCCCAGACGTAAAGAACTGAACTCTGGAGCTGGGCCAATGACCTGTCCTTTGTTCTTTTTTAAGTTAAAGAAAAATTATGCTGATAGGAGACATTTTGAGAGAATCCAAGGTAGAAAAATATTTTGGCTTTGGCGGTGTGCCTGACAGAGCAATGGTTGTAGAAAGACCATTGCTCCACAGTGAGAACCATAAATACGAAGCTGGGCATCTGCCATTTTCCATGCAGGACGAATGCAGGCTAGACAGATCTAAGACTTGGGGGGCCCAGCCCACAGTCTCCTCTCATATTAATCTTTGGCCAGAGATACCTGAGGCCAGTAGCTAAATATAAAGATTATCCTCTGAGAGTGAGAGTATATAAGACAAAGTAAAACAGGTAATAAAGCTATATGATAAAATTTTTGAAAAAGTGTACCTATTTTCACATTTTTCTTGTGGCTACTAGAAAATTTAATATAACCGGTATAGCTCATATTTATGGCTTGCATTATATTTCTGTTAAACAGCACTGGTCTATTCAAGAAACTTTATGTAGACTTTGAAAAGCAGAATGGAGGTTCTCAAAAAACTAAGAATTGGCCTACCATATGATCCAGCAATCCCTCTACTAGGTGTTTACCACAAAGACTTGAAAACTCATATTCGGAAAGATATTTGCACATCATTGTTCATAGCAGCATTATATTATTCACTGGCCAGGTCATGAAAGCAACCGAAGTGTCCTACAATAGATGATTGGCTAAAGAAGCTGTGGTACATGTATACAATGGAATATTACTCAGCCACAAGAAGAGATGAAATACTGATATTTGCAACAACATGAATGGACCTTGAAATAATCATGTTAAGCAAAATAAGCCAGACAGAAAAGTTGAAAATCACATGATATCACTAATATATGGGATATAAACCTAAAAGCAACAAATGAACAAAACAAACAGAGACTCATGGACATGGACAATGGACTAGTGGTTACCAGAAGGGAGGAGGAAGGGGGAGAATGAAAAAAAATGTTAAAGAAAAATTATGTATATATAGTATGAAAAAAAACCTGGCATTTAAAAATAGAAACTTTATGTAGCCAGAAGGTATATGTAAAAGGGAGGGCTGGTAGGAAACAAAATTTGACCATTTTTTTCTACAGCTCTGAGCAGGTGAGTGGGTAACCAGAACCACAAAACATCATTTCTTATTCATTTGTCATTTGTGTTTACATTGTGAAGATAATTCACTAGCCATAAAAATCATGCGGCAAACATCTTTTATATCCTTGTTCACAAAGCAGTTTTTCAATTCTAGAAAATAGGCTTTCTTATCAGGAGAGCAGGCATTGATTGGTAAAAACTGGAACATATAACAATATATACCAATTATAGCCATTCCCACCCACTTCCCAATCTTGACTGTTGCACGCATAGTTAATCAGGACATTTTTAACTATTGATCCAAGACACAACATCAATGTCTTTATCAGCAGGGTGCTCTGGAGAAACTATTTAGTGAGAAATGCAGCCATGGTGCAAAGCTAGTCTGCCTGATCCCAAAGACCATGTTTCTTCATTAGACCATCTGGGTTCCCACTTAATAACAGGTGCACATTTATAGTTTTATTTATTTCTAATTCAAGTCAAAACTGTTTTTCCACTTTATAAATTAGTGTGATATGAATTTGGGTGATACAAGTCCATCCCCGAGAGGTCAAATACCTTTTGATATGTCGGCAAACTTAAATAGCTGACCTTACTAAGAGCTCGGTTCTAGACCAGGAATGGCCTGTACAGAGCACATGTATTTACTCTGTTCTTTCTTAACTATGTCTGACATTGCTCATCAATTGCAATATTCTTCTCTGCTGAACCTCAAAGTCCTTTTCAATACAGTGTCCCAGGAAGCTACTGCCACTTGATTCATGAGATTATGGAGCTGCTGACCTAGGTATTAGTTACCTAACAAAACTATTTTCCCTTCATGTCCAACTGACTTTCTTTAGATGAAGCCTTGACCTCATGCTTCTTTTTTCTTTTTCCTAGAACGGTAGATAGGTTCTAATAACATGGGACAAGTAGGACATAGGGAAGAACAATGGTGTTTTAGAAGTCAATATTCAGCAGGATAGGAGAATTTATATAACATGTTTTCCTACTTTTCTAGAGGCAAGCTCCAGAGATTTGCACATTTTTCTTGAAATTCTACTACTGTATCTGATTAAGAACTCATCAGGAAGTTTTTGAATGGAAATTGTAACAATAATAGTAATAATTCTTGTATCAGTATTATTTGGGCTATAAATATTATATTTTTTTATATCAAGAATGTTGAATACTGTACTAATTGTACTAATGCTTTGATAGAGTAAATGTATTTAAGAAACTTTATGTAGCCAGAAGGCAAATTTATCAACATAAATGAGAATATGACAAAAAGGATGATGTCCCAGAAGAAGTGACACTGGGAAAATTTTCACATTAAAGGAACTCTAAAGGATATTTCACTGAAAGTGCAAAGGGTAAAATGTTGGAAACTGAACTAAATTTAGAGAGGATATGACAGTTTGCCAAAGCATAGATAGATGCTCTGAATGTAAGCACCATTTAAACTACTCTTGATAAATTTTTTACAAGGAAATAAAACATATTATCAATGTTTTTAATGTTTTAAATAACAAACTTATTTTTAAACTCACTACATTTATAAATGAAAGTAAGAGTATTTAATACTGTGGCAAAAATTTTTGTCAAGTTTTAGTTGTTCAGCTTATTGTTTTAAGGGGAGAGATCTGGGAACGTCTCTCAAGCCACCATATTTAATCCCATCTCCAAGGCAAAAATTTTTACGGAACAGTTGTCATTTTTCCTGTTGATTATTAAGGTTGCTTTGCACAGTTGCAGCTTGCATGGTCGTTTTATGGCCCTGCACTACTTTGCAAAGTGATGACTACCTGCATAGGGATAAAACAAGAAGAAATTCAAAATGATAGAATTGTACTAATGCTTTGATAGAGTAAATGTATTTTAAAATATAATTGGAGTTTGAAAATAGATAAGAAGTGCAATAGTATTGTAGACACATCTGCCAATACAAACCAGTAATACGTAGCTAGTTCAAAGATGTATAGTACATTTGAGACAGATCATTTGGGTATTCATTTGCCTGGAGGGTGGGAGTATAATAAAAAGGATGGAGAACAGGTGTGAATCACTATATATTCGTAAAAAATGGCAGCCAATGTTAAACTGTCCTAACATTTGCTTCCTTAAGGAATGAGGATTCATTAATTAGAGGCCCACTGACTACAAGCACATCAGGGCTCCAGCTCCTTTTGCTGGGCATTTCTCTTGGTGCTGCCTTCTACTTGGCTCCATTTCAGGCTGGCTGGCAGCAAATCATGACAGCTTACCAGGCATCACACCCAAATGCCACGTCCAGAGGCAAATATGGGCTTTTTCTTCCTGAGTGTCCTCCTCAGGAGTAAGGAGAAGCCTTCCAGCCTATTGGCCAGAAGTGAACCACGTGGGCACTGTATCAGTCAGGATTTAGGATAGAAAACTAAAGCCATTCTATGTATCGTGGATATAAAGGGCTTAACAAAATTGGGGCATATGTGACTTCTGGGAGAGCCTTGGGGAGCCGAGTTCAGAAACTCTGTGAAATAAGAGGAGTTGACTCTGAAAGATATTAGCCTGAAACACCTACATGTGTAATTCTTCAAATTTGTTTCAGGAAGTTGCTGGGAATCGTCCCACCTATACAACTACAACCATCTCTAGGGGAATAACACCATCCTCTTTGCAAATCTTGCCCTCTCGTGAGCAACAATCTAATACAGGACAGAGATGGTGATTCTGAGAAGTATGGTTCCTAGACTTAGGAGACAGTGGTGATACCATGCTAGCAGCAGACAGTCCAGTGCATCCAACCCTAAACCAGCTCCTGCAGAGGGGAATGGGCCCAGAGATTTGCTTAAACTCACTTCAACTGTGTCACATGGGGGAGGATTGAAAGCCACCCCTCCCATCCCCAAATCAGTGCATGACTAAATGAGGGAAAAGTTGTTTGGACAACCAGCAGGGCCTGCTACATGCCATATCATACGATAATCATTATTTTCTTCACAAATAAACATTTATTACCAAAGTAGCTAGCTATATATTTTAAAGAAATATGCCACATAACATTCACCATGCATACCCGTGATTACCCACAAAAGACAATCTCCTGCAAGCAGTTCAAATTCCAGGCTAAACTAAAATTACAGTCAGCCGATTAATAATTTATAGTGTTACGGCATTCAATAAGAAGTTAAAGCTCTTTGTAGAAAATCCTCTGTTACCTCTTTTCATCCAGATAACCGGCCAGATTTATTCATGTGCTGCTGCTTTAGCAGCACCCTGAGCACATCCCAGATTTAATTAACTTATTTGCAGGGCTCAAATTTACGAGATGAGCCATCCCCTCTTTCTGTGGCTCATCTTCCTGATCTCCACTTTGTGGTTGTTTTACATCACAGCTAAGGCCATTCCAGTTTCCTCAGAGACTGTGCAACAGGTTCACCCCTGGGAAAAGGAAAACTGGTGGCTGTGAATCCATTTGGGACCCCAGGAAAGAATGCAAGTGTCAAGGGTGTTAATTTCTGATTTTCTCACCAAGGCTGTTTACAGTAAATTCCTTTTAAGAAAGCCCTGGAGATGAGCTTTTGGGGGGTGGGGGGAGCGTGGTATCAAGAAAATTATATATATGTGCAGGTGCCAGGGAGTGGCTTCTGTTCTAGAAGGGCCCCACAGCTCAGCATTTCCTCCCACATGCCTCTTCGAATATGCAAGCTGCATATGTATTTATAACTCTGCAGTAAAGTGAACTTTATTAGCAGAGATAACTGTCATAATTCCAGCAATTGCTCTCTATAGAGCAACCAGAGAGTATAGGCACTCGGATTATATATATTCAGCCAAGTCATGAACAAGTGTAGGGAAATTATGAGTCCCTTACAGACATAAACATGGAAAGAGGAGGGACTGGAGTTGACTGTCCCTGTGAGGGAGGAGGGGTCCAGATAATATGTCTGAATGCTTCTTCTAGGTACTTGTTAGGTTTTTGAAGTTAGCGACTTCATCATGCATGTTTGCATCCACCTATCCTAGTAGCAGCTCTTGGTAAATGTTTGTTGAGTGAATGAGTGAATGAGATGTTGACCCTGTAATACATAATGGCTCCTGAATTGCTCTGTGTGTGTGTGTGTGTGTGTGCACAGCTTCTCTTCAAATTCAAATATCTATTCTGAATCAACGGAGCCACAGCTGTACAATTGAAGAGCCTCGCTCACAATCTCTGTGAGCCAAGTGCGGCTCTAAAGCCTGTGGTTCTAAACCTTGGCTGCACATTAGAATCACTTGGGGGATGTTTGAACATCCTAGTGCCGCGGCCTGGGCATCAGGTTGAGAGCTACTGCTCTAAGCTAGCATAGAAACTTTGCTGTCTCAGGAGTTGGGAAACCTGGAAGATATCCCTCATTACAAAAAAGTACCAGTGCCACTTACACTGAGGCCCAGAGTGCAGACAGAAAAGAATTCTGATAGGACCTGGGAATGTGTTTTTGTACTCATCTGGAATTTGAGGAGGGGATGGTGTATCCCGTGTCTTGGGAATATATAACACTTCAAACAACAAAATAATGCCATGCTATGAAACGAGATGAGAAGTGACCAAATATCCCGCCCTGCTCAGGGTAGTGACCACTCTCCAGCTTTCAGTGACCCCACCAGTTCCTGGGACGTGTAAGTTGTTGGGCACTCTGCCTGCAGCCCAGCAGCCTTAGTCCACAGGCCCCTGAGTTCTTTCTTCCTGAGGACCTCGTACAGTTTTGGGGAAAGGTTGGAGGAGAGGTAGGTTTCTGTTGTTTGGGTTCATAGACATCTTTGATGGGGGAGTGGCTGAGCTAGCACTGGGAGCAGAGGAGCTATGACTCAGGGGAAATTCTAAGTTGCTACAAGCTGTAGCAAGTATGTATCAGTGGGAGGTGAGAAAGGCACAGAGGGCTGAAAACCCTGCCAGAAACCTGCCCAGCCGATAATCAAAACCTGACTATAAATAACTAATGGAATGAAAAAACGTGTAGTAAAATTATTTTCTAAAACAGCGTATAGGCAAAATGAGTGCTTCCCCTGAGCAAATCCTCAAGCTGTTCCAGAAGACCAAGTGAAAATACGGAACACCTGTCTGCTGGGGTGCCTTTACATAAACAATTTTTCCAGATAACTGAAAGCTAACCCCAAAGATGCCAAACACCCTGACATTTTAATTCTGTAAGGGAAGCCTTTCCAAGGTGGTTTATATTCTTCCTATAGTTGATCGTTTATAGTCATTTATTGGATTTGGGTGGTTCAGGAAGCAGAACTCAGATTTCTTTCTGAACCACTTTTCTCATGCACCTTCAGTCTAGCTCCAAGACTAGAACATGAAACCTAGGCCAAAGGCTGTCAGTGTGTCTTGTTTCCCCTGGCTACAGGCCATGGCTCGAATGCATGGCTTTGTGACAACTATTCTCCTTGTTTTGGGCCCTTTCTGGTTCCCATGCACTCAAATATGTTTTGAATAGATACAATTACTACAAGGTGTACCTCTATATAAGTAAAGAGTACTGAAATGAATTTATTATTATTTATTTTAGTGCTCTTAAAATTCACTTTAGTTTTTGAATATTTTCAAAAGAATCATAAAACTCCCTGTTACATGAGAATATATTATGGAGAGACAGCTCAGGAAAGCAACCTAAAATAAACTAATGTCTTAGAATATTTTGTGCACAATCCTATTCTGCCTTGGTACCCTAGACATTGCAAGAGAGACATGTCCAGAGTGGCACAATTAAAGTACCATACCTTTTATCCTACAATCAGTGTTTATGAGACTTGCATCGTTGTAGACCTAAAGAAAAAACTGTATATTGTGAAAAATTTTGTACAAAACCCAGTGTACCTGACTCAGTTGTGAAACTCCTCTAGGCCTAATGGTTTAGAATTGTGGGTGAAATTAACCCCACTGATGGATCAAGTTGCTCCATTTGGTTTGTTGCTAAGTTAGTGAAGGTAGGTAAGATGCTGTCAGAAGTTACCACGTCAAGACATGACAAGAAGAGAGGAAGCAGCCGAATTACACCCAGCTTTAGAGACATAAATGTGGGAAAGACAGCCCTATAAGCCTCACTAGGTCTTGTTCTGAGGGCCTCATTATTATAACCCAGAATGACAGATGGGGTTAACATGACAACTTTGTCATTGTTACAATTATGGCTGCATGGCTGTTCTTCCAAGGCAGGGAGGTATGTAATACATTTCAGAAGACTTTACATCAAATTATGGTTAAATATGGACATTTAAAATGGCCGATTTGAATTATTTAGGAAAATCACTTATACAGAGTCCTCAATTCCAATTAATAGTATGGAAAATTAAAAAGAGAGAGGAGACCAATCTTTTAGTTCTAGTTGTGTTATTAACTAACTGTATCTGGGAAGTCAGTTACCTCATCTTTAAACTGGAAAGGCCTAGATTTACACCGTCCAATATGGTAGCCACTTGCAATATACAGCTATTTAAATTCATTGGAAAAAAAATGATTAAAAATTCAGTTCCTCAGATACATTTCAAATGGCCAGTAGCCGACACGTGGCGAGTGGCTATTGTATCGGAGAGTATAGATTTAGAACATTTCCATTATCACAAAAGTTCTAGATCGTGAGGAGAAAATGTTTCTTCTCTTATATCATTGCCTATTGCTGATAATAGTGATGGAAAGCATCTTTGGGTTGTCTGCTCAGGCCGTGAGCCATTCTTGCCCTCTCTGAGAACTGCTCCCCATTCCACAGTAGCTGGCACTAGGTAGCCAGTTGGAATGTTGTCACCTCCCTTTTGTTTATGACTGATTGAGCTAGGATTGGTCACCTGAGCCCAGCACAGCCAGTCAGAGTCTCTCCTTCAGGAATTTGATGCTGAGATTCAGATAACTGGAAAAAGTAAACATGAGTGCTGTAAATGGCCATATGACCTCAAGCAGATTGGAGACACAGAGAAAGCCTGACTCAAGAGAGAAAAAGTGAAACAAGCAGGCACAAACATGCAGTAAGAAGGGACAGACTTTGATGGCTTTCCGTTTCCTGGTTCCTGAGACCTGGCTGCATTCTTGTACTTGACTTTTTTGGGACACTCTTGTATGTTAGTGTGAAATTCCTCCTTATTTGCTTAAGGTGGCTCAGATTGGGTTTTGTTACTTGTAACTGAAGACTCTTGTCTCAACCTGTAGTAGTTTCCTAGAGTGGAGAGAAATCTGAAGCTCTATTCAGACTCAGCAGAAGAATATAGTGACTGATTGATGATATTGGTCATAGGTACAGGTTAGAGGAGTTAAGGCATCTGTGCTAAATATCTACCAACCCTGATTAGTCATTTTCTGAAATAATCTTCAGTTCTCAAATTCTTTTTGTTTCTCTGATGAATTCTTAGTGTTTTTGTTTGTTTGTTTTTTTCCTGATAGTGTGGATGAATAATAATATGTTAGTTTCGTTCTTTAATGTTTACTGTTAACTGTTTCCATTGGTGAAATAAAATATAATGACACTTTAAGACCTTAGAGAGATAAGAAATTGGAGCTATTAAGCATCAAAGTCTCCAAATTTTACATAAAATGCGAGCTCTAAATCCAACAAGCTTTCAGCAAAATGTGATTTTTAGTAATGCCAGCCAAATTCCCTAAAGCTGGTATCTTGCAGGTTTTTAAAAAAATTATCATGAGGCTAACACAAATCTAAATGATGTCAAGTTTGTCAAGGAAAAGTACAAATAATCTAAAATAGATTTTTTTAATCTAAAAAAATTTAACTGAGATTTGCTTATTTAATAATTTATTAATAATAATAAATGTATTATGTTTGACCCTTGAATTAGCCTTCTCCCATATGACAGTTATGGCACAATAAATGAAAGCTGAGGTGGGAAATTAACTGAAACAAAAGTTATCATTGTGGGGCCAAAGGCAACAGCTGTAAAAGTACAGAGCTAGGGCAAAGCTATATAACAAGCCAGGGAGAGCCCAAGACTGAACTAGTGGTCCAGAGACAGGTAAGAGTATTTGTTAAAGTGCTCACAGAAATGACAAGTCAGAAAGCAAGGCAGTAGATCAAAATCATTCAGGGTAAACAGGGAAGACCTTGCTTGCTTAAGACCAGATTGATAGGAATGGAAGAATTAGGAATGAGTTCATTCTGCTACACCACAAGGCTTTGTCTCTTTTATCAAGAGGCCTCCTATTAAATATCCTCCTTCTACAACCATTGTGGTAGATAGATCCTAATTTGACTCCATTTTTAAACCCTGTATAACCTCCCTTTGTGTGTAGGTGGGATTAGGAATTGCTTTTAACTAATAGAACTAGTTACTCCCATGATTATGTTATGAGATTTTATATATATATCTGTCTTGCTAGCATGCAAGACAGACACATAAGAGACTCTCTGTCCATTACTGCCTTGACAATATAAGCTGTCACATCGTGAGAGGAACTTTGGGTGGCCTATATTGGCTGCGAGCAACCCAAATTGACAGCCAGGAAGAAAACAGATTTTTGATCCTATAACTGCAATAGATGAATTCTGTCAACAACCTGAAGGAGCTTGGAAGCAGAGCTTTTCCCAGTCAAGCCTCTGATGAGACCACAGCCTTAGACAACACCTGGATCACAGCCTTACCAGACCATGAGCTGAGGGCACAGCTAAGCTGTGCCTGGACTTTTAACCTACAGAGACTGTGAGATTAAAATGTGTGTTGTTTTAATGTACAGCACAGGGGATATAGTCAATAATATCATAATAACTTTGTAGGTGACAGATGGTTACTCCATATATCACAACGATTACATCATATAATATAAATGTAGAATTACTATGCTGTATTATATTACCTGAAACTAATATAATACTGTATGTCAAATATGCTTTAAGAGTCAACTATACTCTAAGTTTTTGTAATTTGTTATGCAGTTATACAAAACTAACACATTCATTTTGACCATGGTCTATGACAGTAGTTTTCAAGCCTTTCTTTTAACTCTAGAGACCTACATTTAAGTAAAGCATATGTGAAAGCCCAATATATAAAATAAATAAAAGTTGAACTGCTTCATTTGTAGCTGGCTAGTGGGTATGGAGCCGTTACTGGCTGAGTTCTTCTAAATTTATGGTGACTCAAGAGGAAACTGTAGAGAACAATCTGAAAACCATAAGGTAAATTGGAGAGAGAACATACGATTGCTGATCCAGATACGTCTTCAGGCTGCAGGGAAGAGATATACCCAGGTGACCTTCCACGATGGAGTGCAGTGGACATTGCTGATGCACTGCTCAGAATTCTCAAATTCCTTTACTATTTCTGCTCACTCTTCTCCTGGCTTCCGCATGCTTTTGACTTAATGGTCTATATCTGTAACCCTTCTTCTGAGGACTCTTTTTGTCCCGCAAGAGCTGATTTACCTAGTATAGCAAGAAGTAGAAGGTACCTAGGACTGTTTATGTCCCCTGCTGAGGTAGCTTTTGACCAAGGACTGATTGGTGGGGGACTTCCTCACACAGAGATGGGACAACCTCTGATGTACAACTTATTCTCAAGAATGTTTCACCTGGATCAGGCTACTGCTCTTTGCAGGACTGCTGAAATCACACTGTCTGACTTTTCCCCCATTCTCTGTCCTGGCTCTTCCACCAGCTTCTCCTAGGAGCGCTTCCTTAATAATTGCACGTTAATCCTCATTTCAGTGTCTGTTTCTGGAGAACCCACTTAAGACACAAAGGCTTTCTGAGAGGATATATGAGCAACTGAGGCATCGCAACACCTTTGGGGCTCAGTGTTTCATATCAACACTGACATGGTCACATTTCAACCCAGGCTTCTGTACCTCTCTGACACCTGTGGTCCTCATATTGATTCTTATTACATATTCTTATTACATATATAATTTAAAATTTTCTAGTCACCATATTTTTAAAATATAAGAAGAAATATGTTAAATTAGCTTAAACATTGAACAAAATAAAAATATTTCAACATGTAACCAATGTTAAAAATATTAGTGATCTCTTTTACATTACTTTTTAATACTAAGGTTTCAGAATCCAGTGGGTTTTTTTTATACATACAACACATCTCAATTTGGTTGCTAAATTTTCATTGGAAATTCTTGACTGGTATTTAGATTTCATACAATTTATAATTAAAAAGAAGTAGATTTATAAACCCAAGTTGTTCTAAGCACACTTAATAATTTTTCAGTAACCGAATGGAGGATCAGTTTTTTAAATTAAAATTCAGTGAAATTAAGTATTTAGTTTTTTGGTTACACTAGCAACATTTCGAGTGCTCAGCCGCCACCTGTAGCTTGTGGCTACTGTTTGAGACAGTGCAACTCTAGACCCTCATTCCCCTCTCTTGGATGTGGCCTTTGGGCCCCTTTCTGCTGATGGGAGCCAGGTATAAACCCGTGTTAAGTCATGTTGGGTTGGTGATGAGATGATGTTTAGTGAGAACTTGAAATCCTGAATTCAGGATCCTTGTCCTGCTACTTACCCACTAAATCTCAAGAGCACTGTTCTAGGTCAGGTTCCCTGGAGACAGTGTCTTAGTGTAAATAATTTATTAAGGGACACCATGGAAAGAAACCAGTAAGCAAGTGAGGGAAGCAGGATAGGTCCGGGAACAAACCGAGAAAGGTAAGGTAAATTCTAGCCTTGTCCTGACCCATGGTGATTGTATAATGTAAATTGTACTACAGAGTTGTCCTACCTTGAGGCAAGGTAGGTTTTTCTGTCCCTGTATTCATCAGTCATTGGCTCCTTGATGTAAGAGTCAGAATGGCATATCCACAAAATTTCTAGGTGAGACAGCTCATTCAATAGCAATTGTCCAAAGACAGTCATAAATGGAAGCTTTGAGTCAGAGCTCTTGCATCAGCTGGGAGATGAGTGCACTGGCTGGTGAAGGAGATTTGAACAGGGCACCAGCAACCTATAGTGACCTATGTATAGAGGACTAGGCCAGGGTTAGAGTATTTTATGATCTTTTGGCAGTTTGGCCTTAAGCCTCAGTGTGGAATCACAATGAGCAAGCTAGACTGTTTGGGGCCACAGGGCTCTTTTGCTCAGAGGCCTGAGGTCTAGAATCTCAACAGGTCAGGCCTTCTCCTTGGCTTTTTCTTCCTGGGCAACTTTAAATCTCAGCTTTCTGCATCACACTTTGGGGGAGGGGCAAAGAAAAGTGAGAAAAAAAAAAAAGCAAAGAGACTGAATCCTCCAAAAAAGAATCAACCCTAATATCATGGTCCAGGATTAAGCAAATTCTTATTCTTCATTTATTCCCCCCAAGGAATATTGAGCTGGGTGCCTTCATAGGCCAGGCACCGAGTGAGGCTGTGAAGGCAAAATCCAAGACCATGTTCAGCAATGGTAACATGAACATGACTAAAATAAGTGCTGCTGCAGGGATTTTGGTATCCACAAGAAGGGACAAGCCAAGAGAGGTAGGGCTTGGGGAGAGTCTAGGTCAGCAGAGAGTGCTGAGAAATATAGCAACAGGCTCTGGCTAGCCTGCCAGGGACTCTAAGGAGAGAACTGAGGTCAGTCTGGGGCACCAGCCAAGGCACGGTCTGAGTAAGCAAGTTAAGGTCAGTGTTCAGAAGCCCAGGCTGGGGAGGAGGGCTCAGACAGATGGAGACGAGACACACAGGTGTGGCAGTGCCAGGTGCCAGGTGGAAAAAGATGATAATGTACTTAGCACCTAGCTCTCTTGTCAGGCATTTTAAATATATTTAATCCTCACAGTAACCTTGCAAGATAAGAATGAGGTTCAGGGAGATTAAAACAGTGCTTCTCAAACTTTAATGAGTATATAAATAACCTTGGATTGTGTTAAAATGCAGATTCTTGACAGACGGGAGGGGAGTTGGGGGTGGGAGAATGGGGTGAAAGGTTAAAGAAGTACAAATCAGTAGTTGGTAATTGGTTAAGGGGATGGGGAGCACAGCAGAGGGAATGCAGTTAGCATTAATATGATGGCTAGGTGGAAGGCCAGGGGAGGGAGGGAGAAATTGGAGGGGGATGATTTTATGAACTATATGGATGTCTAAACAATGTACTGTATACTTGAAACTAATTTAGAGAAGTAAATTTTTAAAAATGCAGATTCTGATTTAATAGCTCTGGGTGGGGCCCAATATTATGCATATCTAACAAGTGCCAGGTGATGCTGAGGCTGTTGGTCCACGGACCATATACTTTGGATATCAAGAGGTTAAAATCCTTACCACAAAGGCAATGCTTTCATTATTAAGAAGAAAAGGGTAGAGAATGAAGGGACAGGGAAACAGAAGTAGTCTAGTTCAAGAGTCTTGTCTTCCAAACACAGTCATAGCCATGGACCCTGGACCATGGCTGTCTACCCTCCTGAGTGTGGGCAGGTGTAGGCAAGGAAGTATGTTACCTTTAAGAGGGGAGTGGCCCACTCTGGATGCTTGGGGTAGGGTGTTGAGGGGAGGGAGCTCTGATAGTTCTCTTGGAGTTACTTACTCATTTCAATGTTGTCATTGTTCATACCTGGCTTAATGATCAGATAATTTAGATAACATATATATTGTGGATACTATATTATGATAGACATTACTTTCCAGCAGCTACTTTTAAGTTGTTAGTCTTAAAGTAAACCAAATCCTTCTCAAAAGTTCTCTTGACCCTTTTTAAAAAATGTTTTCTTCTTTATCTAAGACCTTCTTATGGGCCTTATTAATAAATTTTCTCCTCCGTCTCATTATGGATATTGGTGCAAAGGCTTATTGAAACATTTCTTAGTTTTTTAATTGCGATAATAACTATGACAGAGCTGGTTTTCAGCAATCTGCATTGCTCCAGTGTGAAGCTGAGTATGAACCATACCTGGGTAGCGAAGGATGGGAAGTTACAAACTGAGAGGCAGTGGTGAGCCAGATGTTGCATCATGGTAACTGTGGCACCATGGACCTTTGAAAAGCAACAATCTGTGAGGTTCACACCATGGGCATCTATGTCGAAGGAGGCTCTAAGCACATGAAACCTTTGTGTTGTGTGAACAGACTCTGGAACCAGAGTGCATGGATTCAAATCCAGACAGTGGCTGGGTGACCTCGAGCTAGTTATCCTACTTCCCTGTCCCTCATTTTTCTCATCTATAAAATGGGAGTAATAATAGTACATACCTATTAGGGTTATTGTCAAGACTAATTGAGTTAATGCACACAGTGAATTTTAGACAGTAATCATCACATAAAAATAAAATTTGAAAACCCTGCTGGGCTAGTGTCCAAACAAATGATGGTTTTGACCAAAAATTAGTGAAAATTTGGGAACTCACACAAATAATAGGAGAAATAATAAATCAGGCTGGGAGGAAGTGTATCAATCTGCAATTTAATTTTGAATTTTAGTCTCACCGTGAATCAAACTGCTTTTGTGAAACTTGATATCATTAAATTGGTGAATATTTATTGATAATTTGCTTTAGCTCTCCTAGGGAAAATCCATCACAATTAGTCTACAGTCATGCCACCCTGAACAAGCCCAGTCTTGTCTGATCTTAGAAGCTAAGCAGGGTTGTGCCTGGTTAGTACTTGGATGGGAGACCACCTAGGAATACCAGGTGTTGTAGGAGTTTAAAAATTTTTTTATCATGATTTAATACCCCACCCAGTTTCCATTTAAAGCGTTTCTTAAAGAGAGTTTAGTTCACTTGATGTTTGACTAAATATTTGAGATGTTTTAAAAAGCCAGATTAACTCAAAATGGATTAAAAACTTAAAGGTTAAACTTGATATCATAAAACTGCCAGAAGAAAACATAGGCAGTAAACTCTCTGACATTGCTCTTAGTAATACCTTTTTAGATATGTCTCCTCAGGCAAGGGGAACAAAAGGAAAAAATAAACAAATGGGATTATATAAAACTAAAAAGCTTTTGTACAGCAAAGGGAAGCATCAACAAAGCAAAAAGACAGACTACTGAATAAAAGAAGATATTTGTCAATGATACATCCAATAAGGGGTTAATATGCAAAATATATAAAGAACTCACACAACTTAACACCATGAAGACAAAGAATCTGAATAATAAATGGGCAGAGGACCTGAATAGACAGATTTCCAAAGTCATACAGATGGCCAATAGACATATGAAAAGATGCTCAATCACTAATCATTAGAGAAATGCAAATTAAAACCACAATAAGATACCACCTCACATCTAGCAGAATAGCTGTCATCAATAAATCAACAAACGTGTTGATGAGGATGTGAAAAAAAGGAAACCCTCGTAAACTGTTGGTGGGATTGAAAATTGGTGCAGCCGCTATGGAAAAACAGTATGGAGGTTTAGCAAAAAAATTAAAAATAAAACTACCATATGACCCAGCAGTTCCACTTCTGGGTATTTATCCAAAGAAATCCAAAACAATAATTTGAAAAGATATATACACCCCTGTGTTTATTGCAATATTATTTACTATAGCCAAGATATAGAAGCAACCTAAGTGTTCATAGATGATTGGTGCACATATATACAATAGAATATTACTAGGCCATAAAAAAGAATGAAATCTTACCATTTGCAACAACATGTATGTAACTAGAGGGTATTATGCTAAGTAAAATAAGTCAGAGAAAGACAAATACCATGTAATTTCGCTTATATGTGGCATCTAAAAAACAAAATAAACTGACAAAACAGAAACAGACTATAGATACAAAGAACAAACTAATGGTTGCCAGTGGGGGCACCTGGAAGAAAGTAAAGGGATTAAGAAATACAAATTGTCAGTTACAAAATATTCATGATACTATAAAGTACAGTATAGAGAATATGGACAATAATATTTTAATAACTACGGTGTCAGGTGCATACTAGACTGATCGGAGGGGATCACTTTGTAAGTTATATAGATGTCTAGCCACTATGCTGCACAACTGAAACTAATACAATATTGAACATCAACGTGATTGAAAAATTTTAAAAATTAAAAAGGAATAAAATACTTAGGAATAATTTTTTTTAGAGCCAGTTAAGATTTCCTAAAATCTTGTTTTCTCCACCAGCAAAATTAGGAAACAATGTATCTGCATGACAGGATTTTTCTGAAGAATAAATATAAAGTGTTTGGCACATGGTGCTCATTTAATATCTGCTCTTATTATTTGTTTATGATTTTACCTTTGAAAATTTCACAAGGTTGTACAAGAAAAATTGCTCTGTACTTTTGACTGCTTTGAGGAATTAGATTCCATTTTTGGATAATTAAACTGTACGCCTGATTAGGTAAAAGATTTATTTATATAAATTGGTATTATAGATGGAGGCATACGGTACCGCTATGAAATCATCTTGTCAAAAATTAAATTTTAACCTGACCAAGTCTCTAGATTTAACTACCAAGATATAGAAAATACAGAGGATATAAGAACAGATTAAATGACACAATGGAGATACAATCAGTAAAATCCAGAATGTAGGTGTTATGGATTGAATTGTGTCTCCCTCCATGTACCCCGCTCTGCCTGCCACATGACTGAATGCAGATGAGGAATGCTCTGGGTCACACAAGGGGCTTGCTCAGGGGAGCCATAGGTGACTGTGCTTGCCTAACTCTTATGCTTTCATTTTACAGAGTGGAGAATACATGCCTCTGAGAAGAGGGGAAGTACTTGAGGCAGCAAACAGGGTTTTAGAGGCATTTGAGGAAGACAGAAGGGAGAGATGAGGAGGCTGATCAGAAGAGGATTCTAAGGGAACCAAGATGTCCAATAGGGAACCTGAAAAGTTTTTGCTTTATGGTGTATTAAATAAATCTCCCTTCTCTCCAGAAAAAATCTTCAGCAAATGATTTCTTCTGTTAATGCATTGTGGATCTGTTTTGAGGGACCCATCAAGTACTAAGTTCAGATGGTTCAGGGGGAGAACAGATGCTGCCCCTGAGCCTGGCCATATTTGAAATACTAAAGTCAAACCAAGCAAATGAATGAATGAATCCTGGAACTCCTATGGTCTTCCATTAGCTAAACATAATTCCTGGCAAGGTTTGGAATCACGTCAGTCCAGCCTCCAGCCAAATTCTGGAACTGGTTAACTGGCCCGCCATTTTCTATCCTTTTCTATCCCCAAATCCCTTCTGCTTTCTTTTCCTTCACATCGTGGGTTTAAGGATTGAAGTGATTTCTGTAGCATAAACGCTCTTTTCATTCATTCTTTAATTCTTTGTTGTGTATTGAATGCTGTGTCAGTCATGCTTCTGTGTGTGATGGAGAATTCTGAGAAGAGATGGAATTCACAATCAGCAAGAGAGGTAAGACTGGACTCTCCTATGAGGTAAGAAGAAACAGCTGCCATAGAAGAGTTAAAAATAAATTCAAAGGTGGAGTCTCAGTGGGGACAGTGAGAGTAGAAGGTCGAGGAAGGCTTCATGGAAATGGTGGCATCTCAGCCAGGCCTCCAATTAAGTGTGACATTTAAACATAAAGAGATAAGGATTTGGGGTAAGGGATTGGGTGAGGAGGTAATTCCTGACCCACGCACTCTGCCTTCCACATCAAAGAGCTCCTGACCTATGTCCAAGCCCCTGTGGATCTTTTCTCAGTGCTTTCCTGGCCCAAAAGGGAGCTGCACTGACATGTTAATAAAAAGACACTTGCCTCAGGCTTTTCTACCCACCCAACAGGAAACTAAGGTTCATTTTCAACTGTGACCTTCTGGAAACAGCAAACTGTAATCACCCACCTAGTGAAGTGAAGAGCTAATGTTGAAAGAGCAGAAGAATGTTACTATCAGAGGCCTGGGATTGGAGGAGGGAAACTGAGGCCCAGAGAAAAAATGCTGTTGCTGTATTCCCTTATCAGTGCTCAGTGAATAAATGCATGTAAACAAATCAATGAATAAAGGAAAATGTATACGTCTGTTGCATCGCTTTGACTATGAGTTCCTCAAGGTCATAAGCTGAGTGAGTCTCAACCATCTTGGTGTCCCCAGTACTGAGCCTGGTACGTTGTTGTTTTTTTTTTTAAGTTTTTAATTAAGTTTATTAAGGTAACATTAGTTAATATAATTATATAATTTTCAGGTGTACATTATCATTTCACATCTGTATATTCTGTGTTTACCAACTAAAGTCCAGTTTCCTTCAGCTACCATATATTTTATCCCCTTTACCCATTTCACCCTCCCCCTAAACCCTATATCTGACCCTCTTTATCCCATCTATTCCCTGCTTCTCCCTCACCCCACCAGTAACCACTAGTCTATAGTCCATGTCCATGTTTGTTTGTCCTGTTTCTTTGTTGCTTTTAGGTTTATATCCCACATATAAGTGATATTGTGTGGTTTTCAACTTTTTCTGTCTGGCTTATTTTGCTTAGCATGATTATCTCGAGGTCCATCCATGTTGTCATAAATGGCAGCATTTCTTCTTATAACTGAGTAGTATTCCATTGTATACATGTACCACAGCTTCTTTAGCCAATCATCTATCGTAAGATACTTTGGTTGCTTCTATGTCCTGGCCACTGTGAATACTGCTGCTATGAACATCAGTGTGCAAATATCTTTTTTGGTTATGGGTTTTCAAGACTTTGGGGTAGATACCCAGTAGAGGGATTGCTGAGTCATATGGTAGGTCAATTCTTAGTTTTTTGAGGAACCTTCATACCGTTTTCCATAGTGGCTGCACCTATTTGCAGTCCCACCAGCAGTGTATGGGGGTTTCTTTTTCTCCGCATCCTCTCCAACATTTGTTACTACTTGTCCTGTTGATTGTAGCTATTCTAACAGGTATGAGATGGTATCTCATTGTGGTTTTGATTTGCATTTCCCTAATAGCTAGTGATGTTGAGTATCTTTGCATATATTTGTTGGCCATTTGTATGTCCTCTAGGGAGAAGTGTCTGTTCAGGTCCTCTGCCCATTTTTTGATTAGATCGTTTGTTTTTTTGTTGTTATTGAGTTATATGAGTTCTTTGTATATTTTGGATATTATGCCCTTATTGGAGGTGTTGCTTGCAAATATACTTTTCCATTCAGATGGTCGTCTCTTTACTTTACCTTGTTTAAGGTTTGTTTTGCTGAGCAGAAGCTTTTTAGTTTGATGTAGTCCCATTCATTTATGTTAGCTTTTACTTCCCTTGCCTTTGAGATCAAATTCATAAAATCCTCTTTAAGTCCAAGGTCTTTGAGTTTAGTTCCTATGTTTTCTTCTATGCATTGTATTGTTTGAGGTCTTATATTCAGGTCCTTAATTCATTTTGAGGTAATTTTGGTGTGTGGTGATAGACAATAGTCTAGTTTCATTCTTTTGCAGGTGGCTTTCCAGTTTTCTCAGCATCATTTATTGAAGAGGCTTTCCTTTCTCCACTGTATGTTTTTAGCTTCTTTGTCAAAAATTAGTTGCCCATAGAAATACAGGTTTACTTCTGGCTCTTGATTCTGTTCCACTGGTCCGTGTGTTTGTTTTGCTGTCAATACCATGCCATTTTGATTACTATCACTTTGTAGTATAATTTGAAGTTAGGCAGAGTGATGCTTCCAGCTTCATTCTTTTTTCTCCATGTGGCTTTGGCAATTAGGGGTCTTTTGTGCTTCCCTACAAATCTGATGATTTTTTTGTTCTATTTCTTTAAAAAAGGCTGATGAGATTTTGATGGGGATTGCATTAAATCTGTATAATGCTTTAAGTAATATGGTCATTTTATCTATATTGATTCTTCCAATCAAAGAACATGGAATATTTTTTCATTTCTTTATATCTTCTTTGATTTCTTTTAATAGGATCTTTTGGTTTTTATTATAAAGTTCCTTCACATGTTTTGTTGAATTTATTCCTAGGTATTTTATTCTTTTTGTTGCAATTGCAAAAGGAATTATTTTTTTAACTTCTTTTTCTGACACTTCATTATTAGAGTATAGGAAAGCTATGGATTTTTAAAGGTTGATTTTCTATCCAGAGACTTTACTGTATTTGCTTATTCTTTCTGATAGTGTTCTTGTGGAGTCTTTAGGGTTTTTTATATAGAGAATCATGTCATCTGCAAATAGTGACAGTTTGACTTCTTCGTTTCCTATTTGGATGCCTTTTATACTTTTATCTTGTCTGATTGCACTCGCTAGGACCTCCAATGTTATATTGAATAACAGTGAGCCTGGTACATTGTAGGTGTTCAATATATGGTTGCTGAACTAGCATTCCAGGGCTTAGGGCAGTGATTCACAAATTTTGGTCCCTGGTCTTGTAGCATCAGCATTATCTAGGGACTTGTTGGAATGTGAATTCTTGGGTCCTCACCCTAGACATAGTGAATCAGAAACTCAGGGTGCAGTCTAGTAATCTGTGTTTTAACAAGCCTTCCCGGAGATGCCAGTTAAAGTTTGAGAACCATTGTTAGAGGATATTTGAGCCTAGAAGACTTGTTCTGGCTTCCCTTTGGACACTGAAAACTCAGATATTTTTTATCTATAACAGAGATATCTTCATACTCTTCAATTAGCATCCACACTCTTTGCAAAATAATTAAAAATAAAAATAAAAACAGAGAGAATACCATAAAAGTGTTGCCAGTGACCAGGGAAAAATAAACCCGTAATGATAAGTTATCCTTCTTGGAAAAATAGAAACTTTGTCTGTAAAAACTATATTCAGTGAGTTCAAAACCATACTTTTTATAGATAAAAAGAGAGCAAAGAAAACTGTCCAAAAAATTGAGTTGTAGTTTTACTTCAAACTACCACTCCTTCCAGACAAAACCATCTGCTCATCCTCCATGTCAATTCCATTGTCATGGCTGATAATTCCCAGGCATTGCCACCAATTGATTCCTTCTGAAGAGGAAGATCCTGTTAATTTCAGTTTTCTTGATCACTGACAGTGCTCCAGGACATATGGGACAGGCAGAATTAATGGGATCTATCTAGTGTGTGTTTGTACCTGGCAGATAAGAACAAGGAAGATTTGCATAAAGAATCAGTCCCCACTACAGTCTTCACTAGGTGCTCAGTACCATTCTGGCTTTGTACAGGATATGGTTATTATGATTTTGTTTTTATCCTCAGGAAACTTATGATCTTACTAGACCTACTGGTTAGTGTGATGAATACACACAAAATAAATGAGTTAGCCTTAGATTAGGGCTTTTGAGCTTGCAGAGTGTTTTCATAGATACAGTTTCATTTGATCATGAAAGCAGCATGTAGTGGAGCTATAAAATGAGTTTGTGATAAACTGGAAGGAAATCTCTCTGACTCATAATCATTCATGGGGTGGCTAAAGGGGTGGATGTCATTTCAGATAGGCAAAAGATGATTGTGACTGTATCTAAGAGCTTAAATCTAACCAGTTATGCAAGATATGATGTGAAAAATAATGTTTATAGAATGTGTTCTTTTAATTGATCCCACTTAAAAGACCACCAGGTTAGCTGATGTGCTGTTTTCTCTGTAAAACATACTGATGAATACCCACCTATCAATAAAAACTTCTAGCTGGTAATCCAGTCTCTTATATGCTTATCAATACATTATGGGCTTTTCTAGAGTCAGTTGAGTTTGTTCCCAAACCTGTTTATGCCAGTTGTGCTATTTTACAATTATACAGTTAAAATATTATATTAACCAATGAAATAATGAATGCAAAAATAACAAGTTACCTTTTTTTTTTCCTGTAAACTAAGTTGGGTGTTGTGAAAAAACTTGATAGAAGTGTTTTTCTTAAAGCTGCTATTGAATGATATGTAAATGAGACAACTTTGTGATGAAACTTGTAAAACTCTGGAAGGAGTCTGCTCTGAAATGCTTCACTGGAAGTTTGCATGTTATTGCTCCACTTTAAAGAAACCTAAACTAGAAGTTGTTAATGATACTTCATGGGTGGGCTTTATGCAAGGGAAACAAGGTAGATTTTAAGGAAAGAATGTAGCCCTATATCAAAAGATTGGCACATAAAAGCTTATTTAAATGTTTTAGTAAAATGTTAAATATATATTTTTTTATGCTTTTCTCATTTTTTTCAATAAACATTTTTTTCAATTTACTTAAAAAATATTTTGCTAACAGACTACATTTCCCAATTTTATTAGATAAGAGGGCTTGTACTGAACTACATCTGCATGAAGCCTAAAGAAAGAAGAAAAGACTGGGGAGAGTTAAAGAAAATGAAAAGTTAATGGTGTTCTCCATGGCTGTTAATTAGAGACAGGAACAAATGCAAAAAACTGTCTTTTGAATCTCTCTCTGGGTGGAGGGTATGTTGTTTCAGCTCATCATAGATTGATGTCATTAGCCATTGGAATTATTCAGCTTTCCCTTTGTTCTGAATTCCTCTTCATCAAGAAATACTGGACCTACAACCTGACCATCTATGTACATTTCCTCCTAGAAGAGAATGTGCTGATGAGAGAAGACTTGAGTTCTGGTTCCTTAAGTTGTTAACTTTTTTCATTATACATTAGTGATTTATTACAATTCCATTTAATTTATTTAATATTGCCTCTTCTGATGCTTCTAGTAAAAACATACTTAGAGAGGGTGGAAGTCATCCAACAGTGTTAATATATCTGCCAATTTTTAAATGTTGGCAACAGATTCAAAATGTTCCAATATGGCATGTGATCCAAATGAAACTACCAGTTTGCAATTCATGCTCTAGGATCTATGATGAAAGAGACTTTTTTTTTGGTTTCTATTTTTGTTTTTTAGCTTTCATATCCAACTTAGAGTCTGGGTCTCTTTGGATCAGTAAAGGTGTTTAGTTGCCATGGATTGAGGATCTACTATGCTTAAGACACAGTTCCAAATTACTTGCACACATTTAAATAATTCTTATGATCTAGCAAAGAAGGTTTTACTATTTTCATTTTATAAATTAAGAAGCAGAAACTCAAATTAGTCAATTTACCCAAGTGTGCACAGCTAGACAGGTATTATATAGACACTATAAGGTGCTATGATAATGATAATTACAGATTATTGAGGCACATTTTATTAAGCACTGTATCCTATTTGATTATTTCACACCAATACTATGAGGTGGATACAGAGTAACCAGATATCCCCAAGAGCCTTTTGTCAAGATAAGGATAATGATATGACTTCCCTACACTTACTGAGGTACAGCTAAAAAGAAACTAGAAGAAAGAAGGATTTAAAAAAACGGAACAAAATAGATCCCAGAAGAAACTCCATGCATGGATGGAAACTTTACATACAACAGAGTTGACATTGCAGGAAGAAAAATGTAGACCATTCAAAATTTGACATAAGGAAAATCAGTGGTACATATGGAAAAAAAACTGTATTGTTACCTCACACCAATCACAGCAATCAATTCTAAGTAAATCAAAGGATTGAGTGTGCAAAGGAAAACTTCAAAATTTTTAGAAGAAAATAAAGGAGAATGTCTGATATCAATGTAGGAAAGAATTTTCTAAATAAAAAACAAAAGGTACAAATCATGAATGAAAGTATTATCAAACTCAACTTTATTAAAATTAAGAACATGTTTATCAAAGTACATCATAGGGAATATGATCAATGATATTGTAATAACTATGTATAGTGCCAGGTGGGTATTAGACGCATCAGGGAGAATCACTTTGTAAATCATACAAATGTTTAACTGCTACGCTGTTCACCTGAAACTAATACAAAATAATATTGAATGTCAATTATAATTCAAAAATAAAAAAATTAAGAAAAGAAGTATGTAAAATTTTTAAAAAATGAAATATGTTATAATCTAGGAAAAGAAATTTGCAAAACAAAAATGACAAAAATGTTTTATGAGAAAAAATGTTTTATAAAATACATATTTATAGGCATAAAAGACATATATGAATTTTATAACATCTTAAAATTAATTTTTAAAAAGGCAAAGTCTAATTGAAAAAATAGAAAAAAGCACAGAAAGCCATGTAACAGAAGAGAAACCATAAATGTCTTATAAATATATGCAAATATGCTTAGTATAATATATAATTAGGAAAATAGAAATTAAAACGAGATACTATTTGATGGCCAAAAATTTTATAAAACACTTTAAGAACAAGTTGATGAAGCAGCTGTGGAATAACATAAACTCTTATATACGGTTGGTGAGAATATAAATTATTCCAATAACTTTTGAAAATAATTTGGCACTATTTAATAATGTTGAACATACACATAAATGTTCTGTGTACTCAGAAGTTCCTAAGAATGTGTGTGTACACACAGACGCACATGCTCATACACAAGAACCCCATACATGCACCCCAATCAACTTTTATACATGTTCAACCTAAAGCATGTACAAAAATGTTCAGAGTTGGGGGGTGGTTTGCAGTAGTGAAAAACAATAAGAAATTATTTAAATGGCTATCAACAGGAAGATGGATAATTTTTGCCATACTTACACAATTAATACCTTGCTACAATGAAAACAAATGAACTTCAGCTATGTATATCAATATAGGTGCATCTTTCAAAATGTTAAAAAAAAGATTATGCTGCAGAAGAATATATGCAATATGACATTCATATAAAATACAAAAACAGGTAAAATTGAATTGTGTGTTGTGAAGACATGTATGTAAGTCTATTTTTTAAGTGATGGAATGATATGCACAAAATTTAGATAGTGTTTATGTTGGGAGAATGGAAATCAGGAGAATGGCACAAGGTGGGGACTTCAACAGAACAATTACATTCTTTTTCTTCAGCAAAGTGGTACATCAATGAAGGTTCATATTATTATTATTAATACCTTATTCATTACTGTGAGTATAAGGTAGAAAATAGGTAGAAAAATGGAGATAGGAGATGAGATGACTAGAATCATTAGCTATATATTTAATAACCCAAGGAAGCAATATCTTTTGGAGATACCAACTCGATATTTCCTTTTATCTTCTCTATCAACCTTCCCCTTTCCTCTACCTCCTCTGCCAAAAGAGAAAACAAAAACAAAATAAAAAATAAATGAATAATTCATAATTTGAATAGAATCAGTTATTATAAAACAAACTCAATAAAAAAACTTATTGGTAAAACCAATAAACCAGATATTCTTCTAAAGTCTGTGGGAAATGTTCTACCATGACATTGACTCTTCACAGCCAGGTGTACCCTGCAACCACATAATAGGAGTGTGAGGTGGTAATAATTGGGTGACATGCAATTATAGAGACAGACACCTTGGAATCAGCGTCTTGAAGAGTTGTTGTTTTTTAAACTTAAGAGTAGATGTTTTTTGTTTAAAATAATCCAGAATGCCTGGCTACATAATCTGGAATCCATCCAATCATCTATCATTTATTAATCCTTCAGAATTTATTGAGTTCTTCCTACGCCATGGCTAAGAAAGTGCTAGAGATGGTGAGGAGGTAAAGCTAATTACACTGCAATTGGTGTAATGATGGTGCGTAGCAGGTGTTAAGGCTTGAGCAGAGTTGGAGGCACAAGGTCACAAGTGGTTTGCTCTACTTGGTAGAGAAGTTAGGATTTCATTATAGATGAGATGACTCTGTGTCTTGATGTGTCTTGAAAGACAGGAGAAGGAAAAGTTTTCAGACATGTGGTCCTCAAAAAAATTTTTTTTGGTGTGAGCTCTTTAAAGAAAATTTATGTATAACTCATAATTTATATGTTTACATCTAAAATTTTCCGTCATAAGTTTACATATTTTTAAGAATGCAATTCCCTGTTATGAATACTGATATTTTAAAACAGGCCTCTTACATAATTTTAAAAATGCTTCCAGTGGAATCTATATACTATAGTAATTTGATATATAATCAACTATTAAAAATATATAAGAACAAGGTCTTCTTAAAATATTAACATTTAAAACAAGACTTATATAACTTAAAAAATGTTTCCAATGGAGTCCATATACTGAAGGGGAGCAGAATAGGTGGCATGTGGATTATTTTGAACTGAAGACAGTCAAGGCCCCAAAGCCTCAGAAAGAGCCTTTTACCTTCTCTGTAACTGCCTCAAAGAGCTTGGATAGAGGGCCTGGTTCAAAAAGAGGATTATCTTCAGAGAGACTACCCTGAGTATGGGCTAGGTGTGGTTGGGGGAAGGCAGGACTCATCAGGGGTTTTTCGTTCAAATTCCTCCCTGTGTCCCATTGTCTCTGCTTGGCATAGCAAACATTTGCTTACTAAACATTTGCACTTTAAATTTTTCTTTGAAGTGTCTTCCTTCCCTTTGAAGCCTCAGATTCCTACCCCCTCTCCTTAGCTCAGGATAGCGTGTAAGCCTCAATTGCCTGGCTTTTGGCTCCCATACATAATAAATCAAATTTGTTTTTCTCCTATTGACCTGTCTTATATCAATTTAATTATTAGACCAGCCAAAAGAACTTAGAAGGGTAGAGGAAAAATTTTCCCTCCCTATAGTACCATAGTGATTCGATATTATTGTTTTAGAAATGGTAGAACAAGCTCTTCTTAAATGTTGCATTATTCCTTCTTCTCTTTGATTCATATTTCCATTTCTTCATCTTACATAACTTTATCTTTAAGAAATATATTTTGTATTATATTTTTTTCTACGATAAAAAATGTATGCAAACTCATAGTTCAGAAGTCTCTGACTTGTTCCCTAAATGTTCAAACATTTCTTCATACGACAATCGTTGGTATACAATTGGTGAAAACAACATAAATATATACTTTTTGGTAATTTTTTTATTAAACAAAATTTTTATTGGAAGTAGATCTCTTCATGAGATGGATAGGTTATCTTTCTTCACTTTGCTCTACTTTTTAAAAGCAAGTAACACATTCATGTTGACTATTACCTATTGCTAAAATGGAATAAGATTCAGCATCAATACCCACCCTATTTTTTTCTCTTTTTTATAAATGTAAATGCTAAGAACTTTTATTTATACTTAAGGAGTGGGATTTGAAGTTTTGTTATAAAAAATGCCATCTAATTCTTTGAATTTTTTCAGTTACATGCAAAATTATTTTTGAATAATTGTCAGTGCATAATTCACATCTCCTTCAACTTTGTTGAGAGCTATGAATCAATACCGTTTGACTTGTGAAAATATTTGTAACCAGTTATTAGAGTTAGTCACTTTCTTAACAATAACACCAATTTTCAAATTGTTGCTATGCTTGGGAACCTGGCCTAGTTTGCACCCTGAGGCAGTGCACCATTGTAAGACTTGAGAGGAAGAGAGGAGGGCCCTTTTTTCAGTAAAGTGGGAAGAAGTCCATAGTAAAAGGGAAATTTACAATTTTGACCTCATTCTCCCTTAGGCAGATTTTAGGAAAGTAAAAACTTTGAACTTTGAGAATCTGGAAATTGATTCCTTTAAGACTTCTCAGTACTCTACAATGTAAAGTTCTCCAGACTCTTGCTACATGGAGTGTGGTCAGTGCACTGGCAACATTGGCATCACCTGGGAGCTTGTTAGAAATGCAGAATCTCAGGCCCACTCCAGACCTATGGAATCATGATCTGCTTTTAACAGGATCTCAGGGTGATTCACAAGCACATGAAAGTTTGAGAAGCACTGGGCTAGACCGCTGTCACTCTCCTTCCCCCAAAACCTTGCTGTGTGCACATTGGCTCTTGTGTGGGTTCCTTCCCAGTTAAGCAATCATGGCTCTGGCTTCAATTCTTCAAAAAGTCACCCAATTCAACTTTCAGCACCCTGTAGACTGAGCTTGTCTTTCTGACTCTGCCACTCATTTGAGGACTGCTTACATAAGCTTAGATGGTTCCTTGGTAAGCGGTAGCTGGTAGTTCTTCCTTCCTTCTCACTAATGATCAGATTTGGGTAAGAAATCCATTTTCCTCTCTGAGTGTCACTTCAGTCAGTGATTTTGAATCACTGGATGTTAAGACTGGCAAGACCCGCCTGTGTCACGGAGAGGTTTCCTCCTATCATCCTTGTTAACGTTGAGACTTTGTCATTAGGAGAGCTACAAATAGAACAGTTTTTTCTTTTTTTTTTTTTTAAGGACAATAAAAACCTATTCATATAGAGGGTCAAAAACCACTGGCTCTAGCAAGAAGAAAATGTCTGCGATTGTATTTTTTTAAATATTTTGACTTTTCTGTTTTTGCTGTGTTGACAGTTGTGTCGTCCAAGCTTGGCCTAATCCTCCGCCCTCCCTTTTGGCTCTATATTTATTTTTCATGTATGTGGGATTCCAGATCTACAAACAAGGGGGCCTGGCGCCAAAGCCTCCCTCTTGGGTGCAAACACCCAAGTGTCAGTGGTATTTGGAAGCAGCGGAGCAGTCCGTGGGAGGAAGCATTTCCCTGACACCATTTTCGCTTTGTCCCAGCAGCAGGAAAGCCTGTGGTATGCTGGACAGAGCAAGGGCAGCTCAGAGTTCAAACTCTGTTCCATTGCTCATTAGCAAGGCGATGAGCATGTTACCTAAAATCTGAATTTCTGAGTCTCTGTCTCCAAACTCAAATGACTACAGGAGAATTAAATGAGACTTAGTACATCAGCAGGGAAGTGGGTGCTCTATAAAAGCTATTTTCTTCCTCTTTCTGAAACAAGTGGATAGTGTCTCTTAAAATCACGGCTTCATAAAATCATGGGATTTTAGTCTGGGGCAAGTTCTTAAAAATCATCTCATTTGCTCTTGAAGAAACTAGAGGGAAAAATAATCTGCACCAATGAGTCAAGTTTCAGATTTCACAAAAGCACTTATGCGGTAACAATAATTCAAGAAGATAGTGGCTAAGAAGGGACACATTTCTCTAGCTAGTAAGCCACAGATCACTGCTACAGGTTTTGAGAACTACGTCAGAACATGAATAGATAAGAGAAGAGATAATACAGTGGAGCAGGAGCACAATACTGAGAGTTTCCTAATGTACTTTATTTGCTGTTTTGAACAGCATTTCAAATAGTGAAATTATGTATTAATATCAGGGATTCTCAAACTGTGGTCCCTAATCGGCCATATTAATATCCCTTGGGGATTTGTTAGAAATGTAAAGTCTCCACCCCCAGTCCAGACCTACTGCATCAGAAACCCTGGGGGTGGGACAGCAGTCAGCTTTTTAGCAAACCTTACAAGTGCTTCAGATGCTCCTTAGAGGTTGAGAATTACTGGTTTACATTATAACAGCTTCCATCCATCTTTACCAATGCAAAGTAAAATGACATCATAAATGTCTTAGCATTTTAAATTTCTCACCTCCTTGACTACCGTGTACTGTGAAATTTCCCAGATGTTATTGTCTGCTGATTCTGGCAGAGATACGCATGAGCACAGACACCGGCTATACCTTCCTCCATGTCCTTGGGTGGAATTCTTTTAATCATGAAACAGTAATAAGGAAAAAAGTAAGCAAGTGAATCTGATCACACTTCTGTTCACTAGAAATACCTTTCCTCTGGAGTTATGATATATTTCCAACTTTATTACAAATCATGGTGCAAATCCCTAGGTTTTTATTTCCACACTTTAGCAATCCCATCTCCAGATGCGCTTACAGTGAAGCCCTGTGTTGACTGGAATGTGGCTACGTCATGATGATGTCCTAGTGTCCCACAGGCAGGCACTCTGGGCCCCTTGGGGTCAGGGATGGGGTGTCATCATTGGGTACTACCTTCTGTTTTTCCTGAATTTTCTGTTTCATGGTTAAAAGTCAAAGAGAAAGCCAGAAGTTAAAAGCTGGTATCACATTCTGCCTCTAATTGATCTTCATTGGCTATTTATGTGTCTGTTTCAGTCCACCAGATTCAGGCTCCTCAAGAGCAAGTGTGATCTGTTTAATTTCTGTTCCACAAGGTAGGCGTGAATAGATGGTCATGAACATGACTAAAACTGAAGCCCAGTGAGGCCGAGACTGGCTGAAGGCTTTGGAGCGCTTTTGAAAATCCACAGCTGCTCTCTATTGCTCCTTTTGTTGCACCATCTCTGTTTATTGTGTGGGTGTTTATTATTGCCTTTATTTCCACATGATATTCTCGAGAGACTTTGCAAAATGATTGACTGTTATTCCCCCAAACTCTGCAGAGATCAGGCTTTGTAAAAATAGTGGAAAACAGGAGATTCACAGCTAAAAGCTCCCTAATGAGGACTCGAGCATGTTATTTTCAACATTCAACTCCCAAGTTTGAATAATTCATGAAAAAAAAATCTGTTGAACTAGAAATGACTGGGCTATTTTAATGAAAGTAGAGATTTGGAACATTTTAGAGCTGGAGATTACACTAGGGAACTGAAGGCATGGAGAGGAAGCTGACCAGCCCAGCAAACAGTGAATTAGTGACCTCAGGTCTCCTATGGCCAGCACCCTCATTATCCAAGGTCACACAGTGACTAGTGGCTAATCCAAAATTAGAACTCAGACCTCGAGGTGCACATGCCCAATTCTCTCCCCTGAGCCACACAGCCTGCCACAAGACACCAGAGGGGGGTCAGGCCCAAGGTCCTGTTCTCTTGTATTGCTGGGCCACAGAAGACAAAGGCAGATCACATTTGCTTTTCCATTTTCAGTCGAGCCCAGTTCGTCTTAACTGGCTGTACATTAGAACTTCTGAGGAGTTTTTTTAAAAATATGAATGCACAGAACCTATCTCAGACCTGATAAAATCAGTCTACGGCGTGGGGCCCAGCCCTGTGTTTTTAAAGCTCCCTAGGTGATTCTGATCTGAAACCAAGTTTGAGAAACATTGATTCTAGCCCTTCTCCCTCTTGTTCTCCTATTCTCTGAAAGGCCAGAATCCTTCTCCTAATCCTTTAGTTTTCTTTTGGCTAACCCATAGTTTACATATGGGTACTGCCATTCCAAGCCGTTTAAGACATTAGCGACAACTTAAGTCTTGTATCCCCCTCCTCATCTACTCATCTTTCTCTCAGTTGGCTGTGTCTCTGTGTCCCTTGCCCTGGCCTACAAAAGGTCACTCCCACAGGGCTACTATTCTTAGTCCTTCCCTGCACCTTCTCTCAGGGTTTCTCTTCTCCCGGGCCCCGCCTGGGGCAGCTTTGAGGCTGGACTAGAAGAATTAGGAAACCAGACTGGCTGGACGGAAGGTTCGGGGAGGGCTATGCCTGTGATTATTGGTCCCAAAGGGAAAAATTTTTGCAGCAGCTCTTCTTTTTCTCTTGCTGGCTAGGTGTGTGGGTGTGCAGCAGGCATTTGCTAGGGAACGTCAGCAAAAAATAAAACTTTTCAAGCTTCAATTCTGCAGACAGATTGAGAGGCCTCCCAACAGTTCAGAATTGCCGAATCTGGCTCCATCCACCCACTTGCCCCCCAGGAAGTGGTAGGTTGAGTTAGATGTGTTATGATTTGTTAACAGTGGCCTCGCTTATGGGATTTTAAATCATGAGGGTGATACATTAAGATAAACCAGTCAACAGAAAATTATTGAACACTCAGTGCGTGCAAGGCACTGCGCCAGGCACTGATAAAACCAAGTAGAAGGTCACCTCTGCTAAAGATACTTTATGATCAATGGAAGGGAGGAAGAGAGTTTTGAGGGAGGCAGTCAGTCTGAAGTTCAAGAAGAGCAGAGACTGAAACTCAGCTCCTGACTAGGCACGGATAGGAACTAAATAAAAAGAGTCATAAAAGGGGAAGGAGGTGGGGGTGGCCAGGTGACAATTGTATGTTTAACTTCCTAGGATTCAAAGTCCTGAAACTATTTGCCTCACCCATGCTCACTAACCATACTGTAGCCTCCATATTGTTTTAACCTTACTATTTTGACCCCCAAGACATTCCCAGTCCCTCAGAGAGCTTAGCAAACACTGTCTCAAGACAGCTGCAGCTTCTTTCTCAATCTGTTTCTGCCTGTGTGTCTTTTCAACATTTTCTGACTCCCACACTTTATCTCCCTTGCTATCTCTTAGATTTATAACATTTTTTTCATGGATCAGTAAAGAAATAAATCCAAGCTCTCAGCCTGTGATCAAAGTAATAATGAATATTGCTGATAGTCATGATCAACACAAAATAAGATTAACAATAGCTAAAACTACATACAGAAAAAAAGTTACTGACTAAAAACTGCCTGAAGAATCAAATCTCGACAAAGTGTAGATGTCTCAGTCTGTGGGAAAAATTGGATTTGGTAGACATAATGTCCATGAAAATAAACTCAGAAGGGCAGATGTTATAATTAGTAAAATTGACATGAACGAAAACCTAATAATGAATCAAATTTTATTGTAAAATTTAAGCAGAAAGAAGAATTGATGCCAAATGAAAATAATTCTAATAAACTATAGTAAAAGGTAAAAACTGGCAGCAAAATGTCCTCTAAGGGAAATTGATCAATGAATTTCATTACTTAATGATATTTGTTCTAGAAGTTACTTTCTTGATGGAAATCTATCTGTATTGGCATAATTCTGATTAAAATGTTTTTGGCAAAACTTCTTTTGGGTTAAAATAACAGTCAAAAAATATCATGACCCCAGATATTTGAGTCTTGCTGAAGAGGCAGCAAGACTGAAGTTAAATCACAATGCCAGGAAAGGGCCTAGGAATCTGTATTTCTAAAAGAAGGCTCCGCCTTTTGAACCCCAATTTAAACAAACCAACTATTAAAAATGTTTTGGGAGCAACTAGGGAAGTTTGAACATGAACAAGATATTAGATAGTATTAAGCAATTATTATTATTAGTTATAATAATGATATTACAATCCTGTTTTATAAAAGTTCTGTTATGAACTGAATTGTATTCCTCCAGAACTCATATGTTGAAGCCCTAACCCCCAATGTAACTGTATTTGGAGATAAGGTGTTTCAAAAGGTAATTAAAGGTTAAATGAAATCATAAGAATGGTGCCCTAATTCAATATGACTGGTGTTCTCATAAGAATAGAGAGACCCTGATTGCCTGGATGCAGAGAAAAGGCCATGTGTGGATGCAGTGAAAAGGTGGCCATCTGCAAGCCAAGGAGAGAGGCCTTGGGAGAAACCAAACCTGCCAACATCTTGATCTTGGACTTCTATCCTCCAGACCTATTAGAGACTAAATTTTTGTTGTTTAGGCCACTGTGTCTATGGTATTTTGTTATGGTAGCCCTAGCAAACTAATATAGGTCCTTGTAGACTACAGATACCGACTGAATTATTTATGAGTGGAACAATATCATATCTGAAATTCACTTTAAAATACTCCAGAAATAAAAATTGAGAGTAGGGGCATAGATGAAACACGACTGACCGAGAATTGACAATTACTGGAGCTGGTTAACAGGTACATAGAGGTTCATTATACTGTCCTCTTCTGCTGTAGAAACTGCTTGAAAACATCCAAATAAGTTTTAAAAAATTGACATGAACAATTGTACAGGTCATTTTGATGCATATCCAAGTAGATAAATACTGAGAAAGTGTTTCTCATAATCTTGTGTTCTAACATGGGCTGCTATGGTCTGTAATACATTTGTTACTAACATATGTTTATAAATAAAATTTTAACTAAATATAATAAGGCTGTAGGGAAAGGGATCAAAATACTAACTGCAGGCAGTGGAACTGTGGGCAAGGGACAGTCAGGGAAGAAGGAATCAGCATTTATTGAGCACCCACTGTGTACTAGGTGCTTTGTCAAAATTATCTTTAGATGCTCACACAGGTCGATTAAGTAGACTTTAAAATTTTTAATCTTTTAAAAAAGTTTTAATGTGAGGACACTAAGGCCTAGAGAAGATGAACTAATTGTCAAGAATACTCACTAGGAAGTGGCTTATTTGAATCCCATCTGTCTGCCTCCAAAGCTTGCATTCTTTCTGCTACCCATCACCTACCTACTCCCTAGATAGCCAAATGCCAGATCATAAAGGGCACAGGAATATGAGGAGGATGAGGTCATGGAGGAGACATACCAGCAAAGGCTAACAAAGAACTTGGGCTTGGAGGTAGGTTCTGGAGGTGGAGTAAGGGACATGAGCACATTCCAGGTGTGGGGAGGGATGACAAGGTGCAGAAACTTTGTAACAGATAGAGAATGAGGTGAGAACAAGAGGCCATTGTGGACTCCTGGGGAGATATGGTGAGGGCAGGATCGAGTTATAGGCAGTAGAATTGAAAGAGAAGGTGTTCCAGAACTTGGACAAGGTCGATAAAGATAACAGATTTCAAACCTAGGTGAGAAAATGATGCCCCCTCGCCGGGTAAGGGAAGCCAGAAGGGAGTTGTTTCAGGTGGGGAGAGGAGAAAGGGATGAATTCAGTTTAAACACGTAGAATTAGAGATGGCAGTGGAAAATGCCAGTGAAGAAGCCCAGATAGCAGTTGGGTTGTCAGAATTTTAGATTTGAAAGATTGTCTGGTTTACCTCTTCATTCAAGAAACATAAATTCAGGAAGTGAGCGCCCTGGGACTACGAAGTTTTGGCTTCCCAAGTCTAGCTTACACTATGGTGAAAACTGTAATCATTTATTCTTTGCATGTCTACTATGTTCCAGGTATTGTTCTAGATGTTGTGGATGCAATCAATGGTCCCAGAAGTAGATAAATTGCTTGCATCATTATAAAGGCTTTTTTTTTTGAACTATTCCTTTCCTTCTTTTTTAAAAAGTTTTATGTTATTATTAGTTTCAAGTATACAGTACTGTCAGTGCTAAGCTGATGAAGAAGGGAAGGTCTTGGCAGTGAGATGCCCAGTTGAAAGAACGCACAAGGAGTCGATGTGAGAACAAAACGGCAGGCACAAATTCTGTTGCGGGGACTGTGCTTCTGCGCTGGGGGACCTCATGGGCTTTATACATGTCAGAAAACGGTAGTGGCATTCTGCCACACATGTGTGATACAACAAGCTGAGTCACGCTTACATAATCTAGGTGCAGGCGCCCTACTACATTAATGTAACATTCTAAATCCGGAGTCCTATCCCTGGCCGCGAGCCTGGATCACATCCAGACCTGGGACCAGCCAGGCTTGGCGCCCACAAGCACATTGTTGAGACATTTTCGTTTGTTAACTGGTCTTTTTGCTTCCATCCTGGCATTTCCTCTATTTTTCCTCAGACAGTAGCCATTCGAGTTGCTTTGTTATGGGAGATAGAATATGGAAATGGACTAAATGTAAAAGGAACCCCCAGACTGTGCTGTGGAATGCACAACCTGTATGGCTGTACATGACAGCCCTGGGAAAATGGTTCTGTTAGAAGTCAGATCACATTGCTCCTCTGCTCAAAACTCTCCAGGAACTCTTCTCTCTGTTCCCTGGATGTGCAAACCATACACCAGCCTCAGAGCCTTTGCACTGGCACTTTCCTCCATCCAGAAAGCCCTTCCGCCAAATAGCCATCCAAATCTCCCCCAAGGCTTTACTCATATGTCATCATTTCAATGAGGTCTTCCTTGACCACTTGTTTTAAATTGCAATTATCTCCAATTTCCCGTGCTACACTCCCAACATCTTATACTCTGTTCTTCTTCTTTTTTTTTGACCTTATTGTTTCTTTTTCACACAGTATTTCTTTTAATTTGTTAAAATTGTTGTCTACCTTCATCAGAATAGAAGCTAGAGAAGGAAAGGGCTTTTTGTTCCATTAGTTCACTGCTCTAACCCTAAGCATTAAGAACAGTGCCTGGCATATAGAAGGTGCTCAATGAATGAATGTATCCACTGTTTCATGAATGAATTACAGCATAACAGAGTAACTGATAGAATAAATGCATGGACAAAGTGCTAAGGAATGAAAAACGGGTGCCAATTTCATCTACCTGACAATGTAGGGCAAGTTTTACAGAAGATATGACAATTGAGCTGGGACTTGAAAGAGATGATAGGTGGGTCAGGCAGCTGTGGTAAATTGAATAATGACCCCCAATGATATCCAGGTCCTTACTCTTAGCCCTCTTCTACTCTCTTTCCTGAAGATAGTCACTTTGCCCAGGCTCGTGCCAGTTTCTTGGGGCAGCCTACAACCAATGACTGGTCTACATGGGAATATAAAGACTCCATCAATCTCATCTCAATTCAAGAAGACTCTAAAGGGCCAACTCAACTTCAGAACTCCCACTTGTGAATACTTCTCCATGTGTACAATCCTGTTCAATTTCCCCATGTGTCTGATCCTGCTTCCTTCTCTCCCTTTCACGAGTGTTAATTTCAAGAACCTTCCTTAATAAGCATCTGACATGCTAGTCTCGGTCTCATTCTGCTTCCCTGGGAACTAGCCCTGGCAGGGTGAGCTACGAGGTCTTTAAGCAAGAGAATAAAAAGTGAGATTTCTGGGGAGCTGGTGGTGGTAACTCAGATCAGTCTGAGGATGGGCTAGGTTGGGGAGAGACTGGAAGAGGGAACAGTGAGGAAGCTGGGGAAAATTCCAGGTGAGAGATAATTTCTGGACAAGAAAGAGGCAAAAGGAACTCTATGTGTAGTCATCGGTTTTTTCATAAATAGCTTTGTGAAGAGAAGGTATTATTCCCAGAGAAGCCTAGTCCATCGCAAGGACTTAAAAGAAGTCCTTTATGAGGCCCCAAATCATTACATTTTTATCCCTTATTTCTAATCTGGTTTTGTAGAACAAGTCTGCTTTCTTACCAAAAATATGTTCTCTGTTTCCTTGGTGAACAGTCAGCTCTGGGAAGTGAAACCAAGGTCCTGATTTAATGCATGATCTTGATTTAATATGTAGCCCCAGCACTCCGTTCAGCTTTTTCACAGCATGCCCCGTAAGGCTTACCTCCTTCACTTCCTAGTCATTCATCCCTTGAGGCAGCCAGAAACAGTGTCTATGCCTTGACGAAACATCACAAGGTCTGGGTTTCTGTTAAGCTAAAGATAACATCTTGATCTAAGTTGTTTCAGTTCCTGAGCCCCAAGGTAGAATGACCCCCTGGCTACTTTTCCATGGAATCAGACAGAGAGATGACAGAGCAGACCTCTGAACTGTTCTCAAGATCTGAAGAAATGATTTATTACCCTTATTTACCTTTGACTAACCATTTCCTAACACAACCCTGAACAACTAACTTATGGTGCCTTGTGATTCTGGCCTTCATAGTCGATAACCTATGAGCCATCCGGAATTTCAGGGATTTGAGCATTAGCTTCTCATTCTCCTGTGCAGTGCCATTCATAATAAAATAGCCAGTCTTTCTCCAGTGCAATTCTTGATGTTTGGTGTTTGGCTCTGCTAGTGCCAAGTGGGTGAACTCTTTCTGTTAGGTAAGAGAAGCAGCCGATTTGATCAACCATTCTTCCCAGAACATGAAACCTACAATACTGAGAATCCAATACTAGAAAGTGTTCTTTCGATTTCTCTTTGAATATTCCAATATCAGGGAGCTCATTTTCTCATTGCAAGGTAACGTAGTCTCACTCTTAGCCTGAGACTGCCCATAGCTTTCACTTGGTTCTAGCTCTGAGACATGATCATCAGCATGGGACAGTATTAACTGTCCCTGGTTTTGGAGTCGACAGAATTGAGTTCAAATGAAGACTCTCTTCCTTACAATGACTTTGGTATGTTTATCTCACTGTGCTCAACTGGAAATTAGGGATAACAATGCAGTCTCCCTTATGAGGTTCTTAAAAAGATGTGGTTAGAGCACGATGCCTGACATGGGGTAAATGCTTAAAAAATGGTGGATAATAATATGGATGTTAGGTGTCAATTAAATGTCTTTTCAAAAAGCATTACATTTGTATACGTAATCTCTTTAGAGAAGAGAAAGAAAAAGGTACAGAGATAGACAGATAATAGATGAGAGAGAGAGAGAGAGAGAGAGAGAGAGAGAGAGAGAGAGAGAGAGAGAGAGAGAGAGAGAGAGAGAGGAAGAGACTGAGAATTATCTTCTCCTTGAGTTGTGAGTGGATATGCACCTGGCCTTTTTGAATTAAATGTATGTTAAGCACAGATACGGTGCATAGACTCTCATTCAGGACATGTGTGGGTTGTCATCAAGGTGTCTCTCAGGGCTTATTTCTTTCAGTTTAGAAGAAGAAAGAATTTGCTTTCCATTTACCAAACAACAGGCCTGCATAATAAGAGGGGATTGATTTTCTCAGCATTCCATTAGCTCCGGGTCTTTAAAGAGAGCATAATGCACTCCAGTGGGGAGATGAATTGCATCATCCCAGAGTTGAAAGGGACCTGGAGAGGAATCAGGCTGTAGTCATAGCTTTCAAAAGGAATAATCCTACTCCTCTCCACATTTACTATATACTTTTAAAAACCATTTTTTAAAGTCTGACAGTCTATAGTCACATTTCCAAACCAGACACATGTTTCATAACCAGCTCCACTGCTGACCCAGTTAAATAATAATGAGTGATTTTTATAATGCTAAACTTTTTCAGAAGAACCCAGCAGAAGAGGCTTCAAGGTAGTGGTTCTGGGAGAAGTCATCAGCAGTGATGTCAAACCCACTTGATAGATGGTAAAAAAAACACGAGCTGTCTGCACACCCTCAAACATCAGATGGGAGAGAGAAAGACATTTAGTTAATGCACTGGTTGTTTTGTCCACCTGGCAGCCACCTGGAATCCACACAAGGGAAAGATAGAAACTGAGAGAAGAAAATGCTGCTTTCCAGAGAATTCAGTGATTTTCCCCCCTCCTGAAGGAAGTTTCTCCGTCTGTAGTGAAATGGCGAATGTTTAACAACAGACTGGGGTAGGGGTGGGTGGAGAGGAGCACTGATTTGCAGAAGTTGCTCATTTCAGTGATGTGCATACTCTCATCATTGTTTATTTCAATCTACCAACGTGAATGCAATGTTGGGAGGAGCTGTGCAGCAGCACACCATTTTATAGGATTTCCACCATCCAGGTATAACAGATGTAAAGACACTTAAGAGCATAAATAATAGTGATATGTAGTGAAATAATGGGGCAATGGAGAATTTTGAGCATCTATTACCTTTTTTTAAAAATATATTTATTTAGATACAAGTTCATAAAATTTAATTTTTAATTATGGCTGTGTTTAACAGCCAGCTCTCAGAATTCCTGAAAATATAAGTTAGTTCATGTGAGCCGATACAAGTGTTTCTAGCTTACCCTGGACCTTTGTGGCACTTGAAGACAAAATAACATTTTCCTTGGCTTTTTTGGGGCGTTTGTTACAAAACTAGAACAAGGGTGAGGCAGATGAGGTGCTTAGGGCATTTAGTTTAAAGAGACACTCTCGGGGCTGGCTGTATTTACTCAATCCTGAGAATGCGCGCCTTCTTAAATTTTGTGCCCTCAGTGTCTCCTTTGCCCTGCTGAGTCCTTGGTCTACCTAGTATCCTCATCTATAAAATAATGAGATGGGCTTAACTATTTTCTGTCTTTTCCAGTGCTAACATTTTATTTCCCACATCTAAAGCTTAGGCCAATATAGGACCAGGCAAAGTAAGACTTTTTTAATTATCTAGTTGAGTTTTATAAAAATATTCTCTTTTCTGCAAAGGAGGGTGGATATTATTAGTTCTGCACTTCAGGAAGGTTGGATAAACAATGTTCAATTGTCTTATACTTTAATTATATCAGTAGGCCTCAGCCACTGGCTCTAACACTTTCCTTTAAGATTTAGGCCAGGTTGTACATTCCGTTGTGCAATCCCCCATACAACTAGCTTTGGGGTGATATCTATTGTCTTTTAAATTTCAAATAACTGGAAAGGAGAGCTTGGGTCAGTGGCAGGAAGAGTTGGTTTCTACTGACTGATGGAAGCCAGTTGTTAAATTTCCAGAAATTTGCTGAAGTGCTTATTAAATACGAATATCATTAAAAACTAAGTTCTATAAATTTACAGTTGAATAAATTATATTTAAAAATGAAAAATATTCAAAATTCTTAATTTCCAAATTATTTTACTACCGTTTATGTCATCATCTTTGTGATAACATGTCTGCTGTGTCTGTATTATATAAATACTAAATAATGGTGTGCTACTGGACATCTCTTCCGAGTCTGCATTCAGGGACATCACCTGGTAGGTGGAAATCAGGCACGATGGGAACATTTTCACCCTGGAAATTGGCATGTGCTACTTATCATGGATTTTTCACTTGAAGACCCAGGGTTAAACATTTATCGGTACACCACCGGCTTGGGTTAACTAAAAAGCTGAAAAAATATGATACTTATGATTTAACTTTGCCCTAAATAAATAAAGCAGCTTTATGTAGTGGAGAGAGCATTGTGTTGAATAGTTCTGCTAATGATTTGAGAATACCATCTCTGTCCTTCAATTTTTCCCATCTCTTAAGAAGGTAAAAATAGAATACTTGTCCTGTTATCCATAATATTATTGTGAAAATAAAAATTCAATTTAACTCTTAAAAATTGTTCTGTGGTTTATGATTTGTGTTCTAATGAAAGGGCTTCAAGAAGTGAATACTTTGTATAAACACAAGGCATGGTTACAAAGGATCATGCAGTCTCAAGAGAACAGTTAACAGACATGAAGGCATATTTTGCTATTTTCTTTACCTCAGAGTCTGGCAGGATGGAGGAGTGAGGATAGTGTTCCAATGCTCGTCTCTGGAAACTGCTACCTTTTAAAGGAAAACTTGGTACACTGAAGCAGCTTGTAAGGTGGCACATTTTGGTTATGCTGGGACCCTTGAGTGGCTAAATTAACTCATGGCTAAAACTAAAGGTTATTAATAACTCAGAATTTATGGTAAGATTATTTACTTGTAGACATTTTTCCCCACACAGAAAATATGTGAACAAAATGAAAAAGGATATTTAGCACCAAATCCTGTGACTTATTCATTGGGGCAAAGTGGTAGGTGCCACTGTCACTTCTTCCCCAGTTCTCACACTTGATTTGCAGTTGTGAACTGAATTTTTGGGCCAGAAGGGGACAAAGTCTACTCTTGATTATTGCCCCCTGGTGGCCATTAGACACAACCTGTGTGGTCTGAACCCAGCTGCAAACTTCAGACTCTTGGGGAGGGATAAAGTTATGACAAAAGTTGCAGAATCCCTTTCAACTTCCAAGGCTTTGTAGAATAAAGAACGACCATTTTTCAAAACCATCCAGGCACTGTTTTTATGAACCAAACATAATTTTATTTTAAAGCCATACTGACTCATAGTGTCATCAGGATCATCAGGGCCTTCTTATTGTTGTCTTCTGGCCAAAAGCAGCCTGCTGAGGGGGCTCATATGAGGGTTGAAAACCAGCCCAACACCAGTCTGTGAGTCATTTGTCTCACTTTAGGGTCAGCAGGACCAGCTCAGTTGGGGCTTGATGGTCTAGAATGGCCTCATTTACATGTGTAGCAGTTGACTTCATGTCAGTGAGGGCAATGGGGAAGACTTGGTTATGTAACTTTCATCATCCAGCAGGCTATCTTGGCCTTATTCACTTAGTGGTGGTGGCTTCAAGGCTCCCAAGAGCAGCAAGAGCATAAGCCCTCATGCACAAGCAGTTTGTTACTCTGCTTGCCTCCTGTTTGCTGAAGTCCCATTGGCAAAGCAAGTAACGAATCCAGCCCAGAGTCAGAAGAGGAGGACATGGCCAAAGGATTTGGATAAAAATCATTGCCAAGTTTACAAATTACCACACTCACCGATTTTAAAGACATTAGAGAACAAAATCTTACTTCTAGTTTCCATTAGAGAAAAAAGCATTGTTTTCTACTTTTGTAACATCATGGCTACGTAATTTTAAATTTATTGATAGTTTCATTAAGAAAGTAAAAAGAAACATAAAATTAATTTTCATAATGTATTTTATTTAATCCAATATAGCCAAAGTTATTTAGGCATGTAATCACTATAAATTTTCTAAACCTTGTGTGTCCTTTATACTTACATATATCTGAATTTGGACTAGCTACATTTCAAATGCAATAGTCATAGATGGTTTGTGGCGACCACACTGAGGAGCAGAACTGTAGAATACGGACTTCATTTCTTTATTTACATGAGAAAACCAAAATTCAGAGAGGGTAAGTAGCTTTCCCACAGTTGCATGGCTGGGAAGATTTAATACCAGGTTGGTTGGACACCTAAGACTTTACTCTTTCATTTCATTGATCACAATCTCAATGTGATGCACCACATTGGCTGCATCAAAAAGCATGACTTTTTTTTGGGTGGGGAGGAAGCTTTGAAATACAGACTATTTTCCTTGTCTTTAGCCCACCGAGTCTAATTCTATCCTTGACTTCTAAGGCATTTCACAATTTAGCCTTTACCCTGCTTATTCATTCCCACTGCTCTCCCTTCATGCCGGTCTCTCTTCCCATCCTGCAGACATACCATGTTAATCTGGGAATTGGAAAACATATTTTAGTCTTGCACTACCTATACTTTGGGTCCTGAATCATAGACTTTTTGATACGCATGTGCTCTTTTTCTTTCCTGGTGGCGCTTATCTCCAGAAAGGTTGTGAAATTTTCAGAAGCAAGAGTCATGTCAATAATTTTTCTTTTATCTTTCCACACCAGATTTTATGCAGTTCTTTCTTGGTGATGGGAATTCAATAAGTCAGTGACCCATCTGAGCTGACATCAGAGGAAGGAGTAAAAGAAGGATCTGATGTCACTAGAGACATTGGATGATGGTCTCTAAGGCATCCTCTTCCTCTGACAGGGGAGGAAGACAGCTAGCTGACAATGTGACTATTCTACTGGCACAGGGCAGCATGGCACATCGAAGGCCCTCAATAGATATTTTGTTGGGAGAATGGATCAATTGTACTCCTAAGTCAATTTGAGCCCCAAACAAGGAGGGATTGACAGACTGCCCACCACACTGACAAAATTGATAAACATCTTTTTTAAAAAAACATTAAATAAATTCTGTGTAACCTTGGTGACAGAATAAAACTGGATATTAATACTTAACAATTCAAAACTGCTCATATTCTGATTTACCTTTTCCAACATAACATCTATTTTTCTATCTGAAGAAAACATATCTTCCAACTTCTTTTATGTTCCATTGGTTAAAAATAAATAGCAGTTAAAGACCATTTCACTTCTGATTGATCCTTTCAGACATTTTACCTTTTTCTGTTTGAAGAAAGTATATTTTTCAGCTTTGAAGAAAGTATATTTTTCAGTTTGTTTTCCTCTGATAAAACACTGGAGCAGTTTTGGTTCTTCGTTTTTTCCTCACACGTAATTAAGCTGATTAGTATCCCATATGAAGTGAAAACAATTGTTTTCACGTATGCTGGTGTACAGTTACCCACAGAGCTGTAATTGTTTGTATGTTCTCATTTCCTTGTGGAAAGTTTTTGACTTTATTAGATAAAGATCTGACAGACTTGAACTCTGGGAACATTACAGCTTTTGGTTATTAAAAATGGCTATATCCTGTTCAGTGGTCTCGGGAATGACATAGGTATTCTACAGTTTTGTACAGAATGAGCTTTGAAGCTGCCTACCCAGCATCTATTTCCTCTTGCTCATTTCTGGCAGCACCCTGATTTTTGCTCAGGGATACCTCTATCCCCACGCAAGCCTGAAGTTTAGGGAAGCAGAGTCTACCTCCAGTTGTAGTGTAGTGGGCTTGGCTGGTCTATGAGAAACCCTTCCCCCTTGTGACAGAGATTAGTTTAGGCATCTAGACCTTAAATATCAGTGTGTGGCATTCCTCAGGCCAAGGAGATTGGTTTAGCAGTGGGCATGTGACCAAATTCTGGCCAATGAAATGAGATGAAAAGTTTGATAGAAATAGAAAGTTTTTACATTCCCTGGTAGTCTAGTGGTTAGGATTCCTGGAAATAGAAAGTTTCTGGTTAAGAGGGTTCCTGCTTTTAAGAGTGGTGTTACTGGATGAGATGGTCCCTCCTCTAGTGGAAGCTGTTATGGCCAGACTTCAAGGCCAGGAAAAACTCCGGTCACCTTGCTGTCAGCCTAAGTATGTCACCAACCCACAAAAGGGTGTGGGGTGGCAAGCAAATCATAGAGAGGCAGATTTTGAGAGTGATGGAACCACACCTAGAGTGACCCAGCTTCTTGACTTTTTCAGTTACACTAACCAATAAATCTCCTTTAGTGTATGAGTCAGTAGAAATGGAGTTTTCTATTACTTGCAGCCAAAAATGTCACTACTGATATAGGCAATTTTTACCACAGAAATGTGAATAAAAAAATGAGAACTTAGTCTTATGAAAGAGAAACATAAATGTGTGAGTACATATAGAACACAAAATACAGAGCAGGCCTGAATATAAGCCCCCCTCTTCTATCTTCCAAATGAAGCAATACATTCAGAGAGTTTTGACAAAACATCTAAGTGGTAAATGCAGAATTCTCGGTAGGCTGATAATCCCTAGATATCAACAGAAAGCTATATTTTGACGAATCCTTCAGAGAAGCCTTATAGGCCTCTTGGTACCAGACCCACCTTCACTCAATCTTAATAACTAAGCACAAAGCCTCCTATTCTTGCTGTATTTCTCATAAAATGTTTGAACAGAAAATAATTCTGTGTGTGTCTTTTCGTTTTCTACTCAAGGTTCTGTCTTGATAATCTTGTCATTTTTCTTTAAGTGGTTTGGTATTTCTTATGAGGAAATGGTTAAGAAGATAAGTCCTCCACCTACCTAGACATAAGCATGGCAACATGATGCAAATAGTGTAGTCAAATTCTACCTGAACCTCTCTCTCTATCTCCAAGCAATTTGTTAAAATATTTTCTTAAATATAAGGAGTACTTCTGCCAAGAATTCTGGTGGCTGTTGTCAGGAGATAAAATTGCAGGCTCCAGTATACAAATGAATGAATGAATCAATGAATAGTCTCTCCACTGATAGATGAGATCAGGTTGTATAGATTCACTGACTCTTTTGAAGAATCTGTCCAGTAATACTCTTTTGCAGCCTCATTTTAGAGTGCTACTACCTTTATGTTTTAAAAAGGATTTGAACTTTCAAAGTTTAGTAATTAGAGTAGAATATTTTTAAAACTTTCCTCAATATTCAACAATGGGTATTATATCATTATTTTACTACGCAAGTAAATTCTTGCGTAGTAAAATTGGTAATATGGCCATAGCAGTGGTACACTTGCCTAATTAATTTAATCCTAAAGTTTCTTTTTAAAAATTGACTCATAATTTTACCAGCACATAGGATTTCAGAGGAGATAACACTCATTATAGCCTAGGATATTTAAGAAGTTTTTGGCAGTGAGACATGATTTGGCCAGGTAGGATTCAGAAAGAAGAGAGAAAGCAGGAAGGTATTCTTATCTAGAGGAATCATGTGGACAAATGTGCGGTGATGAGAACATATAAAGCATATTTTAGGGAACAAAGAATGGAATAATCTGACTAGAGCTGAGAATAATGGGGGATCCTTTTCAAAAATAATGTAAAAAAATCTTAAACCCAAACTCAGATGTTTCAATTTTCCTCCTATAGGTATATGGAAGCCTAATCCTAGACAAGGAAGAGATGAATACTATAGGCTTTGAGAAGGTGAATTTGGTTGCAGAGTGCATGACCCTGGAGTCTGGTGCCTCTTTTAGATGAAACAAAATGGTCCTTGTGCAACTGGAAATAGCATGACTGAAGGAGTGGCAAGAAGAATGGAAATGATGAGTCAGAGTAGGAGGTGTGAGGAAGACAAAGAATTGACTGCTCTCAGGGACCAACTGGATGAAGAAGTGCAGACAGAGAGGATATCAAAATCATTCTGAGGTTCACAGCCTCTGTGATGGGTGAATGAAACTGCCACTGGAAAAGTCAGGGAATACAGAAAAGGGAGTCGATATTAGGAGATAAGAAAATGAATTTGTTTCCTGATAGACTGAGTTTGAGGTGACAGGACAATGAGGCAGTGTTGCCTAGCAGGCAGTTGGAAAGATGCCATTGGAGGTGAGCATAGTCAGGGCTGGAAATAAGGATCTGGGAGCTGTTGCCTCAAGAGGAAAGCTCTTCCTCCCTGTGTTTGGGTTGCCACTGCCTAGATAGAGAGGATAAATTATGATTGGCTTAAGTCCAAATATGGTACTCATTTCCCTTTGATTGGTCAAGGGGTGAGCACATGTTCAAGTTCTAGCCAGTGGGACTCAGGGGCTTCTGGGAAGGACTTACTTCCTGATAAAAAAAGATCGCTGTGAAGGGTAGGCCTGTTTGCTTTCATCTCCTGACCATGTCAGGAGAGAATGGGATAGTTGGAGTAGCACAGCCATCTTCAGTGATGTGGCTGACACACTCTTTGTGACAAAGCAGAAAGATGCTTAGAAACTTTGGTCACTGGGGGCCTTACTGATCTGCTGAACAAAGTCTGGAATTGCCTACCTCCAGAATTCTTTTTGCACCTAAGTTTATTTAAGTCACTGTTAGTTGCTATTTTATTACTTTCACCTGAAGAGATCTTAATTGATATAGATGTAATTATTTAATTATTAATGCCTGTAAGAATGAAATATGACCTAAGAGAGAGAGATAAAAAGACAAAGCCTGAAGATATATTCTCACGTTTAGGAGAGAAAAGCCTTTTACTAATTAAACTTTAAGGTTTTCCAGAAAAATCTATATAGACAACTTGTTTAAATCATAAACACACACACACACACACACACACACACACACACACACACGTCCCCCTACAACCTCCCTCCTTGAACTACATTTTCCAGAGAGCATATGCTTCAAATGAAAGGTCACAAAGGATATCAGTTTCAGCTTGGAGCTACAGGAGGGTGATTATTTCTCTAATGTGATTTGCTTCCTGTTGCTAAAACAGAGTCCCTTCAAATGAGATTGTTTGCTAAGTGAGGCATCTCCTTCCTTTTTCTCCCTTGGATGAATTAGAGATCAAGAGGAATAAGTCCAAGGTTCCTCACTGTGATGGGCGAGGCGCTTTCTTTATTCCCTGTGGATAGTGGCCTGCCACCAGAGAGGCTACAGGCAGGAGCAAGGAGCTGACTGACACACAGGGTAGGGAGAAAGTGGCCTGGATCTTTGACAGAGGTAAGCAGTGTCCAATTCCGCCTGGGGGGGAGGAGAAAGAGGTTATGACAAAGAAAGCCATCTCTATTCCACGGAGCAATTAATGCCATTATTTTTCTTAGAAAAGCATTTTCTCTTAAGCTGTTGAGGATAATTTAGGCCTCATCTTGACAGAATGTACTAATGACTGCTAATGGATACATTCTTTTAATAAATGACGAGGCACAAGAAAATTGCCAGATATTAAACAGAGTCCCACATGTCTTATCTGAGTCTATAATGGCCCTATCAAGTGACCTAAGTGAAAGAAACATGACTCTTCAGGGGTTAAAGGAGCCTATTTTTCCTTAGTGCAGTATAAATTCACTGCTGGGAAGAACAGGAATTTATTGGTCTATCCTAGGAAATGTTTAAAAGGGGGGCCACATTTCAAGTTAAATGATGCATTTCCTATTGATAGCAAAGAAAATATGAAATAAAACCTCTGTGCACTGTGGGTTTATGTAAACAGCCTCTCATCTGAAAGTAGAGCTTAAAGTGCTGTTGGGTCTCTGATCCTTGGAATTTTCAGGCGAGAAGTCAAAGAGCCTGTGTAATTTGTTGTTAATTTTGTTTATTGTTTTTCTTCAATATCTTTGAAGGTGTTTTTTGTTGTTTGATAATTTTAAACTCTATTCTTGGAAATGTTTCTCAAGCTTCAAGTAATTCCTAGTACTCTAATTTTGGGGGATACTTCTTGAAATTTATAAAGAATCCCAACAAGCCAATAAATAAAAAACAAGCAACCCAAAAGAAAAATGGACAAGAAAAATGAACCAGAAACTCACAGAAGAAATGGCCACTAATCATATAAAAAGATGAATAACATGTATTATAGTCTTCTCCAACTTGCCTGTTTTTAATACAATGCTATGCCTCTAATCTTCGTCCATCCCTGGTATTGTGTGTGGCAATGCTCGGTTTTACTGCTGTAATAACATATCACTGGGCGAATCTTGTATAATTTCATTCTCGCTACAATATATGTAGCATTAATCTATATTTATAAAGCTCAAAAACTGCTCAAATTATAAATAGACTGAATATATATATGTATATATGTATATATATGCATATATATACATATATACATATACACACACACACACACACACACACACACACACACACACACACACATATATATATAAAACTTTATAGAACTATTTTCAAAAGCAAAAGTAAAGATAAAAATAAATTTCAGTATAATATTTTCTTGGAGGAGGTGGAGAATGATCTTGGGATGGGAGAATGGATCAGTTACCTCTTGCTGCATAACAAACCATCCCAAAACTTTGTGGCTTAAAACAAAAGCTTATGATTCTCTGGGTCAAGACTTCAGGCAGCGCTAGCCTGTCTCTGTTCCGCCTAGAACCATCTGGCTTACTCATGTGTCTACATTCAGCTGGGTTGGGCTGGAGGGTCAGGATGGCCTCACCGTCAAGGCAGAGTGCCTCAGAACTTTCCCACATGTTTTCCTCTCCATGTGGTGTCTCATTCTCCAGGTCCACTTTTTCCAGACTTGGCTGAAATGTTCTTCAGTCTGCAACACAGTGCAGCTTCTTCCTCTGCCATTTTGCTTCTCTTTTTCCTTCCCAGGGGTTGACCCCTAATAAACATCTTGCACCCTGAACTATGCTTAAGGGTGTGCTTCTGGAGAACCCAACCTGCGACACCACTTCTTCTCTCTGTCATAACTGCTTCAAAGGCCAATGGCTTCCTGCGGGGCTAACCTCTGGATGGCCTCAATATGCCTCATTTGGGCACTCAGATTTTGCACTGCCTGTGTAACCAATTTGCTGCATTATATTTCCATCTGTTTATATACTTCAGGTGGGTTTGTTTTCCTGGTTCGACACTGCCTGATATACTGCGTTTACTTCTAAATTTAAGTTTATACTCTGACCTCCTGTCCTAAGCAACTGTATTATAAAGGGCCTCTTAATTCACATAAAAATATTAAAATCTGTGGTCTTTTCCTTGGCCTCATGGCCACCTGTCAGTTGGAACTTGTTACATTGGACCCTTTGAAAGAAAAGGCAAAGCCAACAGTGGAGGTTATGCAGAAGCGAGTAAAACCAGCAAGCAGTGGGTAAAACCATGATCACCCAGGGGCCTCAGATAGTGGCCCAGCACTGCTCCCCATAACCGCCTGCTCCAGCTGTCACCCGTGACTTCATCTAAGGTTGGACATATTTGGCACCAGCGATCTCTGAGCTGGGCTCTAGCTTTTTTGAACTGACCCACCCCACCTCATCCTTCTCCACCATCACTGTGTCTGGCTCTGAGGTTGGCTAGTGTCTCTGGTCCATATGTCCCCAGCATTCTCTTAAGGGCAGGGCTGGGACTAGGGTGAGGCCACACAGGAGCCTAGGGCGTGCAATTTCAGGAGGGTTCCCTCAGAGGGCTGAGCAGGGTAGGCAGCTCTCTGTGGAGGGGTAAGATGGGGAGCCGGCACTGAGCCCAGACAGAGGCTGGGAATAGAGGGGTGACACCTGTACAATCAGGAGACAGAAATCACACCAGTTTGTTTTTGTAACAGAGAGGATTTAATAAAAATAATTGGTAATTAGGTAGCTTAAAAGGCAAGAACTCTAAAGTATCGTGAAGGTGGCAGATATAGGAAGTGGCCACTGCTCCTAGTACTGAGGAGGAACTAAAGATAAATTGAGAAATTGAAATTATTAAAACTTAGAAACTCAGTGGAGGGTTCTGGGGGCTGGGACCCAAACTTCCGAGGAGTGCATGCTGCTCAGCCAGTGCTGGTGTCTCTGAGGGGCCCTGTGAAGCTACTCGACAAGTTTGGAGAAACTCCAAACTGGATTCAGTAGCAGCCATAAATCCTTGCCTCCGACTCCAGCTTCCTAGCCACGCTCCAACACCCCCTATTGGCAGATCCTTGCAGGAAGCCTCTGACATAGCCAGAACTTGGTTCCCCAGCCCGTATCACAAAGCTGAGTACAGAAGGTAGTTTTGGAATCACGAGATAAGAGCTTTGAATAACTGGCATACTTCCCGAAAGAGTTCATATTTAAGGAGCCTCAGAAAGAAGTGGCCTGTGACCTGGCAAGCACGGGCTTACCCAAGAACACAAGTCAAAGGGGGAAGCAAGGCAACAATTCAGGGCTCCAGTGGGTAATTAAATATTCAGTTTGCAAACAGGTTTGAAAGTTATGACAGCAGTATTTCAGGAATGTGCAGTGATGGGCGGGAGCGTTGCTAGAGCTACCAAGACTTTGGCAATATCAATGTAGTAAACCACAAGTTTCCATGTCTTTCTTCAGACCCAGTCCCTACCTACCCACCACACACCTCCTCTGTTGCTGTGTCTATATGGTAGAATACAATAGTTAGACTTTCAAACGCCTCTCTAGCTGACATACCACATAAGTCTGGTCCTGAATAAATGACTGTATCCCTTTTTTATTGCCGCATAAATAAAACAACAGTTATTATTAGCAAATTAATAATAATAATAATAATAATAATAATAATTCCTTATCTCACAGTGTCTGTGGGTCAGTTTGTCTTTGATTCAGAGCTTCTCACAGGTTGCATTAAAGCATCCACCAGGGCTGCATGCGTCTTAAGGCCCAACTGGAGAAGGATACTCTTCTGAGCTCACTCAAGTGCCTGGCTGTTGGCAAGTCTCAGATTCTTGCTTTCTGTTGGCCAGAGGCCTCCCTCAGTTTCCTGCCATGTGGGTCTCCCCACAAGGCAGCTCACATCATGACATTTTGCTGTTTCTAGAGCAAACAAGTAAGAGAACAAGAGAGAGAGAGATGGCAAGAAGGACTGAAGTCACAGGTATTTTTAACCTAATCTTGGAAGTTACATCCCGTCACATTAGAAGTGAGTGGCTAGGTCCAGTGTACACCAGAAGGCATGAACATCAGGAGAGGGCCAGTCATCAGGAGCCATTTCAGAGGCTTTTCTCACCGTAACTCAGGCCATAGTTGCACTAAATCTTTAAGAGTGGCAGATATCCATTCTGCATGAGTAACACACTATTCAATTCAATACATGTTGAGTCTCCTATTCTAATCAAATTATCCTTTATAACAAAGTTAATTTAAAGCATATGTAATGATACACATAAGCATTATGGCACTATATGGTAATTAGGCATCTGTGGCAGAACGCTCCCCAAAATGACTGTAATTAGTATTACTTCTACACAGCCAAACCCACTTAACTTTTCTCTTCCCATTTGTTTAGTCGCCAGTATCTATCACCAGCCTCTATGTTGATAGTTTTCCCTGATACCACCTACCACTTAATTATCACCCCACATGCAAGCTCTGGCATTCACATAAACTAAATAACAAAGATCCTAGATATTACCATGCAGTAATTGGGTGCTCTGTCTCTGCCTCCTTCTTCCCAGTGTGTTTCATTTCTTCCTGCTCCCCAAACAAAGAGGCCCGAGCTGCAGCAGGCTTAGGCAACAACGATGGGATCCAGAGCCTGTGAACTGAATTTCTCAAGGGAGGTGCTAGCGTAGGAGATGGTCTGGTGAGAACAGCTCAAACTCTCCAGCACTTCAAAATGATCTACTTGAATTAATAAAGCAAATTACCCCTGTTTCTCCCCTCACCGGTTATATATTGCTTGGGGGTAATTTTAGCAGGGAATAAAGTCTTTAAACTTTTGATAACCACAAGAAATTAAACATGCTAGCAGAGGCAAGAGGACATATTGGTACTGAAAGAGGTTCAGTTATTTGGGATCTATTGTCAGATCCTTTCTTGTATTGAAGGAGAAGAATAACTAAGGAGGGCTAGAAGAGGAGAAAAGGGGGAAGAAAATATCAGAGTCAGGTGGAGGAACTGGTGAGCTAGAGATCTACAAGGTAGGGTTGCCAGATAAAATACAGGACGTCCAGTTAAATTAGAATTCCAGATAAACAATGAAAAAATTTTAGTTTAAGCATATCCCATGAAGTACTTGGGACATACTTATGCTAAACATTGTTTTTCATTTAAAATTCAAATTTAAACTGAGAGTCGTATGTTTTTATGTGATAAGTCTGGCAGCCCTACTTTCCTTTTGTCCCAGAACTTGTCATCATTTCTGAGGGTCATGTTGCTGTGGGGCCAAAGGGGTTTCATGCTATTTCTGAGGGCCTTGACCCTGGCATTAATACTGCCCTCTCCTGCTGTTCTTGGACTTCTGCCTCCAGACTCTCAGGTCCCCAAACCACTGCGCTACCAGCCCCAGGCAGGTGCAGGGAAATACCTCCAACTCATCTGAGGTCCTCCTGCTCCTTTCTCCCCAGAGTACTCAATGGTACTTGGCCCTCACTCTGGCCTTCTGGAGTGCTGTGCCTTCACCCATGATGTGAGTGCATGTAAATCCAGTGAAACAGATTTTAAGACAAAAAGGGGATTCTTGGTGTGGGTTTAAATGTGGGCAAAATATGTCTTGCTGAACAGTTCATATTAAAAGGGTTTGCCTCTTGGGGAGTAGCCTGTGTAGGTAGCTGGACATCTATCTACTCATAAGGCTTCTCCCAAAATTTCTCTTTCAGGTTTTCACGGATCTTATTTTAGTGGCCAAGTTTTATCGATGAACAAAGCCGATGAATCACAGAAGTATTCAAGTTTTCATCGGGGAAGACGGAAACAAAATTTGGGTCTCTAGGGTCCCTAATAAGACAGAAAAATCAGGTTCCGTTAAATGCTAATCTCTTCCTCTAATTCGATCTCTAGCCTTCTATCTAATTGCAGCATGAGTGAAACTGTTGCCTGCTACTGGAAATAAGCTATTTTTGTTGTCATTTGTCCAAATGATAGAAATTTCCTGGATTCTTTGCTGCAGTCTTTCAGTTAATGGACATGAGCTGACTTTTTAAAAGCTAACTATTATTAGGGCCAAAGAAGAAGTACAGGAAAAAAGTGCTTACCTTCAGACTCTCCAATTAAGGCAAAACATTTTTTCTGAAGAAATGAACAACAATGACAAAAGTGCCCATGCTACTCTTCCTAAGTCATGATCCTGGTTCTCACACAGCAGGTTACTAGGTCCCAGGTGAGCTGCTAAGACAGGATATAAGGAACAGGATAGGATCTAGTAATCAGAACTGGGGTCCAGTGTTGTACAAAACAGGTTAGCCTGCTGCTGCCGGGCAAACCCCATCCCCCACCTCTTTCTCCTTCCCCTTCTCTGCTCCAACAACCTGAGCTGCTCCTTGTTCTCTGAATACTCAAGCTATTTCTCCCCTCCGTGCCCATGTCCATGTTGTCCCTTCTGCCTAGTCCTCCCCATTACATCCTCATTTTCCATTAGCATTCAGCATGGAAAATGTCTCTTCCAGGCCCCACCATGACCCACCCAAGTTGTGTTAGGTGTCCTTCCCATATGTGAATCATGATATATGGTATTTGTTAGAGTCTCAGTCTCCTTCCTGGTGTCTGAACACTTGGAAGCCAGAGACTCTGTCTTGTTCATCTCTGTACACCTGTGTCTAGCACAAAGCCTGGGCCACATCAGGTCAGTAGGGGCTCAGTGGACGGCTGAATGGACAATATTTTGAGATACTTAATATTGAGTTCTATCATGTTGGCTGGAGTTTCTCATATCAATCATGGCTACCTAGAGATAGTGACAATAGCCCTGTGCACTATTTTCGAGATTTCCTAATGCCCACTGGATATAATATATTTATCTATAAAAAATTGTCCACTTGCATTGTTTCTGGCTGGAATTCTGTCAACCATCTCTGATGACCCCAGTTTTTTTTTTTTATGAAGAACAGAAATATAATTGGCTGTTAGTATACACTAGTGCTTCCTGCCCCCACCTTCCCCGGCCAGATTTTAAAATCTATCTATCTATCTATCTATCTATCTATCTATCTATCTATCTATCTATCTATCTATCATCTATCATCTATCTATCTAGCTATCTATCTATCTATCTATCTATCTATCTATCTATCTATCTTTATGATGATGTTGGTTAACAAAATCCAATAAGCTCCAGCTGTATACTTTACACTTGTGCTTTTTTTTTAAATGTGCAAATTATCAAGAGCAATTTGATGATGAAGAGTAGGTAAAATCACCAGTTAAGTTGTACATGATAAAAAAAAATATTTTTTAGTGGTGAAAGGTGAGGTGCAAACTTTGTCATTATTCATTTGAATTCCCTGAGCATCTATTACTTGCTGGCACTGAGCTCCAGACATAGCAGTGAATAGACTAGACAAGACCCTGCCCTCCTGGAGTTTATCTTCTATGGACAGAAAGACATAATAAACAAACCAACAAATACATAATAAAATATCTGATAATAATAAGTTCTACTCAGAGAATGAAATCAGAGGAACATGCTAGAGCAACAGGTGAGAGAGAAGGCTTTTGGAAGGAGGTTATGTTGAAGCTCATATCTAATGACAAAAACATTAAACTTCAAACATCAACTTCAAGAGGAAACTATGCAATGGGCCCCCAAGGCAGGAACAAATGTGATGTTTGTATTATGTTTGTGTGCTTACCTGTTTATGTGCTCTACTGAGCTGCAATCTCCCTGGAAAGAGGAACCGCGTCTATTTTATTTACTGATATATGCCCAATACTTAGCATAGCACCTGACTGGCACATAGTATGTGCTCAATATATATTATTGAACAATGAGTGAACCACTGCCCACCATTCTTGTCCAAGGTCAAGGCAATTTTTTGCAGGTGTGGGCCATGGGACCCCAGCTGGGGGGAATGGAGCGAGGCAAAAGCTGGTTTCCTTGTAGTATCTGGCAGCAAGAGAGGGCTGAGGGAATCAGGGACTGTGCAAGCGAGCATCACATCTCAGCCAATGCTTTCAAGGCTTCATGTTCAGGCTGCTTATTTTCTTTGCTTATGGGAACCTGAGATCAGACTTGGCTGAATTCATTCTTATCACTCAGCTGCACAATAATTCCTGGGCAAAGGGAAGCTTCTAATTAAGAGTTCAAATCCCCCAGCAGCCATATGCCAACCTACAAATGTGGAAAAATCCCCGGCTGCTGTCTTTGGTATAAAGATGATAATGGCTAGCTGACATGCTGTTCTGGGCCAGACAGGCCTTTAACTCAAACAAAAACCAACCACAACAGCTACAAAAATTCTGCTGCAGCTGTTGGTTCTAGGGACTTGGGTTATTCAAGAACCCATCTCCTGCCAACTGCTTTACATCTTTTTTTTTTTTTTTTTTGGTTAGGACTTGGAATATCTAAGGTCTTTTAAAACACTGAGCCTAATTTACTCTGTATCAAATATCTCGAACTCTACTCAAATCCCACATTAGGTACAATGCATTTTACTCTTTTTTCTAAGATACTTGAAAGGGTTTTATTTCAGTTAGCTAGTGCTGTGTAACAAATTACCTCAAAATTTAGGGGCTTAAAGCAGCAATGTCTTAGCTTTCATGGGGTGGTTCTTCTGCTCCAAGTGGGATTAGCTAAGACAGGGGGTGACTGTAATTATCTGAAAGCATGACCAGGAGCTCAGCTGAGGTTGATATGCCTGGAATACATGGGCTTCTGGCATAAGATAGAGTTTGACTGGAAGTTCAGTTGGAGCTGTCAGCTGGGAACCTTGATTCTTCTCCATGTGGGCCTCTACATGTGGCTACTTGGACTGCCTCATACCATGGTGGCTGAATAACAAGAAGGACCGTTCCAAGAGTAACCATTCCAAGAGGGAACAGACAGAAGCTGCCAAATCAATTAAAGTCTAGTCTTAGAATTGGCATAGCATTGCTTTCGCTATATTGTATTAGTCAAAGCAAAGCAGCGACAGGCCTTGCCCACAGTTAATATGGGTGGAAACTACACAAAGGCATAAGTATTGGGTGGGGGGAGTTCATCTGAGTCATCAAAACAACAGTTTGCTACAAGTTTTAAAATAGTTATTATTTTGATACCTCAAAAAATTAAATATAGAAATACCATATGATCTGGCAATTCCACTTCTGGCTGTATAACCCAAAACAATAGAAAGCAGGGACTTAAATGGATGCGTATAAGTCCATGTGCATGGCAGTATTATTCACAATAGCCAAAAGGTAGAAACAACACAGATGTCCATCGTTGGATGAAAATATAAACAAAATGTGGCATCTACATACAAAGGAACATTATTTAGTCTAAAAGAAAAGTGAAATTCTGATACATGCTAACAACACGAATGAACCTTGAAGTCATTATGCTCAATGAAATAAGCCAGACACAAAAGGACAAATACTGTATGATTTCACTTATATGAGGTACCTAGCATAGTCAAATTGGTAGAGACAGAAAGTAGAATGGTGTTTACCAGAAGCTGGGGAGAGGAGGAGATGGAGAGTTATTGTTTAACGAGTATCTAATTTTAGTTTGAGAAGATAAAAAGATGATATTGTTTTTGGTCACTTGGCAATTTTCGGTTTGATGCTAGTATGATAGTGCCCCTGGGCATAACTTAGTCTTTTTGGGAGGAAGAAACACATACTGTGTTTCTGTGGGAATTACCTGGGACTAGAATTGCTAGGTCATAGGATGTGTTTGTGTTTAGCTTTAGTGATGCTGCCAAGGAGTTTTCCAAACTGTTAGCCCTGCTCTTAATCTAAAAATAAATTCTCCTGCCCTTAGAGTTGCGACAAATCTCAAACATGACATTATTTCTCAAATGCAAGATTTACATATTCCTACTAAAACATTGGTGCTAACATTTCAAAATAAATAAATGCATCTACAAAATCCTCAGCAGAGTGAAAAAGCAAAAAATCCGGAAGACAGCTATAACACTGAGAGGCTAAGATGTTTTTTTCTTTGTTGCCAAGAGGGCTGGGAGCCTTTTGCAAAAGCTGCTGCCAATCAGGCTTGCGATCTGTGTAGGGCTAATTAACAGCACTGGGGCTAGCAAGGGGGCAGGTGTCTGCACGGTGATGCCAGTGGAGCCATCTCAGGGCTTAGACAATTTATAAACACAAAGAGCACTTAAAGGATCTGATTTAAAGAAAAAAAAAACCCAAGCAACAACAAGAAAACCCCTTCAGAATTCTAGTGCCTGCATGCTTATGATTGCATGGCTTGGGAGCAGGGGTGCCAGCAAAACCTCCTTCCACAGACAAAATCGAACAGCGCCCTACTGTCCTATAGCCACTCTCCCGAGCATGCACAGTGGAAGGGCTTCCTTTGTGTCCTGCAGGAGTTTGGGGGAGTGTGTCGATTCCATTTCCAGGGACATCCTGGCCCTCGTGTGATATTCCCTTGTTCTTCTTGCCAAGCATGGAAAAGCAGATTGGGGTAATCCAAGCCCCTGCAGGGGTTGGTGAGGTAGGGTTGTATGTGTAAGTTTTTATCCCCATTAGCTACAAACTGCTAATAATCCATAAGGAATGCAAATCAGGCCCCAATTAATAGCACTTATTAACATCTCCTGGAACTGTGCAAGGAGAAGCTGTGAATTTTTTTTCAGGGCGAAAAGAAACCCTTGTGCACCTCATTGGAAAAGCTTGTCTGACAGGCGAAAACCTTGGACTTGCAGGGAAGGAAGAATGAAACTGAAACTTAAAGGCTGCTTTGATGTCATCAGGTCATCGGAAAGAGTGTCCACACAGTTCAGGCATGTGGAGTGATTTGTTATGAGATGGAGGAATCGGACATGGACAAGTTTCTCTGCTTCCCCTTCCGTTGGGGCACTGTCTGGTCCAGGCCCTAATGAGTCTTGAATGTATGGCCACGGGTCCTACTACCAGCCTCTGAGATGAGACCAGGACAAGTGAAGACCCCCAAAACACTGGCAGAAGGGGGCTAGGCTGGGGGCATGGTGCAGAAGAAAAGGAACTGTTATTTAAAAGGATTGTGAAAAGCTGCCTGCACTAATAATTTTGCACACTCTGAAGCAGAGGGTCTTAATCTTGCTTTAACTGTGCATCCTTTTGGCAATCTAGTGAAGCCTCTAGACCTTTTGCAGAAGAATATTTTAAATTCATAAAATATAACATGTAGTATTGTATTAAAGTACAACTATTGAAAAATATTTAAAATATAATATGCTTCTTTACTAACACATGAAATGTCAAGATCCAGCAGCAGATCCACAGGCTGTAATAGTTTTAAAGCAATGAGCATAAGCAACATTTTAAGATATTTACAACTGTATTATAATATTAAAATATCTGTGATTTTGCTTAGTGACAGTACAGGTGCTGCCAACATTCTTATGATGTGTTATTTACATCCAGAATTTCAGAAAATATGAAATTTCAGTTAGTTTACTGAAAATAATAATGTGACTTTTTTTACTTGCTTATAGACTTCCTGAATTCTATCCATAAACTGTCTAGCTTAAGGACCCCAGTGGCATAAATTGAACTTAAAAAGATATATTCAAGGTTATTAGTAAACATTTTTCTTGCTTCAAAAGACTTAGCAACAATTAAAAGAAATTCTTAGGAAAAAAGTATTTTTGTGGACAATGACTTTAAAAAGATTTTAATGTTTATTTAAATTTAATAACTGAGTTGAGATACAGAGATTCATTCATTTGCTTATTAAGTATTTACTGAGCCCCAATGCATCATATGAGGGATGAAACTATTCACAGTGATTCTATCAAGTTTAGCTGGTGTCAGACAGCTAGCTGTCCACCAAAGATTTGTTCTCTCTGAACATAGAATAATTGCCAGGAAGTTGCTACCAAGCTAGGGACCACATGTCTCATACCTTGTGAGGCAGAAGTGACATGGTTGGGTTTTCATCAAAGGAATATGAGTGGAAGTGATGTGGATCTCTTTCAGGCCAAGACCCTTAAGAAGTAGACATGCCTTCTTCACTCTCTTCCTTCTCCTGTCTCCTAGTTGAATACTGAAGTCAGTTTGAATCCCACAGTAACCGCATAGTGCAGGGCACTCCCACCCACCTTCCACAATTACGAGACCCATTTTGGACTTCACAGACTTAAATGATAAACTTCTATTGTGTTAAGCCATTGAGATTTGGGGATTTGTCTATGACAGTAAGCTAGTGTGTTAGTTGAATACAATAGGCATTTCTTAAGGATGTTGCATTAGGGCCCCATTTCCCTAATTATTATCAATGGTCTGGCAAGTATTGGCAGTTGAATCTACTCAACTCCATTCTAACTCCTGTGTAGTGAGCTAATTAAATAATAGAAAGCCAAAGATATTTTCTTATTTTTCAGACGCTCATTTATAGTTCAGGTTTTACATGAGACACAAGTTTTGCCAAGTGGAGGTACTTGTGTGGGATTTGGGAGCAGAAATGAGCACAGTGAGATGGAGGTTGTGCTCTTACTGTCTCTATTCTCTTCTGGCAAGCACAGTTCTGAAGCTGCCAGGAACAGAAAACTCACCTACAGTGGCTTAAAAAAATAAGGGTTTGTTTGCCTCACATAACAGGAAATTTGGATGAGGGCAATCGTTGGGTTGGTTCATGAGCTCAACATCTGTGCAATTCATTTGAACTTTCCCTATGATTCTAAGGCCACTGTTTCAGCTCCAGCCATCACATATCTATAGAAGGCAAAACAGAAGAGATCAAAACAAAAACAAAATTGAAAAGAACAACAACATTTTGTTTGTCTCTTTTAATTTAGGGCAATAGCTTTCCCAGAAGCCCTCACAACAGACTTAGTTGTTGGTCTCACTGTCCAAAATTGGACACATTGCCACCTGACAAGGCAGAAGGGGGACTGGCCCAAACCATTGAATTAATGGTCTCTGCTCTTGAGGAGTTAATGATGGCTTTGTAGAGACAAAACATATACAGGGATATCTGAATAATAGTAACAAGAGTTTTAAAAAGTTATAAGGCAATAATAACAAGTGACACAACAGATATTTTAGAGGAGATCAAGACTTTATGGTTCTAATGTTGCCCACTCTCATTTTAAGGAGGACATGAGGAATTTCATGCCTCAGCTGGACTCCATGGCAGCCTCTTGCTGGCTGCACGATGTCATGCTGACCTTATCTGCTAGAGCCAACAGGTACTCGGAATGAATGTCCAGATAAGTGCTCTCAGCAGGGTTGATTGGTAGGGAGTGGTGAACATGACCTGGCCATGGACAGATTAAAAAGTACTGCAGAAATTTAAAAAAGGGTTCTGAACACAAGTCCAGAAGTTGTGATTGAATGTGACCCTAGATGCTGGAAACAGTAAAGATTTTAGGCCATAGACCTAAAATTAGCCCCTTTAGTCACCCAAGTATAATACCAAGCTCGAAATTTGCCTTCAGAAAATAAGAGCCCATCACCCTGGACATACTGACACTTGTATTTGATATCATATTTATTAGTATTAACCATCCTAATCCCATACGAGTTCCTTAGACTGTTCAGATAATGTATTTCCTTTTATGGCAGCAGCACTCCTGTTAATGAAGAATATGTTGCCTTTAAGAAGTTTTTATTTTAATTTGGTGGCTCTTGTGATATTGATTCCTGTATCATTTGCTGCTCAAAGCTCAGCTTTAATTTTCTCAACAACATGGTTCACCAACCTATGGGATGCTGGTTTGGACAAGGATGAGAATCTACAGAAATATTTCTATTATCACTTTAAGGACTTTGTTGTGTCTCATGCCAAATTCCAGCTGCCAGTATCTGAACTCTTGCCTGAGGGCTTCCTTTGAAACTGTAAGAGGCCTCTGAGTCTGTCCACACTTAGGCCAGATGAGTCAGGAGACTAATTCTTGGGAGTAGCTCTCAGCCAGGATTGATAGGGTTTGATGTGTATAAACACCCTGGCTCTTCAACCCCTCCATGGGATGACTCTGAGGCACGTGTTATACATTTTTCTTGGATTTCTCCCTGGGATTAAGCTTCAGTTGCCTGTGGTCATTGCCATTTTGCTCCCGTACCCTTGACTGGAGACTGCCCTTCCCTGTTGCACTTTCCTCTGCCTCTCTGCGCTGGCTTCCCCATGCAGGCTCATACATCAAGTGAGGAAGGTCAATATTATTAATTGACTCTGGGCTTAGGGAGCTGCCCAGAGAGTCTGCCAGAAGGAGTGTCAAAGGGTTGATGAGTAACGCGCCATAAACAGTAATATGAATTGTTTATTCTCGCTTATTTTGCACTTACAATCATCATTGACTTTAATTCTCTCAATAAGTCTCTGAGGTAGCTGTTATCTCCGTTTTATAAATAAGAAAACTAAAATTCTGAGGTTGCCTTAAGTAGATTGCCCAGGGTCACTAGGCAAGTAAATGGCAGGGTCAAAATTCAAACCAAGGAAGTTTCACTTCCAAGCCTTAACTATGATACTGTACTGCTCTCACTGGTTCATTGTTGTGAGTTGAATTCAACTGCTTCATTAAAACCATGTGGTTTTGTTCTTAGAAAGTGGAAAGGCCATATCCAGAGACAGAGGTAGGATATATAAGTAGACGTTCAGTGTGGCTGGTCTTCTCTGCCATTTCTTGGGGCTATTGAGAAAGAAGATCAGGCAGGCCTTCCTGAATACGCGCCCAGGAAAGAGGGAGCTGGTTACTAGCTTGACCATTATTTCACTGACCCTGTGTACATGGCTTCCACTGAGAACGCTCTGTTTCTCTTTACCTGCTCCCACTCTCCAGCCTGGTGGCAAAGGAAGCCTTGGTGAGGGTTCCAAGTGAAAAGTGCTGTCACATTTTACAAAGGCCTTAGGACCATCACTTGGAGCACTTTGGCCCTTTGCCATCCTGACCGGAAGCCCATTGGTGCTTGGTGGAGGTGTCTGGAAGAGGAATTGTTAACCACCAGCTCACAGAGGTCTGAGGTTATTTTAGAAGCTGCCATCAGGGAACATAAGGATTTTGCTATTTCAATATTAGCAGCTTACTCTCTGTGTTTTGTCACATGGATTTCAGAAGGATGGGGTGTTTTCGTAATTGACACTTTAGAAGTGCTCTTCGTGGCACAGGCACAGATATTTCTAGATCTTTCTGGGCATGAAGATAGCTGAGACACTGGAGACAGTCTATTCATGTCACTTGACACAGTAGGCGAGGTCAGGCAGGGGTGAGTGCCCCTGTCTGAACACAAAGCCAGAGCATTATCTACTCCTTGGGGAGACCCATCATGCTCAGCCTGCTCAGAGGAAGACTGGCACATGTGGGTCAATCCATGGAGCCCTGTCTCCCTCACAGAACAAAGTGGGCCTGGCACTTCCAGAAGAAAATGGCACTTTTCTTCTAGGCTTAAGAGAGCACTCAGGGGAAGATGGAGCAAACATTACTGATGCTTCTGGAAAAACTTTTCTTCATGGACTCATGCCAATTATTATTTTACCCACTTTAGCTAATCCATTCCTATTTTTTGTTCCTTAATAATAAAAAAAGTGAACTGTCATTTATTTAATTACTACTGTGTGCTAGAACTTGTAGTATGCTAGAGATGGCTTGAATAGGTTTATGAGAGCCAATCATCCAATTTCTAGGAATTTTGTAAGACAGTTGTTAAACATAGCCATTATCAGAAATTAAATTACATTAACTTATAATTAAATATATTAAAACCAAAAAATACTCATTTTCTATTTTACCATTTTTTTCTGTTACTTATGCTTTTAAAGTTTTATTTATTGTATCTAAATGTTGGAAACGCTATATGATAGCTTGCTTTTATTTGTCACATTGGTGGCTTGAAATTGGCCGTGGTGGGAGTATTTACATCACAGAAATCAGCAAATGCTGCAAATCAGGGTTTGACTTATTGTTTTGCTGATTGTCTAGGCTTAAGTGAAGGAGAAATGTTAATGACACAGGTTAAATTTAAAAATGTATCATGTGTGTAGATGTTACAGTATGAATAGTACAAAAACTTAAACATTTCTCCAATATTTCTTCAATAGTATTTGAAACTATTACCTAAAGAAGCTGTTCATATCATTGGCTAAGGGGTAAAGTTGTTGATGCATTTTTTCCTCACTTTTATTTTACACATGAATGTAAACAAAAGTATCAACCAACATACCCATGTCAGTTACAACCATAGATTGGCTAGAAATATTATAGTTCAGCAAAAATCAATGAAAGCATTTTATTAGAATTAATTGACTAAATGGAATCTACAATAATGAATATTGTATACTTTTGGTAAATTTTTTACTATGCATCCTTTTTATCAGAAAAATTTATGATAAGTTTATGCGTATACACCCTCACATTTTTGTGGAGAGCCAATTGTAATTATTAGCTATTAATTCCTCTGTTGCGAATATACTTTTCCCTTTACCGCACCTCCAAGACCCAGAGGCTAATCTAGCAGAGGCCAATTTAGCCTTTCTTTGTGGTCTTTTGTCACAGCCCTTGTTCACAGTGCATTAGGTTTCTGTGTGGGTCCCTCTACTTTCTAGAACAAATACAGCTGAAGGTCAGGAACCTTGAATTATTCAGCTCTGAACCTCTAGAGCTGAGTTCAGTGCTCGGGACATATGAGGTACTCAAAAGGTGTTGGTTGAAAGAAACAGTAGGAGCCTTGGGTGCTGAGGTGAGGAGAAAGAGAAAAGGAAATCACATATATAGAAAAGGGACAATGGGGAATACTACAGACCACCTCCTCCTTAGGGTTCCTGAAGATCTGTATCAACCACAACAAGCCTTGATTGACCAAACCACAACTAAGAAGAACCCATCTTAGTGGAGTTGTTTAGGGACGATCATGTGTTTAGAGTAATGAGACCAGTCACAGGGAATCAGCTTGCTCTAAGTATTTGATGTGTGTCCTGGCTGAACACTGGGCAAATCCTTCTAGACAGTTTCCTTTACAACAGTCATTGCACACGTCCTTGACTGCAGCAGGCACTGGACTTGCCGTGAATCACATGTGAAAAGAAGTGGCAATAGAACATCAAAAGCTTAGGAAAACTTACTCACCTCCTAGGCCACAGGTCCTACCGGTATTTGGCTGCAAGCTCCTCCCCTAACCCTTTTCTAAGTACTCTTGGTTGCGAGGTATTTTCAGTCTTTAAAACCCAGCCGTTATTGACTGGCCGGCTGAGCTTACTGTTCACAGTGCCCAAGCACTCAGTTCCCCAAAATACATATCCAGCCAGGATCAGATTTCTCCGGACCAGCCAGCCAGTCCTCTAAGATGAGCCATTGCCAACAAACTTGGAAAGAAATAGTCTCCCTTTCTCCCTCACTATCTCCATCACATTTGTCATAACCCCCAGGAAAGGTCAGCCAGGGCCAGTGCAGCTTCCAGCCATAGTCCGCTACAGGGTAGGTATGTCAAAGAGAACAAGCAAAGTCATTTTTGTTCCTCCCATTCTTTCCTCCAAGTCTTATTCATCATTTACTCTACAGAGCCCCACAGTAGGCAAATAAAATAGTCAGGGTATGGATCTTCACTTCTCCCCTGGATTATTTCCATGCACCCTGCAAGTTTATTCTCAACTAGAGGCCAGAGGGGTCCTGTTAAAAGGCGCATCAGAATATGTCATTCTTTGGTTCAGAACCTTCCAATGGCCCCCACTTCAATTAGAAGTAAAGCCAAACCTTACAATGGCTAAAGGCTCTGCATGATCAACCCTTATTCCCCTCCGACCCCCGCTCCTATATATCTAATTTCCTACTAGTCTCCCCCTCCTTCACTCCTCAACAGCCACAATAATCTTGTTATTCCTTGAATTTACCAGGCATATTCCTACCTCAGGACCTGTATCATTATTTTTCTTTCTGCCTGAAATGCTCTTCCTCCAGATATCCACATGGCTCACCCCCTCTCCTCTCTCAAGTCTTTGTGCTAATGTCACCTCTCCATCGAGGTTTAGCCTAATGGACACTGCAAAGTGCCTCCTTTTTCTGTGATACTGTTCTTTCTCATCATACTCTGTTTTCCTGAAGGAATTTATCAGCTTCTCTCATACCACATAATTAATATATTTATCATGTTTATTGTCTTGTCTCTCCAACTGAATGTAAGTTTCAAGAAGACGGGAACTTTGTCTTTTTCTTGGTCTATTTTGAATGCCAATATAACTCAAATGACCAGTATACAGTGCATGGCACATAGTAGGAGCCCAATAAATATTTGTGGAATAAATTACTCCTCATTTCAAATATGAGAAATCTAAGGCTTACTCAAAGGCACAAACATTTTTGATGTAATTGGGAGTAGAAATCAATTTCTCCCATGCCAGAGCCCACACCCACAATCTAAACTCGGCTTTCCTTTAATTAACCACTGGATTTATGGGGAAGAGTTCCAGGGAGTTCTCTATAGAGCTAAATAGGCAGATGCCCTTGGGGTTTGCTGCATTTTCTTATCCATCAAAGTCAAGGAAGCCATGTAGAAATTCTAAAATGTGGCTTTTCAGCTAAATTCTTCTTGAAAATATTATTTGAATGATTTTATACACATATGCCATATTTGCAGAATAAGACACAGGCAAGGAGTTGTTGGTGGTGATGCTGGTGGAGGTGGGGAGAGGGAGGTGTGGTTGAGGAGGAGGAATGTAGAAACATTTGCTTAATCATGTGAGCTGCTCTAATAATAAAGCTTGTGTCTCCTTTATAACAGAGAGCCCTGAGAAACCAAACAAAAAATTGCTTTCTTTTAAAGAGACAGGCTTACTGAGTCATTGTCTCTGAATTCTCTCCCTGATACTTCTCACTCACGACTCCTGCTGATTCCATATCTAATCTAGCTAAAGGGGTTTATGAGTCACTGTAGAGATTATGGTTTCCAGAAAGTCCTCTATTACTAAACACTGTAGTAAGTAAACCCTTACAGTTACCTATTACTGCATAATAAACTACCTCAAAGCTTTGAACACATCCCTAGTGCCTCGGTGCTCTTCCAGAATGGCCTCTCCATCACCAGAGACTTGAGTTCCTCATACAATGGTGATCTCGAAGTTTAGCCTTGTAAGTTGCACAGCAGTGGCATCTTTACCCTATGCTATTGGTCAAAACAGGACACAGAGCCTGCCTAATTTCAAGGACAGGGGACTCTATCTCTCATTGGGAGGAGTGGCAAAGAATTTGTAGTTGTATTTAATCCACTACATAACCAACGACAGGCAGTCAGTCTCCACCTACAGCTGTGCTCTATATCCCTCCCTTCTCTTAGTAATAAAAGACATATTCAAGGAATTTTGAGCACATGAGTACCCAAATTGTTTCCACATCTCCGTTTTTAATGAATATTCCCACCTCAGTCAAGCACTCACTTTAGGAATTTTTCTGCCTCCAACTCTGTCCTCGAACAGGCACTACTTTTGTTTGGAACTAGTCTGTCTTGGCACAGAAGTTGCCCCCAAAGCACATTGTGCATCTGTGCCAGGGTCCCTGGGAGTACTGGGCTTCACCTCAACCCTGGCAGATATCCTGAGGTCTGTATGTGATTCTGGAGCACTTGGCCTTTGGTCCTCTAATGCAGGTCCCTGAACCCCTTGCCCTGGTGAACTCTCCCTCTGGCTCCCTCAGCTGTCATCTGAGATCCACTGGGGTCTTCTCTTTGTCTAGGTCAGCCCTGCCACCATTCTATAGTGGTCACATCATGTTCTCATAGAACACTTGGAGGGTTTCCTTCCAGTTAGGGGTCCAGGGGAGAAGCAGGGCTTTCCTCAGACCTTCAAACCTAAGCCCTTCCTTCCCTTTCAGGTTTTCAACATTAGGAGAGGAGAGGAGCAGAGCCCCCACTCAGAAAACTCACATGTATCTAACTTTCTTACCTCCTCTCCAGTACTTCCTACCTTCTGCACTTCTTTCTGTGTATAGAAAATTGGTTATGCAGCATTTCTGTCTAAGGTTCAGAATATAAAACTCTAGAGTTAGCTGGTCCTTCAAAATTGGCTCTTGATATTTAAACCCTAGTTTCTGGAATTCTAAACAAATTTCCTTTCTTCTTCTTTCCTCCTTCTGCTCTTTCTCCTCCTCTTTCTCCTTCTCCTTCTAATAAAATCTCAACAAGATTTTTGGCTCTTGCAATAAAAAAACACTTTTTTTTTTCTGCTGTGCGTGAAAAGTTCTATTTGGCCATTATCAGCAACAGGATAAGTAATAACAAGTGTTGGAGAAATTGTGGGGATAAAGGAACCCTCAATGCTGCTGGTGGGAATGTAAATTGGCACATCCACTATAGAAAATGGTAGGGAGATTCCTCAAAAACTAAGGATTGATTTACCACATGACCCAGCAATCCCTCTTCTGGATATTTACCTAAAAAACCTGAAAAGATATATGCAAACTGGTGTTCATAGCAGCATTATTCATGGTGGCTGGGACATGGAAGCAACTGAATTGTCCTACAATAGATGAATGGATAAGGAAGATGTGGTACATTCACACAATGGAATATTACTCAGCCATAAGAAAAGGTGAAATATTGCCATTTATGACGACATGGTTGGATCTTGAGATAATCATGCTAAGAGAAATAAGTCAGACATAAAAAGTTGAAAACCATATAATTTCACTCAGATGTGAGATATAAAACTGAAAGCAACAAACAAACATGACAAACAAACAGAGACTCATGGACACAGACAGCGGATTAGTGATTATCAGAGGGAAGGGGGGAGGGAGAAGGTAGATAGGGTAGAAGGGGTCAAATATTTGGTGATGGAAGGAAATATTACTTTGTATGGTGAACATATAATGCAATATATATATATACACACACACACACTATATATATATACATATACACACAATATATGGCATATATATATATACACATACACACATATATCTCATATTATTGAACTGTACACTTAAAACTTATTTGATTTTATTAATTAATGTTGTCCCAATAATTTAAAAAAAAAATTAAAGAAGTAGTCGATAGATGGTCACAGGGATGAGGAACATGGCACAGGGAATGCAGTTAGCATTAATGTAATGGCTAGGAGGAGAGTCAGAGGAGAGAAATAGCAAAGAGGGGGATCATTTTATAAACTATATGAATGTCTAACCAATGGATTGCATACTTAAAACTAATAATGAAATTAAATTAAATTTAAAAAAGAAGTACAAATTGGTAGTTACAAAATAGTCATGGGGATATAAAGAACAGCACAGGGAATATAATCAGTAATATTGTAATAACCAAGTGCCAGGTGGGTACTAGACTAATCGGGGGAATCATTTTGTAAGTTTTATAAATGTCTAACCGTTATGCTGTACACCTGAAACTAATATAAAATAATAGTGAATTTCAAATCTAATTGAAAAATAAAAATAAATAAACCAAGGTTACAAAAAAAAGAAGTAACTACTATTTGAAGTTTGGAATGCACTTTTCACACACACACAAAACATGCACACAGCACACACACATGTGCACACTTTCACACACAGACTGGACCCTGCTCTTAGCACAAGAAGGTCCAAGTGGTATGTGGAGCAGGTTATAACGGGTCATGAAAGAATGTTATTAAATTTTCAGGAGTTTTGTGAGCTAGTTGATAAGCACAGTCATTATTAAAAATCAAATTATATAAATTTAAAATTAAATAAAATATTTTAAAAATAAAATCAATACATACTACCACATGAATACATAATTAACATCACTTTCTAATTGTTTTATTTCATTTTGCTATTATGTATGCTCATGTCATTTACATGGTTTGTATCTGGTTGATGGACATGTTATAGAACGGTCTGCTGCTATCCATCTCTTTGCAACTCTGCCATCAATGACATCATGGTGGTAGTTTAAAATTGGCCATGGTGAGAATATTTAATCATAAAGGTTGGCAAATACTACAGATTAGGGTCTTTTCTTCTTTCTAAGGGGTTGGTTGGTAAACATTGAACAGCACGCCACCAAGTTAAAATTATGCAAGTAGGATTGATACGTACTTCATCTGGAGGCCCAATGTGGATTTTTTGTTTTATATATATATATATATAAAATATATATAATTTTTTAAAAACAGAAAGGAGAGTAAAGCTAATTATTCTCTTCCTAGAAGTGGTGAGGAATACAGCTTGTCTCACAATCAATACTAGATGAGGTACAGTTTCCTAGTGGCAAAGTACTTAAAATAGTTATCAAACTTAAACATGTTATGATTTTTTTAAATAAATAGACAATATCCTAAATCTGCTGACCTTTTCTGTGATGAAAGTGGTGTCAGCAAAATGTACCTAAAAGATATTTGGAAAAAATAAATACACTTTTCTTTTGGAGACAAAGGTTATGTTGCAACAAAGTGTAAGAGAATGTGATAGCTTTTCATAATAAACTCATGCTTTGGAGAGGATGCGTTTGTACTGAAGATGGATAGTGGAATTTTCTCGAGTTATGTGATTTTGAGGCTAAAACTTATGTAAGTGGGCCACCTATAAAAACACATACTGTTTGCTTTGAAAACTTGGAAACAGGATATTCTAACCTTACACACAACTCTTCTAAAATAAACTAATTTGTTAACAATGTGAAAAGGTAAAACCTTCCAATTATTTTGCAAAAACAACTGATTGACTTCAGGAAAAATGGAAACTGTCAGTTGAATTTCAACAAATACCTTTGCATAATTGGTGGGTGAGACTGGAAAATGAATATCACTATTTATTAGGCATAGTCCATAAAGCACTTCCCGTTGATATCTATCATGTTGTTGAAGCTCCTTTTCAGTTATTTCAAAACCAAGTATTAGAATAATTTGAATATAGAGCTAGAATCTACCACAAAGTGGTAAATCAAGATTGTCCAAAAAAAAAAAAAATTGAGCATATTTTACCTTTGCTAAAACACTTTTTTTAGTGAGAGAAAAATATATTGTATCCTAATAATTAAAAATGAAAACGTTTTTAAATGGTAGTTTTTTGATATTTATATTTCCCTTTTAAAACTCTAAAGGGTGGTCCTTAGAGAAGCAGCATCAACATCACCTGGGTGCTTTTCAGACACATACACTCTCAGGTGCCACACCCTCTCCTACCTCAGTGCTTTGAGTAAAAGTGGAGGAATCCCCTGCATCCATGAGTTTTGGCATATGTAGGGACAAAGCTGTTTTGGTCTTAGGTAAATAGGTGGGTGAGAGGGTTGGGAGTGGTCTGTTTTCAGGTTGGGGATTTTGAAGACGAGAATAATTCTTGACATTTTGAAACAAGTTTGTTAAAATAGACATTCTGGAGATAGATAGAGCCCTGACTTGGTGTAAATTCCAACTCCACTTTCATATATTAAATGTATATAATCATACAAGCCAGTATAATATGTACTATGTGCCAGGCACTCTCCTAAGTTCTTCTCTGGAACTATTCTTTTAATCCTCCCCATATTCCTACAAAGTGGGACTGCTATTATCCTCAATTTACAGACGAAGAAGCTGAAGTACAGCGAGGTTATTAGTTCAAGGTCACACCGCTAATAAGTAGCAAGGCCAGGATTTGGACCTAGTCAGTCTGGCTCCAGACCGCATGCTCTTAATCATTAACTACACTGCTTGGGTATAAAATATATAAATGAATAAATACCCATATGTTGGGGATGCATACTCACATTTTTTTAACAATGGGGATAATGATCCAAAAAAAATTTGAGAGACCATTCACCTAGGGATATATTAGTTCTATTGCCAGTGTGACAAAATGCTGTTCATAATCTGGCCCTTGCCAGTCTCTCTGACCCACCTCTTGCAACCTGTGCTCAGAATTCCGCCAGTTTGAGCTAGATCCTGGCAGTTCCCTGAATTCCTGTTGCTTCCTCCCATCTCCTATTCCTATGTGGCCTTCAGAACTCAGCTCAGTCACCACCTTCCCTTTTCTATCTGCCCTTTCTCTTACAAGGCCAGCCCAGGTATCTTTTGTACCCGCCCTGCATTTTCGGCATGCTTCTCCATGACACTATTTCGTAATCAACTATTCACTTGTTCATCTACCACCGATGAGGGAAGTGATCTATTCTGTTTATGTTCGTGTGCCCAGCTCCTAGTGCACAGCCTGCCACACCGTCTGTGCTGTTTGCCTGAATGAATGATTGATGAAAGAGAAAGCAACTGCTGCCCTAGAGCGGCTCCACGACCTGTTATTTGTGTGTCAGCCACCAGAGGGGGGCAGACGAACAGGGTCCAGTGAACAGCACCCATCCAGAAGATTTCAGGCTGAGAAATCAAAGAATTGTTACAGGGCTGGAAGGGAAGTTCAGTGGTCACACAGGCTATCACTCTGTTTTAGACATGAATAAACAAACCCTTCCAGATAAAGATGATGATAACGTACGTCTTTTATTTTAATTAGTTTTTTTGAACCGAGAGGGATTTTAAATTGGAAAACTTGAGTTCTGGTTCCAGCTCTAACATTTATCTAGCTTGTTGGATCTCTCAGACAAGACCCTTGGATTTTGGAACCATAATTTCCAAATCTGAAAAGTGGGGGATGGCCTCATTTTGCCTACCTCCCAGGGGCATTCTGAGATCCATAGGTATAATGAGAATCAGGGGGCTAAATAAAAATAAGGCCAATCAGTCTTGTTCAAAATTATTTTGAAATGTGGGTTGAAAGCCAAGTGTCTTTGTGGGTCAGTTAGCATACACTTGTCTAGAGAGCATAAATACGTTGAGATTTCAAGCCGTGGAGTGTTTAGACCTTCTCCTTCACTTGGCTCCTACTTAACTGCCTCATTCATGTTGCTTGGGGTGAGCTAGTCCGACTGCATCTTGCATCATCTATACCAGAAAATTCATAGGTCTCAACACACCTGTACATCTTTATAAAATTTTTTTGTACATGTGCAAAGATGATGTTTCAATCAATAAAACAAATTTACATAAAAAGTTTCCTAAATTTCTAGTCACATTTATGATAATGTATTTTTTAAATCAAGAAATACTAAAAAAAAAACCCCACATTTAGGATAGAGTTGCATCATGTGCATACTGGGCCTGTGCAAATGTGACAATATGGGCTTAGCAAACTAACTCACAAACAGCAAAACAAAAATTAAAGCCAGAAGATTTAACCACACTGACTGTGGTTCTTTTTAATGGGGAATGCCTGGGCTAAGCGTGGGTTGGTAGATGTAACTGCTTCTCCTCAGTGGATCTCTGATCTCACAAATTCCCCTCAAAATAAGTATATCTCTGTGTTTGTGAGTAGCTTAAGGGAAATTTAAAAATGGGCAATAATTTCACCTTCTATTTCATCTTTAGAACCTGACTCGCCATGGATGATTGGTCATGTGAAGGTCTATGAAATTTATTTGATGCAAAATAGGAAGCCTCAGTGGAAACCACTATTCTAGCCTAGACAACTCTGAGACCCTCTCTTTCCACCCACAGTGTGCATGTCAGTATGACTTTCATTCTGAAGGACATCCTGTACCCCAGGCCTTGGGGAGCCTGTGAGCTCTTAAGCTGTGCACATACACAGGAAAACTCTTTCAATACAGGCAGGCCACCCTCACACAGATTTTACTGACAAAGCTTCATTTTTCAAAGTCCTGCCTCGTTCTGTGGATAGCAGCCTGTGGAGTTGTATGGCATGGCAACACTTCCTGCTTATGTCTCCATTCTCTTTCTGGTGTAACCTGCATATTGGTGTAAGGGCATGAGCTAGAAGAGGTTCTCAAGCCAGGTTTGAGCTGCAGTCCGGGCAATCAGAGGCACATGGCAAATATCTCAGAGGCCGAGAGCTGCCTTCAGAAGGCCACCAAGATCTGATTTCCTTTCCTTCCTTCCTTCCTCAGAAATATTAAGGCCAGATGCATCCTATAACCTTACCCTCTGACCCAGCTTTTGAGCTTCCTTTTCCTCTTCAGTGAGGCCATGCTTCCTTGACACTTTTGACCTCTATTCCTTCAAGGTCAGAAGATACTCTTGGTGGTGGGGTTGGGGACAACCCCTTGACCTGGAGTACAGGGTGCTGGAGGAGCAGCCAACAACAGCTGACAGGCCTAGGAGTGTGAATAGGCAGGCCCGTATGGGCACGGGGACCAATCGTTTACTTACCCACTCACACTTTAAACGAAGCCCAGCTCACAGTGTTGCTTAGAGCCAGCTCCCCTCCCTTCTGGAATGAAGGGATTTCTTTGGTGTGGGAGAAATTCAGCACTGAGTGTCTAGCACAACAGAGTTTCTGAGCCCCAATAGCAGTTGTGGAAATTAGGATGATCAGGGCTCCAAGGCTTACCGACCATCCTGAAGGCCCAAGGAAGATTAAATTGAAGATGGTGAATACTTCTTCAGGCTCCCCCTGAGCTTCTGCAGGCAGAATTTAGTTAGATCCCACAGGGAATTTGCCAACATTGAGAGCTCATAGACACCAACCAGACCAGGCTATGAAGAAAGACAGTGGAATCTACTTTGGAGGTCTTTAAAAATAGGATGACTACTCTCTACTCTGGAATGGTCTGGAATGACAATTCTTAAAAAAAAAAAAAAAAAAGAAAAAAAAACTGAAAATATGACAACCACAAAGCTCTTTATTTACACCAACCCTTGATTTCAAGCTGTTTTAGATTTGTTAAAAATCCCCACATTCTTCGACTGAACAATATTAAACATAAATATACGTTCAATAGAAGATGCTTTGCAACATGCCTGGCTGCTGGAGCTCCAGTGTGGAGGAAGGAAATGAATATTTGGCAGGGAAACTCTGAGTGATAATTTTGTATGGAAAATTATGTCCACCAAACAAATGGAAGTTCAAACCCCGCTTTAAGAGACTGACAGGATTTTTTCCCACTAAGTAACCTCTGACTCCCCTAATGGTATGAGGGCATTTTTAACTACTGCAGCCGTTCGCCAGACTCCTTCCTCACCTCCTCACTTCCTTTCTAATCTAGTTCCTAAGACTTTCAGAAGGATCTCTCGATGAATCCTCAATCCCCTACTGCTGCTTCAACTGGCAAACATGGATGCAAGAGAGTAGGATGAGAGAGGCAGCTTGAGAAGGCAATCAGGGTAACTTTGATCCTGAGACCCCCTCTCTTCACTTACCTAGGTCCAGCTTCTCTAGCCTGTGACCAGGATCTCATGACCTAGAGCTTGAAAATTTATTTTGAAGGAAACTATAATGACTTTCCCAAGGCTCAGGTGGTTTTCTGGGGCAGAATGAGAGACTGACAGAATTTTTATAGGAAAAATATTTACAACCACTTCCCTGGCAACAAGCCCAATAAGGGGCTTGTTTTTTTTACAAAGGGCATAGTGCTTCGCTAGTCTTCTTCAGGGACCACCGAGTTTGACCGTTTATCATCCAGGTCTAAGCACTTCAAAGTCAGCTGTCCACAGTGCTTCTTCTGATTGACTTTCCTCTTCTATCTGACAAAGATGATCACCATTGTAAATCCCATTCCACATGCTCTTATGCGATGTGTCCTCGCCATTTCTCCATCAAGAAGTAGAGTCTGTTTTCCTCCCCTTGAATCTGGGCTAGTGGTGTGACTGGCTTTAACCAACAGGACACAGCAGAAGTACTCTCTGTAAGGGAGCAGCAGCTTCCACCTTCACCTGGTGGAACATCTTTTCTTGGAACCCAGTTGTCACACTGTTAGGAAGCCCAATTAGCCACGTGAAAAGCCCAAGTGGAAGAGCACTGAGATCTCCAGCCCCAGCTGAGCTCCTAGCTGATAGCCAGCACCAACTTTCAGCCATGTGAGTGAAGCCACAAAGGACCTGAATAATCCACAGGATTGTGAGGCATGATAAATTATTTTGTTCAGTCTCTAAGTTTTAGGGTGGTTTTGTACAATAATAATTAACCAAAACAGCTTCTAAATTTCCGCAGCATCCAGAACTCCAGTATGAGGGAGGTGTGAGGAGATAGAAAGTAAGTCATATTCTGTTACATTGCACTTGGCCTTATAAAGCTTCAGAATCAGAGACAGATAGCCAGGCCTGAGAAAATGGAAAGCAAAATGATTCAATTTACTTGATAATTGCTTCTCTTTGGAGAATCATTAGAATCATTAGAAGAAAACTCCTTTATATCCTAGGGACAAACAGCCCAGGCCACTCTTGCTTGGGATCCTGCCCTGGTGGAGACTTCAGGGACAGCCAGGAAAAAAGGGAAGATGGCAGGAGATGATTCAGTGTACTAAGTCTGAAATTTTGATCTGCAGGTTCAGAATTTGATATTGTAATTTCTGTAGACTCAGAGACATTCATGTGGTTATTTTATTATTTAGATGCCAATTCTTCAAATGATTAAATCAGAAACCTCTTGTTCTTTTTCCATTTCTCTTTGACTTTCTACTCCTCTTTCCCTTGTTCATGCTATTTCATCCTCCTTTTTCTTTCTTTCTCTCTTTCTTCTTCCTTCCTTCTTTCCTTCCTTCCTCCCTCCCTCCCTCCCTCCCTTTCTTTCTTTCTTTCTTTCTTTCTTTCTTTCTTTCTTTCTTTCTTTCTTTCTTTCTTTCATTCTTTCTTTCTAGAGAGAGAAGAAACAACAAAGATGTTCAACATACTATTGAGTTTCAGCTTGAAATCTGAATATTTGGTTTTTACCCAAAGTCAATATTTTGAGAGAAATTTGCTCTGTCACTCACACACTCTTAGGTTACAAGCATGAAAAATTTCCAGTTTTCTACTTAAAAAGAAATAAAAAGTTTGAAATCTATGTACCAAAAGCTATCAAATGTTGTAGGATGTAAACTTCAAACTTGGCAAGATGATCGCCAAAGAAGGAAATTCAAGTTAAGAGCAAATAAAGTAGCCAAAGCTTGTAATATGTTAAAGGCAAATAGACCAGAGCTTGTACAGGGGATTGGAGGGTGAAACCCCATGTCACAACTGACCTGTCACTGAGAGGGACCTTTCATCAAGGCCACTTAACTCTTGCCGGATAATTGCAATGGTCTCATAACCAGTCTCCCTAATTCATGTCTGTATCTTTTAAAATCACAAATCTGATCAGGTCATTTTCTGTTTATAAACTTTTGGTGATCACCATGGCCTTCAGAATAAATCAACACTTCTCAAGAGGCCTTAAGAAGTGGCAGGCATGATCCAGTTCTGCTTCTCTCTCTAGCCACAGCCCGGGCCACACCCAAACTCACATCCTTTTCTACAGTCATACAGAACTCTATGGTGTTTTAAGAATGTTCATTGCTCTCCAGCATGAGTCCTTGTACATACTGTTCTTTCTGCTGGAACTGCACCCCATTCCCAACTCTTATTTGTCCACCAAGAATCAGATGTCACCTCTTTCTAGGGACGACTACCTGGATTCCCAATGCATTTGGGAATTTGTCATGTGTAATGATCATTAATTTACATGTATTTATCCACCATTGTGAACTCCCTAAGGGCAGTTACTATGTTGTATTCAACTTCTTAATCCCTAAAACCTGCATATTGCCTGACTTATAATAGATGCTGGATAAATCATTGTGAATAAAAACTAAACAGATAGCCCTTGACTCCATCTACATTTTTGTATGATGGGAAGAGGTCAGAGAAATGTAGGGTAGCAGGACTTTGAGAGTGAGGGCCTATAGAGTTGAGACTCTGATATCTGAAAAGAGTTGTAGATCCACGATAATTTTGCCCAGGATTAATCCTTCCCTTTAAAATAGCTTCCACATCCATGGAAACTCAACATGGCAGTGTTCTTGTTTTCAGAAGTGTTGCTACAACAGACTCTGTGTCACAGAGATTTGGAATTTACTCATTTAATTAACAAAGATAGTTTGAATTCCAACTATGCCAGGCCTTGTGCATATTTAAATATGAAGATAACAAGATTTGTTTTCCCCAAGGAGTTTGTAGTCTGGGGGGAATTGGTAATAGGATTTGGTTTTGATTTGGTTCTATTGTTATTGTTAAGACTTCTGCAAGTAAAAGTTTCTTTGGGGGGAAGGCTGCCCCAGTTACAGGGAACTCAGCTGACTGATATTAATTCTGCTCCAAAAAATGTTTTTAATTTTTTTTCCCAGAAGAAAAAAATGCATAAATCTCCCTCAAGAGAGTAAATGTGGATGACACTCCCCACCATGGGAACAAAACATTTTTTAAAACAAATGACACATGAACAAATAAATAAGATACAAGGTGCAGATACTTAGAAACAAGGAAATTCAAGCTCCATGCATTTTACATACCTGAGTCTCCAGAATGGAACAGACTTTTCTCCCTAGAGGCACAATCTGTCCCCCAAATCCTTGAGAATCATGGTCCAAATTCTATGAGTGAGGGACAAAACGTCCTTGGGTGAGACATTTAAAAAGGAAATGGAAGCCGGTGATAACCAAGAATGGGCCCTCTGTCTCCTAGGTCAGGCTTCAAGTTCACCCAATCATGTTCAAGGCATGGAACTGATGCTGGGAAGGACACCAATATATCGATGACATCAATCAATGGACCTGTGTCTGTGGATCACAGGAATTTAGGATAGATATCAAGGTGCACAACTTGACCTAGAGGCATTGGGAGGAGAGCAGAGAAGCATGCCTAAAATTCTCCTTTGAATGCTGCCCACTAAATCAACTGTCCAAATATGACATATTCACTCACTTCTGCTTTTCTTTTGAAAGTTCAACTTCTGAGATCCAGGAATGTATTTAAAGGAGAACTTAAAGATAATGGCTGCCTACTCCCTCTGCCATCTATATCTGTCATGTATATTTGTGCTATCTTGACCTTGACTTATGCTTTGGCCAGTGGAATGTGTGTAGAAGTGATGGTATGACAGGTTTGAGCCTAGGTCTTAAGGGGCAGTACCTGATTCTGCTTGTCTTGTGTTGGCTAGAGAATTACTGTTTAAAAATTGATTACTCGCTGGAAATTACTGTTTGGCTATCGCCATAGGAACATAGGCTACTAACTATAGAAACATAACATTCTCACAAACTTTCTGCTTCTGTACCCTGGCTTGCACACCTGACCAGTGGGTTGACAGGTAGTGAATAGAAGAAAAATAGATCTTTGTGTTCAGACAAAATGAAGAATGGGATTTTGGGCTTAAAAACCCTGTACCTCTACATTTCAGGGTGCTTAATTTGGGCTCTGCATACCCCTGGCAGACCCAGCTGGCTGAATAAAGAGTGTGATTCCTATAACTCACTGAGTTCCATGGTCCGTGTGCCTTTTGGGGGCTGGCGGCCACAACAGTCTCTTTCATAACTCTCCCATTACTATGAGGAGAGCTTGTCTTGGATAATTGCTGTCTCTTAACAACAGTGATTATGCATTGAACAGACATGAGCCCCAAATCAATGAGAAGCCAAATCCAGCTGAGCTTTCTGCTTTAAGCAGAGCTACCCAGTTGATACCAGCCTAGATCAGCAGACCCAGTCAACCCTCAGGTACATGAGCAAGGATTAATTAATAATTGTTGTTAAACCACCACTTGGGTTAATTTGTTATGCATCAATAACTGGCTGCAACAAATAATAATAATAGCCTAACTTGCCCAAAGTCACTCAGCTAATGCCCAGTGCAGATGGAACTCAAATCTGGTTCTAAATTCTGTGCTCTTTATCATCAACTTATATGAGCTTAAGAAATGGACTTAGTTTATTCTCTGTTGAGTTCTTTCTAGGCAAAAACTTTTACCCCGGAATGAAGAGAAGATGAGAAATACACAGGTTTCTTTTTCAGATGGCAGAAAGAGGAGAGTTACAACCATACCAGAAAAATGCATTCATGAGAATATTCAGTCAGAGGCCCTCAAGTCTCAAACAGAGAGGGGCAAGCATATTACAAATAGAAAAGTAAAGAAAAGCAGAATTCAGAATTAATAAATGTCAGGCCATAAAAAAAATAAGCATGAATGAAACCCTACCCAGCAGTACTGCCATTGTGCTAGGATTTGTCTTTTACTATTTTTTTTGTGATCTACATGTCTCAGTTTTCTCATCTGTGCAATGGGGATAATGGAAGCAATTACTCCATAGGGCTATTGCGAGGATTAAATGAGTAAAGTTCTTAAAAGAGTGTCAGGCACATAGTAAGTAGTGTATTTAAGTAAATTAGCTTAGTGGTGTGTCCATAATTAAGCTCTGCACTTAACTTCTTCCTGGTACTTCTGACTTCATCACTGTGGTGGATTTTGTTGTGTTAACTTAGCTACTAGAACTACATTTCCCAGAATTCCTTTCCTTGTATGGTCTGGGTTAAGATTGCTATATGAAATACTTGCGTGGGATATAGAAAGTAGAAGTGAAACAGCAGCCTTCATTTCTAAAGGTCTTTGCAGGGCACAGGGTGCTGCTGTAGCTTGACCACCCGATCGGTATAAGGCAGCAGCTGGGCCTGTGTTTCCTCCATGCTCCAAGTTCTGGCCAGGTGTGCATGCAGCTCTATGACAAGGGGGTCCCAGCTTCCATGTGGTAGAAACTGAGACGGTGGGCAACAGATATGGGTTGCAGTTGGTCCTCATAGATTTTAGTTTGTTCTTGTGGATTACTGTTTGTATTCACAGGTTATATTAATTCTTGCTTTTGTTCTCCCCCACCCAATGCCCCTTCCAAACTGCCAAGCCTAGCAAACTACAGTGACTTAAGGACTGACACTCACCAAATGTAGAGGTAACAGCCCCACACATCCATCTTCATCAACTTTCACCATTACTCAAGGTCTACTTCTTATAACAAATCTGTGTTTTTCTATTTCTCATCATGGTTTCTCTTCCCTGACTGAACCTTGACTGATGAACCTCCCCTGACCCCCAATTAACTTATGAGTTGAGAGATACGACATTGTCATCATTGAAAACTCATGGTTCTTTAAAAAATTTTTGCACTTCCATAACTTAACCATTTTGGCTCTTTATGACCCTCCTATTCAACCACCACCTTCTCAGAAGTTCCCTGTAGGAGGACTTTGATCAAAAGTGAATAAGTATTGACTGTTGAAATACTCACAGAAAAAATATTCAACTCCTGGCTTTAGAGCACTGATGGGTGGAGTAAATAACAGATTTGTCTTCAGATTTCAAAATCAAAGCAGTAGAATTTTCCTAAAATAAAAGAAAAAAATTTTATTCACCTCGATATTGTTATGTTCACAATTTCCCAGAACGAGTTGTACTGAGTAATACAAATGTTATGAAGACAGGTCCAAATGAAATACAGAATTCATAATAAGAGGATGTTGTCGCTCAGAAAAAAGGCAACCCAGTGTGCTTTGGGATAGTATTTCAGCAATGAAAACAAACTCAATGTTCATGTCAGATAAACAATTGTAGTCAGAGCCCTGCAAGTTTAGGAAGTGACTCATCTTGAGGAATGGGCACTGAGTGAAGAGAGCCGTTTACCTCAGCCCTTCAGTGGTTGACACAAACATTCTTTTGCCCTTGTGACTGCCACTGGGAGGTGCTGTTGCAGCCATGTGCACTGGCAGAGGCTTTTACTACATGTGCCATTCACCTCTTGTGCCTCCTGATGCTTCGCGTTCTCTGCCTCAACCCCTCACTGTCCCTAGGAGTGGCTATTTTCTAAAGCCAATGAATTTCCTGGTAGGTGGAGAGAAAATACTTTAGGAAAACTCTCCTTGAAAGAAAAGCCCATTTTTAAGGCCTTCTGGTCTGAGCTGTGCTGGAAGAATCCAGGGAACAACAAAAAATAGAGCAGGGGCGGGCCCCAAACCCAATCAACCAGCAAAAGAAATGAGGGGCTGAAAGGGAGTTCAGAGACTCTGCAAGGAAGGCAGATGCAGGGCCAAAGTCAGTGGGAGGGGAATCATGCAAACAGGAAGGAATGGTTGGGGTCAGGGCCACAGCAAGGCCCTGAGGAGGCACGGAGGAGAGGTTGGGCAGGAGAGGTTGAGGGGCATCTGATTTTGAAGCTTGGGCTGCAGCTGGGGCAGGTCAGAGAGTGCATTGCCAGTAAGGCTCTGCTGATTGCACTGTTGTCTTTTTTTCCTTCATCTGAGTGTGTTTTATGACCAGGACCAGGAGTTTCTACTGCCATGTCCATAGAAGAGTGACCACTCAGGAAGCTTTGTGGTGAAATGGAGGCATATCATCCAGAGAAACGTACGTCCTTTGCAACAGGATGTATGAACAACAAGGTTCACAGAAGCATTATCCATAATTGCTCCCAACCTGAAACTAGCCAAACTACCTCAAACACAGAATAGATCAAGATGGTGGTATGTTTATAAGGAAATTGTGGCTGATTTACACACCGAAACGCTGTAATAGTTTCCTCTGGGGGTGGGGGGCAGTTCATACAAACCACCACAAACTAGGTGGCTTAAAATCATGGACATTTATTCTCTCACAGTTCAAGAGGCCAGAAATCTAAACCCATGGTGTTCTCTCTGTTCCTCTATGTCTTCATAAAGCTTCCTTATAAGGACACGAGTCACTGGATTTAGGGCCCACCCTAAGCCAGTATGATGTCATCTTAACTGATTATATCTGCAAAGACCATATTTTTAAAAACTGTCACATTCTGAGGATCTGGGTGGATGTGAGATTTTGGGAGACATTGTTCAAACACTGTACAGCAGTGAAAATGAGTGAACTACAGACAGCTACATGCAACAATAATGACGAAACTCTCAAACACAATATATAGTGAAAGAAGCTAGACACAGAAGAGTATGTACTTATGATGTGACATTACATCATAAAGTTCAAAGTGAAGACACAGTAAACTTTAGTGTTTAGGGATGCATATTTCAGTGATGATGCTATAATGAAAAGCAGTAAATGATAAAAGTCAGGATAGTGATTACCTTTAGGAGGGAGATAGGGAAAGGGGCATGAGAGCGGGTTTCCGACATGCTGAAACGTTCTGTTTCTTCACATGCTGGTGGTTACAGGAATGTTCATTTTTAATATTTCATTAGGCCGTCTTATTTTCTGTATGCATACTCTTTTTCACAATAAAGCAAGGTGGCATTTAGAGACTTATAGTTTCAGGTTCTTCCTGTAGCAGTTGGATCTCAGGTTAGTTGCCTCACTGGACCTCAGTTTTCTTATCTATAAAATGAGGAATGGGCACCAAGTGAAGAGAGCCCTTCAGTAGTTAACACAAGCATTCTACCCTTGGCGTTGCCACTAGCAGGTGCTGTTGCAGCCGTGTGCATCCTCATCTCAGCTTTTACTGCATATGCCATTCACCTCTTCTGGCCCCTGATAGCTGTGTTGAAGTTGAGATGGTGGGAGATACATGTTGCACGAGATCTGCAAGGCCCCTCCCAGGCCTACCGTCCTGGGTTTATAACACATTTGATTTTCACAGCACTTCTGTGAAGAGAGAAGACACCCAACATTGTGTTTAAAAGGAGTAAACCATTGAGAGAGGCTCTGTGGTGTCATGGTTAGACTTTGAGATCAGAAGGACCTAGATTTGAGCCTCAGCTCTGCCCTTTCTCTTCAAGAGACCATGGACAGATTACTTCAGTTCTCTGAACTACAGGTTCCTCAGCTATGAAATGGGTATAATAAGAGAATCTTCCTTATAGGGTTGATGAGAAGATGAATAAGGATGATGTATATGAATTACTACCTGGCTCAGTGCCTGGAATCCAGAAAGTCATTGGTAACTGGTAGCTACTAACCTGGAAAAAGCCAAAAGAGTCACATCAACTCAACAAATCCTTCTCGAATGCCTGTTGTGCAGCTGAGAGTTCTCACATAATACAAGATCTCCTTTAATCTTCACCTCAATTCTGTAAGGCCTCTTATCCTTCTGAATTTTTATAGATGATCCTTTAGAAAGAATCCTCTGGCAGCTATGGAAGCAGAGGAGAAGAAAGAGAGAAAGAGTGCAGGTGAGGGCACCTCCATTGAGAGGAGCTGGAAGAGGGTCAGGGCATGCAGGAGCCATGAGCCAAGGCCACACAAGTCTCACTCTCTACCGTGATCAAGTCTCACTGCATGTTTGCTGAGTGGATGGGTGACTGAATGGTGTCTGAGAGAGATCTTACAGGTGTAAGGTGGGGAGGCAAGGGCTGGGAGAGGCCAGTGGTGACTCCAGGGGGCTTCCAGATAAGTCAGTCTCTGGGTAAGGGTGAGGGGTGGGAGGAGCAATTAAAGAGGAGAGTCGGGTTTGGGTGAGGTAGAGTTGAGTATGAGACATTAATTAGTACAACGCTGTGTGAAGAACTTGACAACCCAGGGCAAGTGCTGGGCTCACAGCCAGGTCTGGACTAGGCACAGAGAAGTTGAGTTTAAGTCCTCTGCTTCGTGGCCCAGGGTGGGGCCCACTTCACTCTCCCCCCTCGGGAGTCATTTTTGATTAGAAGTGGGGATGACTTTGTAATACATAGTCAACCCTTCTCCACTTATGTCTATCTGGACTTGCACTGTTCGTAAATGAGCCATTGCTGGTTCTTGGTTGGCGATGCCTCTGCTTTATGACGCTTGAGGACTGACTTTATAAACAGGTTATCTAAATGGCAGAACTCTAAGTGCCTCAAATCCCACCACAAGTAATTACATCCTTTAGATCAAACATTCTTCTCCTTATGGCCTTTTAAAAAATGCATATGCCCCAGATCTCATCAACAGCATAATTCTCCAACATGCTAGTAGGAATGACATTTTAGCTGTTTCCCTTTGTGACATGAGAGTCGGACATAGGAAAACATTTGAGCAGGAGAGGGTGGTAAGTTGTGAAAGGGACTAATAAAATGTGTTCAACAAAGGCATGCTATGTCTGGGCAGAGAAGATAAATGTCACACGCTTGAATATCCTGAAAATCTTCTTACTCCACATGCCTCTTCCACCGCTTCTCACATACTCACTTGACTGGAGGAAAAGGCCTACGTGCCAAACATTAACTCATGCAAGCATCAGAACAGATCATTTTACAGATGAGAAAACTGCATCTCAGAGGGGCCATTTGCTCATCCAACCAGTGGGAGGCAGCTGAGTCTGGTGGTGAAGCTGCGCATGGGGTGAGTTCAAATCCTACTCCCTGCTGTTCAGCTGGGTGACCTCAACCTCCTTCTGCTGCTCCTGCCTCCTCATCCTCTTAGCAGTGGAGTGAAGATTAAATGTGAAGATGCGCGTGAAGAGCTCAGCGAAGAGATCAGTGTAAATAACTGTGCTTTCAAACATTCCAGGAAGTAGGTAGGCCCTATGTATCCAAGACAATGCAGTGGCCCACACGAGCCCATACTGGCATTTAAAGTCTGGCTATTTGTGGTACAGATAGGTTGTGATTTCTTGGGGCCCTATCCCTCATCAATATACAAGAAATCTTTTGTTCTTTGGCTGGAGCTGGAAATGGATGAGCTGCTTTGGAAGGGGTTGGGAGAAGGGCTTGGAGATGGACTAGAGAGACTTTGGGGTGCTGTCTGCACCCTACAAAGCCATGAGTCATAGAATCTGGGCAGGACCCAGCCCCACAGCTCCATGTGCCCATGGAGAGAGATGTACAGGTTAGGCACATCTCATAACCCCCTCTTTCCTCTGCTGGCCAAGCAGCCTTGACGCAGCAAGAACAGTGTCCAGAGCCAAGGTGCTCACATCCAGATGACAGGCTGATCCATTCCACTCTAAGCCCCACCTCGGTGTGAAAGAAAACATCAGTTAGCACAATTAATAGCTAGCTATTCAGCAACAAAACAACCATCCCATTGAGTAAGGAGGCTGAGTTTCTGTCAAATACTGGGAATAGTTCAAATCACATTTTAGTCAATCCTGACTAGATTCTGGGCCAGCCGGTCGGGATTGATTCTCCTTTCCCTGTTTATTTTTGTTCTATCAGTGTGCAAGGGATCTGCTCCACATCTGGGTGCCCATATCTGGACAGGATATTAGGCTGGGCCAGCTGAAGGACCACTTTAAAGGCCATCCGTCATAGTTGGAAGAAAACTGATGAGCTCCTGAATATAAAAATTGAGGTCTAGCCCCTGATGGAGGTTTTGGAGCAGATGACAGAGCTCATGTAGCTGGTGGGCCACCTATAGTGGTCTTTATGTTTCTTAGGCATGCCATTTCAACTTGGATGTCCAGAAAATTTTAAAACACTCTTGCAAAACTGCTTTCAAATGTTTGTGTGTGCTCTTGGGTGCAGGTGTGGGGGGTGCTGATACTTTCCCTAATGAAATTGTCCCTTGCTCCTTTGCCTGGAGACACGTGTGCCCAGCCCTGGCAGAGTGTATTTTTCCATCTTCCTTAATGTGAAATTCTGGGTTTTGTTTTGTGTCACTTTGGATCTTGGTGAAACATGCAAAGGGAAGATTCATAAAAAACTCCACTTCCAACTGCCAGGAAAATATTTTTCCCCTTTCAGCATGAAAACAAAGAGGAGTGGTCAGCTGAGTTCCCTGTGTCCAGTGCAGGTCCTTGCTCTGCCCGTTTTGCTGGACCTTCCTCTTCTGGGTGGGACTTAATTGTTTTGTTTTTAAGCATCTCTCATTTGGTTACATAAAATAAATCTTATCTATCTGCAAATGACCTCTGTACAGTCCCCAAACTATGCAGACTCTGAGGAGGCTGATCTCCTGACACGGGCCCACCTAATTTGTAGGGCAACTCTCCAGGGAAGAGTAGACTAACCCCACTTTACAGATAAGGAAACTGAGGTTCAGGGGATTAAGTAGATTCTTCAAGGTTACACAGCAATTTAGTGATGGAGCTAGAATCCAAATCCAGGCCTGCTTGACCTGGTTCTTTCTATCCTGCTGCGTGTGTCATATCCTGGCACAGTGCCTGGCACACTGCAATGCTCGGACGCATGCGAGAATGAAGGAAGGCAGGAGCTGATGAGCAAAGGCCTCCTCAGGCTCAGATGACCTGGGTTGACAGTGTTTACCATCTTTACTTCCCATGAAGCCTTCTCCTCAGAATGCCTCAGTTTCTTTACTGGCAGAACAGACATGAAATGCTCGCTCTTGCCTATGGATTTGGTTGGTGATCTGTGGTGGCCCTATGAGGGAACAAGAAGGGCTCATGAGTCAGGACAGCGAAACTACTCACTGTATGACCTCATGCATGATACTTAGCATCTCTGAAACAATATAAATGGTGGGGAAAGTCCCTTTACCTTGGCATTTTTCTAAAGATTAAGTGAGATGTAGTTTGTGAAGCCCCTGGCACATGGCAAGGTTTATTAACTGTTTTGCTTTGGTTTTGGTTTATTTTAAAGATTTTGATTCAGAGACTCTTAGGCCTGGGGAAGGGGGAGGATTCCAGTGTACGGTAATTTTGCTTGGCTGTGCTTTTGTCTGGGAGTTGGTCCACAACATTCATTTGATTCTCAAAAAGGGTTCATGACCCAAAAACTTTTAAGAACCACTGCAGTTGAATTTGAGTTTTGACCCATGGTTATAAACCACTGAGCTAAGAATACACTAAGTGTCCACATGTTCCTGGAATCATGCTGGGGGGTATTCAAAGGGAAGAGGAGAAATCTTTACCTTTAGGAAGTTAGAAATTTAAATATGGGCAGACTTGTAAGTGAATGTACTGGGGGAATTACGCTTTTTGACAGGATTAGGTATAGTCATTAACAAATATCAAAAATAATGTGGGGGGAGTACAGAAAAAAATTGCTAAATATTCACCAGATGTAAGAAGCAATAGATATTCACTTTCTGATTCTATTTCAACTTTTCCTCCAAGAGTATATGTAACAGCCAACTATTAGTGGACACTTATATGCGCCAGGTGATAGATTATTTGTTTTAAATGCCTGATCCTGTTTACTTCTTACAACCACACTATGGAGTAGATACAAGTATTATCTCTATTTTACATACAAGAAAACCGTGATTCTGAGAGTTTGGATAACTTACCCAAGGTTATACAGCTGGAAAATGGCAATTCTCAAAATAATAAGTTTTCCTGGGACTAATTTTTGAAAATGTCCTCATTCCATTGATATCTTTCCCAGCCCAGAGCCCAGAGTAGTGAGTGCTTCAGTTAGGATGCTTCTGGCTAAAAGTCATAAAAATTTCCAGCTGAAGCTATATCTTAAACAACGAGGGGTCTTTATTTTATTATATAACAAAGAAATCAGACGTTTATCAGACCCCAGGCCTTTCTCTGTGATTCTTTCCAGTCTGCCACCTCCCTGTGCTGGCATGAACCACAGGGGTGAGCAAGATGTCTGAGAAAGTTTGTTTCTTGGACCCAGACTTAGCAAGGTCCAGGAGAACTGACGAGAATCATCTCTTCTTGAGTCTCCTTTTTAGGAGCAAAGAGGTATTTCTCAGAAGGCCCAGGACAACTCCCCTCATGTCTCACTGGCCGGCACTTAGACACATGTCTATGCCTAAACCAGTAGCTGCCTAGGGCAGTGGGGTTGTCATGATGGGCTTACTAACCCTGTGGGGGTGGAAGAGATATGGGGAGTCAGGAAACTCTACAAAGTAGGGTCTTTGAAACAAAACATTGGGAGAAGTGGATACCAGGTTAGCTCTTTGGCCTTTCCTGAGCTGTGTTTCAGTTTCTTCATTTGTATGACAGATATAGCATGTACCTCACAGCCTGTCTTAAAGATTAAATGAGATGGTATTTGTTATCTCAGGGAAACAAAAACGGTTTGGTAGGACAGTTGAAAGAGATGCCCTGTCCTTCCCTTGTGCTAAGGTGGGCATGTGACCCAGGATAAGCTGGATTAGACTCCCCCTGCCCTTTTTTTCTTTTTAATAGACAAGGGGGAAAAAACCTTGAAAACGGTTGGCACTTATTCCTCCTGAGGGATAATCTCCTCCTTCAGAGACTACCCCCAACCCCCAGCATCTGTGAGCCCTGTCCTCTCTCAGTTCTGTGGGCTTTCCCAGTGTCCTTTTGTTTTAAGTTGGGGTCCCTAGAAACAGAGCCTGAGATGGGGATTCTTGGTGTAAAAATTACTGATGCTTTTAGGAGAATCTAAAAGGCAGTGGGGGACAGAGTAGGGTGGGGGGAAATGCTAAGTAAAGATGTCATCTCAGTTGGAGTCTAGCCTCAGTCTAATGGCTTTGGGTGTGAATTGCACTCTCAAGCAAGTCCTGCCTTGGGACAAGATGGCCTTCTTTGACCCCACATCAATCTGTCATTGACTATGGGCTACTGGGAGGTAGAAGGTGATCCCCTGGGTGAGGAAGCTCTTGTTAGAGGAAAGAGATTTTCTGGAGAAGGGGACAGCTAGACGCTGCTTGTAACCAACACTCACAGTGACTGGTGGATGACTGCACCAAGGTAAAGAGGATCCAAGTGGAGCATTGATGGCATCTATTATAATTCTCTGAGTCCCTTTTTTACTTAAATTAGCCAGAGTTAGTTTCTGTTGCTTATGACCAAAATGCCCTCAGGCATTCTATAAAGAGCTTGACAGCTACTACTCTCCTCCTTCTTCTTTTCCTCCTCCTCTTCTTGTTGTTACTACCCCTAAATTAACTCAGAAGGTACACAGTCTTTTAGAGAGTAAGGAATAAAGAGCTTGCTATAAATCTAATGTAATAAAATTAGTATTGGACTCTTTTCAAGAGAAAAATTACAGAGGGAGTGTGAAGCTCTTGGAGTTCGTTTCTAAAAATTCCACTGATTTTTAATCAGAAAGAAGAATGGAAGTGAGAAGAGAAGCTAAGGAAGCTTTGGCTTTGAATCTACTCTCTCAAGCCCTCTCTCATGACTAATATAATTGAATGACAGAATTTACTCTTAAGTAGAAAGTTGATCTGTTTGGATTCTCAGTTACCCTGAACCCATATCCAAAGAAGGACAGAAATTAGAATGTAAATGTTATTTTATTTGATGCATCAAGTACATCATGTATTTGGCAAATACATTATTTGCAATTCTCAGAGGTCCCTAACCAGATATTGCTTTTTCTCCTGTCCGTGTAAGTATACTCTCCTCTTTCATCCAGAAACATACTACATGCCAGGTTCTCTGCTAAGCAAATTTGAAGATGCACAGTTGAATTACTGTAACTCAGCCTTTGATGATAGACCAGAAAAGGAAATGTGAACATAAATACACATATCTCAAAAAAAAAATACAACACATGTATGACGTAAGAGGGGTACTGACAAAAAGCCTATGGAGGTTCAGAGGCAGTTCAGAAGACTTCCAATGAGGGACTCAGTGAAGGCATCAGGCAGTGGCTATGTCGTACTCCGCCTTAACAAATGGATGGAGTTTGGACTTTCAGAAATGTCATTCATGGTGTAAAACATAGCATGAGACAGACATCGAGACAGAATATTACGTGGTGTTCGTGAAGCATCAAGTAGCTTGGCTCAGCAAATAACCCTCTGAACACATGTGTGATACTCCTGAGACACCTGTGCGAGGGCCCTGCTCATCTGTTCTAGTCCAGCTGAGAGATTTCCATGTCTACTTGCCTACTGTCTGCCACGATGGAGGACAAGGAAAGTTCTGTGCAAACGCTGGGCAGACAAGGACACAAGAGTATAAGATCTAGGAGCAGTGGGAGGGTGCAGGGTCTTTAGGGTCTTTCCTGAAGAGGTAATGAATTTGGCTTTTGTTGCAAGGGCAAAGTCAAGGGTGGCTTTGAACAGGAAATAAAACCCACTGCAAAGATGAAAACTGGGAAAAGAGCTAGGTTTCAGAGACTAAGAAGTACAATCCCTGTTCTGATATATTTACTTCTGGGCCATCTATGGGAGCACATACCCTCAGGCCTCAAGGTCTAGGATAGAACAGCTATAGAACAGAATTTTAATCCATTATTTAATGAGAACTCTGTGGTACTGAGACCCATCAGAACATTCCTTCTTCAACCAACCCAGCTAACCAGTTCAGCCTTACCTATGTCTAACGGAGTATCCCACAGGTTTTATCTGTTTTCTGTTGCTCAAGCTGCAGACTTTACAATCTGAGTGACCTCGGGCAAGCTACACAGCCTCTCTGTATCTCAGAGCTCACTTGTAACACAGAGTTAATAACAGAATTTATTTCATAGAATTGCAAGAATGAAAAGAGTTAATACAAAGGAGGTTCTTAGCATAGCACATGTTGATCTATTTATATATCAATTCCAAGTTTAAGTTGGGCTGGAAAGATAGGGCTCATGTCCTAGGCATAGGTGGTCCTGAGAGCCACAGGAAACAGCCAACACCACAGGCCAGTGCAACACCTGGCACTAGAAAGGAGAAGCCCTTCCCACATCAGAGGCATCTCATTTGCACCACTAACATCATATAGAAGTTTCTATCTTGAATCCAGGGACAGGGATGAATAGGTTCACAGGGAAGGGGAAACAATGTTAGCATCTTGTCCTTTCTCAGCACTGTCACATCTGGAACACTCTTTTCCTCAGCAGCATCTCCTCTTCAGTCATGTGAGAAAAAGGAGTGGCTTTCTTGAAAGATTTTCTTGCAGAGAAAGAAAACATCTCTTTTTAGATGTGGAAGTGCCTGAAGTGGAAAGGCCTTGGGTAGTAAAGGACCCAGGTTTCCAGATGATATCTTCAGGGCTGCTGAGAACAGCAGAGAGGCTGAGAATGTGCTGTCGCAGGAGGTTTGTCTGTTTGTGCAGCTACAGAGAGGAGCTCACTGACATCCCTAATGGAAGGCAAGAGGAAGCAAGAAGGGGGTGCTCAGTGATGCCATTAAGATGAGTGTCTTACTGACTACGGTTGACAGGATCACTCGCAGCTTTGGAGCCTTGAATCACAGAAACGCAGAGCTGTGCTTTCCTGGGGGCTGGACACTGACCTACTTCTTATGGTTCATTCTCCTCCTGAGATAATTTCCCATTCTTGAGCTGACATATTCCTTCCAGAGCCCTCTGGGTAATGGGGCATAGGGCACAAGTGCTCACTAAATAAAAGGCATCTTTGCTGTCTTCACTCTCTGATATTATAAGGAATTGGTATATGAATTTTGCATCTCTCTCCTCTGGTCCCAGTCCATCTTCTCAAAGGAGAGGATTATACCTGAGGAGGCCATACCTCCAGGTATGCAAAGTCCTGCTTTGTGCTCTTTGTCCTAGAATAATTATTAACAGTGTCCCTTCCCCCTTTGACTCTCGCAAGGGCCCACCTCTGGCCCATACATTACATAATCACCTGCCTTAGTTTGGTTTCCCTCAGAAGCAGACACTGAGACAAGGATTCAAGTATAAGTACTTTATTTGGGAAGTGCAAGGAACACAACGCTAAGAGAGTAGAAACGTAAAATAAGAAAAGGAACACAGCTGACAAAGAGTGCATTGTTACGCCAGCTACCACAATGGGGACCCGGAACTTAATCTTAAGGAGAAACTCTGAGAAATGGTGCAAAATCCTTGCCTCAGAATTGCCCCACCTCAGGGGCATGACAAGAGACCTGGGGTATCTGTACATCAACTCACAGGTTGAAGAGCTGCTCTTGGGGGTTTTCAATTCCCTAATACTTCCGGCTAGCCCCTTGGGCAGAGTGGCCTTCTGTGGTTCTGGAGGAAAATAATCCCTCAGGCACAGAGGTGCAGGTTCCACACTGCAGAGTCAGCAGGAGTCCACTGGAAAGTTCAAAGAATGTGAGTGGACACGGACAGCATACATTGCCTTACCCTATAACTTCTCTCCATTATTTGGCTGGCATATCCAAGTTCATTCACCAATAGCTTCCTGCTCCTCAAATTCAAATTCCATAGTCTTTCTCATCAACCTTCTTACTGGCTTTTTTATGTTTCTTCTTGCTGCTGCTCAGCATCTCCCTCTTCAAACTTTTGCCTGCCTGGCTTTCATGACCCTGACTTCTCTTAATTCCTGATGCTCTTATTGTCTTTGACTAAGGCTGAGCATTTATCTAAGATTCTTTTCTCTTCTTTGCCTTGGAATTTTTAACATCCATGACTTGAGCTGTTACCTCCGTGTAGATGGCTCCCAAATTAGTAATGTTCTCTTCCTGAAACACTTTACTCTACAGAAAAGCTCTTTCTCATCGGAGTCTGCCATAATTTCTCCCTGGAGACCCACTTCCACATCCTGTTTGCCTGTTCAGTGTCTCTGTGGATGTGTTCTGCTGCAGTCTCAAGTTCAACGTGCTCCGAGCTTGGTATTCCACTCTTCTTTTATGCTGAGCCTCAGCTCTAAAAACACTGGTTTCTCTATTGTCCCCAAAGGAGCCTGTGCCTTCTCGCTTCCCATGTGGGCTTTAACTTCTGCCTACAGAGAGGGCAGCTCCCCTCTCCTCTCCACTGATTCCCAAGACTACGTTTGCAAAAGACATGAGCCGCACTCAACCATCACTGGGAAAACAAGAAAATGGCTGACTTTAACAACAACCTGCAGGGAAGACAGGGGTCTTCTGAGCTTTGGAATTAACTGGAACCACATTCCCAGTGGCACCAGTATAGCTGCCTTTTCTCAGCTCAGTCTCCTCCACAGAGCAGGACCCATGGCCTCAAGCCCCTTCTCGTATCCCGTGCAGGCAGAATGGGTTACTTCTCTTAGTTTTAGTTTCTCACCCGCCAACCCCAAGAATTCTAATTGGCTAAAATTGGATCCCATGCCACTCTAAGTGCCTAGGTGCAATATGTTATTATTGGTGGCCTCATCTAGAATCAATCTCAAATGATTGTAATAAGGGAAGGAACAATTCCCTTAAAGAAAGGGGAACATATTTCCAGAAGAACAAGGGAGTGGTGCTAAGTAGATAAGACATTTTTTATTATATAATGTTACCCTTTCCGAAATCCCCATTCCTCCATCCAGCCTTTTCTGGTACTCTAGCCCTGTGCACTCTTTTCTTATTCTGAATGACCATCACACTTTTTGGATATGCTGTTTATTGGTCACTTAGCCCCAAATGGTCTTACCCCATCTCTTACGTCATTAAGAAAAGTTGCTACTTTAATATTTTAATATTTTATTACTTTTTATCCCCTATTTAAATTATTTCTCCCCTAGCTGGGCTATTGTATTGCAGGACTGTATCTTAGCTTACTTTTGATCCTGTAAGATGCCCAAGCACATGTCTATACCCTGCCTGAGTCAAAAACTCTTCGTTTGAGTTGTTGCTTACTGACTATCTTCTATGCTGAACACATATCAACTTGGGAGGTCTTTTGGAGAAAAAGTCCTATAATGAGAGTCAGGGGACCTAGCTTCTGATTTGCACATGAGCCATGGGATGTTAGCCAGATTACAACTCTCTTATTTTATAGATTTTCCATCTGTGAAAAGATGACAATGAAATATGCCCTAACTCTTAGAATGGTTGTCAGAACACACTGGGAGCAATACAAGGAAAAGTGCTATATAAATGCAAGTTATAGTTGTTTACATTGATCTTCAAAAAGAAAACTCATGTTGCTGATAAGGTATTCTTTTCAGGTACAATTCTTGCTACTCAGTTTGCATTTACACAATTGTTTCTTCTCCTAGATTATTCCACCTCATCTGCTAGAAACATGAGCCAGTGGTTAAGCCAACAATTTAATTAACCTGTAAGAGTTTTGTAGAACTTTAAAGAAAATCTGATAGTAAATTTTGGTTTCAAAAACTTTCTAATGGGAAAACTTCTTTATTTGGTCCCCTTTGGTATAAAAATTCCAAGTTGGCAAATTATAACTTTACTTTTAGGTGGTTCTCTTTTTATTTTGTTTGTTTTTTATTTTGGGTACTTTTGATAAGTATATAAATAACTACTTTCAGTCATGAAGTATTAATGTAATATATATATTTTTACATCAACCTTTTTTTTCTCTTATTGCTAAAGAGTATAAATTCTAACTCTCTTAGTCAAGCTGCAGATATTTAATTTTGAATCTACCAGGTGCAGGGTAAGGCACTCTGGGTCAATAGGTCTTGGTTTTTACCTTCAAGAAGCATCAGTCAAATGGGAAAGTCAGGTGGTAAACAACTCTTCATAATTCCCCACAATTATGTATGTTACAATTTTCTAAGACAGTGTAGGAGTCAGGATGAGCTAGCTACTGTAACAGACAGTCCCAATCTTCAGTGTCTTAACTCGTAAAGGTGTATTTCTCACTCACACAAAATACAATATGCAAGTGTGTCTTCCATGTTGCGACACAAGGATCCAGCCTCATTCTAACCTGTGAAGTCATCATCTTCAACTTGTGGCCTTCGTAGAAGGGGATTCTAGTGTGGGTAAGGCACACTAGAGACTTAGCTGCCTCAGCCTAGTAGTGACACAGATGACCTCTATTTGCATTCCATTGGTCACGTTGGTTCATCTAGTCACATCGTCTAACTTAGGTGCTGAGCAACTACTTCCCAGCCACCACTGTACTATGCAAAAGGAATATGTATCTTTGGTAGACAACTAACTGCCTCTGTCTTGGGTAGGTACTATTTTTACAGGTAACGAAATTGAGAGGTTATGGAACTTATCCAAGGTCACACTGCCAGATTTGAACCCAGGTTTTTTTTTTGTTTTTTTTTTCATCTAAAGCCCATGGTCTTACCATTATGTTATCCTAACTTCTTTGCTATGACTGTGTGACAGGTTCCAGGCTATGGTTGGGTTCTTCATATGTAGTCTGACTATTGATATCCTTTTTCTTGGTTTGGGTCAGTCTGGAAAGCTGGTATTACTCCTGCCCCACTTTCTCGCCTGATTTTCCTGATGGTGCTTGGCTGTCACTGGAGGCCTTACTAGTCTGCCAAAATTCTCTCCTTCCCCAGATGCATTCATGGGACTGGGCAAAGTTTCCGTCTTTGTGACACAAAAAATAAAGAGGTAGAATTAGAGCTTTTACAACTACTGTTTGAAGAGGAAAGCAGCCAATTTGCATATATAACTTTAGACAGCTTTGGTTATAATATATTTGCATTATTTTATGGTTCCATTTTCCACAGGCTAGTAAATAGTTTGTGTTAAAGAAGGGACAGGGCCCTGGAAGTTTGGATACAGGAGACCACTTTGGGTTCAAGTAAGAGAATCAATTCATTTTGTGAGCATGAACATGGATACCAGGTTCCAATCACAAGAAATGGGACAAATGTGTATAACAGACTCCCCACCTTTGTAGGTTGGATGGACCAAAGCAAAGAGCTGCACTTACTCACATTCACTCTGCCTGATGGAGATGTATGTGAGAAATGTCCACAAAACCCTGATTACACTGAGTTCTAGTTACCATGGCTATATAACAAATTACCCCCAAACTTAGAAGCTTAAATAACCATTTATTATGCTCACAGATTCATGTGCCAGGAATTCAAACAGAGCACAGCAGGGATGGTTTGCATTTGTTTCACAATTTCTCGAGCCTCAGTTGGAAGACTCATGGCTGAGGGGTAGGACTGTCTAAAAGCTTGTTCACTCACAAGTCTGGTGGTTGAGAATGGCTATTACCTCTTCAGTTCCTCTTCATCCAGGACTCTCCATATAGTCTCTCTATGTGGGTGAGTTTGGGATTGCTCCCAGCATGGTAGCTGGGTTACTAGGGATCAATGGGGCAGGAGGGATTTCTTGGAAGAGAGAAAAAACTAAGTAGAAGCTGTGTTTCATTTTTCATATCTTCAGAAGTTCTTTAGCATTGATTTTCTACCATTTTTATTCATTGAGGCAGTCACAAAGTCCTGCTGAGTTCAAGATGGTAGTTGAGGGAAAGACTCTGCCTCTCACTAGGGAGTGACAAAGTTCTGGGAGAATATGTGGGACTGAAAATATTGCTGTGGCCATTTTTGGAAAAGCTAGCCACGTTTATTCTGATGTTGAAAAATTGCACTCTAATATTAGTTATTATATATTTCATGCCCATGTGCCAGGTACCTTACATTTATTAAATCTAATTCTGAGTCCAACAATGCAAAATAAACCATGTTCCTTTTACCGATTAGGAAACTGAGGCCTGCAGAACTTTACTAACTAGCTCAGAGACCCAGAGTAGGCTAACGGTATCGCTGAGTTGCCAGGCCAAGCCTGGCCAGTTATATGTCCAGTACTCTTTTCCACAGTTCCTATATGATTCCCAATGGATGTGACTCATTCCTTTAATGAAAGGAAAGTTTGGCAGGGAAAGGCCAGAGTGTGGGGATGGGGCAAAGGGAAGTTCAGATGCTTTAGGTTAATGGTAATTTCCATGAATGTGTTCTAATAGTTTCCACCTTCCAGAATCTACACATCCTCAGAGCCCATCAAGTCGAGCCGATGTAATTTAACCTTCTCTGGTTTCCAAACACCTGCAACACATTTAATTTGACTCTCCAGCACATATGTATGAAAAACTACACAAAGACCAGAAGATGGTAATGAACAATGAGATCCATCCTCCTGCAGTGGGCAGAAGACAAACCCTGGCAAGACTTTCCTGGGATGACTAAAGAGGTTATCCTCCAAACCAAAATAGTTTTGAGAGTGAAGAGGGGAGGGTGAGCTAGACATGTTCTATATCTTGTGCTGGAGGATAATTACACAGGTGTGTGCACACATAAAAAGTCATTGTGTTACACTCTCAAGGTGTGTACTGATGTTAAGTTACACCTAACCCATGACATCTATGTAGTTACAAAATAATGATGGTCAGGGTAATAGGCATAAATGAGTCCTGACTTGGGAAAACTGGGACACGTGGTCATTCTTCTAGCCATTATCAATTCCCAAGCTGGCCTAACCAGCTGGACAAGCTGGTGTGGGTGTTCAGAAATGTTTGATTTTCAGTCAAAATCCTATAAAGTTGCATCTTTGGACCCTCTTTCATACACATTGACATTCAAAATTGCACAAATTTTCCTTACACATTCATATAGCTTATATTCACACACAATTCACACACACACTTATATGCACACCCAACTCACATCACACAACTTAAACTCACACACTCATATTCACACATCCAACTTCTACTCATGCATTCACATTCACATTTAGACAACTTATGTGCACACTTACATCCACATGCATATAAATGTCTGCTTACACACTCACACTTAATAAGCCACACTCATGCACAAATATACTCATATTTACACTCCTCAGTAAACATACACATATTCTCACTTACATACCCACATTTACACTGACAATCACACACACATGCTTACACCTACATGACTTACACTTGCACATACGTACAACCGCCACACACTGAGATTCTTATGTATACACACACACGTGCACGTGCATGTGCACACACACACACTTTACTCAGTTTCTTGAGGATGATTTAACTGGAACTAGAATGAGACACATTAGAACTTGTTTTTCTTAATTTTACTTATAGACTGTTTAGGGATCTTATCATTGCTACATTATTTCTCTTCATTCATTTGTATTTTTCTTCAAAAGATCCTTAGGTTTTTTGTCACAAAATAAACATTTTGAAATCATAGAACACATATGCATATTTCACATAACATTTGCAACAGAGTTTCTTCCTAAGAATATTAAAAACAAATAATGATAATCCAAAACTACAATGTTTGTAATTTGATTCCTTTTCAGTGTGTATACCTTACATGTTTTAAACAGGACTTCTGAAGTTGGTGGGTTGAATTTAGGGTTCCAGGCTGAATTCCTGGGTCCCACCTGAGCTAGGCAGTGTGTGGGCTGGAGAACTGCCTATGGAGCTTGCACAGAAGTGGGCATGAAATAATTAAATAAAAAAACACGAAAATATAAATCTCAGACAGCTGTAGCTAGGGGTTTGGGGTGGGGAAGGGGTGGTGCTGATAGTGTACCTAAACTGCCAGAGCTAATGATGACTCAGAAAAGGCCTTTTCAGGCTGTTTACATTTCTTCCCACCCAATAAACAGGGCAGGCTTTAAAATCTCCTTGTCCTCCTGTCAGGCAGAGATTACCCATGGCAGAGAGAGGCAGACTGCTGAGTGACTCAAGCTGTATAGGCCATTTCCAATAAACCAAGGAGCAGGCATTTCACAGCCCCTTGAGAAAAGAGGGCAAACTCCTTTAATGTCCCAATAGCAAAGGTGTAATTAAAGCTACGAATACAGCTGATAAAGCTCTGTACTGTTGGGTCGGAACTATGAGCAATTGAAATTGGAGGGAATCCTATGCGATGTCAGTAAAAAAACCCAAAATATACTGAGCACTTGTATTTGAGAAAGCACCCTTCCTATGGCCTAAAAAATGGGAATGTGGAAAGCATGATGCACAAAGGTGGATCAGCGAGAAATGCAGAATCTGGTGATAAAAGAACAAAAACTGGGCCAGAACACAAACATCCTTGTCCATTCTCCAATGAGGATTGCTTTGATTCTCAGTTAGTAGAGGTTAGAAATTCATACTAGAATCACATAGTATATATATTTTGCTTCTGAACTGTATTTTTTCTTTCCCTGACTCCCTCTTCCTGTCTTTTTATTATCTGGATTAACATGACTCCATAGTCCCTAAAAAAGGAACCCCAGGCCTCATCCACTTACTGGGACTATTAGGAAGCCAAGGCTTTGTGTCTAACCATCTGCAAGGTTCACTGGGGACATTTGCCTCCTAGATTATCTCATCCTACCATTGCCTTTGGTGGCAGACCATCCTAAGAGGATGAAGTTGGAATGGTTTTGGGAGTCTATTTGCCTAACAAGTTGGTTGGCTTAAGATTGCTTTTTAGGAAAGAGTAACACTCCTTCTTCTCTGTCAAAAGGGTCTGAAAGGGTCTGAGATTCCAAAGGCCAGTTGGTTTTTTCCATGTACATATACTGCTCATTACCAGGGTGTAAGTAGATCTGAAGACACATGGTCTCAAAAAGTCAAAACTAACATTCCCCATTACCTCTCCCCTCTTTAGGGTCAAAGTCAGTCCATAATCCATTCTATCACTCTCTCTATCTGTTTGTCTCTCTCCCCTTTACTTCAGCATTTTGGACCAATGGGTCTAAACCAAGATCCTTTTGTCCAAACTCGAAGACCTGAATTTGTGAGATAAAGTGCTGGTGAAGGTATATGTGTGGGGAAACAGTTGTGGTGATGGGCTGCGTCATGGAGGTGGGGTTGGTGGTGTTGATGTTAGTGATGACGCTGATGTTGAGAATAATGGTGTCAGGGCTGTCAGTGGTGGGGTGTGTCATTGATGATGGTGGTAATATTGATGGTAAGAGTGATGTGCTGGTGGTGCTAGTGATGATGATGGTGATGAACTGTGTCATAGAGGTGATGATGGTGGTGATGGTGGCAGGGGTAGTAGAAGGCATGAGGATGGTGATGGCAAGTAGGTAGTATGATAGTGGTAAAGGTGAAATGGTGATGGTGGTGGTGATGGTGGTTCTGATGGTAGGGATAGTATGTGGTATGATAATGGTGGTGAAGGATGGAGGTGGTGGTGATCGTGGTTGGTGGCATGATGGTGGTGGTGATAGTGGGTGCTGATGTTGGCCATGGTTGGTAGTGTTGAGGTACAATAAATCCTTTTTCTCCCAGGAGACCCTTTCAGATTCTTACACAAATTGTGCAAATTTCCCTCAGACTGCTGCATGCTACAAGAGCAGCAGTTTCCTTAGTCAAATAAGAGGTGTTTTCCCCATGGCAGGGCATCCCTAGCTTACAACCCCTAGCAAGGAGTAACCCTGAAGATTTGCTTTACTGTGACTTGACAGCTTCTTTTACGGAAGAAGAGGGGGAAAAAATCTCCAGTGGGCCACCTCACTACCCATTTTTAGTTTACCACAATTTTTAGTTAACTCAATTTTTAGTTACTATGACAAACTGTGCATAGTTTTTATTCCATCTTATGGGTTTAAACATCCCTCATTAGACATGTACTTGCCCAAATAAAGTTCCTAAAGTCTCTTTGGGTATTAAAGATAGGGAGCCTGAGCAGGATGGACCTAACAGACAATTATGCAGTGAGGAGTCTGGTGCCCTGAGTGACGAGCAGTCTCTCCCCTAGCCTCTCTCTACACCCCCAGATTGAACCTGTTTACAGGCGAGCTTTCCTGAGTCTTTTGCTGTAACTCCCATTGCCTGATTGCTCACTGTGTCTCAGACATCATATGAGGTGCTTCACACATATTATCTCAATGTAATTCTTAACAATAATAGTGTAAGTAAGGAAGGTGTAGTTCTGTGACTAGAAATCGAGTCATCCAGGAATCACTCCCAATGAAGATTCTATTCCTTTTGATCAATAGTGATCCTTCAGGATAATCAAGAGAAAAGGCTGATTTGGAAGGCGTCTATGTTTTTCTATTAATTCCTATTTTAAAATAAATATTTAAAGAGCTTTCTTTTTGGAACATGTTTTGTTAAAAGAAATTCCTTTCATAACAAAGCCACAGGTCTTCCTTGAGGAACTGAGGTAAGGAGGCATCTGCCAAGACTGATGGTCTGAAGCAAGGTCAACTTGGAGCAAAGATTGGAGGGTAGAGTGAGACAGACAACAGGATGGTTTTATTTATCTATTTATATCTATTTATCATCTATCTATCTATCTATCTATCTATCTATCTATCTATCTATCATCATCATCATCATCATCATCTATCATCTATTTTTCAAGTTTCAGATATTTATTAATCAATGTAAATCTCAACATAATACACTATCATGATTTTGTGCATTTGGAGGGAAAATGTTTCCTGGTTAAGTGAAAAAATATTCCATGGCTCTGGAAGGCCTTCATTCTAAGCAGCTTTATAGTGAAACATTTCATTTATAAGTCTGGACCTTTTTTCTTCAGTTTGCTGTAACCTACATTCACTGAGTAGAATTTGTATAGATCATTGGGATCCAGTTTTTTCCAGGGTTCTGAGTTATTCTTTCTGTACTAACAGACTCTTGGACACTTCTTGGTCTGACCAAGGATCTGGCAGAGCTTGGTTGCAGCAGTGGTCTTGGGTCCAGAAGCAGAGAAAAACAAACTGCAAGGTCTGGGACCAAGTAGTACTATGGTACAGTTTTAGAAAGCTAGCAAAAACTGGGTTGTTTTCCCACTCGCAGCTCAGCAAGTCCATTTTGATTCGGGTCATACTTGAAAAGAGGAGAGCAAGGAAGGCCATAGAACCTTGGGGGTAAAACCAAATATTAGACAGCTTGACCCCAAGGGAAACCTGAAGAGAGTTGCAAGGACTGTATGAAGGAAAGAAGGGTGGGAGATTGGAAGAGAAAATGTGGGCAAAGGGAAGCAATAAAAAAAAAAAACTCCTTCAGATGCAGCCATAGAATCTGTAGGCAGTGCTGATACTGCACCTTTGATCCCTGTAGTCCAGGCTGCCAGACTGAGAGGGAAATCACAGCTGGACACCGAGGAGTTGCCTCCAAGCACTATTTGATTCCTGGTATTAAGAACAAGTTGTGGTTCTTACTCTCTTCCTGCCAAATGCCTGGGAATCAGTGACAATCCTGAGCCATGAAACCAAGGCCTGCATCTCAGCATTTTCTGGCTTTGGAACTTGCAAACAGTTTGAAGAGGAGGAAAGTGAAGAAGGAGGTGCAGAGAATTGGCTCTGAGAGACAATGGCCATGAGGGACAGGAGCCTTGGAGGCTTTCTGCAGGGCCTCCTTGGGTCTCTCTAGTCTATGAGCACTCAGTTTCTTTTTTCCCTCTCCAACAGAAGGAAGGAGACTCGGGGGACAGAGTCACAGGAGCTACTCAAGAAGGTAGTGCTGGCCCTGGGAGGAGTGGGGTGGCCCTGAAGAGCAGAGATGGGGGTGGGGCTGTTTCCTTAGTAACTACTCTGTTATAGCAACATGCAGAACAGTCTTTGGCCTTTCTACTTCCCTGAAGAGCTTTGGTAAGCCTTTCCCAGTGTGTCAGTGGAAAGCTGCACTAATGATTTTGTTTTGCCAAAGATTTCACAGCATGGCTCCCCTTGGGCTGGGAAGGAAAGGGTGGGTTGTACTTAACTTAATAATAGGCATCTGGGACACCGTGAAGGTATGGGGGGAGGTAGTCTGGGGAGGTTGCCAGGCAGTGAGTGTAATGACAGATCACAGAATGTAATTTGAGGAAAGAGGAGGGTAGGGACCTGAACAGGGTAATAGATAAAAACACAGGGACTTCTGGATTGAAAGTCTCCATGCGGACGCAGGGCTGGTGGTTTGAAATGGGCCGATTGTCAGTGAGTGAGCAGGAAATTTCTGAGATGGTTCTTTTATCAGTGATGACAAGGTCAGGAGAGTGATTGTGGGAGAAAGTGGAACCAGAGGACGAGAAGAAGACAAAGAGCAGTGATGCCCAGTATCGGGTGAGTCATCTGTGTACGTGTTGGAATTGCCAAGAAGGGTTACTTGCACTGTTCATTCGTCTCTAGATTTCCTTTCCTGTAGAGACTCGAAGAACTCATGGAAGACAACCAGAAAGTTTCCAAGGAAGAAAGATAGATAGGGAGCCAGGTGCTAGAAACTTTCACAACTAAGGGTGACCACTTAGGAATTGTAAGATACAGGACCAGAGAAGGTTTGGGTGGTCTAGTTGGGAAGAATGAACTTTAAAAGAACTTAGTTTTTGCAGGAAGAAGGTTGCAGAATGGCTTGGAAGTAGTGACGGGAAGGAAAGAGGACAATTGTGAGAACAAAACAGCCTCTGCTCGATGGAGCTGGAGGAGAGATTCCAGTTAGGGCAGGAGGCTGAAGAGAAGGCTCAGGGAAGATGGTGAGGCTCTAGAAGCTTTCGGTGATGGCAGAATGTAAACTCTGAGGGGCCCAGTGTAAGGACTGAAGGGCAGAGAGGCATAGAAGAGTGGGATGGGTCAGCGCATGCGCAAAGCAAATAGAGAGAGTGGTCTGGGGGTGAAGGTAGATCTGGGAGACTGAGATATCTGGTGGTCTGTAAAATGGAGACGAATTTGGGGGGGAAAGGGGAAAGAGTGCCAATAGCCTGCCAGTAATTATTTTTTTTTAAATATTGTTTCCATTTATAGTCCTTTAATTGCAAATGCTGGTAGAAAACATCTACATCTCAGCTGCGTTATAGTTTTCTTGAAATTGTTCAACTGTCCCCTTTTTATGAATTTCACCAAATGGCTGGTTTCTTGGCTTCTGCCCCTCGGAGGCTCACACCATCAGGAGGAACACAAAGAATGAGCAATGAGGGTTGGATGTGTAACTCTGTTAAAGTTGCCTCATCTAGGGCATGACTCTCTTTCAACATCCACCGAAGATGTCAGGCCACATTGCTAAACCAGAAGTAGCGGAGTTCCAGAGAATGAGGTGGTGGAAACGATCCGGTCAGATTAGTCATTGCCATGGCTTATTGTTCCCCTCTTCCCGCTCAAGGTCATTTTTCCAAACTATTTTATTTTTTTTCCTAACAGGAAGAAGAGGAAGCTATGGAGGAATCTGACATTCAGGACCCTGAGCAAATTTTCATCATTTTGTGAATTTTCCTCCTTGTCTCTTGAATTGGTGCATTTGTCTTGGGGCATGGATCCTTTTATTTTAGGAGTTCTATCCTGCAGTCGAAGGATCCACGTTGGAAGTTCCAGGGAGAAGCTGGTATGCTAAGGCAGGCAGCTTTGTGAGGAACTATGAATCTTGCCAATTAATGTAAAGATCACACACACATGGGAAAGGAGCTAGGTAAAGTCACAGAGACTCCAAATGCAGTGAATATACAAGAATCCAAAAACAAGGTCCAGAAGGAGCCCTCAGGACTAGCTTAGTGCCTTCAGCGTCTTCTACCACGAGCTCTTTATGGAGAGTCTATAGGAAAGATGATGTAGAAATTAGTGCAGTAGGCAGGACGCTTGATTGAATGTGCTGGAGGGGCACTTGCAGAATCCATCAAATTTTTAAATGTGATTAATTAGAGTGACTCCAGTGAGTAATTACAGGAGTACACATACATGTGCATGCGTGCACGCACGAGTGCACACACACACACACACACACACATTAAAACACTAGAGGCAAAGCCTGCTAGATATGTGACTCATTTAACTTGAGCTCTTGGTCTAATCATAGATTGGTTTGGGGATGAAAATGTAAACAACTGGAATAAGATCAAACACCTCTAGGTCTGATCATCTGTAATTTTTACAGCAAAGCTTGAGTTTGCACACTTTGAGTTTATGTGTGAAAGGAGAAGAGAGAATATGAGAGGGGGAAAACAAGTTTTAATAATCTCTTACTAGTCCTGTGTTTTACAAAGATCTTTCATCCAATTATCCATTGATTCTCACCACATCCCTGCAGACGAACTTGTGTTCCTCTCCCCAGAGCAGCCAATCCATTCAGAATTATCCACAATTCTTGGGGCGGATGTGCCTTGTCACTGTGTGTCCATCACTAAGGCATGTCTCCAGGTGCTCTGGCTGTCTGTTTGGCTCCCCAAGACAGTTCAGCACTTTAGCTACACAGACCCTGCCGTGGGTCATCCTGGCCGCTGCCCCATCTTGGATAAAGTCAAATCTTGCTGTGGGTTGGAAGTAATATAAATTAAAAGCTGCCCTGTGGGAAAAACCCTGTGAGTCCTCCCAGAAAGTAAAGCATCTTTTAAATCTGTGTCCTCATTTTCAGGGCACATTCAGGACTTCCCACTTTTCTAGCTTCTCTTTGTTTCATTCTAGCCCTAGGGAGTGGCACAACACCACATCTGCACTCTGGCTGGAGAGGGTGGAATGGAAAGAAGAGGAGTTGGGAAGGGCAAGGGAGATGGCCCCAGACAACTGGGGTGGGTTTTGGATGGGAGACCAGGATCTGAGACTGTGGCCCATCACCTTGACAGATGAAACCCAGCAGAGGTGAGGGAAAGGGGGCTGGGTGATTCTCAGATGCTGGGGAATCACACCAAGCCCAGGCAGTAGGCAGCAAGACTTTGCCTGAGCTTACCTGATGGTGTTAGGGAAGTTACAACACTTTGATCCCTGTGGTTGGGTGACTCGACATGGGTGGGCCTTGGCCTTACTTCTCTTGGCTGAATGGGGTTGGGGAAAGGCAGGGGCTGAGAAATATAGAGGGATAAAATAATCCCCTTGCTTCTCTAATAGTGCATGACATGGTTGTAGCAGCAGACTCCTTCCAGGCTGACTTTTCCAGAGAGTGGAGGGACCTTTTATTATCCAACCTTGAAAATCACATAGCATCTCTTTTGCCACACTCTCTTGGGTCAAGGCTATCACAAAGTTCCACGTTGGTCCAAAGGAAGGAACACAGATCCTCATTTCTTAATGGGGGTGGGAAAGTGGCAAGGTTCTAGAAAAGTATTTAGCAAACTTTTTCTTAAAGTCCTAGATAATAAATATTTTAGACTTGCTTGCCATACAGTCTCTGCTGCAACAAATCAACTCTAGTGTTGTAGCAGCCACAGAAAAAATGGGCATGAAATGTGTTTCAGTAAAATCTTAGCTATAAAAACAGGCAGCTGGTCTGCAGGCCATAGTATGCCAACTCTTGTTCTTGAAGAACATGGATCATGAGAGGTGTTACAGCTGTTTCAGAAAACATATCTGCCATAGTCCACTCTGATCAGAAGGAGAGATAATTCCTTCATATTATATTAATACCATGGGTATTGGGAAAGTCTTCTGAGTGGGTCAGCGATCGGATTGGCTCACAGACCCTTGGGAAACTTGAATAGTTTTGACGCTGTGCCATGGCGAGGAGGCATCACAAGTCCAGCTCAAAGCATATTTAAGGCAATGAAACCCTTCTCCTGTTCCACTTTCTGTCATTGTGGCAGCATATATCCTAGGCAATTATCAGGTAAAACAGAGGAACCTATGCTACCTTTGTCCCCAGTTTGGTGATCTTCATCTTTCGGGTATTTTTTACCATCTTCCAGGGCTCAAAGCTCAGCTCTGATCCGTTGCCTCAGTGAAACCAAGAAAAAAAATTTCTTAGTCTCCTCTTCCTCCATCTGTTTCAGATGCTGCTTTAATTCTGTTTTCTATATTCTCCCATCCCTCCTCTCTCTTTTAACCCAGCACATGCACAGACACACACACTCACTCTTTTCACATTCTTTTTACACTCTTTTCACTCTTACACATTTTTAAAAAACATGGTTTTTAAAAGGCCTAATGTTGACATTGTTTTACTACTGAACACAGACCACAGACTGTGATGAGTAGCCAGGTTGGAGACCTCATGTTGGTCCTGATTGCTGAGCCCTCCTGACCATTGGCTCACACTTGGGTGATGGAGTGCATGGTCAGGGGTCCTGGGAAAACTGTGTCCACTTTATGTTTCAGATGGGCCTCAGAAGAAGGAACTTTGGAACTGAAACTCCCTAGAAACTAGGAGTTTGTTTACTATCCTAGGATTTGTCTGAGTCTTTTCACCTTTTACAGAAGTTTCTGTAACAAATTGACTTCCTAATCTGGCTAAATACCCTTTTAAGACACCTGATTAAATTGGAAAATACATGCAGAGTGGAAAATACTGTGCAGCTCCTTCCTATGTAAGCTCGTATGTGATGGGTCCAGGAAGAGTGAAGACAAAACTCAGCTTTCCTTTCATGTGAGCTGTTCTCACAAGGGTTTACAGGTACTGGGGTCTGGGTGTTGAACGCGGCAAACCAAACACCTATGTGAAATATGCCTGTCATGGTGACAACCATGCCACACCCTCTCTCCAGGGACCCATTCATCCCTCTGTAAATTTCACTCACAGATGGCAGTGACTTTTTAAAGCATTTGGCTCAGGTCTGACAAGCAGGCACTGATGTTGGGCTGGCAGGAAAAGCAGCCTCATTTTGGAGCAGGGTGGGTGGACCTGGCATGATACAGGAGAAGGTCAGAATAGTGACTCCTCCTCCACTCTAGTCCGTGCCCTCCAGGGATGCTGTGGCCTGGTGCAGTTGGAGGCCCGAAGTGTTAATTACCGAGGGATTGCTGGCATAACTAATCACAATGACTCTCAGCTATATTGGCTGAGGAAGGTCCCAAAGGCTCTCTACTGTTCCAGGCATCAACCCTTTAGTTGGTATATTAACTGGGTTCACCAGATAACGGAACCAATAAGATATTTATTTACCTATCTATCTCCTTGCTTTTTGTTTATCATCTCTCTATCTCTAGTTAGAGATAGAAGATATGTATACTGTATATATATCATATCTATCTATCTATATCTACTATCTATCTATCTATCTATCTATCTATCTATCTATCTATCCATCCATCCATCCATCCATCCATCCATCCATCCATCCATCCATCTATCTATCTATGGGGTGAAAGAGAAAAAAGATATATTATAAGTAATTTGTTCACGTAATTTTAGGGCTGAGAAGTCCCAAGATCTTCAGTCAGAAAGCTGGGGACCTAGGAGAGCTGATGGTGTAACTTCAAGGCCAAGTCTGAGTCCAGAGGCAAGAAAAAACTGATGTCCCGGCTTGAAGTAGGCAGGGAGCATGAATTCTTCCTTCCTTAGTTTTTTGGTTCTGTTCAGGCCTTCAACAGATTGGATGAGGACCACTCACTCTGGGGAGAGCAATCTGCTTTACTCACCTACCCATTTAAATGTTAATCCCATCCAGAAACCCTCATAGATACAACCTAAACCATGTTTAACCAAATATCTGGTCACTGCATGGGCCAGTCAAATTGACAAATAAAATGAACCATCATAGTTGCTGAATCAAGGGAGTGGTTCAGGGTGTCTTAGGGGAGATCTGGGGTTTCCTGGTTGGTTGTGGCTTGAGGCTGGGGGTACTGATGACTTACCAACAGTGGGAAGTATTTCAATATTTTAACAGCTGCTTTGGCTCAACTTAATAACAACTCTGCCTTAACATGCTCTATGCATCAGGCCAGAACAGCAGTTACAAATTTTCCTGCTTACTAATGTAGGAATTCTAGAACAGGTTGGAAGCTCCAATAGATGATTTAGGCTTGGTTAGTAAGTTGCATCCAGAGTCAAACCAAGAGCTGCAGAGAGCAGAGATAGCAGAGAACTGATTTGGGCAGCCGTGGCAGGAATGGCCCATTTCCCTGGGTACAGTAGTGGCATCTAATAGCAGAGGTGGCATCTGTGTTACTGAGTAACAGGTGTGGTTCTAACCATTCTCACAACTGTTATGTCCTCAAGCCCTGCAATTGGTCAACCTATTTTGAATCCTCACTCTCTGTGTGATCTTGGGCATGTTTCTTAGTGCAATGGTCTCCAGTCTTTTTTGGCACCAGAGATTGGTGCTCCTACGAGACTCTGAGGTAGAGCTGGGGTGGTGATGCCAGTGCTGGGAGCAGCTGCAAATACAGATGAATCTTCACTCGTTTGCCCACTGTTCACCTTCTGCTGTGCGGCCCAGTTCCTAACAGGCCACAGACCAGTACCAGTCTGCAGCTCGGGGTTTGGGGACCGCCGCCTTAGTGTCTGTGAGCCTCAGTTCCTTCCTCTGTAAAACAGACATACAGGTAATGCCTACCTCATGGAGCATCACAGACAGTAATGAGAAATTTGTCCAGAAAAAAGTTTTGACTCTTCCATCAGATTGTCAAAATATCCTACTGCCCTCACCAAGGCTCAGACCTGATACTGATTATGTCATCTGAGTCTAGAAATAGGGGGCTCGGGAGTGTAGGCACTGATTTACAAATACTGGAAAGGTATTATCTTTGATAATGAAGTGATATTCTGGAATTTATTTCAACATCCTTTAATTTATCTGTAGTATGAACTAATTTCCTAGCTTGTGATTATCTGCAGGTGTTCTAACAAAATAGATTTTCAAAACCTGCCAAGTTCAGAAGCAATGCCGCAGGGCGACCTCTCGGAGCGGTGGTACATTTCTTGAAACCAGCTCGAGGAGTCAGCTCACACTGGAAGGTGTACGTCTGCTTCTCTAAACCGTCTCTTCTTTCTTCCTCCTCTTTCCTTTCTTGTTCCATCTTGTCCCATTTTTTTTCGTTTTCATCCTCTTTATTCTTCTTTTTATTTTCCCTTCTTTCTGTCTTATTTAAAATTGCAAACATTTAGTTAATGTTTCTTCTTTCTCTTCTCCTTCCATTCACCTTATTTTCCCTTCTCTCTTTCTCTCTCTCCCTCTCTTCATCTTCCTGTGTGTGTGCTCACACGAATGAACACCCCAGTTGCTAATGGTTACCTGCATCTCTCACTTTCAATATACCTAGAAGATAAAGACAAACTGCAGAAAAATAGTATAGAGATGCCATGCAGTATAAAAATACTGAAGGTTACTTTGTACTGTTTTACAAGAATACTTAGAGAAATAAAAGGCATGATGATCTTGATTATTCTTATCATGGTTCACCTCATGTTTACACACCTTGACATTTCCTCAGCATCTTCATATACCACCATACCACCCTGAGCTCCCAAATTAAAGTCCTTTTTGCCTATAGTTGAAGAGAGAAGGTGAAAGATGGAATTTTGTGTCACTGAGCTGTGGAGATAGGTAGCTATTTATATCCCTATTATTTTCCTGCCCTCTGAGGGACTTCTTTGGGCCTCTTTTGGGTATAAGTGAGATTGGCACATTCCAATATGACTAACTTTGCAAGAAGTTAGGTGAATCTGGAGAATTCTGTGGAAGGGAGAGGAGCTCCAGGCAGTCATCTTGAACAGACACAACAGCTAACGTTTTTAAAACGTTGTTAGATTCCAAAATATGTTCACCTCCAGCCTAATGACCTTTGAAGGCCTAATGACCTTTGAAGGTAACATTATCCATATTTTAAAAATAAGATAATTGAGAATCAAAGGGGTTAAGTTTTTCAGCCAAGGTCTTCCAAGACCTGTAGGGAAAGGTCTGATAAAAGATGGTAAACTGATAACAGATGAAAACTCAAACACAGCCCTTCAAATTCCAAATATTCTTATAATACTTCTTCAAGTGTATTACTTGAGATAAGCCCAAACATAAGATCCCAAGTGGTAGCAGTCACATTTCTTTAGCTACATCAAAGCACTTTGGTCAAAGGAATTCACTCTATCTCCATCAGCTGATGCCTCTAATTCCTCTGGAGAAAACACAGTAACACCAGGGCATCAGAGAGTAAAGGACCCAACAAGTGTTTGGCACAGGCTTGAGGAAAGATACCTAGTCCCAAGCACCATGCTGTGTGGTCACTCATCAGACCTCCCTTCCAGGTTGGGTAAAATAGCCCTCAAGAGTCCCCCTTTTCCTCTTGTTCTGATTCTAAATTCACAAATATTAAGACAAATTTAACTTCTCAAGGACAACAGTACTGAGAAAGTGGAAGCCCCGCTAGTAGATAGGAGCCATCCAGTCCTTGGCCCAGGGAGGTTCTGCCTGCTGGAAATACATGGGTTTAGTTCATATCACAGTCTTCCTGCATCTAGTTAATTCTGGAGCACCAACAGAATTGGGTTCCTAATATTCAATAAAGCTGAAGAACACACACTGACCAGTGGCAAAATCAGTGAGACAGGCTCATCCTGGAGGCCTCCTGGTGGTCAGCAGGCAGCCTGGCTTTAACACCTTCATGTTATGCTCAAAGCACAATGACAGTGTTATAACTGCACCAATTTGGAAGCATTAAAAATGTCCAAGATTAAGTAAACTGTGGTAGGGATGGCCTGAGTTCACAGAGGAGTAGATGAGTGAGGTGCTATGTCGACAAAAAATTTGACTGTTATGACAACTGTATAGCAGCATGAAAAGTGTCTGACATGGTGAAAAAAATTAGAGCCTAATGACAATGGCACATAATTAAACAAGACTTAAAAATTATGTAAATATCAGGATTAAGATTTAAAAAATGCAGATGTGAAAACAGTTGATTATTACATTCTGAGTAAAAATGTTTGAAATATTTTTAATGTTTGTATTAGTTAGTTTTTACTGTGATAATGCTGCATGATGAATAACCCCCAAACTTCTAATAGCTTGTAATAATAAATATGTAGTTCTTGCCAATTGGTTTTCAGGGCAATTGTAGGCCTGGATAGACTGCACTCAAGACTAAGTTAGCTTCAGATATCTTCATTCTGAGCCTCTGACTACAGGCACCATGGTGGGCCTGGGCATGACTTTGTCACTGTAGAGATCAAAAGATTGAGAGGAGTAAGTGAAAACCTGTGATTTCTCTTAAGGTATTGTTTTGGAATTAAAATGTGTCATTTCTGCCCACATTCCATTTGCCAAAACATGTCATATCACCAAGGCCAAAATAAGTGGGAAGAGGAGATGTATTCCACCCAGTGAAGCTGTTGAATTTTGTCCACTCAAGCTGATAACATTGATGTCCTAACCTCCAGTACCTCATAATGTGACCTTATTTGGGAACAGAGTCTTCACAGAGGTAATCAAATTAAAATGACATCATTAAGGCTCCAATCTAAAATGACCGATGTCCTTACAAAGAGGGGGAATTTGGACACTAGACACAGATAGAAAGAAGACGATGTGAAGACACGGAGAGTATGGCCATTTATAAGCCACGGACAGGAGCCTAGAGAAGATCCATCACTCACAGCCCTTAGGAGGAACCAACTCTGCTGACACCTTCGTCTCAAAATTCTAGACTCTGGAAATGTGAGAAAATAAATTTCTATTGCTTCAGCCATCCTAGCTGAATAATTCAGAAGCTGTGGTAGGAGAAGAAAGGGAAGGACGAATTAAAGACACTCATGAAAGATATGACAATGTTATTCTACTAACCATTTTAAAATTTAAAATAAAACATAGCAAAAAACCCATTGAAAGTCCTTTTTTCATTAACAATAAGTCTATAATAACAATAATAATAACAACAATAACAACAGCGACAATGAAAAAATTAAAGTGCAAGCTATACCACATGCCAGGGATTATTCTAATTCCTTACATATATAAATTTATTTAATCCTCAAAATAATATTTCTGTGGCAGAAACTATTGTTATGTTCAGTTTAAAAATGAAGGAACTTCAAAAACGAAGGATCTTAAAAATGAGGCTCAGAGAGGTTAAGCTGCTTGCCTAAACTCACACAGCATAGTGGTAGAGATGGAAAATAGCCCGAAGGAGTTCTGTTCCCAGATCCTGAGCCCCTGAGCACTCTGCTATATGCCACCCCTCACACTCAAAACTGTATTTTCTTTCCCTTTGGGGCTCTTCAATACATTTGAACGATCTGTCCACATCAGGTAGGCAGACGTTATTTCTTACCATAGTCTACGTCCTAACTGACCTAGGCCCTGCATACCTCCTTGGCCTTATCTCAAACCACTCTCTTCATTACTCCAGCCACACTGACCTTCTTTTGATTCTCAAACATGCCAAGCTTGCCCCTGCCTTTAAACCTTTGCACTTGTCCTCTTCCCCTGGAATAACCTCCCCCAGAACTTTGCCTGGATGTACCTTCTCCTTATTCAAGTCTGAGCTTGAATGTGATGTTTCCTAGAGAGGTCTCCTTCTACCACCCACCATGGAAGCTCACTCCCACTTAGCCTTCTTTCTCTTATCACACTGTTTCATTTTTATTCATGGCTTTTATCAATACCTAAAATTACCTGTAAAAATTCATCTGTTTAGTTGTTCATCACCTATCTCCCTCCCTCTAGAATGTAAACTCTATGAGAGAAGGAATTTTATCTTATTCATGACATATTTTCAGTACATGGGGTGGTTCATGGCACAGACTAGGTGCTCAATAAATATTTGTTGAGTAAATTGGTAAAGGTTTTGCTCTGCCATGAAATTAAGTGGACTTTCCAGAAACACCTGGTATCAGCTTTCCCTCTGTTTTCTAGACAGTACAAGGAGATCTGGAGACATATAATACACAGAGAGGCAAAATACTGCTATTGAAGTCAAATTTATTTTTAAGCAAACACAGTCTTTGATTCTTAGTCATTGTGGTTGGAGGCAAGCGAAGTCATCTATTCCATCCATGAAGAACAATCAGGGGGAAAATAGTCATGCAAGATGCATGAAGAACAGATATCAAGAGTCGAGTTTCCATAGCTTTGGCTTCACAATGATTATTTACTGTATTCGATGAGGTTGGACAAATCTAAGCCTGTCTAGAGAAGATGTCATTTCAGTTGTCTGAGTTTGGGTCAGATTCGGGCAGTTGAGTCATCTGAAGAGGTTTGGGGCTCAGTGCCAAGGGTCTGATCGCTACTTGGCTGCAAGTGCCTCATTGCTCTGTCACCTCTGCTAGGTGGGCTGGATCCAGTCTGTCCTCTTGAAGTTTTGTAGGAGGAATTGGACTCTGAGTTGGTTTCTATTTTCTCATGAAACCATTTAGGGAACTGAACTGTGTGTCAGGGGCGGGTGATAAATCTTCAAACTTCTAAAATGCAGCTTTAACCACAGTCCGAAGTGTCTGGGTGACTATGAGATATCTCAGACTGGGTGTCCTGAGACTGCGCTTGCTTCTGATCTGGCCACAAGCATCCCCATCTCATATCCTGAGTTGATGAGAGACAATGCTTCTTCTCTATGGAGGCAGAGGATATGGTGGGCGAATTGAGACTACAATGTCTCCAACATTAGACCCTGCCTCTGTTTTGGAGTGACTTGTTAGACGAGAAAGTCACTAGCTATTTAGATGTTCAGAGTATCTTCTCCCAAAGAACTCAAGACTCTTAGCAGAAATGGATAAATGCTGAGGTTTGATCTTGATGGAACACTAGAGATTGACAACATGAATATTACTTAACTTTCTTCAGAGAACAGATCCATTTGCTTCTGAAGATGGTTGAGATAGGGGGAAGGGAAGGAAAGAGGTTTAGGCCTCAAAGCTCTGTCATTGTGGAGGCTGCCTGTTGGTAGAAGAGACTTGGGCATCAATGACTGATTCCCCCAGGCTGAAGAAACTCACTCCATATCTTGAGTTCAAAGAAGGCAAATTTAAATAAGGACAAAGCTTATCATTCTCTAAGGAATGCTACTGAAGGCAAACATTCATCTCATGTTTCTGTGCTCACTTAAAATATTTTAAATTAAATCTTTATATGCTTTAAACTTTTAGCTAAAGTATAATATACATACAGAAAGGTGCATATATGTTAAGTATACAGCTTGATGACTTCTTACAAGCTAGTTAATGTGGTGAGTTCATGTCAAGGGTATGGCAGTGTCTTGGGTGGGTAATGAGGCTGGTATGATCCTGGAATGGGAACTTCACATATGAGTAAGGACTTATTCTAAACTAAATTTTCATATATCCCTAGTCCCTAGAGTGAGTGAGATGGGTTCTGAGTTGTCAAAGTTAGAAGTTAAATTCTAAAAATGGGGGCCGGAAATATGATTTAAGAACATAGTAGTATAGCCACTAGCTTTAGAAAAGGACATCACTAAGGGACTAATAAGAAAAATAGTCCAAGACAGCAGTGAAGGTATAGAAAACTTGAATTCAATGCCCAGACCTTAGTATAACTTTTGGAAGCAGTTTGGCAGTGCATATCAAAGTCCTCAACAGTAATCATATCTTTTAACTCAGTAATTTCACTTTATTGGAATCTAGAACAAGGAAATAATACTAATGAAGAGATATTGCATCTATACCCAATCTCTTTGGTTTCAGTCCTCCTGGATGCTCAGCTAGAACTGTTTCCAGTGAATTTGACAGCACTTATTACAAGAGAAGCTGAAGACAAAGGTGAGAAGGCCTTAGGAAGTCAATAGAAAGAATAAACGTTTCTCTCTTGAGTCTACATTTTGTTGTCTTGGGGAAAAAAATGTTGTTTGCTGTGATGAAGTGTGCTTTCTTTAGGAAAATTGAAAAAAGTTGGGAAGAATGAATTGAATGTGAACATTTTATTCCACAAGGTCACAAGACTAGACCCCTCTCAATAACACTTTAGAGCCTGTGACTCCTGGGCACAGCTAATCTTCACTAACATCTGGCCCAATCTGAGGTACTGGGTTTTAGAAGACACAGTAGGAGACAAGGGTTGGGAGGTGGAATGTGGGTGGGTATGAGAGAAGGGCACTCTTGTTTTCCATGCATCCCCCTCCGTCGTGCCACTTTATGACTCCAGGGGCCTTGAAAAATCCTCTGTACATCGTTCTCACTGCTTAACTGGAATATTTATGTCCAAATGGCTCCTTATCTCACTCTCTCAGCTCTCTCTCAACTTCTGGGAACATGGGGGGAGTTCTTACCTCTTACCATAGGTGCATATAGAACATTAACACTTATCACAAGTTTTAAAGAGATTTGTAGTTTTAGGGTTTCATCCTTGATATTACTTTCTATCTCCTGCCTGAGATTTCTACTGGTAGAATAACATGTTAGAAATTGAGATAGACTGAGTGAGTGTTGAATTAAAAATGGGGCAAGTAGAAACATTTGGAAGACCCAGGAACTTCGGCTCAGGAGGGTCAAGAAATAAAAAAAGCATTTGTTGACTCCAGTGAAGAAAAGTTATCTCTCTTACTAGGTCCCAGAGGAGGTATGTGGAAGAGACTGGGCATCTGTGCACTGGACAGAGCTTCAAGACCAGTCAGCCACTCCTCTTGGTAGCATTCCCCAGACTCCTCTATGTGGTGAATGAGTAGACATGCGAGTCACCACAAAGCTATGCTAGGCACCTCCACCCCCCACCCCCCAAAAGATCTTGGGTTTCTGCTGGGAATCAGAAAATTAGTAAGTGATAGGATTCCTTTTTTCCCTGTACTGGCCAACGTCTCCATCCACCATAGAACCCACAACTTGGTATACAACCCCAGGATTTTCTCCCAAGGAGTTTCTACCCCACAAATTTAACTCACATATGTTCATTGCAGGATTTTCAATGAAGTCCTCCAAAATAGAGCTTTCAGAGAAAAATATGCAGAGGTGCAATAAATTGCTTCCAGAATTTAGTGACAAGTCATGTAAAGAGATAATTCTCAGACAAGAACTAGGACAAATTAATATAAATGGAAGAAAGCGGTCTCTTCAGAAAACTTCGGAAGAATATAGGATGTAGCCTCATTAATTTATAGACTTGCAGAGTTGGAAGGAATAGTGTATGTGAAAGTGCCCGAGTAGTATCTGGCACATCATAAGTATTCAACAAATGCTAGCATTTTTTCCTGTCTCTTCTCGTCCAAAATCAATCTGAGGTGTAAATCATTTTGGACCTCTCTGCTAGAATCTTCTTTTCTTATAGTGAATATAAATATATTTCTCTGTAGTTTCCTCTTATTATCTTATATCTATTCCTGGAGACTACAGAATAAGCTTTATCTCTTTGCACCATGAGATACTTTAAACACTTGAAGACAGCCATTTTGTCTCCCAAATGGTCTCTTTAATATAAAAGTTGTCAAGGCCGTCGACCATCCTGCACATGACCCACTTTCGAGGCCTTTATCATTCTGTTTACTTCCTCTCACTATACTTGTGTTTGCCACCTCCTGAAAGGTGGCTGTAGAGGAGTGTTAAAACAGCACAGACAAAACAGAACTATCACATTTTCTCATTGTTATTTATGTAACTTGGCATAAAATTTATTTCACTGTCTAGTTTGTTTTCAGAAACGACGTCACTATGATAACCCATACGATCTTGCTATCAGTGAAAATGTTCACAGATTTTTAAATCATTTTCCCCCATCTATAAGTGGATATTGTTAATTGCTCACCAAAAGCTGTTTTTTTTTCTTCTTCCATAGTAGTTGAATACATGGCGACTGGGAAAGTACATTTCCCAGCTCCCTTTGCATCTAGATGTTGTCATCTGACTACATTCTTGCCAGATGAATGTAAGTGGAAATGATGCACTCAACTTCCAAGTTTTGGCCTCTAAATATTACCTATGTGTTTCTCCATGCGTTTTTTCTCTCTCTCGAAATCTAGAACTTTATCAGGCTCCAAAAAACGTGTAACCAGGCTCCAAAAATGCAGATGAGGACCATACTCTAGGGGTTGGTTGAATCATAAGAAAAAGGAGAGTGAGGTCCTGAATGATCAGTAGAGGATAGAATTGGCCAACTAGGTATGACCTTTAACACTGAGATTTGTATTCTTCTGCTATTGGCATAAAAATGTCGCAGAACAAACAACCTCAAAGTATCAGTTACTTACAATAAAAGTATTTATTCTCATGACTATAGGTCAGCTGGTCAACTATGGTTTGGCTGATCTAGGCTGGGTGCCTCTCTAGGCTCTGTTCCACAAGTCTCTTATCCTCATTGGACCAGTGGCTACTGAAGACATATTCTTCTCTGGCATATCGTTGGAGTTAAAGGGGTTGAGCAGAGACATATGATATCTAGAAATAAATAGTCTATAGTATATATTTTATTTTCTTCAGCCCTTCAGCACCTTATTGCTTGCCACCATTCCTTAAAAATTCTTACCTATGGCCTAGCAGTCTCATTCCTCTCAGGAGTTTGGGACATATTTCATAAGACATAGCTCATTTTAGAATATTTAGGAGATCTTCTGTAATCTCTTCACCAATTTATATCTTAAACCTTTAACATCCCAACTCCAAAGTCATAGGAGAGAATCTGATTAAGCCAGCCCAGCTAATAGCTTGATTTCCCCTAGGTAGGTATCCACTCTGGTCCAATCACCTGTGGCCAAGGAGACAGGATCTTGAAATAAAACATGACAACCTAATTTATTTCTTTGGAAGAGTCTGTGGATAAGAGGCAATTTCAAAGAAAAGGATGGGGCTAGGTGCACCCCTAATCACATTGAATTTCTGGAACTGAAAAGTTAACCAGCTATTGGGTCACGCATCCATGCGATGAAAACTGGAAGACTCAGCTTGCACAGCTTCCCTGCTCTCTTGGGGTAGATCATTACATTGGTGGCCTCTAGTGAACCAAATTACCTGGCATTTATGCCCTTATATACTCTCCTCCAATACTGACTCTAGATTTGGTCAGGGGACTTGTTTTGGTCATTGAGACATTAACAAAGTGATGCCAACAGAGCTTTGATGAATGAATTTGAATGGGGCTCGTCCTCTTGAAATGCTCCTTCTTAGAAGCCAACTGCCATGCTATAATGAAGGTTGGGCTAACCTAATGAATGGTGCGAGGCCTGGAGGGTGAGAAGCCATCTTGGGTGTTTCAGCCAAGCTCCCAGCTGTATATAGCCTATAAGTGACCTCAGCCATACCGTGTGGAACAGAAGAACCACACAGCTGATACGAGTCAGTCCACATAAAAAATAATAACTTGCCCTTGTTTTAAGTCACTGTTTTGGGGTGGCTTATAAGATTGCAAGAGATAACTGAAACACATCCCTTCTCTAAAATTTCCTTGGCTACACTCATCTGGAAATCCAGACATCTGATCAGGACCCTTGGAGAAAACTATCTGGCACTAAGAATGTAGCCAAAGGGTCCTGTACATGGACTCTAAAGATGTTTTTGTTCTATCCTGTTCTCTTGAAAAGCAAGAATATTTTACCCACAAATCTTCAAAAGAAAAAGGAATTCTTAAGCCATGAGGCACAAGAATATTTCGCTTACTAGCCAGATAAGACCAGGCTTTCTTACACAGTGCCCCACACCCTCTCTTACATATCTTGTTTCCTGCTCAGTAAGTACACCAACTTTAATAGAAGGCCATGGATTTTTTTTTTGATTCTCCTGAGACATTATGAAAGACAATTATCTTTGAATAAACCTCCTGTAAGGTAACCCAAATAGTGTTGGGTTATATGTCCTTAAAGATTCAAGAGAAAATTTTCTTGGTTAATACTAGAGAAAGATACCCAGAGAGGTAAAAATCTTCATCTTCTGAGGTCATTAAAATTAGATTTGGGTATGACATCTCAGGAACGTTTTGTTTGTCCATGGCTGAAGGTATGTGACTCCTTAGTATCCCCAACTGCTCCCTAGTATCCTGATTCCATGGCATTGATTCAGCATATATGATTCCAAGTATTGTTAAATGCACTAAGACATTTAATCCCAAAGCACCAAGACCAGAATTGACTATCTCTTCTCTTTGAACATATGTTACTGAAATAGCTCTGAACTTTGCCCAGAAGCAAATTTCCATTCATTCATTTAACAAATGTTTTAATGGGTGGCTACCCTGTCTATATATCCCTCAGGAATCAATACAGTGGCCTAGTAGATACATTGTTTGAAGCAAGCCAGCATGCATTCCACCCTTTGAAAGAACAAACCAAGCAACGCTGCTTTTTTTCTGGAGACTGGGAGGTTACTGTGTACTTTTGGATCCAGTCTGATGAGGCTTTTCTTCCTCCCCAAGCCAAGGGTGAGCCCATGAATCAAGCCAGGCCAATTAAGTGTTCTCACTCTGGATTTTAAATCAAAATAGATAAATAAAGAGACTGAAAACACACACCCCAATCAGGCTGTTTTTACTAGAACGTTTCCTGCCACTTTAGCTTCCTACTTTTTAGAGCGGCCTTGTTCTTGTTTCTTTCCAAGCCCTGTTCTCTGGCCTGGCTATTAACTCCAGATGTCCTTCCTTTTCTGGGGTTAGCCAGACTGATTTCTGTTGCTTTCATCTGAAACACCTGACTGATGTAAAAAATAGGTAACATGGACGTAATCCCAGCTTTCAGAGCCTATCTATTTGGTCAGGAAGGCATACTCTAAACAAAAATATGTATTACAAATAGTTGTAGGAAAAAATGAACAGGGTGCTATGAAAGAGAATAATAATAGAATGATCTAATGGAGATTGTGGGGCTGTTGGTTGAAGGCTACAGCTGAGATCTGAAGTATGAGCAAGCATAAGGATAGAGAGTGGACAGAGAGAGACTTGGGACAGAGGACAGAGAATAGACAAAGGCCTTGAGCATGGAGATGGTTGAATTCCAGAAAGGAAGGAGGCTGGTGTCTTTGGTGAACTGTAATCTGAGGCTGGAGAGAAGGACATAGTCTGGTAGGTTATGGAAGGAACTTAAATTTGACTTCAAGACAATAAAACAAAGCTATTGGAACATGGTTTTGTTCTAATGTTTATCTTTGTGAGTGACATGATCTAATTAGGTTTTTAAACAATTTCTCTGGCTGCTGTATAAAAAGTTGGCTTGGGGAACAAGAGATAAGTTATTGAATGGTCTGGAAGGCTCTGGAAGGCTAGATAGTAACAAGGGAGATGGAGAGAAGCAAAATTCTGGTAGGATATAGGTACACTTGTTTACCGAACATCCTGCTCCCTGGTGTGACGGCCTGTGGGCAAGGACAGAGGCCTGCTCCTTTCCACATTCCCTGCAATGTCTAAATAGTTTGTGCTTCTGTAGCATTTACAAAGTGCTTCTTTGTCCAAATCTCATTTTTCTTGCAGCAATCCCAAGGGCTTGTTGAAAATAAAGTAACTAAGGTCTGGAGGGAGCAATTAAGTGGCCAAGTCACAGAGCTTATAATGACCAAGCCAGGACTCAGATCCTACTCTTGCCCATCATAGCTTGCTGCCCCTAGCTTAGTATCTATAAATTGTACAATTCCTAGAAATGTTCAAAGATTTGAAAATGAGCTGAGATCTTCCACCACCCTATCATGGCCGTTTCTCATCAATCTGAACCCTGGCTCTTTTAAAAGGTCTTAGAACTCGATTTGCACCCATCACCATAACTCACCCATGGCTTAGGTGACCACTGTCAGACTTTGCCCAGTGCATGCTGAACACTCTTTGGCAAAGTCATACATCCCTGTCACCTTTGATCTCTTTCTGCTTGAACCTTCTTTAACATTCTTTGAATCATTTCTGTTATCCTTCCCAGGAATGCCTACTTCTCTTTGCCTAGATTAGTGTCTGGATGGGCAGCATCAACATTGCCTGGCAACTTGTTAGAAATGCAAATTCTAACTCCAGACCTACTGAATGAGAAACCATGGGCGTGGCCCAGACATCTGTGCTTTCATAGTCCTGCCAGGTGATTTTGATGCATGCCAAAGTTTGAGAACCAATAGCCTAAATCTTTCAGGAATAGCCCCTGAGCTGCAGACAGCTGAGTTCAGTGAAGGATATGTTTTCTAGAAACCCAAGTCAGGGGTTAAAGTTGATGATGGATCTTTGCCAAGCTTTGGGCCCACACAGCTGGAAGGTGATGACAGCTCCAACCTGAAGCAACTGATGATGCTCTAAGGTGTCTTCGTGGGACCATTCTCCGCTGATCTTGAACCCACTGCTCCTGTAGATTACACCAAATCTTCAAGGAGGAGACCTGGAAGAGAGTAAAGAAGAAAAACTATCTAACACTCCTTCTCTTTGCCCTTTGTGTTTCATACCTTCTCTGTCCACCAAACATTCACTGAGCACCCGCAAGATGCCTGGGACTGTGATAGGTTCAGAAAATGCAGATTAGAGCCTTCTTGTAGACAAGGATCAGTCAGGTAGATAAATGATTACCGGTAACACTGAAAAGTACCCTAGCAGAGGTTTGTGTTAGTCAACTGGGGCTGCTGTAAGAAAATACCACAAACTGGGTGGCTTCAACAATGGAAATTAATTGTCTCACAGTTCTGGAGTCTGGAAGTCAGAGATCAAAGTGTCAGCAGGGTTTGTTTCTCCTGGGGTCCCTCCGCGTGGCTCGCAGATTGCTACCTTCTCAATGTGCTCTCATCACATGGTCTTTTGTCTGTGCATGTGCATCCCTAGTGTCTTTGTATACTAATCTCCCCTTCTCACAAGCACAACAGTTAGATTGGGTTAGGAACCACCTATATGACCTCATTTAACCTTAATACCTCTTAAGGTCCCATCTCTGAATATAGTCACATTCGGAGGCACTTGGGGTTAGGTCTTTAATATATAAATTTATAGGGGGGAGGGAGACAACTCTCGACAGGTTATGACTAGAATTCTCATTGGAGTAAGAAGCAACTGCACGAAGAGGATGAGATGTTTAAGCTTCTAAATAGGTTTTCAAGTGGATAGAGAATTGGGAATGAATTCTGGGCAGAACAAAGTTGCAGAGAAGTTGGGCTATCTATGAGCTTAGAGATAGGAAGTGTTTCAGTTTGGCTAGAGTGTGTGGTTCATGGTGTTGTTTGTATCTTTCTACCCAGGTTAGGGGAGGCCAGGGGCCTGGTCTAGAGTCCCCAGTAACTTTGACTAATGCATCCATTGGGTCCTTTGGTACAGGTAGCAAAAACTGATTCAAATTAGCTTAATTCAAAATAGAATTTATAGGAAGAATATTAGGGAGCTCGGAGAATTGTAGGGAGGCAGAAGAACTAAGCACAGAGATGGAGACTGTGGGTCAAGAACTGCATAACTATGTTGGCATGAGCAAGCTCTGACTGCTTTCTCTTGCTCTGAGATGCTCAAGATTCAAGATCCTATTAAAATGACTGATAATACCAAGTGCTGGTGAAGGGTGGGGCAACTAGAATTATCTTACAATGCAGATGGGAGTGTGAACTGGTACCAAAACTTTGGAGCTGTTGGGCAGAATCCACTAAAGGTAAACATACTTGTATATCCCTTGACTCAGCAATTCCATATTTTCAAATGTAAGAACTTTTGGTGACAGTTGAAAGAATTAGATTGTGTTAAGTTATTGCACTATTTACTTGCTTTTCATCATCTCCTCTCGGTGGTCTTTCATATACTCAGAATGCATGCCAGTAGGTACATAGGGTGTCTGTTATTTGGTTTATTTGTTGTGAGCCACCTCTTCTCTCATAGCCAGTTGAACCTTGAGGTACAGCATACGATACAAACCACCCAACTCCACAGTCTGACGACTTTTATTGGAACACTGTGTACACTCATTGCAGAAACATAACTATAAATTTTTTCTGTGGATAAAAACCTGTGGATAAAAACTTCACAGCATCAGATGAGGGGTTCTCTGTAAACCACTGTGCCTCTGGCAGGGGTTGAAAACCACAGAGCTGGTCCTTGTATCTAGCAGGGCAAAGCACATATAATAACATGGTAGTTGTTGACTTGAATGGATTCCCCTTTGATTTGCTTGGGGCAGCCTCTGCATGACTTCTTTTATTGGTCTGATTCTAGGCTGGATAGTTCAACCACTGCTCTGATAACTGTTCGGCTCATTTGAAAAATAGTGTTCAACTGAACACTTTGCTCAATTGCAAAATAATGTTCAGCTTGCCTCCTTTGACTTCTTGGCCAACTTCTCCAGCATTCAAGCTAAGAAAGGGGTCAGTTGCCTTGTATGTACCATTCACAGGACTTCTTCATAATGGTCATTTTTTTTTTGGAGTGGCTGGAGAGCAATGCCTACCAGTGGTTTAGACCAATACACAACTGATTCTTCTTATTCGTGGTAGTTATAGTCTATAAAGTTATCAGAAACACTGAAACATTGCTCCTAGGGAAAACACACACACACACACACACACACACACACACACACACACACACACACACACACACAATCTCTTGCAGAGACTATAATTCTAAATCCTAAAAACAATTTATTTAGGTAGATTCTATTTTCTTTATTTTACAAAAGATAAAATGAAGTTCAGAAGTGTTAGTGACTTACCTGAGGCCACCCCACTAATGGGTGCCAGAGTTGAAATTTAAACCCTGTCCTTTGGGGCCCAGAGTCGAAGCTTCTTGTATAAACTGTGCTGCCCCTACCAGCTCCACCTTCTGGTCTTCTCTGTTTGAGAGCTGAAACAGCGGGCAGCGTGCCCCCTTGGTCAGCCTCAGCTAGGAATGTGTGCTTTGGGCAACTCAAAATTTTTACTTTTCTGCACATGTCAGAAAATGACTGAAAACCCTGCAAGTATTTGATCTGGGGCTTAAAATAAGTTTTAGCAAGTGGGGGCTATTTGCAAATACAGAATCTGTGAATAATGAGGAACAACTGTATATCGTTTATATAATTCACAAAAACTCAAATCTTCGACCCCATCTTTCCTTCCTGCCTTTTCTTCTCACAATGTGCTATGTCATCAGGACTGCAAACTTTTCAATTGTGATTTATTTTTATTAATGATTTCCCCAAAACTGTCGTCAAATGTGTGTCTAGGCAAGCTGACGACAACCTTAAAGACAGATGGACATGAATGTGTTGACATTTGCGGCTACATTTGATTTTAATGCACCCAGCCAGCACCATGCTTTGGGCTTGGTGTACTGTGGGAGCCTCTACAGCCCATATTATTTGGCCTTCAGACTAAAAAGGGAAATGAAGTATCAATTTAGGCAAGAGAATCAGGCTGCATGGAAACTCATAGGCTGAATGAGGGTGATCTGCCTGTAGACACTCTTAGAATATTCTGCTAAAGCCCTTGCAAGAGGCTGGATAGATGTGAGTTTTCATTATTAATATGACTCCACTTGTACCCCCCCAGAGGAGTCCAAGGCTTAATTTATCCTGCTAAGGCTGACAGAGTGAATATGAGCTTTGTAGAGCTTCTGTAGGTTTTAGAAGAACAAGTGAATCGCAAATGATGTCGTAAGCCCATTTAGTTTCAGTAAACAAAGAAACTCATCCTCTACAACCTCTCCAAACAAAACCCCTCCAAGGGGATGCCTGTGTTGATGACATAAAAGGTGTGAGGAAGGAATGAGGCAGTAGGAGCAACTATACCTTAACCTCTGTAAGCAGAGGTGGAAAACAGGAGGTAGGACATTTCTCTTTTGTATCATTGAGAATGGAATCAGCATCTTAATTTATCATCTTTGATAACAGCTCTGAGTAGCCATTGACTAAGCTGGTCACAAAGCACCCTGGGCCCCCAAGAGACTTCAGTCTAATAGAGAAAACTCTCAAAGCAACATTTGCTGAGTGAGAGCCAAAGTTGGGGTAGTGCAGGATGTGGGGAAGGAAGTGCTGGGGCCCCAGGAAGTAAAGGTGGCAGAGTTCCCAAGAGGAAAACATCTCTGAGGGCTGGATCCATGGGCCCTTGAGGGGAGGGCATGGGGAGGGGGTCTTAGGGGCAAGTTTGGCAAGTGGGATTTAACAGGAGACGGGGGTGGGAGGGAGTGGAAGGCTGTGGAAAGGGGGAAGGGAAAAACGTTCTGGGCCTCATGGGCTAAGGTACAGAAGTTTCCCTTTTTAGTTCATAAAATCTCTGCTGGTGCCTATGAGATATTTAGTCAATGTTTTTCTGTTGCTGTGAACGTGTAAATACAGGGTCCAGCTCAGAGTAAAAACTATGTGTTGCACATACCCACCTTTATTTCTATGAACTCATCTGCGCACTAATCAAAGATAATTACGCTTTTAGGCCACTCACATATTTTAACCATCCAACTGTAATGACAAATACAATAAATCTCCACTGTAGCAACTAAATATTGATTTTCTTCTGCAGAAATTTTGTCACACGGAGTTATGAAGCTGTAGAAGAAAAGTCCACTGGAGCAGATCTGCTAGTCCATTCCAAGGATGGGTTGGAGACTATCCTAAAAAGAACGTGTTATTCTGAAGTTGGGGAAAGGTGTGGAGGTTGTATAGAAACTCCTGATGTGGGTGGTGGCAAATGAAGACATGCTGGACTCCAATGGGCAGGAGGTTTGGGATGACAGCAAAGCCCAGGGATTGGGAAGTGATGTCCACGTTTACTAGTCCCTGATTTTCCAACGGAAATAGGATGCAGTGCTTTGAGTGCAAGCGGGATTCCTTTGGTGATAATCCTGCCTTGTATTTACTGTTCCTCGTCATGCCCAGGTGTGCTGGACTGTCTCTAAATGGAACAAGGTCCGGGCAAGATACTCTCTGTACACTCACACTGGGTGCAGTGCACATTAAGGATGAAGCCGTCCCACCCACCTTTGCAAGTGGAAGGTAGAGAAGGAATGTGGTTATAGGCTCATGCTGTGCATGTGAGTATTTTCTGCCATCAGCTGCTTGGGAACTTTATTTTCTTCAGTGTTTCCTGAGTGAATGCCTAGTCACAGCAACTGAGGCCAAGGTGCCCAACTGAATCCTGTGGACATGATTTTGAATTTCAGCTGTTCCTGCTGATATTTCTTGTTATGGGCTCCGGGAACATGTGGATCAACCTCCACAGTCCCCACAGCACCTTGTTGGTCTGAAAAGTCAGTGGATCTTCTCTCCTTCTCCTGGCTTTTGGTTGGGTTTGGGCAATAAGGACCACTGGGAGGAGATGGGAGTGAGGGGGGAGGGCCAGGGTGGATTCTTCAGGCTCTTTTCTTTCAGAGTCTCTGTGGGCTGATTGTCCCTCGACAAGGCACAGCTCCTGTCAGGGAGATCTTGTCACTCAGCCTTTTCTTTCTCTGAATTCTGATATGTCCACGTGTACCAGACCCTGATAACATTCCGTCTCCTGGCACCTACAGGCCTAGAGGTGGTGTCAGTGTTCTGTGGTTACCAGCCTCAAAATACTTCATTATGTCTTGGGGTTTCTCTATACACTTGGAAAATAGTACCTTTAGTGTATCTCCTCATATTTAGGGGAAAAGAGTAACTAAGTTCTTGAAAAACTTAATGGTGATCAGTAGAAAGCTGCCTCCCATTATCAGTCAAAGAAAAAGTGGTTAAACCTCAGTCTGGACCCATATCTCTGAGGACAAAGATGCCTTTACTTTTTGTATAGCCAATAGCTGGCACCAAAGCAAACCAACTAGTCAACCCATCAAATATTTTATCCCATTTTCTTACTCTGGCTACAAATTCATAGCAAGCCAGGTGAAAGGAAAGAGAAGGGGAACTCAGTGTCCAGGTTTAGCGAGCATTCAGTAGCACATGCCATGTACTCTTAGAAAGCATGTGCCATTGATGACATGTGACTCAAAGGTTTGCTTTATCACTCTCACCTTTCAATTTTTGGAAATTGTGTAAAGTGTGAATTATAAAGGAAAAATCTATTACATCCTACAGGGCCCTGCTTGATCTGGCCATACTCACCTCTCTATTCTCAAATTACACCATTTACCCTTTTGCTCACTAAACTTCGAATCATCTGCCCTTTTAGTTTTTCAAACACACCACGCTTCCTCTTGCAGATGGTCTTCACATATGCTGCTCCCTTTACCTGGAATACTTTTGTCTCATTCTCCACTTGGATAGCATCTGTTCACCCTTCAGGTCTTAGTAAATGTTATTTCTTCTAAGAGTCCTATTAGACTCCTCAGTGGGGAATGTGTTTGACTGCATGTGAGAGGAAATACAACCTGTCTACATTAAACAAATAGGAATCTATTCTTCTCACTTAAGAGAAGAGCTCCAAGGTACACAGTTCAGGACAGATGCGGCAGCTTGACAGTGTTGTTAAGAACCAGGCTCTTCCTGTCTTTCCATTCCTCTATCCTTAGAGTACTTAGTACGCTGCCTCATGGTTGCAAAATGACTGCCATACCTGCACGCATCACGTACATATTTCAGCCTGAAAGAAGAAGGAAGGACAAAATGAAAACACCATTCTAGCTGAGTCTGTCCATTTTTTATTAGAAAAGCAAAATTTTCTAAAAAGGTCTAACCAACAGACTTGGACTTTCATTTCAGTGTTAAATGATCTCCCTACAACCAACCACTGATGAAAGGAAATGAGAGTTCAGTGACTGGTTAGAACTATTTCAGTCATCTTATGGCCCTGGGGGAAGAGCCTCTGTTCCTGAGATGAAGGGATTTCCAAGTACCTGAAATAATCAGTCACGTTAGGAATGAATGCCTTTTGTACACTCTCCCTGTCCATCCAGTATAAAGCACGCCTTTGTTATACTCTCAAGGCAGTTCCCGCAATTTGTCATGATATGTTTGCTTATGTGTTCCCTTTTACAATGCCTAACTCCACACCTAGACTGAATGCTTCAGGAGAGAAGCTACTACAACTGCTTTGTTCACCATGCAGCACCTAATGTACCACCTGCCATATGCTCTACAGAATATTTACTGAATGAAAGAAACATTCTTGCTAAAAAGGTCATCCAGTCAACACAGAAATAGTGATGGGAAACTACTTCTCTCCTTTGGCAGGACACGATGCCTCTGATTGGAAAATTCTTTTTATATCTTCCCCCCAACATCAAAAACTAGTTTAATCCATTTTCTCCAATGCAATCTTTCACATACTTCAAGATACCTATCTTATCAGGTCTGCAATTCCTTTTTTAATAAGCACATCCTGAAGCAAATTAGGTTCCAAGTGGATTCTCTCTCCTCTACCACAAAACTAGCATCTCTTCTGTCATTAAAACAGCCGAATGGAAGAGAAGCAAGGGGTCTAACTTGCCTGTGTGCAATTGTCTTTCCCTGAGACAGTAAGTAATAACACTGCATCCTTCATCTTTGTTTAGACTGGTGATAGAAAACCAGTTCTCATTTGAGTTTTAGCATCATTTCCCAAACTTTTATGAACAGGTAATAGCCAAATTCAATGTTACTCAAAAAAACTATACCGAGGATAGATTTATAGCAGTATTTTTGAAAAAAAAAAGAATTTTCCTTAATTAATGATTTCTGGTAGCTAATTTCCTAATGGTGATCCCACTTCAGCAAGATGTTGACTGTCCCTTCATGAGTAGTGTATTAGCCAGCAACCTTTATCATATGCTACATAACAACTGCCCTAAAGTTGTTGAAAAGCCTATGAGTTGACCAAGGTACCTCTGCTTCAAACTGAGGATTGAGTTCACATCTGCCCCACAGACTTATTCTGGACCTGAGATGAAGGGATAGCGGTGACCAGAGACATGACCTCTCATGGTAGAGGGCAGAATCTTCCAGAGGAGCAGGCAGAACCATGATGCCCCTTAAGAAATAGGCTTGAAATGAGCAAATGTTACTTCTACTCACATTTCATTGGCCAAAGCACAACATCAAAGTGTGTGGGGTGTCCTCCCTCCAGGGAGTTGTACTAAAAAAAGTGAATATTTGCTCAGAAGGAATCTGACCTATCACAGGTGGGCAGGGTAGTCCTGGAATGGGGGGCATCAGCCTCGGCAGGATCCTGGAGCCTAGAGTTTCATCATGTAGGGGTAGGGATTTGAGAGTAGATAGAACCAGAGAATGAAGCAAACCTTGTATGAAGGAGAGTATGGAGAGTCAGAGCCAGACAACTCAAAACTGTGGGGAACTCCAAAATGTCAGTGGTGTACCCAAGAAAAGCAGGAAGAGCCTGAGGAAAGACATGAGGGAATCCATGATTGTAGCCTGAGGAGTCTGCAGCATTTGGGAAGGTACATGCTGCCTAGTGTGAGGGGATATATACTCAAGGGAAGGTTGTAAAAAATGCTCCCAAGATTCTTCCCCACCCCTTCTCCAGTCTTTCCTTCACATTTACTCTCTTTTCTCCTCTTTTGGCACTTCTACCTGGAGCTCAGGCTCCCTCCCTCATACCTAACCCTACTGTCCACCACATCTCTTCTCCACTTACCAGTGCCTCTTCAAAAAAGACCCATAAGACTTGCCATAGTGACACTTGGCATCCTTTGGAGAAGCTGATCACTTGCAGTTTGTATGAGTGAAGCTGCATGGCTGGGTGGTTTGTGATTCTGTCCTGACTTGGAAGTTGGGGATGGAAAGTCCCTCAGAATAATCAGCTTGGAGAGGCCTCCAGAGTTTCCCGGAATCAGTTAGAGCAGGGCTGGAACCACCACTGTTTTGAGGGGCCTCGATTGTTATTTCAGGTATCAGTTCCACTGCTGCATGACAAATCACTCTGAAGCTCAGTGACTTAAAACAAGTATATATTATTTTTCATGACTCTGTGGGTCAGCCCTGGGTCGGGGACTATAATAGGCGGGGCTCAGCTGGGTAGATCTGCTGTTCTCTTTGGCTTATTCGTACATAGCCAGCTGTGGGTAGACCGATCTAGGGCAGTTTTCCACATTGGGAAATTACCTCCTCAATGACAGAATTGTTGAAAGTGGCCCAGCTCCATAGGTCTCTCTTTCCTCTCCTAGACAGGTGGGTGACCTGAGCATGCCCTTCTTAAAGCAGTTGCATGAGTACCAGAGAACAGAGACACGTACAAGGCCTTTTGAGGCCTAGGCTCAGAATGAGCATACTGTCTACAGTTTAGGGATGACCTAGACCACCTTCAAGTCCACTAGGAGTACAGAACTCAGGGTTACAATTTACCATAGCAGAAAGATTCATATTAAATCAATAATGGAATAAAGGCTCACAGGGCCATCTCCAGGAGACACCAGGTATACCCTGCCATTTGTGCTCCCCATGGAGTTCCACAGGCAGTGCTTATTTCTCCCAGCAGCAGTGTGAGAGGACGTAAGGAATATTACCAATCAGAGCAGCTCATTCGAGCCTTGGTGCCCCAGGTTCTTCCTGGGATAGGTCACACTGGCATGGATGACTGCACTGTGTGACTGACTTTAGTTTCCAACTTCTCCATGGGTCTAGCTGACACTGTGTATCCCAAGGCCCCCCCGCCCCCATTGATTTCATGATTAACATCACTACCTGGCCCAAGGCCTCCAGGTAAGTGAAGACACTCTGTCAGGCAAGATATTCTGAAGGCTTGGATGTTACCTCCCAGGAACAAGGAACTAGCCCAGAGTCGAAACTTTCTTTGGAATGTGCCTAGTTTGGACCACTCAGACTTGCTGAGTTAATCCTTTAGCACACGCTATCTCTTCCATCTCGTTCTATTGGCCAAAGCAAGCCACACGCTGAGTCCAGGGTCATAGAGGGAGGACACCACAGTTTCATAGCAAAGGGTGTGGATACAGGGAGTTGTGAAGAAGCTGGGCCATTAATGCAATCCACCACAAGAGCTCTGCTTGGAGTGAGGTTTAGGCTAGCACAGGGGCAGCCACGGTGGCCCGTCATGGTCTCATCGCTCCTAGGACACAGCACACTTACCTTCGTGTTCCTATGTTCTGTTCTCTACTTTCCCATAACCTTTCATTTACAGGGAATGTTCCAACTCAGGTTACAAAATCTGCCTCCTGTAGAAGCCCTCCCTGATCACACCTTGCAAAAGCAGGGGCCGCCTTCTAAGCTGATGCCGATCAAGCTAATGAATCGTGGTTCCACCTTGCCCAATGCTCTGAGATGCGCCTTTACCACTCTCTTTCTGATTTTTCCTCTGTCCTCTTCTCCTGATCATCTCTGAACTCGATTTCACCCAGGCCAATGTTTTACCCAGCCCTACATTTGCTTTGGAGACTCCCTGGCCCAAGCACCTGCTTATATTCCTGACAAACCTGCTCTCTGCCAAGAGTGGAAAGTGCAGATCAATTCTTCTGATAGCTGTTTCCAATCCCCAGTTGTCACATTACCCACTTGCTTATTCTCCTCCCACATGCTAAAGCTATTTCCACTGCAGTACGGAATTAGTTAGAAACTTTTACAATCCACGCCCCATTGCCCAGGCTTGTAAAATCCTCTATGAACAAATATACTGCCTTCTCCTTGGTACCTGGGGTGTGGAAGTGGGGGTGCAGTAAACATGGTGTGAATCAGAGCAACACCAAGCCACCTGATTCTTTTATCTGACCCTGAAGATGTTGACTAACTCTTCCCAAATGTTACCTCCTCCATGAAGCTTGGTGCCGTTTGCAGAGCCACCAGTGGCCAGTTGTTGAGGCATGGGTGAAGTGCCTGGAGCTCTAGAGCAGTGCTGCTCAAACTTTAATGTGCAACACAGATCACTGGGGATTTTGTTAAAATGCATATTCTGGTTTCATAGGTCTGGAGTGAGGCCTGAGATTTCACATTTCTCACCAGGTTCTGGGTGATGTTGATGCTGCTGGTCCGAGGACTGTATTTGAGTAGTGAGGGGTTTGACTAGCAGTCGTCCCAATGCTGGCTGCACATTATAATCACCTGGTGGAACTTTGAAAAATGCCAATACCTATTGCCAATGGTGAGATGGCCTGCCCTTAGGCCAGTGGCTTTCACTGTACAGGGCTGGCAGCATCAGCATTTCCTGGGAACTTGTGAGAAATGCAGTGCTCCTGCCTCACCCCAGGCCAAACACTGTAGGGGTGGGTCCAGCAGCCTAGGTTTTAACAAACCCTCCAGGTACACACTAAAGTTCATGAACTGCTGCAGTTTTGGCCTCCTGATGTGATGTGATGGAAGGTACGGAACATTGCACAAAGTCACCTATGTGAGGTTCTTGTGGAATCTAAGTTTACCTGAATCCGATCATGAGGAAACAGTGATTTTCTTAGGCTTGGCAATGCTGTGTGGTTGGGTGGTAGAATGTCCTTTCTCTTAGGGAAGCATGCTGAAATGTTTAAGGGTGAAATGTCTGCAGACTATTTTTGAATGATTTGGCTAAAGGTGTGTGTGTGTGTGTGTGTGTGTGTGTGTGTGTGTGTGTGTGTGTGTGTGTGTTAGGAGTCAGAGGGTATGGCGAGATGTTAATAGTTAGTAAATTTAGACAAGAGGTTTAAAGGAGTACTATAAAATCTTATTTGAAAGTTTCTGGATTTTTTTTGGGGGGGATTTTAACAAAATAAATGAAGAAATAGTAGCAATGCTGGGCCATGACTCTAGTGTTTTCTGATTTAATTGGTTTGGGGTAAAAGGTGAATGTATTGTAAGATCTCCTTGCAACAATTTAAATGTGTTGTCAGCATTGAAAACCTCAATTCTAGGGTAGCTTTTCTTAAATTTTGGTCATCAAACGACAGAAGCAGAACTCTCTGGGCTGCTGGTTTAAAATGCAAATCCCAAACCTCATTTATTCACAGGAATAAAGGCCTCTAGGGCAGAGCCTCAGGCAAGCACTAGGGAGGATTCTGATGCTAATATTTAAGAATTGTTATTTGAAACCCTTGGTCAGAATATTAGGTCACCAATCCATATTGCAACAGGGCCCAGGAGGTCAAATGAACAAGTGAACCGGGCCAGGTATAAGGCAATAGGGAGTGGTGGGGACTAAAACAAACAAAATAATGTAGGCTCAGTTTAAAGCCCCAGCTTCCAGCCCACTTGTGACAAGAATGCCTTGCTAGTGCTGATAGTGTTCTCAGATGCTCCTTTTTTTTTTTAAGAGACACTAGAAATCTAGACTTTTAATCTCTCAATTTTAAAATGTTGATGACTCAACGCAAAAGATATTCGAACACCACGCAAGCTAAACAAAATGTGTCTCGAGATAGTGTAAGCCTACTGACTGCTCATTTGCAACGTCTGACATGAACTTAGCTAAACAACCAGGATACTATGAAGGCCATGGTTCAGGGTTCTATAGCTCATAAGAGAAAAAACCCTACCACCTGCATTTTAATCATATAGCCATGCCTCTGAACAATAGTTTCTTTTGCAGAAATCTTCCTAAATGTCCAATTGAAATTTCCTCTGTTGTTCTTTAATGGTATAATGTTTCTACATTCTCTTTTCTGGGGAATTAGTTGAGTGAGAGAGGAATATTAAGCAAAGGTGAACGTCTGGCTGAGAGCTTGGTGGCACGGCTTACTAAATGTCCCTCGGCCAGCAGCCCAGAACCCAGTGGTGCTCTGGGACATTTTCTTGGACTTTAGTGCCATTCACTAACTGGAATCATTACAGAACAAACAGCTGGAAAGTTGCTCGTTGAGCCCAACCTGGGGGTGGGAGAGCAGAAGAACCTGTGTGGACAGTGTTTTTATTCCAAAGGATTTTCCCCCTCTTCTGGGCATTTTCTGTGGCTCCTAATCCAACAACCGTGCCAACTTCCCATAGATCCTGGGATACGAGTCTCTGGTCCCAGCAACTTCATTACCTTGCTGTGTGAGTTTGGGCAAGTCACTTCCTTCTCTCTCTACCACCAGCTTTTCCCCTGTGGGAGGAGGCTATTGTCACGGGTTTTTCAAGGGTAGAATTCTTTCCTTTGAAATTCTAATAACATTTTACAGGGGAACCCAAATATAAAACAAAGGCAATACAGAGTTCAATTCTTCCAAGGTTGATTGGGATATGTCAGTACTTGCCAAACCTCCCAAGCAGCCATAAATTTCCAGGGAAAAGAGTTTAAAAAGTACACGTTTTGCTTATTTTCAAGAGATTTTTTTCCAATTTGAAAACCTTATTTTCTCAGTTTGAAAATGTCATGTATAAGATGTTTGTGAGAGTTTTCTCTAAGTTTCCGATTGGTTCATATTTTAACTATCTTTGCAGGGAAGACCACTTCTCCAAGGCATTTACTGAAGCCTCCTGGTTACACAGAACTGTAACAGGTGTTATAAAGGGAAATAGACATGGCCTCCAATCCCCAAGCATTGGAGTTATAAATCCTGGGAGGTTGAAGAGAAAGAGGACCTTAGACAGATTCTAATCCTATATTGTATGACCTAGTCTAACCCATGACCTCTTTCTGATAGACTTTAGAATTTCACAGACTGAGAATGTTCAATATCATCCCCATCCTCTGCTTGGTTAAAACTTTGTCCAGCTTTGCTTTCTGTAATTTACATTGTGAGAAACAATAGGTCTTGTTTTTTCCATTTTAAAATTGAATTTATTGGGATAACATTGGTGAATAAAATTGTATAGGTTTCAAGTGTGCTATTCAATAATATATCATCTGCATGTTGCATTATGTGTCTCCTCCCCAAAGTCAAATCTCTTTTCATCACCATATATTTGACCCCCTTTACCCTTGTCTACCTTTTCCACTTACCCTGTTCTCTCACTCAGCTGTTGCCTGTGTCTATGAGTTTTTGTTTGTTTGTATTGTGAATTCATTGCTTTTGGTTTTATAGCCCACATACGAGTGAAATCATATAGTTCACAACATTTTCTGTCTGACTTATTTTGCTTAGCATGATAATCTCAAGATTTATTCACGTTGTTGCAAATAACAGTATTTCATTTCTCTTATGGCTGAGTGATATTACATTGTATATACATACCACATCTTCTTTATTCAATCATCTATCAAAGAATACTTGGGTTGTTTCCATGTCTTGGCCACCATGAATGCTGCAATGTGAAGATCCTATGTAATGAAGACTATATGACATTATTAAAAGAAATGGAAGAAGACACAAAAAATGGAAAGATATTTCATGTTCATGGATTGAAAGAATGAACACAGTTAAAAGGACATATTACCCAAAACAATATGCAAATTTGATGCAATTCCCATCAAAATCCCAATGGCATTTTTTAAAGAAATAGAACAAACAAATCATCAGATTTGTGTGGAATCACAATGATCCCAAATAGCCAAAATAATCCTAAGTCTGTGTGTGTGGGGGGGAAGGCCAGAGGAATCACACTGCTTAACATCAGATTATACTACAAAGTGACAATAATCAAAACAGCATGGTATTGGCAGAAAAACAGACACACAGACCATTGGAACAGAATTGATAACCCAGAAATAAAGCCACATATATATGGGCAAATAATTTTGACAAAAGAACTAAAAACATACAGTGAAAAAAACAAAGGCTCTTTAATAAATGATGCTTGGAAAATTGGAAAATAACAAATGAAAGAATGACACTGTTACCTACACCAAAATTAATTCAAAATGGATCAAAGACCTAAATATAAGACCTGAAACAATAAATTACATAGAAGAAAATATAGGTACCAAACTCATGGACCCTGATTTTAGGTATTGTTTTTCATGTTACAAATAAAATGTATATAATAGCAATATATTATTGAATTTGCTTTTTAAAAAATATATACACTTGCCACACCCAGGAATGTGATATACTTCCTCCACTCTCTCACTTTGCCTATTCATTGAGAGTAACTGACTCAATTCATCCTTCCTCATTTATACTTGAGCCTTACCTACAAAATGTGAAGACATAATGTGGGGAGGGAGGTGGAGTAGGGGATTGGCAGGTATACAGATAAAACTAGATTAGTCTTGAATTAATCATTGTTTAAACTAGATGATGTTAAATGGAGATTCTTTTAATGTTCTCTTATCTTTTGTATGTTTTGAAATTTCTATAATAAAAGGGTTAAAATGACTATTACATATTTGTGGTTGAAACTGAGTATTTTCCCCAATTGCAAACCTAGAAGCACTTGGAATAACATCTCCATTTGTGCAGCCACACTTGACCTGGGTTCCAAAACTGAGTCTCCACTCTCTGACTAGCGTCTCACACTGCACTGCCCTGAGGACAGATGAGAAATTGCAGCAATCCAAATCCCAGGTTGGAGGAAGGCCCTGATTCTGGGTACTTATTCCCCTTCACCCATATTCTTGACGGCAGCAGATGCAGCAGATCCTGGCCACTGAAAGTTCCTTTTAGCCCTGATGCAGAGGGTTAACACCCTGTCCTGGAATGACTAGGTTTCCATTTGGTCAATGTTGCCATTCAGGCTTGTGCCTTCCTGGTGACTAGGTACAGATCAATGTGACCATGAGGTTTTGATTCCTAAGTATACGGTGACTGACTCAGATTATTAAGAATCAAGAATGACTACATCTGACTTCTCCATCCAGGCTGAAATAATGAACTCACCTGCATCCTGAGTGGTGGGGAAAAGGCTTCTGCAACACTTGATGCCTCAAAGGATGGGCAGCGAAGCTTCCAAAAACAAAGCAAAAAACCCACAAAAAACCAGAGACTGTTATTAACTAAAGAATAAGTGGGACTCAAACCTATGGGGGAAGGGGCAGGGCACCAAAAGGACTGACACATGAATAATCCATCTGCGACAAATGGCTTCTAACTAATTAAACATAGAAAAACCTCTTTTTGAGAAGATAATCCTATTGGATCAACTTGCAAGATTTTTCCAGCCAGCTTCTGCCTCTTGGAGCTTCAATTAAAAGCTGTTTAGCAGATGGCAATTGCTAAGTCACAAAGTTAGACTCTGGCAACCATGTGTGCTTTTGGTATCCCAGGGGATCCTGGTCACATATGGCCCTAGAAGTGTGAAAGCTCTTTCTTGGCACACGCTAGAGTGCTCCTCTCTCACCTTAACAGATGAGAGGCATTTCAACATAACCATTAAGAGTGATTAGCCAGAGAGACTTTCCAGATAATTCAGGAATTTGGGGGCTTTGTAAGTCATAACATATCAAGGCTAGAAAAGAGCTTAAATATCATCTAGTGCAACATTTTCTTTATACAGAATATGGAAACTGAGGCTCAGAGAGGTTGTGCAATCTATCTAAGGTCACCCAGAAGCAGGTTCAGGATCAGCATTGTTCTTATTTACTATATAAACAGCTTCCCTTTTCACTTTGGGGCTCTAATTTATTGCCTGATCCTTTCCTTATACTTATGAAGTTCTTAAGGATATTTTACCAATGATATGACAAATTGGTCAAGAGACGGGCTTGAAGAGACTTTTATCTACCTCCTGCTTCATTGTAGGACAAAACCAGAACCCTCTGAAGTGGAACTTCATTGCTCTTTTCTTCAAAATTTTCTACTAATGTTGAAGTCACAGCTTCCTTTGAGTGCCGTGAAAGAGAAACAAAGCCAAACACTAGGTGTAGGGAGTGAGAAATATTTTATTCAGTACTATTGCAGTAGGGAAAATCCCTCAGCTCACTCCCACTGAATCAAAAAGCAAGAGACTTGGAAGGCTGGACCTGCTAAAGAAAAAGTTCTGAAGGATGTTGAGTGGAGTCTGTGTGTGACTGATATGTTAGGCCACCTGTGTTGGGCTCTTACCTTCCCACAGAGACTGGGCCCTACCTTGATGACTACATTTCAAAGTGATGGCTCCCAGGTCCTTGAGAAAAACAAGATATATCACAAAAGGACAGATAAAGGATTTACAATTACAAGTTTTGAAGTAAATGCTTCTAAGAAAATGAAGGTCAGGGGCCTATAGTCAGGTTTTGGAACAAACAATAAATTCTTTTGACAGTGTTGAGCTAACTCGGGCAGGAATGAGGGGACTGGGGCCACCAACTTAAAGACGTGCCCTAGAGCTGTTAGAAAATATGCTAATGTTTTTCAAGTCTTTTAGTGTGGAGCAGGACAAAATTATTTGTACTGAGAGGTAGGTCAATGTTGAGGCCTAGTTGTGAAGAGGACTCAGAGGCATGCGACTCAAGTTTGGTTGAAGACAGAGTCTTTGTCAGTGCCGATGAGACTTCCTGAGTAGTCAGGAAATTGATTTAAATATTTCCCCATATTTCTCGTGATAGTTTAAGCCTATTTCTTCCTGTTCTTTCCTGTGGCTGGGAGTTGGTTCATGTTGTAACTGGAATGGCTCTTCATATATGTACAGTTAATCTTTACCAAAGTGGATTTTAAGTTGTTTAAAGGCAGGGCCCATGTATTAAAAATATTCAAAGATTTTGAAAAATCTTCCATTGTACCTTGTAAGTAACTGACTGGATAATTCTTGACCCAAATCGCAGGTTACATTTCATATTCAGTGGTGCTAACCAACATTCTAGGGCTCATATCCTATTTCTATAACCATCTCTGTTTTTTTTTTTTTTCCTGAATGCTCTTCCAACATGGGAAGCCAAAATAAGGCTTGTCTATTTACTTCTGTATATTTCACCAGCACATTCTCTTTCTAAAAGGTCCCTAAGATTCAATTCATCAAACTTTTACTGGGCACGAACTATAAGCCAAATAAATCTGTCCTGGGATCTGGGGAGAAAGAGATCCATAGGTTAGGGTTTCTGCATTCAAGTAGACTGGCTCAGTGAAAGAGGTGTGTGTGCCTGAAAGAGGGTTCCTAATTCAGTTTGTGTGGGAAAGGGTCAGGGAAATTCTCCCAGGAGAGACAATCTGCTTGGGTTGGGTTCCCTTGAAGCAGAGTCTATAAGGGGAAATCCTGGACAAGTTAGTTATTGAAGGAGATTATAAGAAACCTGTAGAGAAATGAGGGAAGCACAGAACAGGGGAGAAACTAAGGAAGATATGGTTTCAGCTGAAGTCTAGCCTCAGTCTGATCCCAAGGGCATTTCTAGGGGGAGTGTGAATGGTTCCTCTTTGAGCCAAGGAGGCCCACTATTGTAGTCCTTATCAGTTAGTCATTGGCTAGAGGCTGCTTCTTGGAGGGAGCATCCCTAACCTTCTACATGATTCTTGAAGAAGAGGTTCCTGTAGGCAGAGAGTGAAATTTGAAGAGGGATGTAGCTTTGAGCTGTTAGAAACCAAGATGCCCAGCAGCTGGGGGATAGGGTACACCTGCCCAGCTAACAGGGATCTGGGTGGCATCCCACCAGCCTCTCTTACAATATGAGATTTAAGGGAAGGAGAACGGTAAGACATTTCAGGGCAGTCTGAGATCAGGGTCCCAATATGGTTGGGTTTTCATTAGGGCCCTCTTTTGGGTTTCAGACTGCTGTCTCTTTGTTGTATCTTTACATGGCAAAAAGAAGGCAAGTGCGCTTTCTTGGGTCCCTTTTATAATGACACTAATCCCATCCATGAACGCTCGGCCTAATGACATAATCGCCACCCAAAGGCCCAACTCCTAATGTTATCACATTGGGGGTTAGGATTTCAACATATGAATTTGGGAGGGACACAGACATTTGGTACATTGCACTGCAGATAGAATAGAAAGAATACAGTAGTGGGTTTAAAAAGAAGGGGACATGTGCATGGAAGCGATTAATATTAGTGGGTAAGGAGCCCTTCTCCCACTTCAAAGAAGACTGGAGATCCGCTCACTGGAGAAACTGAACCGGAGGATGGAAATAGGCTCCTCCCAGGATACACTGAAGGGTGACCAGATGAAGTTAGGTGACACCTGAGTGGCTCCAGTTCATAAGGGTTTATTAATTTCTTTCCAAGTAGTAGGTGGTATTGATCAAATCTGCTCAGGCCCAGTTCTTTTAAGAGGCACTTGGTTTGCTCACCTGTAGTCAAACACCAGAGATACCCAAATACAGTCATTTGTTACTCTGCAGTTGTTTACCTAGCCTGTCACTCTCACTGGTTAGCTGGTCCGGGCCCCAAATCTCTTCTTCTAGCCACGCTGGTTATGCAAGACCTCAAAGTTCCTCCTGGCTTTTGCAAATTGATAAATCGATGTTTTGTTCCTTTTCTCTCCTTTCTTGAGAAGTTATTTCCCTTTGAAAAGACGGGCACTGTTGTAGCTTTTTCCTCTCCTCTGGGACCTTAGTCTCACATGTTCACATGTTTTCAGTTCCACATGTTCTCAGAAGTAATAGCTCACTATTTTGCAATAACATTTGTCAATTCCTTCTCTCCTACTTTGCTGTTTGAATATATCCATTTCCAAACAACTTTTCCTCTAATATGACACATGTTTTTCTACCTAGGGGTGATGATAATTATTTTTGTGTGTAATCATAGTTAAATTATTTATAAATGCATTAACAAAGTTCAGGAACCAATCTACTGTGAACCTAACTCTTAAAGGTGCCAAAAGATTATAAAAGGCTCTTGTCGAGCCTGTGTATGTGTCAGTGTATACCCAAATGTGATCAGATAATTGCTAAATGCAAAATTACGAAAGAGCACTTAAGCTCCACAGATATCTTGCATTAGCAGCATATTCTTCTTCACTTTTCTAGTAACCAGAATAATCTTTTTGTATCCTCAGGAACTGTTCTAATTTTTGTTTTCGCTTTGATGGCATTCCCCTGTGCTTTTCAGGCTGTTATCTTCCTTCCTTCCCTCCTTCCCTCCCTCCCTCTCTCCCTCCCTCCCTCCCTCCTTCTTTCCTTCCTTCCTTCCTTCCTTCCTTCCTTCCTTCCTTCCTTCCTTCCTTCCTCCCTTCCTTCTTTCCTTCCTTCATTGCATAGAAGTCAGTCAGGTGCTGGAAATACAAAGATGGACAAAACACTCAGGGTCCCAGCTCTCATAAAGTTTACAATTTAGGAAGAGAAACAGACATTCAGCAAATCATTTATAAGTATTCATATAACCACAATTGGGACTGTTTTAGAAAATAAAAATATAGTGATGTTCCAATTATCTGTTGCTGCATAGCAAACCATTCCCTAACTTACTCTTAAAATAATGACAATAGACTGAAAATACTGATGACATTCAACATGGATAGATAGCTCATCCCTGTTCTGTTGGAGTCAACTGGGATAGTTCAAAAGCTGGATGCTGGAATCATTTGAAGAAAAACTCACCAACTGTCTCACATTTAGCGATGGCCGTTTGCTGGCACCTCAGCTGGAGCTATCAAATTAAACACATACACATGGCTTCTCTGTGTGGTCTGGGCTTCCCTGCAATATGGTGGCTGGGTTCCAGGATGTGTGTGCCCTGAGGTGGAGCATGGTAGAAGACATAGCAGTCACAGAGTCCCCTACAATTTCAAAGGGAGGGGAAATAGACCCTATCTCTTGATAAGGAAATGACAAAGTTTTAAAACAGCATAGAGGTTCAGATTTATGGCTACGGTGATTTTTGGAAGATGCAATCTCCCACAAGTGGCTATAAGAGACCCAAGACATTCCTGTAGGATCTGAGAAGGATTTTTAAGCTGCAGTCTGGAGGATGGGGAAGGAATGATGGGGAGAGGAGCATTCTCCACAGAAGGTCCTGGCTCAGAAGGAGCTTGGCTATAGGGAGAACTGAGAGGAGGCCAGTGCAGCTGCAGCACAGTAAGTGAAGGCTCGTGATAAAAAACATAAATGACGTAAAAGTCCTTAGCAGGGGCCCTCAAAGTGCTTAACCAACTGATGCTTAGCATCAGAATTATCTATTGCTGCATAACAAACATCTCAAACTTATTGGCATAAAAGAGCAACATCATTTACTATTATTTTCTCTCATGGTTCTGAGGGTCGCCTGGGCCCAGCTGGGCAGCTCCTACTAGGGGTCTCTGGTGTGGCTGTAGTTGGATGACAGCTGGGGACTGGAGTCATCTCGAAGCCTCCCCCACATGTCTGGTGCCTGGACTGGGAAGATTCCGATGGGGGGGCCCAGCACAGCAGCTTCTTACCCAGCAGCTAATGGTTCCTAGAGCAAGACAAAACAGGAGAAGCTGCATGGTCTTTTCCAACTTAGCCTTGAAAGTCAGGTAGTGTCTCTGCTGTCACACACTGTTCATTAGGCAGTCGCAAAAACCCACCCATTTTTCAAGGGGAAGGGATATAGACTTCTCAATGGTAAGAGCATCACAGCATTTGCATACGTGTTTTACAACTGCCAGACTTAGGGTGACCATGTAACTCACTGGCCAAAGCAAGACGCTTTTGAGAGTGAAAGTGGGTGGTTTTCGGGCACCAACTAGGACTGTCCTTGGGAAACCAAGACACATACATGGTCACCCTTACTCCAAGGTCCACCAAGCTCTTAAATTTCTTTGCCTTTCTGACAGTCACTATGTCATTTAAAAATATATTCTTTACTCATCGAAATTTGTGTTTTAAACTTCATTTTCTGTTTCTTGATAATTTCTTCTAGATCATAAATATTATTTAAGGTCATTTTTTCATAATGAATCTAGAACCTGATAACTACAAATCTTGTCTCATAATATCTTCATACAAACAGGGACAGCTTCTGGCATTGTGGATGTAAGTGCTTAGGATGCCTTCTCTCTTAGATGCGAGAAACTCAAGCAGTGGAAGAATTTGCTTCAAGAAATGCTTTTTAAAAAACCTCACTTTTTGGCTAAATGGTAAAAAACACAGTGATGACTCATCACTTGAAATCAAATCCTTCCACCCAAAAAAGTGTTTTTATAAGAAGTGGGTGTTTTTTTTTTCCCCCCAAAGGCAGACTGCATAATATTTGCTGCTTCTCTTTTCTGAGTAATATATTCCATCTCAGTGGAAAGTGACAGCTTCAGACTTGAGCCAGTAACATTTTATTTTCAGAGCTGATACCCCCTTACTTGCCTTCAGCCCTAAGGAGAGTTTGGCCATGGACCATTCCACACAGACACATTTCCCCCTTTCCTCTCTTCCCTTCAGCCAGCTATTATAGTTTTTTTTCTGAGGGCCCTGTAGCAGAATGAGTGCCTAGAGAGAGCATTTGTAAACAGCACCCATGTGTAAGTAAACATGGCACATTTATTGTCCTTTAAAACCAACCACAGTCCATTTCTCTCCTAATCCCAGGCTTCCATTCAGGAACCTTTATTCCTTTCTCAGTTCTGCACCAGGAAACATTTTCTTTCTGCCGTTTCTTTACTAGGAAAGAAAGCAATGTGATTCATTTCTGATCCATAGAAGCAAACATCCCATTCCATTCCATTTGTCTTCTGGGAAGCTTCCACAAATATCTTCCTGCTAGAAAACAAAAATGTAAAACTTGTATCTATTTCTGTCCCAGGCTGAAATACACATGCAACTGGTACCAGTCCTGAACCATCGCCTGAGCTTCCTAAATTAAGAGGGTATTTAAGAGGATACAACAGAGAGTTAACACTAGGAGAAGGGGAAAGAGATAATAATAATAAAAAAAAATCTATTGTGGGTGGGAACAGCAGCACCCAATAGCTGCTCAGAACATAAACGGGACAGGCCTTAGGTTGATCAACTGCCTCACTTTGCCCTGAATGGGGTTCCTGGGATGTGGGTCTCCCTTAATCAGAAGCTGCCCCCGCTGCCTTGCTGCAAAGAGACAGGTTCTGCTCTCCAGCAGGAGGAGGCAGTGATGATGCCAGGCCCGGCCCTGAAGAGGAAAGAACAACGCCAATCATTTAAGCTTCTAGGTTGAAGGTACTAAGGGATGTTTGGAATAAGAAGGTGACAGTGATGAAAGTGGATAATACTGTTAATGGCTCGAAAATATGGAGGGCAAATTCCACTCTGTGAGGAAGGGATCACTTGCCTTTGTAAAACCATCAGGTTCCACCTGGGCTTCTAAGGTCACTTCTAGGCAGCCTTCCAAATGAGAGTCCTTGGGATTTAAGGGTGGTCTGGGGCCCTACCCAAATCCCACAGTTCCACTCCTGCTCCTCTTGCAGTCTCGAGGCCTTTCCTCTCGGCCTGTCCCCAGTGGTAGAGCATCAATTATCCAAGCTTCCCTTTGTCCTCACTGGCCTTCTACATCCCACAGTGCTTCAGACCAGGGGGACAATCTCCCAGGGCTTTTCTGCACTTGAAAAAACTGGAAGTGATGGTAAATATAACCATGGAGTCTCCTCTCCTGGTTGCTTCTTCCCTCAAGGAAAAAAAAAATATCCAAAGTCAGAAATGAGTCAAAAAAAGATGGAGGATCTTCATTGTTGAGCTTGCCTCAGGGCCACTGACCTAGTGGAATGTCACTTTGTTTAAGTTACTATTCTTGTTTCAATACTCTGTGACTCTAAGATAAGCTATAAATTTGTCAAAAATAAGCTACAAATGGTTTTTATCCAATAGTGGTACAAATAATCTTTTTCCTTTAGAGATAAAAATGACTTCTGTTTGAGGCAGGGGATAACACTAAAGGTTGTGTTTTATTGCCTTGGAGAAAAATAATCAGTTTTGTAGCTAACTTAGCACATTTTTTCTTCTAACAAGGTATATACATTAATTCTTTCTAACCATATATACATGGTTCTCTCACGAATGAGTTAAAATAAAACTTTGAAATGTACTCAGTATGTATTTGTATGAGAATTAAGCTTTTTTAACATTTTAGAAATTATACTTGGGGCAGTTTCCCCCACTGCACCTCCATTTTCTAAAAATCCCTTTTGATTCACAAAACTGCTGTTCTAAGTTACAAGTCCTCTTCATCTTTCTGTCCTTCAAACACTGATGACACCCTGGGCTTCCTTCAGGGCAGTAGTAAGTGGCACCTTTGGGGAAAAATTCTTTTAGAAGGAATCACTCAACTAAAGAGTTACAGAGAATAGCAAATCTGGACACTAAGATGTCCAGTGATAGAAAATAGACAGTTATGGTACATTGACATTCAATATCACGCAGCTATTGAGTGTAATCACGGTTAAGACTCTTGCAGCAGCACGAAAAACGCTCCAGCAAATATGTGAAAAGACATTAGGTAAAATGTGAACTGGAAGGCAAGACAAACTTGAGGAGGAGCTATTAGAAGCTTCATTCCCTCCAAATTTTATTTAACATGGTATTTGTCCTTTCGATGAAGAGAAAGTTTAAAACTCAGGAAAGCAAAACATTAATATTCTGTGATATAGATATTATGTGGACAGTAACCACTAGCATGGTTATAAAATTAGGGTTAGGAGATTTCATTAGGTAAGTCTCCTGACATCTCCTCGAACTTACCCCTTCTACACCCCCTCACCTCTAAACGCGTAGGAGCTCCAAGGCCACTTTTAACTCTATCATGCTATATGACTGAGGCAAAGCCTAAGACATTAGATGTGAGGTAGGACTTGGGGGGGTGAGCTTCCAAAGGCTTATGCCGACACCCAAGACCTCGACCTTCAGACTCACAGACAGGGTTATTAGGAGCTCTGCCTACAGACCCCAGCAGGCAATCAGATCCCATTGGGGGGCTGTCAACTTCTGGCCACCCATCTCTACCCCTATGGCACTGTCATTGGTGCCAGAAACTCTACCTTACTCACGCAAATACACCCTTTGACCAGTGGGGCCGAATATGCACCTTTTAGATCTGAAACTGGGCCCCTTTGCTCATCCTGTTTTCCCACCAGCTGGGGCATCCACACCTGGCCACAGAGAGCCTTCCCTACCTATGGATATGGCACCTCACTGTCCTTCTGTGAACAGGCCTTTCCCTCCCCGCCCTCTTGGAGGAAACCACAAAAACAAAGCATGAGCCAGATTTCTTCCAAGGGGAATGTTTTCATGCTGCTCCCACCTCATGAAGTTCTTTGGCCTGGAACCCAGGCAATGAAGCATTTATGAGCTTCCCAGAGGTACCCATGCAGCAGGCCCAGCTACCTGCCAGCTCTGACCTCACTTGCAGTTACTTTTGGTTCTCTGGCAGCTGTTATGTTCAAGCTGCCTCATCTTCTAAGTGAATGTATTTACAAATAGACTCTACTGATGTTTAAAAAAAACTCCTCCTCAGTCCTCAACTTAGTCCCTGTTCAGTGAGTCAGAATCATATTTTGTTTGATATATTGATACATTCTTAGTTATTTTCTAAGCACAGACCCCAAGCATGAGCTCTTGATGGGCAGGGACATATCTTACATTTCTTTATAGCCCAGCAGCTAACATAATGTCTTTCACAGAATAAATATCTCTTGGAAAACTGGAAATAAGCCCAACATTCATCAGTAGGAGAATGAATAAACAAATTATGGTTTATTTGTACAAGGGAATACTACTCAGCAATCAAAAGGAATCAACCACTGACATATGCAGCAATGTGGATGAATTTCAAAAATCTTAACTGCGCTAAAGAAACCAGACACAAGAGTATATACTATATGATGCCATTTATGTGAAACTCCAGAACCAGCAATGTTAACCTGTGTGATAGAGGTCTACCGTGAACTAATTGTTTGTGTCCCCTCAAAATTCCTACACTGACCCCTCAGTGTGGCTATATTTGAAGATGGAGCTGCTAAGGAAATTAAGGTTAAATGAGATCATAGGGAGGCACCCTGATTCTACAATTTTAGTATATTTGTAAGAAGAGACACCAAAAGGTGTCCTCCGCCCATTGCACTCAAAAAGAAGAGGTCGTGAGGAGACAGGGAGAAGGCAGACATCTACAAACCAGAAAGAAGGCTCTCACAAGGAACTGAGTTGACTGGAACCTTGATCTTGGATTTCTAGGCCCCAGAACCAGGAGAAAATAAATATTTGTTGCTTAAGCCATTTAGTGTGTGGTATTTTATTATGGCAGCCCAAGCTAAGACAACATTAGAATAGTGGTTACATCTGGGGAAGGTGTTATTACCTGGAAAAGGTCACGGGGAACTTTCAAGGGTGAAGGAAAAGTCCTACACCTTGACAAAGTGGTGGTCACATGGATACCACGTATATGCAAAAAAGTTTTGAGCTGGGCACTTAGGATATGTGCATTTAACTGGATGTAAATTATAACTCAATAAAGAATAAGTGAATAAATAAAATAAATGGAAAAATGTCTGTTGGTAAGAATGATTATGACTTCACTGTGACTCATGCCCTCCAACAGATTCTTGCACCAAACACAGGTATAGCAAGAGAGAAGGGAAATAAATAAAGCAACCCTGGCTCCAAGTTCTCAGGGAGCCTTTTTCTGCTCCAAAAGCAATATCTGGGAGTCCTCAAGTCACAGCCACTAAACCAAAGTGTAGCAAGCACTAACAGCTCATTACGAAACTTCTTGACACCCGGAAAGCCCTGTTAACTCCTTCATACTTCCACCGAGGCAGCTGTTGCCTGGTCCCTCCGAGAACCAGCCGGACCCCAGGTCTCCTCTCCTGTTGGCAAATACCACCAGGAAAAACAGAGGGAAATGGGAAAGCAGTGCAGAAAGTCTTACTGAGACATTAAACTGTGCGATTCTGACCTTAAAGACTCCCTATACTCAAGCAAAAGAAGCCGAATAACTATTTACACCCACATTTCAGCAGTTGGCTTTTTGTAGTGTGCAGTAATAGAGCTGTTAGTGCCTTGGGACAAAATGACAACTTCTTCCATAAGTGGTTCCCACTCCTTTCCTTGCAGGACTTGCTAATGAGATGCAGTCAGCAGCCACCACAGAAGCATGGTAAACCGAGAGCAAGATCTTCATTCTCCCTCCCAAGGACAAATGTGCCATTTCCTTTGGTGATACTATGCTCTATGCACTTACAAAACCAAAGTTGCTTTTATAAAAATCACTAACATTCTAGAAAATGTAAGTATGTAGCATGCATACCACCCATCTTCCTTTCTGTGTCCTTAGCAGACATCCTTAATTGATCAGAGCACAGTTAATAACTGAGCCTGGTTCCAGAATCAGTGATGGGCTGAAGATGGCTGCTACTAGCTTTTGAGAACCAATTGTTAAATTTCAGGAATCTAACTAGCTGGTTCTTAAACATACTTATAATTAAAAAATTAAATTATGTAAATGTACACTTAAATGATTTATATTAAAATAAAAGGTAATGGATACTCACAATTTGTCATTTCCTAATTATTTCACTACATTTTATTATTACCTAAGCACCTGAGGGTATTTACATATATAGTATCTGAAATTACTAGATAACGGCGAGCTACTGTGCATCTCTTCCCAGTTCTGTGTTGAAAGATATAGCACTACTAGCTTGAAATGGGCCACAGTGACAGTATTACCTCACAGAAGTGGGCAAACGCTGCAAGTCAGGACATCCTTTCCACTTCCCTGTTTAGAGTCAGCTGTTAAACATCTACCAGCACACCATCATCAGATGTCAACATCAAATGACAAGAGACTGCAGAGGAGGCAGACCATCCCAATCAAATTCCTGCTACCTGTAATGGTGGAAGGAATGTTAGTCATCAGCCTTCCTTTTAGCATGGGAAGATGCAACGCTAAGCGCTCTTAGAGGAAATCAAAGCAAAGAGACAGAGAAAGCCCCTAGATTCAGCCATGCCTGAAGCCAGCTGCTGTACTTCTTATTAATGAGATTTGTTTAGGGGCATTGTTTTCTCACTCCTACAAAAATAGTGTATGGACTAGCAGGTTGACCCTAGAGGGAGTGGGTAATTGTTTGCCTTGGAGTCTTCTATCAGGGAACCTGAATAAGTCAGGCAAAATCAGAAGCAAACACGACATGGAGGGGCTGGAAAGAAGGTGGGCACTTGGGGGCCTTTGAAGCCTGAGAGGAGTGCAGGCAGAGGCATGAAGCTCCAGATCTGGTCTGGAGGTTCTTCCTAGGCACCCTGGCCTGGCTGCAAGGGGTAGCAAAGGCTAAAAGATAGGCAGAGAGCAGGCCTGGGGCTCAAAGAACTTCCTGACAGGAATTGTAATGGAGATACTTTTCTCTTTGTTTCAGGCAGTGAAACACAGGAAAAGGAAAAGTCCCACAATCAGGGCCAAATTGGGGAACTGAAGGTTGAGTGCAGTTGCCTGCAGCAATGCTAAGCTGTTCCTACCTCTCACAGCTTCTTTCCCTGCTTTTTTCCCTTTATTTATTTTGACTTAAAATTCACCTCTGCTCTAAAAGGTTGGAGCCTAACCTTCACCAGTCATCAGAACTATCCAGAAACTTCTGAAATGCAGATTCTGGGGCTGTACTTTTTGGAAATTTGATTGAGAAGATCTAGACCCCAACATTGGCCAGGCTTGTGAGTGCCTGAGATAAAACTTCCCTATTTGATTTACATTTTTTTTCCATAATGATACTTCTGGCAAAAGCAGCTGAAGCCATTTTGTTGGGGTTGCCTTTGGGCTAGGGCGGCAGGCAGGACTGGCTTCATAATTTGCAGGGCCCAGTGGAGGATGAAAATGTGGAACCCCTTATTTAAAAATTTGTGAAGGAGCAAGATGGTGACAGCAGAATATTAAACCAAGAGTGGGCCCTTCTGAGCATGGGGACCTATGTGAATGCAAGTAAAATGCACATCACCGTTTGCCTGCGGAGATTCTGTGTTATCTGAGTGTTTGTACCCCCGGAGCTGTCCATCTGATTTTCAAGGACAAAGTTTCCAGGCAAATGGCAATGAGTCTTGAAGGCCCATGTCCTGACTGTGGAGGAGAGTTGTGGTCTTAGAGTGTCGCAGGGAGCACATCATCAGGGTCTGGGGAAATTTTACTTCCACACAGGCCCCAAAGGCTCCAGGACCTCCACTGGAATCTGGAATAAACACAGAAATGTCTCAGGGAGATAGGGATGGAAGTAGAGGAAGAGGACCCTATGTTTGGCAGCGCAGTAAGAAAGGAGGCCACAAGTGACTAGATAAACGTTCACAGAGGGCCAGAACCTGCTTTGCCTTAGAACTAGTCCCGAGTGTCTCAGGCCTGACTCTTTCTTATTGGCCAGTTGACCCCTTCCACTCTCTGATCCTGTCTTGAGAAGAAGCCAGACCGAGAGGGTGACCAACTCACCCCAATCTGTCTGAGATTTTCACAGTTTTAGCTATGAAAGTCTCATGCCCTGGTCAACCTGTGTGAGCTGGGATGGCTGGTCACCCTACCTAAACCAAAGTTACAGTAGACATCTACAGAGGGCTCCGTTCTGAAACGGCTCAAAGCATTACTGTGGGCAGGTGTCCACCAAGACTAACTGGTGAAGTTCCAACCATCCGATGCAGGAGGTCAGCTCCTTCACCCACTCCGGGTGCATCTTTCCTGTGTGCGTCAGGATCTCCCAACACTCACAGTCAGATACAGCAAGAGTATCTCACCGTGGCTGTGGCCAATGATTGGTAACAGTTGCTTTTGGTTTTTCCACCTGAAACAGCCACATCCACCCAAGCTGGCTGCATGTTAGAATCTCCTGGGGGGCTGGGCTTTGGTGCTGTTCGAAGCTCCCAGGTCCTTCTGCTGCACAGTCAGCATTAAGACCTGCTGCTCTAGAACCTGGAACACTGGGCCCTTAACTGCCTTTTGGTCCAAAACAGTTTTTTTTTGTTTGTTTTGTTTTTCGAGGAAGATCTTGACTCTGCTCAGCCCACCTCCCTGCAGGTGTGGAGTGGTCCTCCACTTGGGCGTAAGTTTAAGCAATTTTTTTCAAACAAAAAGAATATCAGCCCTATATTAGCATTTTTTGTTTGTCAAAGTATTTGGCATTGCCCTTACCAATCAATGTAGATGCTTTATCTCCAGGTACTTGTCATTTAAAATATAAAACCCTGAACTCTGGGTTCAATGGACAATGACCAGGAGAATCTACTGATTACCCAGTAGGATTGTTCTTATTCTATGGATACAGTAAATTTAATGGCTAGTCATGTTTCTGTTTTTACATTGGCTACCAGGAAGGTCATAGTTGCTCACTGTTAGCAATTGCATAGACTTTATGATGTATACTTCATGTGCCGACTTTACTTCTGGTGTCATCTTACTTCCTAAGCTTACTTTCTCTTAAACCCACTATTCTCAGCTATTTATTCTGTCCAGTTGAATTGAATGTACACACAAGTTGCCGCAAATCCTTTCAGAAGGAAGGCTTAATATGTACACAAATAAAATACAAATTGTAATTGCTTTTATCAGGCAGAAGCAGAGCACAAAAAATATTGGACAGACTCTTCAGAGCAGATGGTGCTGATTCTCATGATGCGAGGCTTCCAGTCTTTGATGCAAAGCTACCTCTTCAGCTTTTCCCCCTGAGTCCTGCGAAAAGGTACTCATGCCCAAATACCCTTCTCACAGAGTGCCCTTCAGCCTTATCTCTAAAACTGTCTTCTGGCTTCTCCTCATGATCCCGGCTAAGGAACAGACAGTTAGTTGCCTCCCACACCACTTATCCTCCCCAATCAAGGACACAATTTTCTTGATTGTTTTACAAGCTCAACTCTGCACTCGATGAGTAATTTCACTACTGGGTTGGAGTGCTACCAGTCAGTGGGTCTAATTAATCTATTTGATTTATTTACAGAGTTGCTAAAGGGGCCTTCTGAAATCAATATGCAAATGTAATTAAAACGTAAATCAATAGTTTGAGCAAAGAGCTCCGAGATTTTTGAGGGAAAGCAGGGTAGTCTTAAACACCTGAAGTGTGGCTCTCTTTAGCTAATGGCTCAATTCTCTGTGGGGTTTTATTTGCAAATGCCAGGAACTTGGTTATTCTAAGAACTCTCTTGTTCAGAAAGCAGGGAGACCGTGTAGTATGTTCAAGATTTCTTCACTTTCCACTAGCTGCATGACTACTCAGAGGTTCCATACAAAGTCTCAGGCAAAATCTCCATTTTGTAATATAGTCCAATTTCCATCATCGAATCTTAGTGCTGAAAATCTCTGAAGAACATCTAATCCAGCCTTTTCCTTTTGTGAATAAACAGGGACTTGTCCAGCATCACACAGAGAATGATTTGCAGAATCCAATCTTCTCCACACCTATGACCAACCTGGAATCAGGTTCATAGTCTCTAAGACAACCTCTCAGATTTCCTCCAAACTCTACTTCCATTTCACGCAATAAGTTCATGTTGCACTCATACGACATGCCTCTTCCAAGCACTGCAGAATTGCTTGGGGGATCTATACCCCATCCGGATACACAGGTTTCTGAACAGGAGGCCTAATAGAAGGCTCCCGCAGGCAATGGGAGTTTTCAGTATGAGAATTCAGCCCTGCCTCCTCTCTAATGTCAGGGTCTACCTAAATGTCTGCCTGCCCCACTCTTGCTTATTAACAAGTCACTTTTGTCAAGAGTTATCTCCAGCCTATACAATCTCTTCCAGGGATCATCCCATGTTTTCGAGATTACACAAGGTTTTAAAAACCCTCCTTTAGGGACAGTCCCAGCCTTGCAAATTGGAACAAGTACAGAGAAGGTCCAAGGAGTAAAAGCCCAGCCTCCCTCCCCCCAATCTTGGGGACTATTGTCCTCATTGTCTTCCTAAAGCCGAATTTCCTGAAGCACCGGACCCCTCCCTTTCCAGGTACTGCTCAGTGCTTAGGGAGAGTTGGATGCGAATTTACAGAATCTGGATCACATCGTATCTTTAAATGTCAGGCTAATGGTATTTTCTAGTCTTTCCCTGAGGGCTAATATTAGACTGTTTATCAATTTATTTTTTCCCTATCCACTTGGATTTCACACTGTAAACTTTCACAGATTATCTATTTCCAATGCTTTCCCATCTCAAATGGCAAAGAAAAGTGGAAGAGCTCAGGACTGGCCAGACTGCCAAGAAGTCATGAGCTGCAGGAGTGTGACCCATTGTTTGGGTGTTCACGATTATAGTAACACTGGCTGTTGTTTATTTCACGCATCCACCCTGCTGTTTCCGGCTATGATCCAGCCAACAGGAGGGAGGCAGAAGCTTAATAAACAATGAGGTCACAGTCCAGAACATCCCAGCCCTCCTGGACCCAGCCAAGAAAGCATAATCTTCATTGTTGCGGCAGCCCTGTGGGTCACTATGAGTCAAGGATTCATGGCTGGTAGGACATACCAGGCTGGGACTCACACAGTAGGAGATCCATTTAAGAGTAATGGCTTAGAACTGAAGAATCTCTACAACAGTCCCTGATTGTCATCTACCCTGGGTTCTAATTTTTAACACCTAATACAATGCCTGGCACATGGTACTTGGTCAATGACCTTCAGACAACCTTCTCTATTAGACTTTAGATTCCTGTACCCAAATCAGTGCCTAGCACATAGATTCAGGAACATGACATAGCACCTGGCATATACTAGGTAGTCAATAAATGTGGGTTAAATAATTGCATTTATAAATGAATAACTGGATGGACTGTGCATCCAGTTATTCATTCATAACTGGAAGGAAGGAAGGAAGGAAGGAAGGAAGGAAGGAAGGAAGGAAGGAAGGAAGGTTGAAAAGGAAAAAAAAAGAAAATAAGGGAGGGAGGAAGGATAGATTCATGATGTTGTTAAACCTCTGCTTAAAACTAACAAGTCAGAAAATTGGCTCCGTTCCTCACAAAGCAGTCCCTTTTGTTGTAGAACCTTCCTCTAATTGTTATAAAGTTCACGCATTGATTGAGCCAAATTCTGCCATCTTGTAACTTCCCTTGGCAGTTCCAGCTTTGTCCCGTTTGTCTCTCTCTTCTTTCAAAAGCGTCCTTCTGAAGAGGAATCAAACCTTCCTTTCTGCATTTTTTCTCTTCATGAGCAGTGGAAACTAGCAAGAACCACAAGTTTTTAGCTGCAGAATCACAAGGAATGGTTTTTAAAAAATCAACAAGTCTTTATTTCCTCTAAGAATCTATCTGCTCTGTTTTCCTCCGGCAGCTGTGGAAGGATTTCTTTGAAATAACCTAGATCTGCGATCTTTGTTTATACCAAGAGCAGGCCTCCCTATACCAAGATGCTGGTCACAGAGCACCGAGGCCCATGGACACTTTGGTGTCCTTGTAAAGTGTCAGTTAGCTAGGCTGACTTGCATTTCCCAGAATTCTCTTTCTTGCACGTGTTTGGTTAGGGTGGTTGTAGTATTTCCCCTAGTTCAGATATTCAGAAGGATTCCCCTGACTTCACAGAGTATACTCATGTAAGACTTATTTATATGCAAAGGATGCAGTGCAGGGAGAGAAGAGAAAGCAGGAAAGCAGCATAGTCCGAGAAACATTCTGCAGCACAAGGCTTGTGCACAACTGCCCGGCCCTTGTCCACTGAGACCTCCCTGAATCTCTGGATTGAGCTACCAAGATCTATGCTAGGAACCTTGGCTTCCGGAGGATGCATTGGAAAGAGCTAGGTGGCTCTTTAAGTAGTCAAGCCGGGTTTATCAACCTGGTGAGGCCAGTTGCCAGCTTCTGTAAAAAAGATAATCCTGGGCCTTGCTGGGAGAGTTTCAGACCTTAAACGACATTATCTTTGCCGTAAGTCAAAAGCAAACTGCCAGACATTCAGGCAGCCCCAGAAGTCAAGACAGAGCTTTGTCAAGATATCCGTGGTGGGACACAAGAGAGATTTCTGGGAGATCTGGAAGGCAGAAGGTTAGTTAGCAACAGGTGTTATGTTAAGAAATCCACACATGTTGTTGCTGATGTGCTGACTCACCTCGCCAGCATGAAGTGGCCTCCGGGCCTGTAACTGCTTCGTCTTCCCCTGGATCTTCCTTCAGCATCTCTGCTTCTATTTTGAGGTCGGGTTCTATGCTGAGCTCCATTCTGAAAGGCTCCAGCTTCTATAGGACACCCGCATCACTGATGTCAGAGGCAACGAGAACTGGTTTTAGTCCATCCTTGTGGGTTCAAGCTTTATGTACAGGTTCCAGTTGCTCCTTGATCTCCCGTACTTGGTATCTGTCTTTCCTTCCCAACTGCCTTTCGTGTGAACTTCAAGCTGCAGTAACAGACATGAAGACAACAGCCTTAACAGAGACTACTAAACCAGCTCCCAAAGTCCTTAAAACTCTTTTTAAAAACATATGATATATACATATTATATATATAACATTCATGTGTATGTATGTGTGCGTGTGTCCAGCAGTCCTCCTTCATCTGCTGTGTTGCTTTCCTAAGTTTATTACCCACAGTCAATTATAGTCCAAATATATAAAATTCCAAATGCAAAATAAAGAATTCATGGGTTTAAATTGTGCACCATTCCGTGTAGCATTCTGAAATCTTGTGCCTTCTACCCTGGCATGTGAATCATCTCTTCGTCCAGTGCATCCATGCCGTGTATGCTGTTTACCCGTTAGTCACTGAGTAGCTTGCTCAGTTATCAGGGCTAGTGTTGTGGTGTTGCAAGGCTTGTGTTCAAATAACCCTTATTTTATTTATTAATGCCACATCCACATAACTTTTATTACAGTATATTGTGATAATTGTTCTGTTTTGTTATTCATTGTTGCTGTTAATCTCTTACTGTGCCTAACGTATAAATTAAACGTTGTCACAGGTCTGTCCATGTGGGAAAATAAGTAGTATAGTACCACATGTGGTTTCAGAAATCCACTGGAGGTCTTGGAATGTATCCCCCACAGAGAGTACTGTATATATCTCCCAGTGATTCTTCTTTGGTTGACACCTGACTCTTGACTGATTTAGATACGCTGCCATTTCCTGGGAACACAGGCATCGGCCCTTCCCTTTCTCTGTGTTGCAGAAAATGCCAGATGGTGGCCAGTTCCCTAGGCTCCCTTTCCACACATATTGCCACTCGACTTGCAAGCTCCCCTTGACAATCCCTATTCTACGTGCAGGTGGAAGGCTGGGCAGGCAGCCCTGTTCTCAGCTATGCGGTGGGTTGGCTGGCTGTGCATTAGCACATGCCAGATGAACAGCCCAGTAGGTTCAGCTATTTTCTCATGAGAGGAATGGTGCCAAAACTGTGATGAGAAATCACTGGAGAACTTCACCAGCTACAATGAATGGTGGTCGTTGGCTGTTTAATAAATCTCAAGGCAGGAGAGTGAACTGGGCCCACTAGACAGACGCAGAGGTGTCTTGCCATGTAGATGTCAGGACAGACTTCTAGGTGTCTCCCAGATTGCCTGAGAGTTCACATGAGCCAAAGATACATTTTCTCTGGGCACATACCCAACAGGTGGGGTTTTGCGCATCTTCTATCAGAGAAGTTGCAAATTGGCAGTCCACGGGCTGAAGTTGGTCTGCCTACATGTTTTGTTTGGCATTAATGGTGTTTTAAATTTTTTTTATTTTAATGCCAACTTTGACAAATTGGGAATTTCACATTTTAAAAATATCTGATTTTCCTGCTTTTCTTGAAAAATCAGATTTGGCAAGTATAGGTCTATTTTCCTGCATGGCAAACATTGGCCGTCGCTTAGTAACAGCTGTTCCTGTTAGACAGGGGAAGAAAGTCTCCGACTCGTGCAGTCCCACCCACCTACTGCTCTTGCTTATGTTACCTGTCCAGCTCCAGAAAGCATCTAAGATACAAGCCCTAGTCATCCCATCTGTAGCAGATGCTCATATCTTCTCCCACCGTAGTAGAAACCCAGGGATGACTCCACATGCCAGTGTCTATACCTCTGCCTGAGGGCCTCCTTTGGCAGGCAGTCCCTCTGTCTGCTCCTTAGCAGGCCGTGACTATCCTTCTGCCATGGTCCTCAACTAAAGGGAATTGGTGCATAAATACCCCAGCTGTACCCCCCCCCCATTGGTTGGGATCCCCCTGAGGCACATTCTATTCCCTGGATCCCAGAGGTCCCCAACGATATTAAGCTCTAATTACCCACAGTGGTAGTTGCCTTGCTGACATGCCCTTTCAGGTCTGCCTTATTTTCTCTCTCTCTCTTCCCCTTCCCCACCAGAGTTTTTTCCCCCACCGCCTGAATAAACTACTTGCACAGTTTATTGTACAACAAAACTTTGTACTAATTATGTTCTACACAGTTGCCATGAACCGTGAATTGAGAAATACTGAACCACTGGTCCCAGGGGAAAAAGAGGTTTAGGTTTTTTTCTCAATGACAGAGCCAGGCTCCTAGTCTTCTGGTCATAATATTTTCATCAGCCAATCAATATATAACATTGTTTATGTGTTTGTTTTCAAACATACCTTATTTAAGATGAATTATTGATTCATTAAGATTGGACTCACAGCTAACAGCACTATGACTCCTGCCTGAATAAAGCTCACCTAATGCATGTCCACTTGACTCTTGAGCAATGTGGGGGTTAGAGGTACCACCAGCCCACGTGGTAAAAAAATTCACAGTCCTCTGGCCACTGGACTCCCAACCAGTGATAGAAAATACGATTGACCTTTGAACAATACAGGTTTGAACTGTATGGGTCCACTTACACATAGTATAAGTTATTATTATTTAAATTTGCATATAAGTGGACCCATGTATTTGATCCCGTGTTCATCAAGGGTCAGCTCTATTTTCCCTGTAAGGGACTTCACAGCCTTCTTGCTCTTAGAAACACTAGACGGCACTTCAGCACTTTGCTTGACGACCATTTTAAACAGCAGAATCACCAACACAAAGCACAAAAATGCAAAAGATATGGCACTAAATAGAGCGCAGAAAAGGATGCTTGTGTACACAGAATGAGTGCTGAAACAAGAAGGAGGAATGGCCCCCTGCTTGACCTCAGCTGGGAATGTGCACATTAGGTAACTCAAATTCTTTGGCTGTCCCTGCATTGTACACAAATAACTGTGCAGGCGACAGAAATATTAATTTTGAGGTTACAAATAAATGGTTAACAAGTAGGCAAATTCACACATACAGAATAAGGAGTATCAACTCTACCCCAGAGCCTGCTTCTAGGGAAACCCAAACACAGACATCATAGGAGTGCTTTCCTCCTCAAGTAATTCAGCAGCAACTAAAAGCCTGGAAAAAAATAGAAAACAACAGTTTTCAGGAATTGGCCATCAGGTAGCACCTGATAGTGATCCCCCAGAGAGGGAAAACAAATTTGGTGAGTCCTATGATTCCCCAGTGGAGCCTGGGGTAGCCCTGAGTTGAAGAGACAAAATTGGGAGACTGGGGAGGCCAAGGTGGTTAGAGTTGGCAAGGGAGAGTACCGAAGAGCTGAGAGCTGCACACAGAGAGAGCTCCAGAGATTTGCAAGTATCTCCCTGAGTCTTCATATGAGTTCTGATCAGAACATCCAAGACCAAGGAAAGAACCACCTAAATGAGCAGAGGAAAAAATCCTCAGAGCTCACACAGGGTTGGGAATCATGTTGTCACCAGCCAGAGTGGAAAACCTCATAATTCATGGGGCATCAGGTAGCATTAGCAGGAAATAATTGGCCCTCAGCTAAAGACTGCTCAAAAGATAAAAGTTGTGTTCAAATAAGTGAACTACCTTCCAGAAAAAAACCCTCAATGATATTAAGAGAAACACAAAGGTATCCAACATCTGATGAGATAAAATTTACAACATCAGGCACCAAATTAAACATTACCAGGTATGCAAAGAACCAATAAAATATGACCCATAATGAGCAGATAAATTAATTGAAAAAGATCAAGAAATAACATATATGATAGTATTAATAACAAGGACATTGAAACCGTCATTATAATTATATTCCATGTCTGAGAAAATAGAGGAAAGACTGAACATGTTAAGTAGATACATAGAAGACATAAAAAAAACACACACAAATAGAACTTCCTAAGATAAAATTAGAAGGTATGATATGAAAAATGAAAAAATGCATTGTAAGAGATTAATAGCAGATACTACCAAGGAAAAGATCAGTTAATTTGAAGACGGAGCAACAGAACCTGGAAACAGAAACTGAAATTCAAGAGGAAAGGAGTAAGATAAGTCAAAGGCTTCATTAGAGTGTGACTCTAATCCCAGGTCATGTAGGTCTGTCCCTGGAAACTGGTACATGGGAGCTTTGGTCCTTGGGAGGACACAAGAAGGGGAAGCTGGGCTGGGGGCCAAGTGTCCTAGGCACACGATCGGGAGGAATGGACGAGCCCCTGCCACCTCTCCTTTCAGGCTCAAGATGCCTCCCCGTGCTCCCCAGCTGTCTTCTTTCAGGCCTTAGAGATTCAGCGGATAGCTGTGTCTACCTACTATAGTTTTAAAGAATTTCTTTTTCCCTAGGAAATGGGAAGGAACAGTTATGGCATTTCCTGGCTCTCCAGTTCTTTCCTGCAGTTTTGACTATCTGTAAACATAGGCACTTTTTGTTTAAAATGTACTATTTATGAATGAGAAATGGGCAGGTGGCAAGAATGACAAAATGAAGATAAAATAAATGTCCTAAATGTCACACTAAGTCTTCATAGATCTTGTTTCTAAGGATGCTAAAATATAAAAGCGGAGGTGGATTTCCCTTTCTTAACAGACATTTTTAAAACTCTTTTCAGGTTATACTAAATATATTCTGGATAAATGTTAGGGCCCTGCAGAAATGAATATTAAAACTTCAGGAAGATACCATTAAGTTCGTTTCCATTATAAAATATCTTAAACGTACTGAAAATATATAATAGATACACATGTATTTACATTGCAAGTTTTTAAAAAATTGATATTTTGTCATATTGGCAACCTATTTTTTTATACTTATGTCTTGAAGGGGTTGTTCTTTTAAAATAATTTTTATTTTTTAACCCATATGCTTAATATGTGGCATCCTTTTGATTATTTTAAAAATTCACATAAATATCATACCATCATTTTACAAAGTACTTTTTCACTTTGTGTTTAGGGATTTATTTGCATTGAATCATGCAGATTTAGTTAACTGATTCTAGCAGCTTGGACAGGACTTCATTATATCACATTATATGAACATTTGGGTTATTTTCTATTTTTGCTATTTATTATAACACTTCAGTGAATATCCTTGTCCATGGTGTGTGTGTGTGTGTGTGTGTGTGTGTGAGCATGTACAAATATCTGTCCTAGGAGTAGAAATGCTGAGTTGTAGAGGATGTGTATATTCAGCATTGCTGCATATTGTCAAAATGCTCATCAAGTTTATCAAATTACACTCCTACTAATAGCATGTGAGCAGCCCTTTTCTTCCATATCCTTGGCTGAATTAGTATTATTAGACTTAAAATATTTTCTTAATCAATCTTTATCTAAACTATTCTGCTCCATTGATTTGTTTCTCATACATATGCCAATACTTCAGTAGTTTAATTATTATAGCTTTATTAATCTCGATATCTGATGAGAGGGATTTCTTTTCTTGTTCTTCATGATTATCTTACCACTCTTAGCTCTTTACCCTTCTGTAAGAATTGTAGAATAGCTTGTGCAGATCCATAGAAAGCTCAGTTAGGATTCTGAAGGTAATGACAGTGAATTTATAGATGGATCTGAGGAGATCTGACATTTTTATGACATTGATGTTTTTCACTCAGGATCGTGGAACATATCTCCAGGTTTACTTTTATTCCTATAAAATTTATAGTTGGCCCTATAAATTTTGCAAGATTTATTGCTAGGTATCTTAAAGTTTTGTTGCTGGAATACCATTTTTCACTTAGGTAGGCAAAAATGAGAAAGGTTAATAACACTGCACTCGTAAGGTTATGGGGAAACAGGCATTCTCATATTTTATTAGTGTAGGTGTAAATTAATACAATCTCTTTGGAGTTCTATTTGTAATAGTTCTAAGTCTTTTTAATGCACATTTTATTTGACCCAGAAATTCCATTTTTAGGAATTTTCAAATATATGCACATATGTGAGATTTTGTGTATATAAGGACACTTAAGACAACATTATTATAAAAGCAAAGAATTGTGACAGTTTATATGTTCATTGATAGAAGACTGGTTAAACCAACCACTGGTTTATCCACTAATGAAATACTATGTGACAGTTTATTATTATTATTATTATTATTATTATTATTATTTTATTATTATTATTATTATTATTATTATTATTATTATTATTATTATTATTTTAGGTGAGGCAGCCCTTGTTTGACCTGGCAGATTGCAAGGAATTTGTCAGCTTATAATTCCTTATTTTTTATTTTTTACGCCTATTACACCTTGTCTTCCTAGGTGGTCTTCCATCCAAGTACTAACCAGGCCTGACCCTGCTTAGCCTCTGAGATCGGACAGGATTGAGCTTGCTCAGGGTGACATGGCAGTAGACACTGTGTGACAATTAAATAAAATAAGGTAGGTTTATAAATACATGGAAAAATGTCAACGATTTTTATTTTTTTCTTCCTCCTGCTTCCTTCAGGTTTAGTTTTCTGTTCTTTTTGCAGTATCTTAAGGTGGTAAGTTAGGTTATTAATTTGAATTTTTTTTCTTTTTTAATATAAGGATTTACAGCTATAAGTTTCCCTATAATACTACTTGAGCTACATCCCACACATTCTGGTTCATTTTTATTTGTTTCAAAGAATTTTCTAAGTTCTCATACGATTTCTTCTTTGACCCATTGCTGAATTTATCAAATTTATATCTGTAATTTATTTCTATTTTTCTTCTATTTTGGTTGGAGAACATATTTTGTATGATTTCAGCCTTTTTACACTTACTAATGCTTGTTTTATGGTTTAGCATATGGTCTGTCCTGATTAATGCTCCATGTGCACTTCAGAGGAGTGTGCATTGATGGGTGACAGACAGTGTCACCTCCTTTCTCATCCTGCTATCTCTTTCTTGCAGTTATTTCAGAATCTCTCACCCTCTGAACTTGAAATCTCCCTCTCTCATGTTCAGTTCACAAGTCTTTCTTGTTTTTTCCTTCTTTCTCCTCTCTCTTACCTCTTTATTATATAGATCAATGTAGCCTCTTCCATGGTGGCTCTTCCTCCTTTTTCTCCTCTTTTTCTCTATTCGTCACTCTTTCCATTATTCAGATTCTCCCAGAACAAAAGTGAACCTGAGAACTGACCCAAACACAGAATCCACTCCCTTTCTCCATGCCTCTTTAGCTTTTCCTTGAATCCGCATTACAAAAAGTCCAGGCACCAGGCTGACAAGGAGAGCACTCTCCATATACTCAGAACTTTCCATATGGTTAAAAGGAGCTGATGAAGACAAAAATTTTCCTTCTAAACCCACCTGCCTGGATTACAGACCCAGTGGGAGATCACTGTAAACAAAATCTTCATTAACCATGGCAGGATGATCCTCCTCCCTGAAATTACCTGCTGGAAATTCTTTCTTAGCCATGTCTATGTGTAGCAGAAACAAACAAACAAACAAACAAAAGGCTTTGATAATGGCAACCTCAAAGTTGGAATCAAGTTGGCTTTATTTCAGTATTAACACACTACGAAAAGCCCTTTGAAGTCTCAGGACCAGCAGACCCCTCACCACTTTGTGAGACCTTACAGCCTATGACAAAAGGTCGTTACACTTCTGTTGCTTGTCACCAGACTTGGAGAAATGTCAGACCTTTGTATTTTATTTTGTCTCCTTCGTATTTATCTAAATATTATTTATATGCATCTCTATGATTACTCCCAGTGCAGTGTATGGTTATAGTTATTTGTGGACCTGTCTTACCGGCCATGTTTTTTTTTTTTTTTTTTTTAATCCTCTGTGCTCAGCAACTTGCCTGGCACATAGTGGATACTCAATAAGGTTTCCAGAGGGAATATGTATTTATCACACCCAGTAGGTCTTCACTATACTTTCCAAAAGAATAATTATAGATCCTGCAAAGCTAACATATTGGTAACATAACTGATCTTCTAGCTTTCACGTCGATTCCAAGTCCTGGGTAATTTTCTTCCAGGTACTGTATCAAAACTTTGGCAACATTTTTAATCTCTTCAACCCCACTTCTAGTCAATGTAATTATCTGCAAGGTCCATTTCAAATTCATTCTGCAGATTCATATGTATGCATGCAGGCATGCACACCCAGACATGCTATATGTTTTCTATTTTGAGTATAGCAAATGGTGCATTCACCCTACTTTCTACACTAGGATGGGCAGTGTCCTTTTCTTTATTCTCGGAATTAGAGGAATAATGAAAGGTAGAGATGCACTGTTATCTTAGGCTTCTTAGACGTTCAAAGACACTTTGGAGCTATACGGCAAAACAAGATCTTTGAGGTACTAACTGATGGGTTTTGCTCTCCATAAATTCTTTGGCGCCCTAGCCCTTTCCCCATTTTAACAATTGGCATCTGTCCTCATTATTTTGGGGAAAGGATGTCACTGCAGAAAGCTGATTACAAAAGAGGTAACTGCTTGGCTTCTGAAGTATAATAGCTAAACAGAGACATAAACAAAAGAATTTGGACGAACACCTGAAGAGTAGCACAGAGCCTCCCTAAGGTCTCCTGGGCAAAGCTGAGATTGAGATTGTGGCAAATGCAGTGACTGATATCGCCCAGAGGGGGTTCGAGTGGCCAGTCTTAGGGTGTCACAGCAAGGATTTTGATCCTAGTTCAGAAGGTCAAGAGAGTTGTTGGTGGCTGAAAAGATGGAAGAAACAAAGAAAGACTCTCCTGGAGTGTCTTCAACACAGCATTGAAATGCACACCACCTGGATGTTTCTGGAGTTATTTTTCTGGTACATCTTTCTCTGGGAGCTGGCAGGAGTGATCTGAAGTCTTATTCCAGGGCTCAGAAAGATGACAATTTGGGTCACAGTCATTGGCCTCGTCCAGGCCTCCCCAGACAGGTAGCAAGCATCAGGGTGCCCTTGACACCCCATCACCCTCTCCTGATGGATCCACATGGGTCGAGCTGAGGATCAGTGGCTTCCCTTTCAGTTTGACGCTCACCTGATATTACTGAGCAGTCTACTGAGCAAAAGGGGTAATTTTCTGAAAACAGTTGCTTCTGGAAGAAAAGATGTTGCCATATATATATAATCATGACTTGAAAATATAACAACATTTTGTTAGAAACTTCTTTTTAGTAAAATTGGGTGACTATATTTAATTCCATAATACCATTAGGGTCACTGGCATTAATTAGGTTCTTCACCCTCTAACATATTATTCTAGGCATGATATAAAACATACTAAGGAATGTTTCACTCTTGCTAGGACTTTAGATTTAAGAGAGTACCAATTATATAGTTATATACCTTATTTTACAGAACGGGAGTCAGGAAACTCATCACAGATTTACCTAAGAACAGAAATAATCTTTTTGAATTCTACAGGAAGTTATTTCTTTCAGCAATTACTTACTCTGGGTCCAGAAATAAAAGGAAGAGATAAAACAGTTATGCTGTTTGGCATGTCTGTCTTAGTTTGGATTCCCCTGAGATAATAACTTGGATGGAGGTAGTTTATTTGGGAAAAGGGAGTAGGAGAGTAAGACAAAGAACGTAGAAAGTGAATAAAGCACTTATTGATGAGTGGATTGCCACTGTGGACAACTAGGGCCACAATCCTGCTAGGAACTCTTTCAGGATTATTTCAATCATATATCAGAGTGGTCTCCCTGAGCCTACGTAGAATTATCTGCTAAGATAGTTTTTCACCAGTTTTCTTTCCTCAGTGATTGACATTAAATCCCTACCACTTCTGGCCTGCTCTGCATGAAAGGGGAGCACACTCCCTGTTTCTGGAGAAACCCTCCAGCAGGCAGCGAGACGCTGGCACTAAGGTGTTTATGTACACGGTAACCATCCATCCGCAGCTGCTGGTGAACCCAGGGCTAGAACAAGGAGATCTAGAGCAATGAATCACCCAAGGCTGCTAAAATCTTGTTTGGAATTTAAAAATTGTTAAATATATATTTTAAGATCCCCTAGGCTGGGGGAAGCATGGTTGAAGGGAAAGCAAAGAAACCTTGGATCCCTATTGGTCCCTGAAAAGTACCCTAAGCCCTCCCCACAAGCCAAGTCCCGGGGGAAAAAGTACTTGTGGATGTAAATGACAGAAACCTCAGATAGAGAGGACCAGTGTCCCCATCTTTAGATGTAGAGCAATAGCAAAGCCCCAAAGTCCTCTTCGGCCAGCATGGTATGGAAGCAGAAGCAGAGTTGGACGTGAGTTTAGGCTGGTGGCTGTGAGGAGTCTCACAATGTACCCAATGCCCCCGGGAATGTCACAGACAGCCTGTGCCCCAAGGAGGCCTTGTGTTTGGAGAGCAGGTGGGTGCGTCAGAACCTCCGCAGGGAAATGTCTAGAGACCAGCTTGGAACAGGGCCCTTTCAGAGGACTCTGGCACAGACAGATGACAATGACGAGGACAGGTGTGCTCCATCTCAATGCCTGGGCCCTGTGTAGCGTCTACAACTTCGATGCTGTCCTGGAGAGAGTGAGGGGTCGGAGAAACCTTGAACTCCCAGAGGTTGGTTCATGTGTAAGGTTGGAGGAGTATTTCTGTTTTTGCCATAAATGGACTCATGAATCCACAGTCTCCTCAGTGTGGTTCTCTTCACTATGGGTCCATGAGTTCATTTATGGCAAAAATAAAAGCTCCTCTGGCCTTGCACAGCAGAGTCTGTGGCCTGAGGTTTATAAACAAAAAAACTGAGCTCCCTTGCTTCTGCCTCATCCCTGAGCAGAACTTATCGTGGACCAAAGAGAAGCAACCTGCGCTCGGATCTTTTCCTTGTCGTGTTAAGGTATGTGTATTCTTTGTGAGAGTGCTTGCAAACCTTAGCAGACATTAGAAGTATCTGGAGGGCTTGTTAAAACATAGATGCCTGGGCCCACCCACCCCATAAACTGGCTCAGTAAGTCTGAGAAGGGCCTAAGCGAGAAGAAGAGAGCAAAACATTCTAGGTAAGCTCCTTAGGGCTGTGTCCAGGCCTGCGCCCCAAGAGCATTCTGGACAGGACAGTGTACCTTCTGAGATTTTGGGAAGTGAGTGACAGAAGGAAAGTCCCTTTTCTGAGGCTGAGGAGGGTAGGGTGGTGACAGAATAGGCTTTAGTGTTGTGTTTAGGGATCCATGGCTTGTTCGTTATTTTATTTTATTTTTTTCTGAAAAAGAAGACACAGACAAGAACATTCCAGCCACACAAGGACAGAAACTAAGAGGCAGGAGGATGCACTGCTGACACCTGGGTGCTAACGGAGGATGGAGCTGCGAGAAATTATAGGAGCAGCAAAGGAACAGCCCTGCTTGCCAGTAGCTGAGATAGAGCAGAGCAGCTGTGTGCGGGACATGGTCCCCATGGCCTGAGGCTGGGAAAGCCTATTGCTCCCCCCAGTCCTAGTGACTCTGGGGGTTTGTGGGGAAGTCTGGGACCCATGCTGTGTGGAGAGGTCACATGAGTGGGGACCCTACTTGCTATATTGCCCATGGGTGGGGACCCTACTTTTAACTGTAAAAAACACTTGGGATGGGGAACTCAGGGGTCCATTAGAGGGAATTTTCCCAGGAGCCTGGTGGGAGGCAGAGGCAAAGGCAGCATGGCTGAGGGTCCTGCCAGTAATTTAGGGAGAAGGCAAAAGAATTAAAATGTTAATCAAGCCACAACCAGAGACTGCGATATGCTGATCAGCCCTGCAGCCAGGCCAGGAGGACACCTTCAGAACGAAGGCAGATTTCTCCTGGGATTGCTAACAACCCATTCCCCACACCTGTGAAGGGTAAACAAGAACCACGAGCCATTCCCTCTGGGTAAAGCCATGGGGAGCCTAAAGATGAAAGGCTGGGAACTGGCAGCAGGCCTTTCACGCTACATATTCTTATTTTTTCATGCTACATACTCTTCCCCTTCCTCGCTGTATGTCCATAGCAAAGGAAATGGGTTAACACAGTCTTTTAAACTATAACTCGCAGGAACTAAAATGATTTATAAACTGAATTCCCCAAACACCCAGAGTCCCTTTCACAGTCCCTTTCACTGTTCGTCTCACTGTCCCTCTCATTCTCAGTCTCTGAGAAGAGACCACACTGTCTGTGGAGTGCTACCCCTTTCCTAATAAACTTTCCTTTTAACTCCAACTTTGGCCTGTGTGTTGAATTCTTTCTTCATTCTCTGCCAAAGGACTCTCTTCTCACGGTACAGGGCTTGGTCTCTCTGTTGATTACGGGAAATCTGCCTTGTCCTGCATCACCAGGATGGTCTATTCCAACCCCAAGCCATCCCAGCAGATATGGACCAATTTGAAAGGTTTTGAGGTTTTTGAGGGTTTTTTTCATTTGGAGATCACCTGGGAATTCTATTTCCTACAGGGCAGCCTTAAAGTATCATTCCATAACTATAGACTATGTGGAATCTTTTCAGGGCTGATCCAAATCCTAGAGTTTCAGAAGACAGCAGACCTCGCTGGACTTGAATCAGAATAATCATACGGTTGTCTCTGTGCTCATCTGACAAACCTTCGAGTGCTGAGTCTATGCCAGACACAGGCCAGTCTCTGGGGACATAGCAGTGAACAGACAGAAGCCCTCCCCTTGTCGAGCTTACCTTTTGTGAGGGTAAGATGGGGGACAGACAATAAAGAACTGCGTATCTTACTTCTCAAGTGGTGAAAAGAGCTACAGAGATTTTCAAAGAAAGCAGGGGAAGGAGACAGAGAATCCCACGCGGAGATGGAGAGACTTCCCATGTAAAAAGGTGGTTAGGGAAGGCCCCGCCGGATCTGTGGCATTCAAGTAAACATGAAAGTGAGGGAATGAGCAATATTGCTGGATTTCTGGGGAAGAGTCACCGGGTGGAGAGGCTGCCAGGTAAAAGCCCTGAGGTGGGACGTGCCTGGAGAGCTTGAGGCCAGTGTTGCTGGAGAGGGTGGGGGAGGGCTCTCCGCCCAGGGTGGAGACTACATTCAGTCGTTTGAAAGCCTCCTGGAACCAACACTTCCTATCCCATCACCCTCACTAACCTCAAAATATCCCACAAATTCTAAACTTCCCAGGATGTCTGCCTTTTGAATGTAGAAGTCATACAACTCCCAGGCCCAGTATACCCTGATGCAGGATTTGGAAAATAGGGTCCAATCCAGCAATTCCTAAGTGCTGTCTATTGGGGCTTGGTGCTGGGCTATCGAGAACAACCACTTACAACCCACATTTCACCTCTGACTCTATGAATCACTTTAGGAAGAACACACAGGCATGTGTGTGTACCTACGTGCGTGCACCCACATCCACACCCACCCACACAGACACGCACTGGAAAAAGTAACTGAGTCAAAAACAAAAACAAAACATTTTTTTCCCATGAAGAAGTTTAAGCTCACTTTCTAAGATTGACATCAAAACAGAAACAATGAGCAATTCACTTCAGGAATTCCCCAAAGGCAGTTTTCCCACTCTGCTTTTGTTTACAAGGTCAGCCTTGCTGCTCTACCGTCATCAGGAGAAACTCACCTCTCAGGATGGTTGGTCTTGCTGGATTCTCTCCTCTCTTCTCCCGGTATCACTCCCTCCCTGAAGTGGGGTCTCATAGCTTCAGACACCTGCTATGTGCTGCTGGTGTCTCACTTTCTATCCGAAGGCCAGACCTCTCTCCTGACCTCCAGCTATCACCTATTCAGTTGTCTACCCTCCATTTCCCCTCGGCTGTCTTAAGACATCTCCAACTTCACAGGTCCCAAACTGAGCCACCGCTGCTCACCTCCTGCCTCCTCCTGGCCTTCCTCATCTCAGTTGATGGCAACTCTGTTCTTCTAATTATTCAGGCCAAAAAGTTGAAATCATCCTTGACTCGTCTTTCCCTCACACTGGATATCAATTCATCAGCAAATCCTATATGCTCTTTCTTAAAATGTGTCCAGAGACTGATCACTTCTTATCACCTGTACGGATGCTACTTTGCTCCATACCCTTATCACTCTCACTGCAAAACGCCTTAGTTGGCCTCCCTGCTTCTTCCCCTTGCTCCACCCTGTCTAATCTCAACACAGTAGCCAGCGCCATCCAGTTAAAATCTGAGTCGACTGTGTCTGTCCTTTGCTCACCATCTTCATGGGGCTCCCATCTCACTCTGAAGAAAAGCCCAAGTTCCTACAGTTTCCTCCATGGTCCTACATGATCCTCCCCCTACCTCTCATCCTTCTTGCCTCTCTCATTCCATTTTCCATCATGTTCCACCTTGCCCATTCTGTTCCAGCCACTCTGCTGTTCCTTAGACAGGCCAGGCACAGTCTTGCCTCAAGATCTTGGTGTTTGTAATTCTCTCTGCCCAGAATGCTCATCCCCAGATAGCTGTCTAGTCCTTCTTTTTATACAAAATGCTAACTCTTCTGTGAAACTTTCCCAAGTCATTTATTGTCATTTTTTACTACCAACGCCTTCCCCTGCCATATTTTCTTCCTTAGCTCTTATCCCCATCTGTTTCATTGAATACTTTAATGAATTATCTGTCTCCCACAAGAGTGTAAGCCCCACGAGGCACAATTTTTGTTTTATTTATTTATTTATTTATTTATTTATTTATCTATTTATTTATTTATTTTTTCCAGTCCCTAGAATAGTTTTGGCACATGGTAAGTCCTCATTAATATTAGTTGGTTGAATGAAGGAAGTTTTACAACCGAGGGAGCATAGTAGGTATTCAGATGCTCTGTGGGCAGGAGGGGCTTATAAGAGCATCCCCCAGCTTTTCTCCTTTTCAAAACAGTGGTCCTCAGGAAAGGAGAGAGAGTCCGACTGAGCTTTGCAGATCCCCTGTGGGAGACTGAGGGTGCGAATAGACAGCTAGCTCCATGCTCCTAGGTCACATGGAGGGCCAGCCTTTCTGAAATCAGGAGGGAATAAGCTCTCCTGCCCCTTTGGGTGGGGCAAGAAGATTCAAATCCAAACTGCTGGCCTGTTCCGGTTTGGGTTTGGTCCTAGCAGTGACGACTTTTATTTTCCTCTGGAGCTGTGCTCCTTGGGTTGTGCAAAGCCTGGGAACAGTGAGGGCATTAGGACCAGGAGCGAGGCGCGTGCCTGGCTCGGGCTGCGTCTGGCAGAGGGCTCTCGACTGAGCGCGGAGCTATGTGTGAAAGGAAATCAGGCACTGCCTGCCGGCTTCACATCTGTTGATCTGACCTGACTTGAAGCGTCCAAAGGACACAGCTGTCAGCTTTGCTGGACTAAGGACCCACCAGAGCTCTCTCTCCCGGACATCGCCCAGCAACCTGACCATTCACGCCAGGGGGGAAATGAAACACATGAGACTAAACACCTGAGCAGGATGGAATAACAATTTTTTCCCAAGGATGTAAATGGTGTAAAATGGGAGCAAACAGCTGAATCTGCAGCCCCCATGAATGGGCTTTCAGAAGGCAATTAAAGAAGTTTATTCAGAGAGGACCTGGGGTGGGACTCTCGGGTCCTGTGTCTTTCTGATTCTAAGCGGCAGTCGGTCTTAAGTTGGCAAATGTCAGATGGGATCAAAGGACCAGGTTAAGTGACAGGTAAAAAACTTGCAGGTGGAACCAGGGACGCAGGTTCTGCTGCAAGCTTGAAGGAACCTGGCGCAGGAGAAGAGAGCGAACTTGAACATGACCTGTTGCATTCGGCAAGTTCCCACACCATGCTCCTAAGGAAGCGATGCAGGCATGGACCATGCAGACTGCAATTCCTGCTGCCCTTCCTGATGCTGGGATGTGCGCTGTTGATGGTAGCCATGCTGCACCTGCCCCCACAGGCCCTGCACCAGGCTGTCACAGCCCAGGCCGCCCCGCGCAGCCCTGAAGCTGGGTACCGCCTGGACTTTGGGGAATCCCAGGAATGGGTGCTGGAGTCAGAGGATGAGGACCAAGAGTACAGCCCCCTGGAGGGCCTGCCGCCCTTTATCTCGCTGCGGGAGGACCAGCTCCTGGTGGCTGTGGCTTCACCCAGGGTCAGAAGGAACCAGAGCCAGAGCAGGAGAGGTGGCAGCTACCGCTTCATAAAGCAGCGCAGCAGGAGGCTGGACCTGGAGGCCCCAGAGAGGGACTGGGGGGCCGAGGAGGAAGACCCAGAGGTGTCTGAAGAAGATGAGCTGCCCAGACTCAACCTGGATGTGGCGCTCAGCGCCCGCATCCCCCTGCAGAGGGCGCTGCCAGAGGTACGGCATCCGCTGTAAGTAAGGCCCTTTCTCCCATGTCCCGGCACTGGGGTGCCATCAGCAAACTTTCTGCACTCTGCCTCCACTGTCCTTAGGGCCGCACTTCTTAAAGCGGGGGGTGCTGGACCAGCAGCAGCATCAGCACCATTACCTGAGAACTTGTTAGAAATGCAGAGTCTCAGACCCTCCCAGACCCACTGAGTCAGAAACCTGGGGTGGGGTCCCAGCCATGACCGGTAACCAGCCAGCCCTCCAGGTGAGAACCACTGTCCTAGAGAACAGAAACGAGCAGCTCCTACTTATTCCTCTCTTTCCCATCCTGGGTTCTGCTCCTTCTGTCTCTGGATGATCCGGTCAAACAGACGGGACTTGGAGCAGATGTTCTCCAAGGCACCTTCCAGTTCTCATACTCTGTCTCCAGTGCGTTTCGATATTATGATTGTTGTTAGTATTTGCTTTTATTTTGGAATGAAATAACAGTTGCAGCTAACATTATGCGGCTCTTGCCATGTGCTTGTCTTTAATTTAAGAACTTTTCATGTGTTAACTCACAAGGTCCCTACAACTCTGTCGGATGGGAGTTATTTTGTAAATATGAAAAGAAGACACAGAGAGACCAAGTGACTTCCCCACAGTCACACAGCTAGTAGGTGCCAAAGTAGGGATTTGAGTCTAGGTAGAAGCTCCGGTCTGCCTGAATCACCACTAAACGCTACCCTCCCTCCTTAGTCCACTAGACTAAGGGGACAGTTCTAATGCCCAAGAGCTGAAATACCGCACTCATGCAGCCTAACGTGGCAGGGTGGCCCCACCCTCAGGAGCAAGCGAGGAAATGTGATGACGCACAGGCTGTGCCCAGGGAGACGGTGGGCTCGTCCTGTGCACGCCTGCCCTCCTCCTCTACCATCACCATAGCTGGCTGCACAGAAGGGGGCCTGGTTACCAGCATCCAGAGTCAATGCAGCCGGTTAGTTTGGGTGATCTAGGTCCCTTCTCCACAGCCACTGCTCTTCCCAGAGCCCAGAGAGTTTCCTGGGAAACAAGTGTATCCTCCAGCCCTCTGGGTGAGAGGAGCCATGCAGAGCAGCAGTTGGGAGCAGGACCACATACTCCTCAGATCCCTGATGGGGTCCCTCTCAGCCTGGCTACTGAGCCGCCACTCTCAGGGTCCTGCAAATCCGGGACAGCACAAGAGCGGCACCTCCTTACATCGTGAGCCTGGGTGCCTCGCTCCCCTCCCCCTCGTTCCAACCCCGCTGTTTTGACTTCAGGTCTGGCTTAGAAAGCTCTTTTTAGGAAACTCCCAGACCCAGCCAGGCCCACCCATTGCAGTTTTGTGCTCTCTGGAGTTTTAACTCATGACACTCATTACAAAGAAACCTAAATAGCCATTGATGTGTCGGTTAGTTCAATGCCTGCTCTTCTGCCACACAGTGAGCCCACAGGTTCAGCACACAGTAAAGGAATGATTGCTGAATGAGTGAATATAGAGTTTTCAAATTCTTTTCCGACAATTTTTTCATTGGCCTAGAGCTAGAATGAGTATCCTTATTTTGCCAAAAAAGAAATATTGCCTCAAACAAGAGGTCTCTGGTTACTGAAGGAGTGTGTGTGTGTGTGTGTGTGTGTGTGTGTATGTCTCATTGTGCAAGTGTGTCGTGCACATGCATATCTGTGGGTTCATTGTGTATGTGTGGTTGTGCATGTGTGTGTGTGTTTACATGGTGTTGTATGTGTATTAAATAAATGCTGTGCATATGTGTTTCATGGGTACATGTGTCTAGTGCATTATATTGTGCTTGTGTGCCTGTTTCCTGTGCCTGTTGTGTATGTGGTATGACGTGCACAGGTATGGTGTGCTGTCATGTGTACACACGTGTTATGGATGTGCTAATATCCATATGTGTTGGTATGAACATTGCAATGTGTGTGGTACATAAATGTGTGTTTCATGTTATATCTGTGGTGTGCTGTGCACATGTATCATGCGTATGTGTACATGTGTTTTGTAAAGCAATGTTTGTTTTGCATATGCTTGTATGGTACGTGTGTGCATGTACATTGTATTGTGATTGTGCAGCACATGTGTGACGTGCTCCTGTGTGTATTATGTGAGTGTGTGTTTTGCATGTGTGTGTTACAAATGCATGGTGTGAGTGGTACATGTGTACATGTGCAAATGTGTGTTATGCATGTGGTATGAAGTGCATAGGTGTGTTGTGAGTGTGGTGCAAGTGTGGGTGAATTTTGTGGCATGTGTGTGATGCGCACATGTGTATGCATGTGTTGTGTGTGTAGTACACATGTGCACTGTGTATGCTGTGCCTGTGGTGTTTTATGCACATGCACTGTGCTTGTGTGTACATGTTGTGTGTTGTGATATACTACTTGTTTTCCACGTTTTGTAGTATATGTGTACATGTGTATTTGTTGTGTGTTGCACATATGTATTGTAGGCATGTGTGCAGCATGTGTTGTATCATTGTGTTGTGTTGCATGTATATGTGTGCACGTGTGGTTGCGTCACGTTTGTGGTGTGAAGTGCACGGTGCGTCTTATGTGTGTGTGGTGTGAGCATGGCCAGGTACATTTGTGTTGCGTGTGATTTGCACGTATGCATGTGTACGTGTGTGTGTGCATCACTTCAGTGGTTGCCTTTTCAGGCCAGAGTAACCAACTAACTCATCTCAGTTTGCCTGGGACTTTGCCTATGTTAGCCCTGAAAGCGCTCACAAGTCCCGGCAAACCGGGACAGTTCTCTCCACCAGGCAGCTCTCCAGGGTTCTTGAAGGACTGCCCCGGCACATTGGGAGGTGTGTGGCGGCCTCTGCTGGCTGGAGTCTGTCCATGCAGCCCGGGCCTTGGCCCCCAGTCCCCCCTCTTCCATGTACACTTCAGGGACTGGGGTCGTCCCTCCCCAGCACCCCTCCAAGATACATAGGGATTCTCTGCAAAATGAGGCAAAAACCACCACCACCTCCCACTCCCCTTGCCCCCAGGGTGACAGGGCCCTCTTCCTGCCACCACTTTAAAACTGGACCAGAATGCAACCCGTAAAAGAACAGCCACGTATTAAGCACCTACTGTAGCAGGTCTAGAACACTAGACGACACAGCTCTGCCTCCTGCTGCAGCAAGACTCACTACCATCTGCTCCAGAGCTCCTTGAAAACCTGTCCTTGATTCCTATCCTAGACAAGCCCCACTGACTGCAGTTCCCACACCAAAACCCCCGCACCAGCCCCGGCCTTTGCTTACTGCCCCGGTCTGGTCTGCAAGCCTTTTCCAAGTACCTCTGGGTCATTGCTGGAGGTCCGTTCCAAAAGGGGTCATGCGAGGAGAGTAACCAATAATGTAAGATCAAAACAGACAAAAAAAGTCAACGTAAAAGATCAGAAAGCTGCGAACATTTATTAAGCACTATGCGCCAGGGATTCCACTACGTGGTGATCACTTGTTTAATCTTCATAACAAACCTGTGAGGTAGGTAATATTATCATCTCCATTTTATAGATGAGAAAACTGAGGCACAGAAAGGGGAAGGGACTGAGGCTAGGTTATCTGACCAGGTGCGCCTGACGCCAAACCATGCTCTCTTCACTACCCTCCTGTACTTTCTGAGTCACACGGCTGGAAGCATTTCGAGTTTTTCCATCCATAAAATGGAGAGAACTCACACATCAGTCCACAGGGAGACACGGAGGAGGATGCTTATCACAGCACCCTTGGTAGCACTGAGGATTTGGGAACCCCCTGGGTGTCTCATCACAGGGTGCTGGCTGGATGCAGCCCAGAGGTTCTCTGCCAGGAGTAGAAGAAGCAACACCCTTCTCCGTGTACACTACTGATAGAGACCCTCAAAGTACCACACTGAGTGAAAAAGACACAGTAAAAGGGCTGTAGCACACCATCGCTGGGAGAAATGTGTGCTCCATGCACACTAACAATCCGTTCTTTATGAGAACAGATGAAACACGACAGAATGGATATGTGCTGTGGGAGGGGAGGGTTCTGGAGGCGGAAGCAGGGATAAAAGTGAATGAATATGCAAATGAAATAAAGGACCCATGATGAAGCCACAGGCTGAGCAGCAAGGTTGACTCAGCCCTCAATGCTACTGTCAAAAAGCGGGTGGGGAGGAACAAGCCTTGCCCATTCAGCCTTGTGTGGCATCGACAGCTCTTCTGGGACCAGCTCTTCTTTGATCGTCCTGGCATCCAGCGTAGAGCAGTTGATGTCCAGGATCAAAGAGGCTCCCAACTGAGAGAGTGCCTTGTAGTTTTTCCTCCAGGCTTGGGCTCTCAAACTAGAGTGTGCTTCGGAACATTTCGAGGGATGTAATTTATTAACCAATGTCGCCTCAATAAATTATTGGGAAAAGAAAGGAGCACTCAGAGGGCTTGTGACAGTACAGATTTCTGGCCTCCGCCCCTACAGTTTTACACTCAGTAGGTCTAGGGTGAGGTCCAAGAATTTGGTTTCTATGAGTTCCTGGGTGACGCCACTGCTGCTGATCTCGGACATTCTTTATGCCAAACAGGTTGCGCAGAGCTGTGCTTCTCAACTTGTAACGTGCATGCGGATCACACGGGCATCTTGTTAAAATGCAAAGTGTAATTTAATAAGCCAGGGGTGCAGCCCAGGATGCCACATTTCTATCCAGCTCTTCGTTGGTACCAGCACTGCTGGTCCACACATCATCACAGGTTCTCAAGAGACATGCCTATCAGATTCCTCCCTAAGTGCTTGTTTAAAATATAGATTTTCAGACGCCATCACTAGAGACGCTTCGTAGTTCTGAGCGGGAGCTCAATGATCTGAATTTTTAAAAGCCGATGCAGGACAGTTTGGGGAACCATGGTACAAAAGTTAGTGAAAGTGAATGGAGTCTGGGAAGGTTCTATGGGGGAAGTGGTACTAGGATCAGAAACTAGGGAAGAGAGGAAACACAGTCCCCCTCATCACCGGGGATTTTATACTCAAACATAAGTGTCACCCCAGCTGTAGCTGGCTGTGTGCCAACCACTTGCATCAGCTTATAACTTGGTTACATTCGAGCCCATGTTTCCCTGGTTTATACAGTCACAACTGTGACTAAATCAAAGGGACGTGGAACAGTGAACTTGGGGTTGAATCCTGGCACCAGCTGTGTTACATCAGGTGTCAAGGTTACTGCAAGTCCGCACAGGAAGTAAGGAACAGGGACTGCCCAGGGAAGGCAGCAGGAGGTACAGGCCAAAGCTCTTCCAGGACTGGGCCTTCCTGATGTTCTTCAGCTGCTGGTGTCATCACCTGGGAGCTCACTCACCAGAGATGCAGAACCTCAGACCCCACCCCTCACCTCCTGGATCTGAATCTGCATTTACGGAGATGCTGGGGATACCATGCATATTAACATCTGAGAAGCACTCACTACCTCTTGGCTTCTGCTGCCTCATCTTTGGCTTACCACTCATTCTATGATCCGCTGACCCTCTTTGTATGTTTGAAGATCAAACTCCTTGAGACAGAGCATGGATGTTTCCTGTGGCCACTAGCCAGGGGAGGCCGTCCCCACCAGGGAGGAACCAGGACACTTCTAAGGCCTTGGTCAATATTCAGACTGGTGATCTAATTCATGCCCGTCTCTGGCCCAGGCGGCCAAGATTAGAGCAAGAGCAAAGATAGCCAAAGCCCCTCAGAAGGAGGCTGTGAGATTTCAGAGCGCTCTCACGGGGAAGGGGGCTGCATATACCTTGCATACACTGCGAGAAATGAAAGGCTGACAGCGCCACCTTCAAGTGCAGGCTCCAGCCCTTCCCACACTTCTTTCTCACCCATAAGATGATCCCTCTAAAAGATCATCTCCAGGGTGTGTCCCAGCCCTTTTCTCCCTAGGCCTGGCCTGGAAATTGGTTCCCAAGATGAGCCACACCAATTACAGACAAGATGGGCTGACCATTGGGATTTTCTCAAAATGTAGGAAATTCTCTCCATGGCATTACTCTCCTGCTTATATTGACAACCAGCCTACACGCTCCTTGAGAGCAAGAATGGTGTCTGTCTTCATTCACCGAACAGCTATTTATCTAGCAATTATTAAAGGTGAGAAGGTGAGCAAGACCCAGGCTCAACCCCAAGGAGTTTTGGGGCCCTGGAGGATGCAAACAAGTGGCTAGGCTGTTACATGGGTGGGCACAGGACTGAGATATGAAAGCCTGCCTGAGTATGCATGTGTGGGAGGAATTTGTTGATCTGGGGAGAGCCCAGGTCAGCAACCCCAAAATAGCTTTAGAAAACCCCGAAATTTTTCTGCTCTGGCTTGGCAAGGAGAGAGTGGGGGAGTATCTGTGCTGCAGCCAGGCCATCTGGTGCAATGCTGTGACTCACTCTCTTCGAGTCATCGTCCAAGTGCATTTTCCAAGTTCACAGGGGATCCTGGAGCTGCATAAAGAGAGGGTGTGCATCTGTGTGCAAACACACACCCGGACTCCTCTGATCGTGGATTGTAATGCTACAAAGCTAACATTTCTCGAGCAGCTAGCTCTCTTGGGCCAGGATGATCCCTTTTAATCCAGGAAGCATCCCTGGGCTGGAAAAACGTATCAGCATCTTGTGCTGGCTAATTAGAGGGTGTACATGGCAGAGCCAGGATTCAAAGCCAGGTCGATTTGATTCCAAAGCCCTAGATCTTTTCTCTCCCTTGTTGCCACTCAGAAGATGGACAGATGAGGTCAGGGTGGGCTTTTGGACATTTGTGTGTGTATACAAACTGAAATAGTAAAATACTCACCAGATATCTGGCTGAAGGACAGAGAAAGTAGCCCCATTACTTAATAAAAACACATGTTTCTTCATGGATACTCTCTATGAGTACCTGGTCACACAGTCACTGCTTCCCAACGTCCCAAAGGAGTGTCTGCACTGCCTTGTCGATCCCCTCAGCAAAGCCATGGCCCAGATAGAGCTGGAAGACTGTGCACCCCCGCCTGGCTGAAAGAATTTGAGGTGCAGAGAGGTGGAGGCCTTCCCAAGGCTCCTTGTGTGGACCACTTACCTTTTGCTCTCTAATTGTTTACCTGCCTACCTGATTCTTGCAAAAGATTTCAAGATACATTTTAAAATAGAAAATTGCTATTAATATAATGGTTACTGAAGATAAGGGGATATATACTTTAGAATATCTTTCCTTCGAGTACCTGCTAAGCCCCTTCCCACCTCCAGGACTTAGCAGAGCTTGTGACACCTGCCAGGAACACCTTTCACCACCCACATGCCTTCTCTGGACTGCGTCCTACCCACCCTGCAGGCCTCACCCTTCATCTCATGGCCCCACTCCCTGGGCAACTCACTATAGTTGTCAAATAATTATCTGTTTAATAGGATATAAATGCCATGACGTCAGAGACTATCGTAGTTTGGTTTCCCCCAAAGCAGACCCTGAGACAAGAATTTGTTCTGCAGGGGATGCCAGGGAGAACTGGGAGGTGACCGGGAGCAGAGACGAGAAGGCAGCCCATGGAAGGTGTGTTTCTAAGGCAGTCACTTCAGTGGGCAGCTGCAGTGCAGCCCTGCAGGGGGACCTGGGAGATGCGTGAAACAGCATCTCTGCATTACCCACCCCTACCCCTTAGGGTCGAGGTTGCTGGATCTAAATACCAAACTCCTTCTAGTCACTGGCTGAGGGGAGCTCACAGGGCGGGTGGGAGGTTAATTCTCTCCTGCTGGTGACTGGGGCGAGCATCTCCACCCAGCCAGAGATAGCCCGCAGGCAGCTGGAAGTCAGGCTGCCCTGCATTATAATGATATACCCCTGGGGAGTACAGGAAGGGGCACCACAGCTTCTGCTTCAAAGATTTTATCTATTCACTTCATCCTTCAGTCTTCTTGTGTACTGGATTGTCAGTAAATCTCTGTTAAATGCCTGGATGGAAAGATTGAAGGTCGAGATCAAACAGAAATTCAGAATGAAGGTGATCCATAGAACCCTCTCGATGACTAAATATCTTATTTTCTTACTCTGAGCTTCCTGGCAGCCAAACTGAAATAGGAAACACGATAGATACCATGATTTTTATTGTTCAGGAGGAGGAAACACATCAGGTCATCAGAGGAGGAAAAGCTTTTCCGAACAGAAATTTCCTACCAGAGCTTTGCAGAAGGGGTAGTAAGTGATAGAGGACACAAAACCCCCAATGGGTTTCCTCTGAGACGCAAAGTAGCTTTCATAAAGCCGATTCTTAGGCAGTCGTCTGAAGAAAGCTGAGGGCATGGCACCAAGCACGACTCCACATAAACGAATTTCTAAGGCAGCTAAGACAGCAGGATCTAGGTAAGTTGCTTTTTTAGGACCGTAAGGAATCAGTGGAGATAGTCCAGAGCATGTGAAGGAACCGATGGATTGCATGTTCTTCAAATAACCCTCCATCACTGTTACTTTGATCTGGACACTGGAACCCAGTCTGTGACTCCGATTCCAGAACATTCTGCTATTACTTTAGTCCAAGATGGATGGGTATATATAATCATGAAGAGCACTAGGTTTGGAGTCAGACCGATCATCAACTGTTTGCTGTGTAACGATGAGCCAGTCACATACGTTCTCCGAGCTCTAGTTTCCTCATCTTTAAAATGGGAACAGATGTGTTTATTATCTAGTACTGCACTAGATAATAAATAACACACCACCTCAAAATTCGGTGGCTTAAAAAATAGATAAATTTGGCTAATGAAAATTTTTAAAAATTTGTGCTTCACCAAAGTGAAGAGATAATCCAGTAATGGGAGAAAATATTTGCCAGTCATGTATCCGAGAAGGCATTTGTATCCAGAATGCAGAAAAAGCCCTTAGGGCCCAACAACATAAAGTCACCAATTTATAAATAAACGAAAGATTGGAATAGACATTTCTCCAAAGAATTTATAGAAATGGCCAACACACACACACAAAGATGCTCATGGTGTCAGTCAGTATGGAAATGCAAATCAAAACTACAGTGAGGTACCATGTCACCTCCAGGAGATGGGGAAAATAAAAAAGACAGTAACGAGTGCTGACAAGGATATGGAACCCAATAAAATGGTTGTATCCTGGCACGAGCTGGAAATGCAGTGCCGGTGCCACCTGCAAAAGGGGTCTTCAAGGGGGAAAGAAGCACAGAGGATAAAATGCTGTCCCATGAGTTCCTAGCAATTCAGACACCACAAAATGTCAGCCCACATCCTGTCACTGACGTTTCTTTGGCCATGAGGTTAAAAAAACAAACAAACAAACATAAAAAAAAAAAACCATTGGGCTAGTGGCCAACATAAAAACTCGAGATTTCATATAAACAATTCAGATTTATGGCTTTTCCTGAAAACCAGGCAGATCCAGCAACCCTGGGATGAATCTCCCCCTGCTAATGCTGGCTGTTCCTTTTAGGTGGGCCATGTGGTCTCTAGCTCACTGCAGCCACCACGAGCCAGTGTACACCAGGGACAGTGACCCCTTGGCTGCCTGCCAGCCTCTGTAGACGTTTGAGTTTGTGCTCACAAGGAGGGCCTGGCCTAGGTGAACTTTAAGGTGCCTTTTAAAGACCATCATTGGCTGGAACTTAGAGGGTTTTATTTAAAGCCTCCCTGTAGTTTCCCTGAATCTACTCTCTCTGGGTCTGGGCTACCCGCCCCTCTTTCTCTACCCTTAAAGCTCTGTAAGGTCGGGTGGGAGGTGGACAGGGAAAGTGGGTATATTTTGAAACAGATGATGGGTGGTTAGCACCACCTCTCTCACTCTCCTCGCTCCCCACCACCTTGTTTGTATGCTCTCTCTCTCCTTAGAGACCCAGTGTTCTTATGCTGACATCTGGGTCGTCTAGGGTTCCCTCAATCTGAACCTTTTCTAACACTCTCACCAGCATCTCCTGAACCTTATGTACTCCCATCAGCTAAACAGTTAGTGGATGCTCACTATTGTAGCCTTTACACTTTTGAAGGAAATGCATCCACATTTTCATAAGACAAATTAAAAGCCACCAAAACTATCTGGGTGAGGAAGGAGTAGGGAGGTCTTTGCTCCTAGTGACTGCCTGAGTGATGGAGAACATCACACCACTCAGCCTGTGTTCTAGGGAGTTGGGCCCTGCAGGGGATCTGCATGAGCTCCCATCACGCGCTTGGCCTTCTTTGCCTGTGATCCTGGGTGGTGAACAGCGCTGCCATACTCCAGCTGCAAGAGGCACCATCACATGTTGTCCGATGAGCATGACGTCCACTGGAGAGGCACAACGCAACAGCCCCAATGATGGCGATGAAGATTAAATGAGACAGCATATGGGAAACTTCTACTAATACCAGGGATCATTGTTCTGAGAACATCTGGCCAGCCCTCCCCTGTATTGAGGGATAAGCCAGCCAGCACACAACATTAACCTGAGTGATAGTGACAGTTTCCATTCATAAAAAGTTTGCTATGGACAAAGCAGACTCACATATCTCTTTACTTATGTAATCTACACATGGCCCTCTACAGTAACCCTACTCGTTATCCTCATTTTGTAGATGAAGAAATTGAGGCCTAGAGAAGTCTCAAAGCACATGGGAGGCTTGCAAAATAATAATAATAATAATAATAATAATAATAATAATAATAAATTAGCATTTATTGAACTCTTCCTATGATCAAGGCACTAGGCTAAGTACTTCATATGTATTCACTCATTTGATTCTCCCAACAGCCTGTTTTGCAGAGGAGAAAACTGAGTTTAAGTAAGCGCATGCTCAAAAAGAACTTATTGGAATTGAAAAGGTGGCTGAAAAGAAGAACTGATTATTTGTAACTGGATCTGTGAATCTGGAAATTGTTGAAAGGAAGAATGATTATCAGATAGTTATGTCGCTTGCCCAAGTCACATAAGGACAGATCCAGGATTCCGAACGCGATGCCAAGGCTTGATCTCTAGCCACTTGACATACAGTCTCTTCTCAAGATGCTCTAAGTTGACACAGTTTTTGAGCGAGGTGGGTGGAGTTACAGTTTGGCTGCTCTCAGGGTTATTACATGTCATACCCTCCACCACTCTGTGCTACGACTCGGGCCATTGGCATAGAGAGGGCTCATCCCTTTCGCCCATCCTCACACAGCTCAGTGCCGCCCACCATTCCCTGTGATGACGGCCGTAGACCCTCACAAGCCCATGCATACATCTGGTATCCCCACTGGTGTCTGGGGCTACACAGCATGCACCATCCTTAGGGCCCCTCCTCTCGGCCACCCTACCTACCAGAAACAGTCAATCCCTGTCTCCTCTGAAAAATATCTAACAGGCCTGAGACACAAGTATTGCCAAACTTGTGTTTATAATATTTAACGCTGCATTCCAGGGTCATGTCGAGGGGACTGGGCTTTCTCACAAACCACAGGATTCACTCAGAGCCCGAGCTATTCTCCCCTGAAACACCAGATAATTTCCATGGTTATCTTCAGCTCTCATCTCCCGGCAGTTTTGCAGTTGCCTGAAGAGATGCCCCAAAGCTGTCTGATTGTCTTGAAGGCTGTGTGAGCTTCTTCCCATGGAGCAAGTGATGACAGGTCCTTTCCAAGCCGATGCCAGGACACCTACATCCACAGCTCACAGAGGCAGCTCCTTTAGCCTTGTCATAGCTTCCAGAAACCCACGTGGCTTTTCAAAGTACTTAGCAATCTATTAAGTTTATTGCAATCACACAGCTTGCCCATCCTCTCACTGTGAAGAGAAAACACAGTTCTGGCTATACATAAAGCCTAGAAAATCCTGGAGTAAGACAGATGGAGGGAGAGGAAGGGAGTCATGAAATTCTCTTTAAAGTTCCTGCTCCCCTGGTTTTCCTGTTCCTCCTCTACTACCTGAAGAGGACCCCAAAGAGCCAGAAACACAGAATTTCATGACTGGAAAGAGCCTTTGGGATCTACCTCGCAGTAATGGTACATCTTCTAATCATGGAGCAGATACTCCCGCAGCATTTACAGCCACGGCTCTTGGTGCTCTGGAAGCCATTTAATCAACACAGCAGCCCTTCAAAGTGTATCCTATTATTACCATCCTGAGGAAACCAAGGCACCCAGAAGCTGAGCGACTTGCCCAGGGTCATTTACACGGCCGGGAAGTGGACCCAGGCCTGGATTGTCAGGGTGGATGCCTCTGCAGAGACCATTCCCTGAGGCCAAAGAGAGGAAGTCGGTTGTCCTGGGTCACTGGCTATTTAGCAGAGCTGGAAGCTCTCCAGCCTCCTGACTTTGCAGGGAGTGTGGTCTTAAAGAGGGAGAGTTTCAATAAGAATCTCTTTCTTTGATGGAGTCCCTACTATGTGCCAGCACTATACTAAGCACTTCTTCCTTATGAAAGCTTTGAAGGAAGTGCTGTGGGCAATCCAATTTGCACAATTGGAAAACCAAACTTCCAAAAGGTGTCTCATTGCTATAAGGTAGGGCAGTTGTTTAAAGACAGTTACATTTTACAAAGGTGACACTCGTGCTAATCACAACTTCTCTTTCTCCAAAAATGCTATAAAATAGCCACTGCCTATTGAATTCCTATAATTATTCTTAGATTCTCACAGTAGGCCAAAAAGATAAATAATATTATCCTTATTTTTCAGATGAAGAAACTGAAGTTTACAAATACTGACTATATTATCAAAGGAAACATAGGAAGCAGCGGGGTGAATACTCACGTCTAAACAGGTCTGATTCCAAAGGCTAAGCTTTTCCTTACTAATGTAGGGAGGAGACAAGAGAATTAAAAATGTTAATCAAGCCACAATCAGATCAGCCCTGCAGCTAGGCCAGGAGGACACCTTCTGAACAGAGGCTGATTTCTGCTGGGGCTGACAGCCCGTTCTCCACACCTGTGAAGGGGAAACAGGAACTTTGCAAGAGTCATTCCCTGCGGTAAAATCATGGAGAAGCTATGGATTAAAGGCTAGACACTGCAAGCAGGCTTTTCGCTCTACATTTTCTTACCTGTTACCTTTTCACACTACATACCCCTTCCCATCCTCACTGTCTGTCCATATCCAACGAAATGGAACTCACAGGAACTATGGAATACGTAAACTGAATTTTCCGAACACTCAGCCCCTCTGCTCACTGTCTTTCCAAGCCTTTCTTGGTCCATTTGAGAGGAGCCCACGCTCTGTCAGTGGAATGTTACCCCTTTTCTAATAAACTTTCCTTTTGACCTTAACTTTGGCCTGTGTGTTGAATTCTTTTTCACTCTCTGCCGAAGGAACTTCTTCTCTTGGTACAGGGCTTGGTCTCCCTGTCACTTGGGAAATTTGTCCTTTACCATCACCACAAGCACTACATACTTGTTTCTGGGCATCGTATTTTGTGGATTGGGGTAAAAAAAAAGGGCTGGTCCTTTGGGAGGAAGGCATGGCCATGTTCTGCCCTGAGGTATGGACTTTGTTTCCTACAAAACTGCACCCATGGAGATTTCATATGCAGGTCTCTCTGTCCCCAAATTCCTCTCCTGTCTGAGTTGGAAAACAGTCAGGCTCCTGGCAATTGTCCAAGCATTGTTTTAAGGGTTTTTTCTACCCACTGAGTTCATTGAGGCAAAATACCTTTTTATAGCCCTCCACCCCACAACGCCCCAGCCCTAGGATCCTGGATTTGCCTGCACCAGCAACCACAATGGTCATAAACAGGACACAAAAGAAGTTTTGAATCTGTTTGTGAGCAAGTCTAGAACAATTCTGAGGGCAGAGTGGAAATTCTCAAAATCTGGTGGATAAGGAGGAGGAAAGCCTCCCTTCCCCTCCTAAGCATAGGGAGAGGGAAGGTGTAATACTGGGTATTGGGGAGGCCGGAGAGGGTACAGGAACTTGGAAAAGACTGCAGCGTGCACTGGGAGACTCGGTTCTCTTCCTAAAATCTTATAGGACACTGATGGTTACCGGAGAGAGAGGATTTCTCTCGGTGCGTTGTCCGGGTTCTTGATGTCTCAAACAGAGATCTGAGCGAGAAGACACCGAAATACGGTAGAAAAGAAAAGCTTTATTAGAAGGGAAGGTACACTTCCAGGCGTGGAAGTGGGCCTGAGCAAAAGAAGCTGGCTCGAAAGGCCTGGTAACGAAGACTTTAGGGTTTTTATCTCGTTTTTGCTGTGGGAGGTTACTTTTCTTAGAGGAGTGGGCTTCCTTGATTGACGAATAAGATTGACAGGACTCAGTGATTCATCATTTGCTCTCTGTGCATGTTCGTTTCCTGAATTCAGTCTGTTTTAATGAGATTAATGAACTCCTGTGCATATGCATCTTATTATAAAGATGGTATAATGAGGCTCAGGTGAGTTGAAGGTTGTTGGGGGTCTTCATTATGAAGGTGCGAGTGACTGGCTTAAATGGGTACTTAATTCTCTGCCTACTTGTTTCTTTGTATGAGTTTAAAAAAAAATGCTTTCTGGCTTGCTTGATTGTGGACAGATTAGGGCAGACCAGTTCTAGGATAGGATGACCTCAGTGTTTTTACAGGTAAACCCGAAACCCTGTCACTAACTTTCCTGCCTACCTCTTTTCTAAGAGCCACGGACCCTCCTATTATTATTATGGATGTTGAGGGACAGGAGGTCTCTACTTTTGTATCTGCTTTCTGCTAAGAAGGGCAATTGTCCCTGCCTACAGGGGTTTCATGGAGCTCTTTCCCTTTCTGTCTCAGTCAGGGTGGGATCTTGGGTTTCCTGCTGAAATGCTGCCTCAGTCTCTAGACAAGAAAAAGATTCAAGTTTATTATTTAAATTATATATCTATTAATTTCTATTATTGATTTGCCTATTAAGTGAGCAGAGGGAAACAGGCTTCGTGAATGTATTTCTTAAAGAGAAAAAAGACCTTCGGCCTACAGTCCCCTCTCCTCTCAGACTCTAAGGGCCCTGTCTGGCCAATTGCCATTTCTGCTAACAATGGGCCGATGACCGTTATCAACAGCCAGAGGATCTGAGTCACCAGTTTTAGGGCGATTATTGGGACTTGAGGGAGAGAGCCTTTTTCCCAAAAAAGAAGGGAAGAAAACTTAACTAGATTCACTAAAAAGATTAAGAATTCTGCAAGAGATGTCCCTTATCATTTCCTGCTTAAAGATGAAGAATTTTACAAGTTATGTCCCTTATCAATTCCACTTTGGACATGTTATTTGAACAGCCCTGAAAGACTGTAAAAGTTCATATAAAGCTCATTATTTTATTTGTCTTCGAGACACTTCTCAGGACATCGTCATCCATCTAGGGACTTCTTTCTGAAGTCCATAGGAATTTCCTTTAAAAATTACTACTAGATATAAAAACTGGTGAAATCCAAATAAGGGCCGTATTTGAGCTGATAGTGTTGAACTATGTCAGATTCCTGGTTTTGAGCATTGCGGATGATTATGTAAGATGTATGTTATCGGTGGGTGAAGCTGGGTGAAGATAACACAGGAATTCTCTGTTCTATTTTTGCAACTTCTTGTGAGTCTTAAACTACTTCAAAATAAAAAGTTATAAATTATTTTTTTAAAAGATACTACAAAGAACATTGCTCCTTTCCTTAAAAAATAGCCTCCTGATTGAGATAACGCCATGCACCCCCGAGTACCTGGCCATGAACTTGCAAAGTAGAAAGGTCATGGCAGCTTTGAAGGAAAAAATCCAACTCTGCCACTTACCAGGAATGTGGCCTTCAGTGAGTCTTGTAGCCTTCTCAGCTTCAGTTTCCACATCTGTAAAATGGAGTGATATAACCCAACCCACAGGCTCGTTATAGAATGAACACTCAGTAATGTGTGTATAGGACCTAGCACAGCGTCTGGCATGTGCTGGCATTCACAAATGTTCAACCCTTGTCCCTTATTCAAAATAATAATAATGATAATAAACATTCATTAAGTGTCAAGTGCTGTATTAGGTTGTAGGAATACAAAAGTAAAGAAAATAAAGAGTCCCTGCCCTTAAATGGATGACGAAAGTGTTCATACATCACTTGCTTCCTACACCCTCCTAATTAGGCCTCACACCAACCAGCTCCATGAGATTGATAACACTGTCATGCATTCACGTTTTACAGGCTCGGACCATCATCTGCTGAGAATGATGGCAAGGCCTCTCACCTGCTATGAGAGGCGTGGATTCAACATTGTAAAGAAGGTGTTGGATCTGAGGATCTGGGAGGCAGTAGGCAGCCATTGAGTTGGGGGAGAGCTGTGTGGTTGGAGCAAACCCAGCCAGGGCCTGGGGAGTGAGTTCAAGGGTGTTGAACACTTCTTTCAACTATTCTTCCCCATGGCTCCCTGTTTTCATCCCTGCAGGTGTCTACAGCAGCACCTTGAGGACAGCCTGCCCACAGCCAGCATCATCCTCTGTTTCCATGACGAGCTCTGGTCCACCCTCCTGAGAACCGTACACAGCATCCTTGACACAGCGCCCAGGGCTTTCCTAAAGGAGATCATCCTCGTGGACGACCTCAGCCAGCAAGGTGGCTATGGGCTTCTCCCAGGCCCCGGGACAGGGGGGAGGGAATCCTGGGGAAGAGGGTGGTTCCTATGTAAACATTGGACTTTGGAAACTGCTTAGAAAAGTTTCCCAGAGGCAGACCTTCAGGTGAGGCTTCAGGTGCAGGTAACTCATTACTGAAGGGCCCCGGGGAAACTAATGCGGAGGTGGGGGAAGAGGACAGAGAAGGTGAACAGACATGACATACAAGGCAAGGGTTGCTCCAGCTCAGTCCCATGGGGCAGGGGAGTCTTCCCTGGGCTCCAACCTCCACACAGACCAATAAACTTCTGCCCAAGACACTCAAGAATCACAGGGGTGGCCCTTTTGTGAGTGCTCCCTGCCTCCTAGACACTGGGCCAAGCACTGTACAAACATTAAGGATTAAATTGTTCTCATTTAGTCTAATCCACTCACTTCCCAGATGAGGAAATGGGGGGGCTCAGAGAAGAGAATTGACCAGAGCTGAGTCGGGCCAAGTGCAGCAGAGTTCCACTGACCCGAAACTCTCTGCTGGGGACCAGCCCCCTGCGTGGCTGGGTACTGTCCAGCACACATCCCCTGAGTGCCCGCTGTGGGCTGCCTCAGAGCGAAGAGATGCATGAGGCATAAGACCTGCCTTTGAGGAGGTCTTGGTCCAGCGGGCTGCTGGGGCCCCACTTCTAAGACTTCATGGAGGACACTACTTCTCTGTGAATGATCAGATTATTTCTTCCACCCCGACTGGCTTGCTCTTGTTGACATATGCAACACACACACACACACACACACACACACACACACACACACACACACACACTTCTCATTATTTATTCCCTTCTCCTTAAGACTCTTTCTCTCTTTTCCCCTATAAAACATCATTCCTAAGAGAGAATCTAGACTCTTGGTCCCGGTTTTTCACTTCCCACTTTTTCTGACCCACTGCATTGCCCACTCGCCCCTACCCCTGCAATGAGACAGACCTCTTTGGCCAGCGCCGCCAGTGACCACATTTCAGGGACCCTCCTGCCTTTGACTTCCTTGACCACTGTTTTAGGTCGGGTTCTCTAGAAGCAGAGACTGAGATGAGGATTCATGTGCACGTGATTTGGGAAGGTATTCTATGAGGGGAGGGAACCCTATAGGGGAGTTGGAGAGGCAGAGGAAGGAGCTGAACCAAGATGTGGTTTCAGATGAAGTCCGCAGCCTGATCCCATGAGGTAACTCTTCAATGTAAGAATCTGTCCTGCCTTGTGGCAAGGCAGTGGGATTTTGTGCCCCCGCAATGGTTGGTCATTGAGTCTGGGCACATTCTGCCTGACTCCCTGGCACTTGCAGGAGGGCATGTCCCCAGGGAAGGATGCAATTGCAGTTAACAACAAACCCACATCAGCTGAGGACACGTGAACCAAACCAAAGCAGTAAAAGGGGCCCAGGGCATCTGAGCAGGGCACCAACGTTGTCTGCTACAATCTCACTGCTGCGTTTAGAGGAGGTTATCACGTTCTCTCCTCTCCTGGTTTTATGACGTCATCCTTCCTGGTTGTTCCTGGAGAGAATCCTGACTCACCACGAACTAATGGAACAACTGACATTTTAGCGACAACCACGGTGATGACGTATCTGATTCTCGGGTCCCTTGTGCTCACCACAGCTCCCAGGAGAGGATTTCTGCCACCGATTCTAGGGATCGTCATCACACTCTCACTGGCTGTAGTGTCTGTGACCCCACTGACCAAAACCCTGTTGATTCCAGGACAGCTCAAGTCTGCTCTCAGTGAGTACGTGGCCAAGTTGGAGGGGGTGATTCTGCTCAGGAGCAACAAGAGGCTGGGTGCCATCAGGGCCCGGATGCTGGGTGCCACCAGGGCCACTGGGGATGTGCTGGTCTTCATGGACTCCCACTGCGAATGCCACCCAGGCTGGCTGGAACCCCTCCTCAGCAGAATAGCTGGTGACAGGTAACTCACCCCTGCGGTCTGGGGAGCCAGAGGTGGGAGTGGGGGATATATAGTCCGTAGCCTCAGCCACTCATAGAACACCTACTCACCATCCAAGAAAGTGCCTAAGTCTCCATGGGAGAGCAACGCATTCTCAAGAGTTTTTTCAGATGTTTGAGACTTTTAAGAAGCACAGGGAGGTAGAGTTGGAAGGGAGGTTAGAGTCCTCTGGCTCACTTACCTTGTTTTATAGATACAGAAACCGAGGCCTGGAGAGCAGCTTCTATTAGGTTGCAGATTCCCCTGGGAAGAGTAACGCTTCATTGCGGTTATCACTATCTTTAATGAAAAGCCAGCAATTGACATTCGAAATTATTATTAGTTTTAGGTGAATAGCATAGAGGTTAGACATTTATACAACTTACAAAGTGATCCCCCAGTAAATCTGGGATACACCTGGCACCATACATAGTTATTACAATGTTATTGACTGTATTCCTTATGCTGAACTTTCCAGCCCCATGGTGATTTTGTAACTATGAATTTGTACTTCTTAATTCCTTCACCTTTTTCACCCAGACCCTCAACTCCTCACCCATATGACAACCATCAGTTTTTTCTCTATATCTATGAGTCTTTCTGTTTTGTTTGTTGATTTACCTCATTTTTTAGATTCCACATATAAGCGAAATTGTTTGTTATTTGTCTTTGTCTGACTTATTTCACTTAGCAAAATACCCTTTAGGTCCATTCATGTTATTGCAAATGATAAGATTTTATTATTTTTTATGGCTAAATAATATTCCATTGTGTATATGTACCACAACTTCTTTATTCAACCGTCTATTGATAGACACTTAGGCTGCTTCCATATCTTGATTATTGTAAATAATGCTGCAATAAATGTAAGGGTGCATATATCTTTTCAAATTCGTGATTTGGATTTCTTAGAATAAATGCCCAGAAGTGGAACTGCTGGGTCATAAGGTGATTCCACACCTCATTCACAGCTTCCTACACACTCTGTTTCCTCTGGGCCCCATGGCTTGGTTTATATGCTCTTGCAGATGAGGGTCTGAAAAAAAAGCTACCTTACCCATGTCTAAGTCTTATTTCTTTCCACTACACACTGCGATGCTCTGTGAGCTATGGCCTGAGAGAGCACCCCTTCTCAAGGTTTGCTTTACTCTCTCAGTAACCTCGCACAGGCAATTCCTCAACTCGTGTAAAGCAAAGCTGTAGAAGCCACTGGGCACAGCTCCTAACAGCTGCTGTTCTTTGAGAGAGGAAAGGGCCCTGGCTACCTCTAGGGCTCATAGCAGGAGACATTCTGACACCAGGTGAGGACCCATTGCCCCAAAAGCAAGGAAGGGTATTTAAGAGCTTTCATTAAAAAGGTAGAGTGGAAATGGTAAGGAAACAGTGTGATAAGCCATAAATCAATGATTCAGAGTCTTAACTTTCTCAACACCCTGGTCAGAAAATTCAAGGCCTGGTTACTACTAGCCCTGCTTCCCTGCCCCTGCCCACAGACCACGTCTGCTGTAAGCCATATGGCAGCTTGGTGTGAACAGGTGAAAAGAGTCCCTTCTCCATGACCATTTACTCCCATTCTTCAGAAAATTCGTCATATTGTACTCATTTTGTTAGAAGAAGACACTTTAGTGCTGTCAGATAATTTAGAAATAAATATGCAAATTTATTGTGTCTATGATATTTGAGGCATTCTTTAAAATTGGGCAAAGTACAACCCACATAACTCTATATAACAGCCTCAGACAGAGTTGTTTCTTATTTTTTTATTTTTAAGAAAAATTGTTTTTAGAGCAGTCTTCAGAGGTGGTGATTGGTGGCTGGTTTCTACATAAAGTAACAAGGAGGAACATCAAGAGTAGCTGTCATTACAGCTGCCAACTGTCTGGTGCTGACTGCCAGCTCCCGTATTCTAGCCAAGGAATGAGAGTCAGGGCTCGAGAAAAAGGAAGATTTCCAAGGGGAAAGGGGCAGTCCTTGGTGAAGTGCTGAAAAGCAGCACCATCTTAGGGGTGATCCTGGCTCAAGAGGCTGTCCAAGCTGTTTTCCATGTGAAGACTGGTCTGGTCCCCTATCTTAGAGACATCTAGTTCTTAAGGTCACCTGGAGCTGAGCCAGAGCTGAGCCTGCTCAGTAGGGAGAAGCAGGGTGGGGCTGGGAACAGAACACCTCCTGCCTCTCTGTCATGGGGTTAAATGATAGAGGGCAGCCTGAGGAATCCCGTGTTTATGTAGCGAGTGTGTGAGAGTTTTTGAGTGTGTGTGTCGAGGAGCAGCAGGGGGCTCAAGATGCCTCCCAGCCTGGCAGAGGGAGCAGCCTTCTCTGGCTGGGTCTGATGCCTCCAAGGAACCTGTCCAGCCCCGTCCTACTCCACACCCCCTCAGCATGACAGAGAGTCTGGGAAGGGCTGACCCCAGTCTCGGGGTCACACCTGAGCAGCAAGAGCTCTGAGAAGAGAGGATTCAGCGCCTTTTACTTCTCAGTATAAGAAGCTTTTTGCAAACACAAATAATTCGAGTGGATTTCCAAAATGACTTTACCTATTGCAGCCCTGGAGGGACATCCAGGTCCAGGGAACAAAGAGAGGGGCTGGAATAAACCAGGGCTTATTCTTTCTCGTGGTAACAGTGTTGGTTGGTAAGGTTGGCACTGCAGTTAGCTTTTGAATATATGAATGGTATTTTATTAGTTGACCTGATAAGGACCGAATGTTTGCGTCCTCCCCTAATTGATGTCGAAAACTTAGCCCAAACACTGGGGCCCAGAGAAAACAGAGTGCACAGGAAGCTGTGAATGAGGTGTGGGGAGACCATGAAATGGTCAAATCTCAGAAGAGGGGCATGTGAAGAGGAAGCCAAGCCAGTCTTTGTTGACAGCTCAGCTGCCTCTATTTACCTTTTGAAATCTAAACACTTGACTTCTTGGAGCTTAGAAAAGCTTTAGAGAGGATCCACCTCCTATCTACCTGAGCATTAAAAACCAATTCATAAGCAAGAATGATGGAGTAAGCAGACACTTCTAGCTCCTTCCAAGTCAGACAGGGCAGTTTTGCTATTTTGCTTTAACTAAATTCCAAGAACATCAGACACATCTGTAGGTACAAAATCCAAAGCTAAATATAAGATCGTTTGGGATTTTTGTTTTTGTTTTTTTAATCACTCTTTTTGACAGCCATTAATCCCTAGACAGCCATTAATCCCTATTTCAGCCCTGGTAAAGCAGTCACTATGGTCCATGAAAATAAAAACCAAAACATTCCCTTTACTGAGATTTTATTCTTCATCTGTATCTAAAATGAACTCAAAGAGCCTCATGATTAATCACATATGTGTCTGGTTAAAACAGAAGGAAAAGGAGATTTCACAAAGGAAAAGATGGTACTGTGAGTCAGGGGTAATGAAGTTAGTAGAAGTGAGCTTTACATCTGACTCTGAACTTCCAGCAAAACAGAGCAAAAATTTAATGACTTTCAGAGTTCTCGTTTTCTGATGAAAAGTAATGAACACTCTGTCAGAGGGGCACGCAGCTCACAGGTCTAGGACAAATTGATTGTGTGGTTGCTCAAATGCAATTTCCCTTCTTGTCCTACTATGATTACTGAGATGACACAAATTTGATGAGATTCTTAAAAATTCAGCCACATGGTTCCCTGGCTCTTGATTCTGAAATTTCACAAAATGCTTTGCCAATAGCCAGATCCATCCCATCTGCTCAGTTCATTCTCCAGTAAACAGAGACTAAGGAAAAAGGCTGGGTGCCCTCCTTTCATCCTTGATCTTGCTTCTCAGTTTTCTTAGGTCTATGCAGGGTGTCCCAAAATAGCAGAGATGAGGGGGATTAAGTTCCCTTTACCTTCCAGAGGGAGTGATGTGAAAAGGGCAGGAAAAGCTTATTAAGATCTCTGATCTAAATATAAACCCCATGACCCCTCACACCAATATCAGTCACTAAAGGCCACAGGTTAAAGCAGATAATTGAATCTCAGGACCACCCTGGCCTTCTCTTTTGCCCCTGGCCTTCTGCCAGACCTGACTTTCTCTAAGATGAAAGGAACAGAGAAAGGAATCGATGGGAGTATAAATGCACTGTGGCTGGCATCTCTACTTCCAGGAACCTCACTTTCCTTAGAGTGGTACCTGCCAGCCGCCTCTGAGTTCAGGGCCTTACCCATTTCACAGCACAGATTTTAAAAATCATATATATATTTGATATATATCAATCATATATATATATATATATAGATAGATAGATAGATAGATAGATAGATAGATAGATATAGATATATTGTCCAGGTGGAGAGAAGCTCCTGGTACACCTGGTGATTACCTGTTTATTTAAAAGGTGAAGTGTTTGATCTGTACCAATTTCTCACATCATCCTCTCTGAGGTTGTATCACAGCCTATAGAAAAGAAAGGGGTGGGAGGATAAAGTAAAATCACCAACAGCATCAGTAACTGAAATATTAAACCTAGACTCAGGACTTTGGTTTGCTGGTAGATACCATGTGCTCACATACAGATACACTAACACCAGAGACACTTCTGGGGCTTGGCAGTCCTGCTTCATCAAATCAATCAAGTGTTATGATACAGGGAGGAATAAGAACCAGAGCCTAGAGCAGGGCCCCCACGGACCCTATGAAATTGTGTGCAATATTTTGTGCATGTGCATGTGCATGTGATTATTTTTTCTGAGGAGGGCCCCCTAGTCTTCCTCTGCTTCTCAAAAGAATCAAAGACCCCAAAGAGGTCACAAGCCACACCCCTAGAGCTTTACGTCTGAGAAAGACCTTGGTGGGCAGTAGTTCAACCCCCGCTTTACAAATGAGGAAACTGAGGTCCGAAGAGGTCCAACAGCTCTCTCAAGATCACACAGCTTATTCATGCATGGTAGAGCTGAGCCAAGCACCCCATTCTCCTGTTTCTTAGTGCTATCAACAGAGGTTTTTAAAGAAAGAAAGGGCAGACACTCTAATGAAATGGGTCCCCAATTCCTTATGGAAAAACATTTCCAGAATAGCGCTGACCAATGGAAATACAACATAAGCCACGTGTAATTTATTTTTTAACTTTTTTATGTAATTTAAACATTCCTAGCAGTCACATTATAAAATCAAAAAAGAAATCAGAAATTAATTTAAATATATTTTAACAAACCCAATATATCCAAAACATTATCATTTCAACATCTAATCAATATAAACATTACTGAGACTTTTTAATGTTTTTCATACTAAGTTTTCTAAATCCAGTGTGTATTTTACACTTAGACCACATCCGAATTCAAACACACTATCTTTGGGGTGTATTGATTATGCTTCTATCCCCAGCGACTGAGCGGTTTGCATTCCTCATTTGACTCAACAACCCTTTCCAGGAGCCGGGTGGTGTCTCCAGTGATAGACGTGATTGACTGGAAGACTTTCCAGTATTATCCTTCCCGGGACCTACAGCGTGGGGTGTTGGACTGGAAGTTGGATTTCCACTGGGAGCCCTTGCCGGAGAGTGAAAGGAAGGCCCTTCAGTCCCCCATCAGCCCCATCAGGTGAGGCCTACCGCGGAGCCCGCTTTTCCTTTGCTTCCTTAGGATGGACTCAGTAGCCAGACTGCCTGGGAGCTAATCCTGGCTCCCCAAGTTTCCTAGCAAGTTACTGAATCTGTGTCTCAGTTTCCTCATCAATAAATTGAGGATAATAACCACACTTACCTTATAGGGTTGTTGTGAAAACTGAAGGAGTTAATATATGGAAGGCATTCAGAGAGTACCAAGCACTCAGGTGTAAGTGTTGTTATTGCTATATTCCTATATTAATGGAGTCCAGTGAAGGTCTTGAAGGTACCTTTAATGGGTACCCCATGTGGGACAGTGACAGAACCTGAGCTGGGATCTTGACCCAGCTCTGTCTCACTAGATGACACTGGAATTTCCCTGGCTTTGGTTTCCTTCTCAGTCAAAAAATAAAAAAAAACCTCAGCCAGGCAACTGCTAAGACACCATAAGTATCAAAATACATCCCATTTTATGGGTTGCTTCTCACCTGTTTGATTTTTGGACTACTATGCTATTTAAGTAGATGTTCTAGGTATCTTCTGGTGCATAACAAATCACCCAAACATAACAAATCACCCAAACATAACGGGGTAAAACAACAACTCTTTTATTAAGGTTATGGACTCTGTGGGTCATGAATTCTGAAAAGGCACATCGGGGTCAGTTGTCTCTGCTCCATGGTGTCTGGGGTCTCAGTGGGACTATTCTTTACTAGACTAGACTGTCTGAAAATGACTCAGCATCTGCAGGCTAGAATCCCCTGAAAGGTGATCACAGGGCTGAAGGTTGAAGGTTGATGTCGGCCATCAGCTAGGACCTCAGGGGGAATGTCTTCACCTTTTCTCTCCATGAGGTCACTGCACCGGGGCTCGTTGTGGCTTGCTACACAATGGCACTGGGTTCCAAGAGTAAGTATCCTGAGAGAGCTAGGTGAAGCAACCTATATCCCCCGCCCCGCCTTTAAAAAATAATTTAATGAGGTGAAAGTCACATGGCATAAAATTAATCATGTAAAGCGAACAAGTCAGTAGCATTTAGTATATTCACATAGTCTCCCTGTCTCCCTGGAGTTGATTCTGAGCTCCAGGCTTCTGTGGGGCTAGCACTGGTGGGGAGGGACTGCCCCATCTCAGGCTTAAGCTTCCCTGCATCTGTGTTCACTGTGATGCACCTTGACCGGTCATGGACGCTGGCAGGGGCTTGGCACACCTGACCCCAGCAGCCTGCACCCTCCATGCGCCATCTGCCAAAGTTTCACACCCTCTCTTAGCCCCCATGCCACAGCCCATACTACTCTGCTGACAGACCTAGGCCCTTCACGGAGCTGCATCCAGCACCTTCTGCCTGGTGTCCCATGGTGCTGCCTGGACCCTGTCTCCTGGGGCAGAGGGTGGTGACGAGTTCCTGTGTGCCCAGGGCAGCCATGTGAGAGGCAGACAAAGTGCCCTCGGCTCTCAGATACCCAAACAACAAGTGCTGGGTCCTCCTCCTCTAGGAATTAACCATGAGTTTACAAATAGAAAGTGGCAGAATTGGAAGTTGTATCAAGTAATATACAGTACTGGTTTTAAGTATTCTGGTATGACTTAACATTTTTAATAACCTAAATGCCAGTAGTTTTGATAATTTCATGCTATTTTCTTGGTAATTAAAAAGCCTAGACTCTGACTCATTTACATCCTGAGACATCCCAGAGTTTAGCCGCATTAATATTTGTTTCAATTTTTTTCCCCCTGAATGGACACGCTTTCAAAAGCCTTGTGGCTACATCTTTTCTTGTTCAAACCCTTCTGAGGGATGTTACTGTCATCTTAATTCCTTCCTTCTGGGGTTCTAGTTTTCTGTGTTTAATCCAGTATTTAAATGTTAAACATGTTTAAATAAGTCATGTGTATTTCTTCAGGACAGTAGGGTACCTATCTGTGACCACAGACCCTGGTGGATTGATTCATCTTAGAACTAGGGAGGCCTCGATGGTCATGAAATAAACGAAAGAGGATGAGATGAAGGGTGAAGGGAGAAAGAGGACATTGTTGATGTTTTTCCCTTTCTCCAGGCCTGGTGCTACCTGCCTGGTATCTTATTTAAATCCCAGCCTCCATCTCAAAAGCCTCTCCAGAAAGATTCAGCTGGAAGTAGAGGAGCCTCAGGTGTGGCCCCATGGCCCTTCATTCAGGAGCAGTACCTCAGGATGGGGTATAAAAGCCCAGGCAATCACGCTTATCTTTTCATAAAATACTGAAATTTCTAACATGCTTGCTTTGCTCCAGTCTTGCCATCAAAAGCACTGAGGTCTCTTGGAGCTAAGAGTCCACTCTCTCAGCCATGAGAGCTTCCCTCAAAAGGCCTCCCTGATGCCCTCTGGGTTCTGAACTGCAGCCTGTTCCTGTCTTCTCTCTCCAGGAGCCCTGTGGTGCCCGGCGGGGTTGTGGCCATGGACAGACATTACTTCCAAAACACTGGAGCTTATGACCCTCTCATGTCGCTGCGTGGGGGTGAAAACCTCGAACTGTCTCTCAAGGTATGCCCTGGACCAGGGGAGGACGCACATAGGCATTCTGGAGCTGTCTGTGTGGCCACAGCTTGGAGGCAGTCAAGGGAAATTCCACTGGTCAGGGATAAGGATGTGGGAAAATTATAAACTTATTAAATGTGGTGTGTCATACTCCTGGTTTCTTCTCCCTTCCTGTCTCTGGTTGCCCCACTATTTTACCCCCAGCTGCCCTTGTGAACTTGACTATCAAACTTGCCCGTGGGAAAGGGCACATCATCAGTCACCCACACCTCCGTGTACATCTCCCCCTACGTTCTCCATTTATTGCATCCTTAGCATCTCAGTAACTTTTCACAGCACCCACGGGCCAAAACGAACCCCAAGCAGGTCTGTACGCTGAGTAGTTTGGTACAAACAACTTATAGGCATTTGTTCTAACAACTTAGTACCTGCTGGGCACTGCACACCTTCTCAAATCTGGGAGTCAGACTGGATACCGTCACCCTCATTTCCTGCAGGGTAGTTTTTCATCACAGCAACCTTTAAACACCTAACCAGTGAAGGTACACGCCATCAAAAAGTGCAGGGATCTAATCTTGAAACCATGAATCACCTCAAACTTGTAGTTTGCAGAACATCCAACAGATGCCACTATGTTTGTCTCAAATACAAACTATCCCATGTGGCCCTTCCAGCTTGCTGGGGCATCCTGGGGCAGCTCGGCACACAGTCTGGGAACCCCAGCTTCGGCGCGTTTCAATTCAGATGCTGCCTCTGCTAAGAATGGCTTTTATTTTCATCTTTATTCCCAAGCGTGCAGTGAAAAGCTTCCTGTCGCATGAATTTCGGGCATTTGTGAGCAGGCAGAAGAGTTAGTGGAGAGTGGGGAGGACCCTCCTGAAGCAGGAAGGACTATGTTTTAAAAAGTCTGCTTTGATCTTTATCCAAGTAGCTTCTGGTGCCTTTGCAGCAGGAGACTTCACAAGCTTTTAGAAATTACTGACCACTGGGGCCCCCTTTTTCCATGAGGAAGCCGCCTTTGGAGAATAGGGGTGCTAACCCACGTGGGCACATCGTCATGATGCTAAGTCTGTGCAAGTGTTTCAAGGGGGCTGTTCAGGTCGTTGCGTGGGTGTTGTCTCCTCACCCCAGCAGTTCAGGCCCAGGACAGCTGTGCCCATTCTCCCCACCTTGTCATTCCCCCGCCCAGAATTCCCAGATGCAGAATTGCTGCTGTACCCTGAGGACTATGCTTATCTTTTCTGTTTTGTGCTCATGATTCCCGTGCATTTTACCAGCCCCGTGCAGGTCCCTTACTTCCCACGTTCTTGGAGCGGAGTGCAGGGGCGTGTATTTTCCCCTTTCATGGCAGGCCTGGCTCTGCGGTGGCTCCGTTGAAATCCTCCCCTGCTCTCGAGTGGGGCACATCTACCAAAATCAGGATGCCCACTCCTCCCCTGACCAGGAGGCCACCCTGCGGAACAAAGTTCGTGTTGCTGAGACCTGGCTGGGCTCATTCAAAGACACCTTCTACAGGCACTGCCCAGAGGCCTTCTCCTTGAGCAAGGTAAGGAGAGCTCAGCAGGGGCTTCTGTGCCTATGACAGGGCCACCAGCTGGCAGCTAGGCCAGGGAGTGGCTCTCCTTCTGCCTGGAGGGGAAAATAGAAGCTTCTGGCTGGTACTTCCCTTGAGTCACTCCTCCCAAGCAGACTTCTCTACCCGCTTGGGAGGTGGGGCTGTCCTCTGTCTCTCCTAGCATCTCATGGGGCATAAGAGCTGGTCTTGGCCTAGAACTCCTTGATGTCTGTGGGATGACATCTATGAGATGCAATCCTTCAGCACAGAGCCAGAGGAGAGATTGTGGTGAAACAGGTCTCAAAGCACGCTTCCATCCTGGGCAAGGTGTTTAAGGCTGTGAAATTATCAAAGACATGAAACAAATAGAAGTATATTAATAAATATAAAGGATCCAAAACAAGTCACAGAAAAATAAAAATTGTAAGCATTTGGTTAAAGGCCCACAGACACTGCCTTTTCAGCTGGTCAGCTGTCGCTGATATATAAATGCTAGTTCACGTGGGACATAGATCACATTAACATTTGCTGTACTGGGAGGAGGGCTCCAAAGGTAGGATTTCCAGGACCCCCAAATATCCTGGGACAGCTCTCACAAGGCCCTCGCCAGCCTGTACTGCTGGGTGTGGTCCTTTCTCTGGTTCACAAATATCCCCATCTTTTGTTTGATGACATCTTTCAGGAAGAGGAGAATGGCACCTCTTCCTGGTAAGTAGGAAGACTTTTTTTCTGCCCTTTTTATTTTCTTGAGCATTCTATGAATTCATGTTTTGGAAATATCCTATTGCTTACTTTGATGTCAAGATATCAGTAACATCACTGACTCCCTAAAGGTATTTGATAGCATGCATTTACCGTAAATTCAGATAGCTAAATATTGTTTGCTTTAATGATTTTTATCCTTCCATCTCTCTTCCTGCTCCATTTCCAAAACCCTCCCATGGATTTTGAGATACAGAAATCATGGCACCCAAAGACAAGGCTGGAGTTTCAGTGCTAGAGAAATTGACATTCTTTTGTTTTCTCCTTGTTAGCATGCCCCTTCATTTGAGGTCACACAAGGGTTGGGTAGATTTGCCAGTTTGTCTCATTGCCAAGAAAGGTGAAGGTAAAGGAACTGGCATAAAGGAATGTTTCTGCACTAGTAGAAAAATCCAGCCCAGGAGAAGAGCTGGTGCAGACTCAAATAAACACTTAAGCGTGTCATGAAATTATCAAAAAACCTATAGTAATTCCTTTAGAAGAAAAAGTAATAGCTCTCTTTGATTTAATGGTGAACAAATATGTTGAATAAACAAGACATTCTGTGGTTGTTCTCAAACTTTCTGTGGATAAGACTCACCAAGAGAAATGGTTAGATGCAGATTATAGGGGCTCTGCCTCAACCTACTGAATCAAAGCTCTGGAGCAGAGCCCAGGAATCCACATTTTAAATAAAATCATTGGGCATTTCTGAGCCAGGTACTCAGGGGATCACACTTTGAGCAGCATGTAGAGAGCATTGAAATACTGGAGACCAGGTGTTACTCTTTCTAACATTTCTATCTGAGGATGAAGAGGGGGAAAAAGCACAGTCAAACCAAGTTCACTTCACACAGCCAGTTAGACCAATGTCTAATTGCCAGACTAGAGACTATCAAATTGGAACTCTGTCATAGACTTCCTAATCCAGCTCCAGCTTTTTTTCCCCCACTCCAAGAAATAATAATCTCTCTTTTGTTTTGTTTATTGTGTGTGTGTGTGTGTGTGTGTGTGTGTGTTTCTAGTCCTTCCAACCCCTTCTTAGCACCTCCCTCTTCCTTAAATATATCTAGGACTTAGTACTAAACTTCTGGATAGGGTCCTTTGTATCTTATCAATACAGCCCCAAACCTTAATTTATACTAAAGTGTGAAAGACTTACCTTGATATGTATCCTAGGACAATAATATCATATAGGAGAATCTCAAGAAGAGGGGAGAGTTAAGCCCAAAGGAATGATTCATTCATGGAGGAAATTTGACTCCTAGAGGAAAAGAAGAAAAATTTGCCTTCTCTTCACCCCCACCCCACAATTTCCCAGCTTACTTCAGCTCAGTTGCCTTTGGGTCAGTTCCTGCCTCCATGAGCCCCTTCATGGTGCTGCACCACACTAACCTATGTCCAAAGCCCCATCAGTTTTTGCTAATTTCTACAAAAGGCATCAAAGCATAGCTATTATGGTCTTTGTAGACTGAAGATGTGAGGACTTGTGGGAAGGAAGTGACATCATCCACCATGTTGCTGGTTCTATAACTCTCTCTAGGGAAGATTCACTCTATTCTGTCCCTTCTAAACCCTCTTTTTCCAACACATGACCCCCTCCCCTGTCTGCAGCCCTGGGAAACTGTCGTCTCGGTTTCCTCATTCTGTCCCAATCCTTCAGTTTCAGCTTTGATCCCTCCCCCACCATGTGAATTCTGATCTACAACAAGCTTTTTCTATCTCACTGCCTTTGTCTTCCACCCTCCCCCTATCTCCCTCAGGCTGAGAAGCCGGACTGCACAGCACGCTTGCAGCTGCAAAGGAGACTGGGTTGTCGGACGTTCCACTGGTTTCTGGCCAACATCTACCCTAAGCTGTACCCATCGGAACTCAGGCCCAGGTTCTCTGGAAAGGCAAGGCCTGACCCAGGGAAGATGAGGAGGAAAAGGAGGGGTGGGCAACTTCTCAAGTCAGGAACTGAGGTTCTGATGGTCTTCTATGACCCAGGCCAACCAATGCCAAGCTCAACTGGGCCTTGGACACTTCCATGCCTGCCCTGAGGAAGGTGACTGGGTTGCCCCCCAACCCATCCCCTCACCAGGACAGGTGCTGCCTGCCACTTTAGGAGGCCTGTCCATTAGGACCAATGGCTTCAGCTTGACCTTTCTCATTTTTGTGGTCTGAACATAATACCTTGAGCTACACTCCAGAGTGTGAAGGAGAAGCATGGCACCTGACATAGGGTGTCTTTACGTGGAGGGTGGGATTCACTTCTGTATGAATGTCACTTTCAGCTTCACAACACTGGACTTGGCTTCTGTGCAGACTGTCAGGCAGAAGGGGACATCCTGGGCTGTACCATGATGCTGGCTCCTTGCAGCGATGGCCGGCAGCAACAGGTGGGTGCTCAGAGTTCTCAGAATAATGGCCGGGGCAGACCTGCAAATGGTTTTTCCATGAATGTTCCTCACTTCTTTTGGGGGCATCTACTTTTAGTGGTCCCATAACCCTTGATGGCCTACAGTTCCCCACTGTGATGACCCATTCCAGCCCTATGTACCCTGCCCCCAACTGCAAGCACAGACATAGAATATCATCAGAATTTGAGTGTCTGAGCTCAAGGTAAATGGAGAAACTGTTTAGTCAATGCTTCCATCTGACCGATGAGGAAACTGAGGCTTAGAGAGTGGCCATCCCAGAGGCAGCAAACTCAAATGTCTTCAACCTTTAGGAGAGGCTCCCACCAGCCCTGACCTCCCAGGAGAGCTTGTATGCAGCTTCCATCCTCTCCCCAAGGGCATTTGTACTCTCTGCTTCCTTCCAACTGTGGAGTAGAAGCCTCCTCCCTGTGGAAGGAATTTCACAAAGCAAATTGCTCTCTGAATGAGGCCAGAGCTCTGAAACCTGGAGCCAACGACTCCATCTGTGTGTATACCCTCCTCTGGCAAGTGGGGCAGCTGGTAGGTGAGGCCATGAGGCCTGTCTGCTCCCTCCCTCCCCATCTCAGACACACACACACACACACACACACACACACACACGCTCCTGCAGTGGAATAAAGGTCCCCTTCTGGGATAAAGTGTCTGCTCTTATAGATCCCCATGAAAAACCTGAAAGACACAAGACATCTACTCCCCTCAGGCCTCAGCATCCAAGGACATCTCTTGGAGGGTCAGGAGCTGAGCTCTGCAGGGAGGATCATCTGAGGTTGGAGTTGGCCGGGCAGGCCCTAGGGTCCTGAGGGAAGGTGATGTTTAGGATCCATCTGGCCTCTTGAGCTTTGTCCTTCGCCAATCTTCCAGAACACAGTGGTGGGCATTTACACCTGGCACAGGAGAGGAGGACATGGACATAAAGTGAAGTAGCTATGCAATGTGGCAATAATAGCTCACCACTTTCTAGCTGTGTGATATCACGCAGGCTTCTTAGCCTCTCTGAATCTTGATTTCCTCATCTGCAACTGGGGATAATGCAGCCTCCCTCATGAAGACAGAATGTTAGCCATTTGGGTTTTTGATTTTGGGTGAGGAGTAGGAGATTAGCAAGGACGTCTGGATCTAGCAAAACAATGAACTAGATAAGCTGAAAGTCCTTCTGAAAACACCTCGGTAGGCTAGATTAAAATATAGATAGATAGATAGATAGATGGATAGATAGATAGATAGATGATAGATAGATGATAGATAGATATAGATATAGATATAGACATATAGATATAGATATAAAACACTCTCTTCCATGCATAAGTAACAGTTTGTAAGAAAGAAAAATTTCCAGGAGACAAAACATCAAGAGGTAACTGAAAATAGAGCCATTGGGCATGGACCAAATTTCCCTGCCTGAGCTGAGGGGACAGTTACTGTCAACCTCAGGAATCTTAGAGGTGTTGGTTCCACATCCAAGTAAGTGACAAGGGCCTGTCCTGAGCCCATGAAAGATCCTGTGTCAGGCCAGCATTGATTTTCAAAGAGAAACTGCGAAAACTTCAAGCTGAAAAGTTTGACTAGTAAAATCTACCCAATGCTACAGGAAGATAATAAGAAACCTTGTCTATCTCTAAAGAGATTTTGAGTAGGAGATATTTACTCCCCTGGATTTTTAATCACAAACTTGCATCTCATGGGGGTTTAGGATTCAAATTTATACAAACAGTGCAATCTGGGAATCTATAAGCAGGACTGGCTACCCCATTTGTGGGGCCCAAATCGAAATGAAAATGTGAGGCCTCAAATGCAGCATTTATTAAGAATTTAAACACTGTAGAGCATTAAATCAAGTATGTTGTACTAAGATCATTAACCACTGTAAGCATGAGGCCCCATGTAGGGGCACAGGTCACATGCCCATGTAGCTGACCTCGTCACTAATCTGCAAAATTAGCATAAAAATTAGTTCAGGCTGCACTTGGCAGGAACTAATGGAAAATGCTTTTGTCAGAACATGCCCTCCACCCAGCCACACAGGAGTCCCACAGTTAAAGCCCATCTGCAGAGGTAACCACAACTCAACACTCTAAAACACCAGAGAAGATAAGAACTATAAGTGAGAGCAGATACAACAAACAGCAGAAAATTCAGTTGCAGGGCCAGGTCAGATCTCTCCAGAAAGCAATGACCTTGGGCCTCAGAAAGGTTCTTCATCTGCCCTTCCAACTGTACACTCAGAAAGCTCACAGCATTCTTCATGGACTCACCACGATGTAGTAAATAGAATAATGGAGGAATATATGTTCCTCCATTAAGTATGAACATGAGAGCAGATGAAATGTGGAGATGTTAGAGGCCAGAAATAGTCAAGCAGTATGTTTGTCGACTTGACTATGAAATACAGTCCTGCTGACTCCCCTCAAAATCTAAAAATCTAAAAGCCCCTTAGACTTCAGCTCTATTGTGAGCTCTGCTTCCCACATCTCCAGCTCCTTCTATCTGTGCTGACAACCGTTCCCTCTCTCCCAGCACCTGGAGCACATTGGCACGAAGGAGATCCACTTTGGAAGCCCGCAGCACCTGTGCTTCGATGTCAGGAGAGAGCAGGTGATTCTTCAGAACTGCACTGAGGAGGGTCATGCCATCCATCAGCAGCACTGGGACTTCCAGGAGGTAAGTAGCCCCTTCAGAAAGGGCTCAGCAGTGCTGGTGTCCCGAAACTCTTCCAGGAGCTCAGGTATTACCATTTGACCTGTGTCTCATGGGGAGTTAAAGCCAAATTTACAGCAATGTTGGGCCACCAGCATGTTGAAATGTACTGATTTGCCATGTTTCTGTATAGCTCTGACCTCGACTGTGGTAGAGTGGAGGCAGCCCCTTTCTGAAGTGTATTAGCTCAGGTCACAAGTGGGACCATGGAGTATGTTACGAAATAGTCAACCACCTTGGTAGTGTGATTTTAAGAGCAATGGAAAGGTTCCCGGCTCCTCCACCACCACATAGATATAGATTTAGGTATTACTTTCTTCCTTTGCAAATTCTGCTGTGAACATTTCAGCATTTTAGTAAGATCCCTGTTTGATCCCTATTACCCTAGGAGAGAGAAGCTCTATATTCTTTCTAGAAGTTATTGATCAGTAAAAAGGAAATAGGTAAAATATAAATACTTAGGGAGAGCGAATGGGCGCCCTATACAGAATTGGGAGAGGAATGTGACAGTATCAACAATAAGCATCCATACACTACTTTTCTCCACCTCCAATCCTTTTTGAAATGAGTTACAGTATAAATATATAAACTAATAAACACACACATCTTTTTTATTTCTTCAATTTCTGCTTGAGAATTAAGAGGGTAAAATGAGCAGAACTCTGTGCATTAGTACTCTTAAAGCAAGCTGTGAAAGAGGATCAAATGATGGAAAACTTAAGCTGAATTCAAAAGCAGTTGAGAACAAAGTTCACAAGGCTTTCGTGTCAAGTGAAACCAGGACTCAGGGGGCCCACATGTACTCAAAGGAGCCTTAGAAACCAAGATAAGGTCCTTTATGAACAATGATAAAGTATCACTAAGTTCTGTGGATATGATACATTTAGAAACAGCATTTAAAAATAATTAGTAAAAGATTAGTGAGTAAAATACTTGTAGCATCTTTCAGGCATTGATGAATAAGATTTAGAAAAAGTGTTATTCAGCCATAAAAAGGATTGATGAACTCTTCATAGATGCATTATGCACAGTAGCCAATAGGTAGAAGCCACTCAAGGGTACAATGGTGGGTGAATGGATAAACAAAACGTGGTATATACATACAGTGGAATAGAATTTAGACTTAAAAAGGAAGGAAATTTCGTCATATACTACAATGTGTATGAAACAGTGAAATAAGACAGTTGCAAAAAAGACAAGTGCTGTATGATTCAACTTACATGAGGTATCTAAAGCAGTAAAAGATTCATAAAAACAGAAAGTAGAATGATGGTTACCAGGGCCTGGGGTGAGGGGGAGTTGTTAAATGGATATAGAGTTTCAGTTTTGAAAGATGAAAAAGTTTTGAATATCACAATTTAAGTATACTTAATACTACTAAATTTACACTTAAAAATGGTTAAGATAGTAAATGTTAAGTTATATATTTTTACCACAATAAAAAAAGAAAAGAAATAGGTTCTATTTCACGCTATGACATGAACCTTGAAAATATCATGCAAAGTGAAAGAAGCCAGTTACTAAAGGCCACATATTATATGATTTCATTTATAGGAAATGTCTGAAATAGACAAATCTATCAATACAGGAAGCAAATTAGTGATTTCCAGTGGCTGGAACGAAGGAGGAATTGGAAGTGACTACAAATGAATAAAGGTTTTCCTTTAAAAGTGATAAAAGTGTTCTGGAATTAGATAGTGGTGATGGTGAATATATTAAAAACACCGACTTGTATACTTTAAAAGAGTGAATATTATGGTATGTGAATTATATCTAAAAATATATAAATAATAAACAAATGAATAAATAGACTTTATCAGCGTTGCTGGTTAAGGATGACTCTCCATGGAGACATTGATTTTTGTATGAAAAGAGCATGGCTGGATTCAATATTAAATCTGGTAGATTTTGTGTAGTTTTTCAAACATGGGTGACTTAGGCCTTCAGTATAACCTTAGCATCTTGCCCTGTACTGCATCCTGGTGGCAGCAGTACCAAATTGCAGGTTTAATTGAGGGCAGAGATTATTAAATCCTTTTGAAAGTAGAAATCGACAAGTCAGTGATACAATGGATGTCACAAATACAGTGCAAAGACCGAACATGATTTTTACACTGGCATTTGACTAACCAGAACTCTCTAAGAAATAGTATAATTACCCAACCACAATAACGATAATTGAATTAATGGCCCTAAGGCTCTAAATGATATCCAAACTTTAGAGTTACCTATATTATATTATATTTTAACCAAAATACTATAGTTCCTTACCAGGCTAGTTCACACCACCACTACTATTTTCTTATCGATTAAATCAAATCTTAGAAATTTCTTCTTTGCTGACTGTGGAAAGCTGACTGGTTTTCTTTTTTTTCCTTTTCTTCTCACATTTCAGAATGGTATGATTGTTCACATTCTTTCTGGGAAATGCATGGAAGCCATGGTGCAGGAAAACAATAAAGATTTGTACTTGCGCCAGTGTGATGGCAAAGCCAGCCAACTGTGGCGATTTGACGATGTCAACTATGTGGATGAACAGTGAACGCCAGCGTCAGAAGAAAAAGAGAAGTTTGGCCATCACAGTTCAGCTCCAAGGGAACTAAAAGAATGTTTCACGAAGCAGGTTCTGTTATGTTTTGCTCCTGGTCATAGTAGGAAAGAAATATCCGTGAACGAATACAGAAAGTCTTTCCTTCTCACACCTATTTCACTGTCTACTGGCTATTTTAGAAAAAGGAAAAGAAAAAAAATGGACTCATTGTCTCGTTATCTTCATCACTCGTAGAGGATCATTATATTGTACAGAAGGTTCTTCGTTTTCTTCCATCGAGCGTTAATAATTGCTTTTATCTCTGACTACAGAAAGAGGCCTGGACATCCTCTGGAAGTACCTCCAGGATACATACATTTAATCAGTTAGTTTATTTTAGGTGGCCTTGCCTTGGATTGTCTTTGTGGCCAGTCGTGAAAATCAAAGTGTGACAAGGGCATAATGGCCCGACATCCCCAAAACTTTGAATTAGGCTTATTAGGACAAATTTCATGTTTACTGGTTGAGTGATAGCTTGGAAGAAGGAAGGGAAGCTAGGGCTGGAGAGAAGATGGAGAGAGCTTTGGACCAACTCCCCAGCTCAGCCTAGCAGCTAAAAGGGTCAGTAAAGCAGGGATAGGATGTTTTCATGTTGATGAGAATTTCCTCAGAACTTTCTACCTCCATTCATCCTGCCCTAGCCTTTCTCTAGCTTGATTAACCACAACCAGATTCTCATGCAATATATTTCTCTTTAGTCACTGGTGTCTGGAAGGGTCCGCTCAGACTGAGCATTCCCGTTATCAAAAGCATATGCAGTTGAGAAACTCCTGATGCCCTGTTACAGGGTTTGTATTGACTGGATCAGAAATAGCAACCTTTGAGGCAAACTTCTTGGAGGGGAAATGCCAGTGTCTGAGCCAAAATTCTTATGAGAGGAACCAGAGTCGAGCGTTAATGTTTGTGAGGGCAGACAGGGCCATCTCAGCCTGTAGAAACTGTCTGAGACTCCCAAGTGTGCCCACAGATTGAACGTTCACAATCGTGGAACAAGCACACCTCCACTAGAGCAGAGCCAGCACTAAAAAAGCTGGCTGGCTCTCCTTGCTTTGACTTGGCCTAGTCTGACCATGCTGCTGAGTGCATTGGTTCTGCTCTTCAGAAGACACCATTCACGCCCATTTCTCTTTGAGATGGAGTTTACTTTTCACATGCTCTACTTAGAAACCTCCCCCCAAAGATCCTGATTTCTTTGGGGCTATCTCAGAATTCAGTGTGTGTCAAGTGAGAACAACTAGGTAGGAAGTGAGGGTTTCCAAACAATACCTGTCATAATTATGTATTCCTGCTCCATCTACTTAGGTCAATGACTCACTGCATTTCTCCTTCCTCAGAATTTTCTTTTGATCTGTACTAGTAGCCACCAGCCACATGTGGCTATCTAAATATAAATGCATTAAAATTAAATAAAATTTAAACTCACTTCCTTAGTTATACTGGTCACCTTTCGAGTGCTCAATAGTCACATATTCCTAGAGACAACTGTATTGGAGAGTACAGATATATGACATGTCATCATTGCAAACACCAGTTCTATTGGATAGCACTGATCCAGCTATAGACTCATCTTCCCATTGAGAGAAGGAATTTTAGCCTTCAGAACTGTGTATATTTAAATCAAACTCCTTTAATATCCTGAGGCTGAGACAGAGCTGAAAATTCTCAGACAGCAACCTTATAAAGGATAACAATGGTTGAAAAAATAAAAGTTAAACGAGACCTCTATTTTTTTAAATAAACTTTATTATTGGCATTGTGGGTATTTGAAGTTGCTGGAATTAATTAATATAATTAAATAAAAGGCTGAATTCAATTGTATGTTGTGTTTGACAGTAATTAACAATAAGACCCAGATGGCTTATTGTTTAATTGGTTGAACAAAGGAAGAATTTAGTGTTTCTTGTTTCCTTAACCATCCCCATGATTTATTACTGTATTACAGAAATGACTGTCAACTCAGTCTCTGGCTGGTACTTAGAGACCCTTAATTGAAACAAAACAGATGCCTCCATTAAGTTCTTAAAGAAATTCAACCTTTTCCTCATAGTCTAACTAAATGTTCAAATTCTCTTCTCCTTGAGCTCAGTTTTAATTTTATACACAATGTTCGACTTTACAGTAGGGAAACCTAGCAGCTGGAAGATTCGATTCTTGAGTTTGTTTCTTACATATCCATTTAATTTTTATGATTGGATTTTATTGTTTGGGCTTTAAGACTGAATTCCTCATCACCTCTATCCAGTTCACCATTTTTAAGTATCCCACTGTGGGGCCAGAGAAGTATTCAGCCGGCAGTTTGGAGTCCAACACTCCTTATGCTATTTCACAGCAGTAAAAGCAAATGTCATTCCTGGAGGACCCTGATCCATTTCCTCTTTGGTCTCAATACCATAGATTCCACTCGTCAACTCAGAATTTCAATTCCCATAGACATCAAAAAGTCCCCCAGGTCCTCGATGATGGTGCAGTCATTGCACCAGAAGTGGACATTATTAGAGGTCATCTTGAGCGGGTTCTGTTTTCTTCTGAAAGGCCATGAAAAAAGCCAATATAAAAGTTGTTTGCCTTATTTCAATCACCTCCAACTTTTAGCCAAGACTTCTGCACTATCCTGTGTACTGTGTTGGAGGATGGGAATCGAGGAACAGGGCTGATCTCCTTGTGTGAGGCAGAGCAGGAAAGAGCAGCCTATGCAGGCTGGGTAGATACCAGTGAGTCTGGGTGCTCAGTAGGAGCAGGGTGACACTGGTATAGAGAGGAATGAACACAAATTCTTGCTATACAGCATTGCACAATTCTGAGCAGGAATTAGGTAAGATCATATTTCAAAATTATGTTAGACTATGGATTAGAGCAGGGGTCAGCAAACATTTTTAATAAATGACTAGAGAGTAAATATTTTTGGCTTTGTGGGCCCTACAGTATCTGTCACAGCTACTCAACTCTGCCATTGTAGCACAAAAGCAGCCCAAACAATAATAAACAAATGAGTGTGGCTGTGTTCCAATAAAACTTTATTTGCAAAATCAAGCTGCTAGCCAGACTTGGCCCACAGCCATAGTTAGTTTGCCACCCCTGGACTTACGTATTTGGCCTAGCTGCAGAAGGCGATATGTTACAGATTCCTTAAAAACAAACTGAGAAGTATCAGCAAAGAAATTGTGAGCGAGCCTGAAAAACAGAAAAATAAAGTGATTCTGTACTATAAATAAATTAAAAGCAAAGAAAAACAAGAGGGGAACAATATATAACATATGTTCTCAGTGTAAGCAGACTCCAATCCTTTCTAGAAAGAAATAGGACTGAACAAACAAATAAATCATTTTAAAAATCAAAACATAAATGTTGACACTGTAGTCCATAGCCTTCTTTCTTTTGGGGACATACAGATTCCACAGGCCTTCACTGTTGATAGAGGTTGGGCAGAGGAAGCTTTCTTAATGAGACCACAAGCTGCAATAAAAACATCAATATGGAAGAGAGGGCTGCTTAGTAGCAAAAATAACTCTCAGCATTTTAGCCAAGCCAACGGAATTAAATTACGCTAACAGATAAAATTGGACACTCTAGTTTTTATGTTATTGTGATGAAGACCCTCACAAAAGGCAATGCACACACTCCCACACACATACAATTTTCTTGCAATTGGGATGTAAGGACAATCAGATACATGCTTTTGTGTGCAAGAGCATCCGCCCAGGGTATTTATATAAACTCTGATCCCTAGCATCCAATTTAGCCAGACTCCAGAGCACAAACAGTAAGAGTCAAGCCAAGTGAGGGACTTCGAACAGCAAAGCATGAGAACAGGGCTGGACCAGGCCAACAAAACTCACTCCTTGTGCTCCTGCGCCAACATGGGCCCATAAAACATGTTTAAATGCCAGACCGAGAGGTGCCTCTTGCCTGTTACAGTCTATGTTTGGGGCTTCCAGACCTTCCAGTGTCAGTGCTGGTATGTCCATGGCTGGCTCCAGATAAAACAAACACCCTAGGTTCTTCCTCCTCCCCACACTCACAGACAGTGCTAAAGCTATCCAACCCCATCTTTACTTTGTATTCTGTTTCTCCACTTTCCACATAGCTGACCCCACTTGTCATTGTTTAGTGAGCCTTCACCATACACAAGGGACAGGCTGCTCTATGTCTCTGAGTATCCAGGTGGAAGCACAGCTGAGGCCTGTTGGTTTTTATTTTGAAGAGATCTTGTTTCGCCCTCTTGTTGGTCAGATGCTTAATGCAATGGAAGGATGAAAATCCCTGTTCTCACTATTCATTAGGAATGTTATTTTCCTTTTTGGTCAACTCTTTGAGAATATTTTTGACCACTCTCTACGGGAGGCTCTTTTACACAGCTCTAGGTGGTGGAATTGTCTGCCTGGTGGTGGAGCTACCACTGACTATGCCCTGACAATGACAGCCCCTCACAGACTTCTTTGAGCAATGGCCCTCTCAGCTGACTAGGTGTCCAGCAACCTCCTCCAACCCATCTGCCACTTCCTTGCATAACCTCCCAGCTGGCCCTGGCCCAACAGGTAGACTCCAGATGGAAACATGACACATGTTGCCTTAAGATGGATTTTGTCCTCCATCCTTATTCAACATGGTACATGGTAGAATTATACACCAGACTAAGCAATAGACTTTTTCAAAGCAAAGAGCCATGGTCCATTGTCCATACTTCCTTGTTTCCCCCTCAGGACTTAGCACAGGGCTGGATGCTTGACTCCATGGATCCTATCATGGAGAAGAAAAAGCCAGGAGCTGGGACACAGGTGAATGGTATTTCAATAACTGGGAGGAAAATCGAGTAGCAAAAACTTTGGACACTAATTGGGCAAAGACAATAAGACCTCTGTGACCAAACATATGTACCCAGCATCAGAAATAGTAGCAAAAAAATCTCAAGTGTTAAGCCTGTGCTATGCCCTTTACTTATATTATTTCTTTTTCTATTCAAAACAGGCCAACGAAACAGGCCAACGATACCATTGTTATCCTCATTTTATATCCTTCATTCTATTGTTGATGAAAGCGAGGCTTACGTAGATAAAGCAATTTTCCTAAGGCCACACAACAAGAGAGTGACACATTTGGATCACAAACCCAGGCTCATTGGGTTCCAAGGCCTTTACTTTTAACCTCTACATTTATTCCCTCCAGTATGTGTGAGTGAAAAAAAAAATAAAGTAAAACAGTGACCTTTTTAATGGGATGACAATAAGGGCATGTTGTTTTAGGACCTGCCAAAATTAGATGTGTCAGTTAGGATGCAGTTAGGTCCAAATAGAAGAATAACCGACTTCCAAGAGCTGAAGAAGTAAGGATATCTAGTTATCTCACATGCCCATTTCAAAGGTTGGTAGTTCCATACTTGGTGCAACAACTCACACACATCATCTATGAAGCAGGGCTCTTTTTAACCTTCCGGTCTCCATCCATCCCTGTTGGTTTCGATGCTGGTATCTACCTCTTCCTGGTTACTAGATGGCCCCCACAACACCAAACCTCATAACCTTGTCCCAGTGTTCTAAATAGGAAGGAAGATAGGCAGCAGAAGGAAGCTCTCCTCCAGCATCCTTATCTCTATTGAGAAAGCACGTTCTTTCCCAAAGTCCCTCAGTAACTTCTCATTGGTCAGAACTGTGACACAGGGTTACCTTTGGAGCCAGGGAAGCTGGAAGAGTGACTAGGAAAGTACCCCAGCAAATGGGGAAAGTGCTGAGCACACTGCCACCCAGAACCTAAATGAGGTTCTGTGATCCAAGAGGATGGGAGCTTGACTACTGGATGGTAAGTGTTTGTAGTTGGAAATGATTCTGCTCTCGGGCAAGACTGAGCTCTTCTTCTGGTTTTTATTATTTTGAGATGAAAATGGCAGGATCCTGAGACAGAGACATATAAAATTCTGTGCTTACAACTCCTAGATATTATCCAATCAGCTCCTGCCCCAGAACTAGTGCAGTTTACTCAGCTTGGGGTAGGAGGAAGGCACACAGGTGGCTGCCATCTGGATCTCTTCCTCTACCACCAGATTTGAACAAACATTCTAAGGAACAAAGGTATTTTGATCTCTTTTATTACGTACCCTCTGGAAAAAATTGTGGCCCAAAGTACCATCCAATAAAACTTTTCCTTTATTCCTGTCTTTAAGGAGATGGATTCTATTTGCATTCAAAAAGAAACTTAAAAATAGAGTAAGCATAGTTTGTAAGAGTGAGAGGAGGAGACTTCCCATGAGATTTACAATGATTTTCTTTCTATATTGAATGTCATATGGGAGTATCCAACATAGGAGGTTATTTGGGAATTTTGCAAAACAGTTACAGCCTGTTAACCCCATCTGCTTCCCATAAGTGGGAAAAGCCATTACATGGTAGTGCAAGGAGCCTCTGGATTTTCTCAAGGCTTTCTCATAAGGCAGATGCTTAAGACAAAATCCTTCAACCCTTCCGTTCTAATCCTCCGCCTTTTGGTCTACTCAGTAACCACAGACGGTGACAGCATCTGGACAAAATACCCAGGAGGGCTGAGTGGGAAAAGCAGAATCTGTGCTCTGAGAAATTTCTTTTTTCTTTTTTCTTATCTTATCTTTTCTTTTCTTTTCCTTTTCTTTTCTTTCTCTTCTCTTCTTTCCTTTTTTTTTCTTTTTTTTTTTTTTAAGGCAAAGTAACCCTTGGTTGACCTCACAGATTGCAAGGACTTTGTCATCTTGTAATCCCCTATTTTTTATTTTTTACTCCTACAGAACCACTAGGTGGTTCTGAGAAATTTCAATAGCTGGGGTTGAGGACTTCTGCAAGGCACAAAGTTAAGTTTCTGAATAATGTGTTTACTATCAGCAATCCAGATTATAACGCTCTTTCCAGAATTAATTCTAGACTCTTAGGACCACTTTCAAAAAAAAATTATAAATATTTGTTGAGTATCTATGATATACCAAGGACATTTCTCTAGGTCCTTGTCCCATGTGTTTTCTGAGCTCTTATTTCAGATGACCTTAATGAGTTGCCCATGAATCAGAAAATTGCAAAATATCATTTTCACTGTGTTATGTCAGCACAGACTCAGACAAAGTTGGATATGTACTCTCTGGTTTCTGGGAAGGCAAAGATATTTCAAAAACAATTCTAGGAAAGCAAACAAACGTGCCTTTTAATACATTTGCCAAGTGGGACACAAAATAGACCTAAATTTGTAAATAACAATTATTTTTCCAAAATTACTATGGAGACATGCCCAACATTCAGTGATCCTTAAAATACCTATTTGTAAAGTCATAATCCACCTATGTTTGGATAATTCCAAGAGTTTCTCTAACCTTGACTTCTCCCTTAAAGCTCAGATTCACTCATTCAAGCACCTTCAGACTACAGTTGGAGTTCAGGTGGTCTGGTTAAAGTGCTACCCTGCTGGAATGCCTTCCATGCTACCCATCACCTTCAGAATAATGCCCTGGCCACCTGGTGCAGCCTGTCTACAAGGTCCTTCCTAACTTGGCCTTCATCTTCGGAACTCACCTCCTGCCACTCATTGCACATCCACTCTGGCACAATGCTCTCTTTCTTGTCTCTGCATTTGCTTTGTCCTGCTCTTCTTTTACCAGCTTCTCTTATCCATCATGCAAGACTTAATTCATGCATCATCTCTCCAGAGAGTCTGCCCCAAACCCCCAGGCTGGGCTAAGTGCCCCTATTCTGGAGTCTGTGTATGTAGTTCTGTCTGGACATGGACCACTCTGGATTAAAACGATCACACACACGTGTCTTCCACTAGACTAAACAAATTGTGCCCGTCTTTTCACCACAATATGACTCTTGTTAGACACATAACAAATACTTCTTGAATTTGAACTAAAGTGATAATCACATCTTTTTTTTTTATGCTTAGAGTCAAGTAGAGTGAAAGTAAGAAAAGTGACAGAATTTAAATTTAAACACCAAACAGCTCTCATTTGAGGTCAAATTTAAGAGGAATTTTGTCCCGATCACTTTTCAGTCTTCCAGAGTCTTTAGAGTAGGAAACAAGGAATTTCAATATGCCAAAAAAAAAATTTTTTTTTTAAAGAATGCACAATTCTAGTTCATTGAGATCAAATGGAAACTTCTTTTGCCAAAGCGCGCACACACACACACACACACACACACACACACACACACACACACGTTTGTGTATAAAGGGACACAAATTAGGTAAGCCAGAGTGTGCTCGCTGGAAATGAACTGTCTACATGAGGAGACTAAGGAGAAAATCTTCAAGGCTCTTGGGAGTGACTGCTATGGAAAATAGCAGTGCAGAGGGCGAGCGTTATCTCCCACCTCCCACTTGGAAAGTTTGGCTTTCTACCTGGAGTCTATGGGTTTCAGAGCAAACCAGGGAGGTGGAGACATAGGGAGGACATAGGTTAAAATCTTGGGGAGGGGACACTTCAACCCTGAAGCAAAAGATTCTATTTGGAGTACGTGGTCTTCACACTGCAGCAGAATAGGTGCAGCAGGAAAGGATTCGGTCCCCAAACTCAAACACATTTCCACTTTGAGTTCTAGAGCACGAGAGGGCGGATGGTCCCAGTGAATGCAGAGTTCTTCCCTGGGTTGCGTTTGAATTCCAGGGGCTCGTACAGTGTGGAGGTGTCAGAGGCCGGGCGGGCATCTGCTCTTTGGTCTACACTGTGGCTTCTAAATTTCCTCATTAATATCCAGCGATCCCTCCATGCCCAGGTTTCAGCTACATTCATCTGTTTGGGATTTAGAAGTGCTGCTCCCTGAGCCTCTCTGGGACTATGGGAGATCCAGGGAGGCCATGCCTTACATCCTTTATTACCTCTTCGGTGCTTCCAGGTGCTGGGAAGTCATTTATTTTGCCACTGCCTGTGCCACACCGGGCACGTGGGAACACCCTCTGCTCACACTTACCCCATAGCCGCTGTGGCTTTCATGCTAAGCTGAGACCCAGGGACATACTGGGGTCTTGCCACCTCCTTAGGTCCTCCTGGGAGCCACAGATTCACCCTGCACTTGACAGCCCCCTTAAGCCTAACTTGGATGGGAGCTGGCACCCCACCCTTTCTCATACCAGCGCTCAACTCCTTTGTTTTTCTTCCATCTGGACCCCCCTCTGACCAGGTATATCCAACCTCTGACACAGTGGGGTGTGGGCATGTGAGGAAGTGTCACTTTGGCTTCTTAGGAGAGCTTCAGAGTCTGTGGGTATACCCTCAGTTCCCCTCAGAACCTAGGCTATCAAACTTTTCCTTTGCATTTTTATTTTTCCCCTGAGACGGTAAATGCTACAGACCAAGTGGGGCCCGGGTATCTGTATTTTTAAAAGATCTCCAAGATTCTGCCATGTAGTCAGAACTAGGAGATTCGGATGCCCTTGAGAAGTAGCCTTATTAGGAAACAGCCCTTCAGCAACTGCAGAGACCAGAACAAAACTAAACTTCAGTTCTTCAGTGTTGAGGAAAACTGGGGGCTGGATCTTTTAGGATGCTTTGGTTTGCAAGTAAAGGGAAACCTAACCCAAATTGTCTAAAGCAAAAGGGGAAAATAATAGACTGGTGTGATTATTAAGTATGGGATAATTTATCTTCAGGTTCAGTTTGATTCAGGATTACTATGCTCCTCTCTGCACTTGACGGCTCCCTAACCCTAACCCGGATGGGCCACAATGGCCCAGTGTCTATGTACCAGGATCCCCAGCAAAAGCTCTGAGGGTCACTCTGCCCCAGCTGGCTTGGGGAATGTGCCCTCCCCTGAACCAATCTCTGTGACCAGGAGCTTGGGAAATTTTGATTGGTGCTGGGGGTGGAAACAATGCCAGCCAGCATTATGGCTAAGGATTTCTATAGGGAGGAGATGATGGGGGGTGGGTCCTGGGGAGGTGTGTTAGTTTGGAGTAATCTAAGAGAGCATCTGAATAAGTCCTTGGATGCAGGTGCTTTATTTGGAAGGTGGCCCCAGGATCAGAAGAGAGGGAGTAGGGAGAATAAGTCAGGGAGGGAGGAGAAGCCAAAATAAAGGTGTTGCAAGTAATGGGCTTGATTCTTCCCGCTCTGAGATGCCCACAGAACATGTTCCAGAACTGTCTACCTGACAGGTGCAGGCTGGGACATTTTTCCACCAGCTGTCCTCCTTTACAGGTTGAAGGTTACCCCTGGGGGCATTAAGCCTCTCCAATGCACTTTGCAGGCTGCATTGACAAGAGTGACCTTGTTTAATGTTGGGATTCTGTGAAGTTATGTTAAGTAGGGAGGGGACTCAGCAGCCTAGGTGTGGGTACCAAGCCTAGAGGTCAGTGCCTTTTTATTTCTCAGGCCTCAGATGATGTAGCCTCTGTGCCCTCATAAGAGTGACAGGTGCCCTTGTGAGCCCAGCTGCATAGCTTTAAGCAACAATCAACTCATGGAGTGCAAGGGGCAGAAGAATAGACAGAGACTAATAGGGCCCTTCTGTCTTTTGAAAAGCTCTAAGTGTAGCTGGGGACATTTAACTAGGGTCTCTCTACCTCCTCAGTCACTCACATGAAGCCAGTAACAGGAAACTGACAGGGCTTGCCGATCGGCTTCCTGTCATTTGTTTGAGGGTGACAAAGCATGGCTGGTGACAGCTCCGATAACCTTCCCAGCCACAAAATCCTTAAACTAAATGGAGCCTGGCTGTTTCAGAGGAGAGTGACAGGCATTCCACATGGTGCAGACTCTGCTGCTGGCCGCAACTATCACAGGAGAACTTTAATTGGGACTTGGAGCCTGTAGAGAAGTATGGAGGCAGGTTTTGTGCACAGCCACAGCTCCTGGCCACTACTGCTGGGCTGGGATTCTCTTAGCTCTGTGCTAAGGGTCTTCTACATTCTGCCCAGGGTCTTCTCTGAAGGAGAGCTGTTTACACCCTGGCTGGCCAGGAGGGTTAACAACCCCAGGGCAATGCTCAGTCCTGAGAGGATGGGGGCCAGTGGATGGATGGATGCCTAGGCCTCCATCCTCCTGGTGGACAATTCTGGAGATAGTCTGTGTGCTTCTCAGGAAAAGTCCACTATTTTAACTCTGAAGGGGCAAGGAGAATCAAATGGCTAAAAAGAAAAGTGTTTCTACCAGTGCATATCGGAAATGGAAGGATTTCAGGCATAAACTATTTTAAATAAAAATCAGAGGGAAAAATTGAAATTGTTTCTAATGAGTTGCATGGTCCCTGACTTGAATTTTGCTAGGAAAACTAAAGAATGAAATGAGTATCTTTGGTGCTTTATTGTTATCATTGCTACATACTCTATCATTTCTTTACATCTTCAGAATGTGGCTTTTCCTACATAAATGCGTTTGAACAAGGGTACGTTCTAAATGAATTCGAAAGTAGGGGGTGGAGGATATGTTTTCTAGTTCAGCGACTGCAACAGTGTTTTCTGCACGTACACCTGTGTGGGCACAAGTGTGTGCTTTATTGTAGGATGCTTTAGGACCATGTCTTTGTAAGAAGAGAGAAGGGGAGTGATTATTGAGTGTTAACTGTGTGTCTGAATCTGTGCGGGGTGCTTAGCCTATGTCACTTTATTTAATCCTCAAACCACCCTGCGAGGTGATTTTCATGATTCCTAGTTTACAAAAGGGGAAACTGGTTTGCCTAAGGTCACAAAACCAACAAAGGATTCACACCCAGGAATGTCAGATCCCAAGGCCCTCGCCTTCTACATTGCGCAGCTGCTGCCCTGAAAAGCGAACTTGTGCCATCTAGTGGCAGAGCTGGAACAGGTCCCAGGTCCGCGCACACCAAACACTATGAAGGCGACACGCCCCTGGAAGGTTCTTGGAACCTGGAGAAGCAAATGGGCTCCTCTGTGTCCCACTCTCGTCCCAACCCACGACCAAAAGGAATGAAAAAAAGGCAACAAAAGCTAACGGCACCATAAATTCTAAAGAACAACAAATAGGGCCAGGAGATTTCAGGAAAATTAAAAACCAGTGGGCTGCGGGTCCTGCCCTGATGGGGTGAGGTGATTCAGAGAGAGGAGACTCTTCCTTCCTCTAAGCATCACCACACGTGGGTAGCTCAGTCTGCCCACTGGAGATTCCAGCTCCCGTTTAAAATACCCACTGTGCGAAAGGTGCGGTGAGCATAGGCATCAGCCTAGGGTTGCTGTAAGCATCTCATCTCTATGATGGGGCTTATCACATTTCACTGCAGCTGTTGATTTAAGAAGCGAACAAGCAAGCAAACAGCTTTTCTCTGGCCACGAGGGTGAGTTCCTTAAGATCAGTGTCTGCTTCCATCTCCCCTAACTTCAGCAGCTAGCACTGCGCCAGGCACAAGATAGCTCAGTAAATAACAAGAGAAGGCAGAGTGCATTGTTCCACCGCATGATCTCGGGGCAGTATCATGCAGATGCTACCGTAAGCTGGCAACTTGGCTGTCAATGCATATTTTCAAAAAGTTAAAAAAAAAGAAAGATGACCCTCATTTAAATTATAGTGAGCACGTGCCAAAAGTTTGTTTAACTCGTTAACAAGGGTATCAGCAAAATGGTAGAGTCAGCTCAAAGCGACAGTCGTGTATACAGTTAGTGAAAGGATGTTGCCTTCCAACAGCAACAACAACAACAAAATAAAGCAAAAGGAAGCCCCCACCACCCGCCCAAAGAAAAAAGAAAGAATGTTGAAATGAGATTGCAGAATTAGAGGATGTCTTTCTTACAGGACAGTAAAACCTTGGGAGTTGTATTTTCTGGTGGACAGAAATTATTTGCATCTGTAGGAGGCTAAAATCTCCTGGAACTCATTACTCTCTACAAACTAACATCTTCCTTTGTTGAGTCTGAATCCTAACCAATATAATAAATTGTAAGCCAAACGGAGACACATTTCTATAGAGATTTAGATTATCCCTAAGCAGGTCCTGTTGGACAGTGTTCCAATGTGGCGTTGCAAGGACACGCAGACATTCTTTTGCCTTAATTCCAGCGTTTAAATGATTTTGCTCAGCAGTATCATTGGCTGGACTAGTCCTGAGATGTTTCCGGAGCAACCTGGAAGCCTCCTGCTGCAGGGATGCTCAGAAAGCACCTAAGATCTTTGATTTTGTCAATGAGAAACCTGAGGATAAGAAAATTGTCCCCAGAGGATAGGTGCCATGCTAGGGGATGCTCCTCCCCTCAGCTCAGGGCTTCCGGTCCGGAGGGGCTGCAGACATTCAGCCCAGCCCCCTCCACCTCCCAGGAGTATTCCCCAAGTCTTTTCCTCACTTGGTGCCTATTCTCCTAGGTGAACCTCCTACCCCAACTCTGCCCTTCTCCTTACTCCTCTGTCCACACACACCTGGTGCATTGGCCCCATCACCCACTTCCCTCCACACCCAGGGAGGTCCAGGTAGCCCATCCCCCTCCCCCACTTCACCTTCCAGCTGCCCCCTCCTCGGCCCTGCAGGAAACTGGTAAAATCATGACTCTCATACAGGTGTGAAAATGAGCACATGTTAATCATTTTATCGAGGGAACCATTTTATTGAACTCATGAGGAGCATCCAGGAGGTGTTATTCAAGAGAATCCAAAGAACAGATGCATTTATAGATAAGAATATGTCATTGAATATGTAAATGAGGCAAAACCCATCTTTTCACAGGGTGGGAGGGCAGACAATTGAACCTTTACTGGGAGTACAGAAAGTGCACGCCTACAGACCAGAACTATCCTGCGTTGCTGTCAGTCTCCTACAAGGACAGAGTTGCAAGATAGCTTAAAGTCAGCGAGAGGCTAGAATCAGAAAACCTAGATCAGTCCTTTAGATCAGTGGTCCCCAACCTTTTTGGCACCAGGAACCGGTGCTCCTGTGAGAATCTAAAGCCTGATGATCCGAGGTGGCGCTGAGGCGGTGATGCTAGCGCTAGGGAGCGGCTGCAAAGACAGATGAAGCTTCACTCACTCTCTTGCTGCTCACCACAGGCCAGTACCTGTCCACGGCCCAGGGATTGGGGACCCCTGTTCTAGATGAAGCGTATTTTTCTATCAAATTACATTTTTTTTTCTACACTGGGAATGTAGAAGCTCCTCTTTATCCCCTGCCCCTCCAAATTTCCAGAGCTTCCCTTGACCCCAACCTGCTGCCCCCCATCTCGACCCGGCACGGTTAACACTGAAGATCTGCCTTGTGCCCACAAGGCCCAGCATGGCAGTGACACCTCACACAGCACATGGGTGCTCTAGGAAACCATGAAGTGTGTGCAAAGTGCTGCGGCCTCTGGCCCACCTGTGGGCAGCCAGGGTTATTTGGGAGATATCACTGCAACCCAGTCATCACTGACCCATTCCTATCCTAGTCTCACTCCCACCTTCTCTGCTTTTACTATTTTTTGAGGCAGGGCGGTGCTCTGCTTCATGCTGCCTGTCGACAATATTCACTGAGAAGGTACCGTTCAAGTTACTGTTTCCTACCCCCTGCTGCCCCTCAAAACACACGAGAACTTATTCTGCCCTAAAAAAGATTGTAGGCACCTTAGTCAGAAGGCAAGTGAATATTCTTGTAGTCTGGCCCATGTGCTTGGGTCTCTCTCTCCCTCCCTCTCTCCCTCCCTTCTTCCCTCCACAAGTCTCTGTGTCTGCATCTCTCTCTCATATACACAAACACACGTACACGCATCTCATATAAGAACATATAATATTATGTTTAAGGGCATTGAAATACAATACGAAGTGAGTACAAAAAGGGTCAGAGAACAGGCAGTGCACGCGAGCTGGAGTCCTCTGGGGAGAGGAGTCCTGTCATCACAGATGATGAGCCCTTCTCTGAGTTGCATCGGGACCGGGCACCGCGAAGGACACTGATAATCCTGGGTCGGTGGTGCCTACTTCCCTTTAGAGACAAAAAGTTCTCCCACCTCAGGTTGGCAATGAACTCGGATGCGTCCTGACGCCGACTCCCTCCACACACCGGTGGGAGGCATTGCTGAGAGCTCTCCCGCTGCAGAACACATCTCCTCCGAGATGCCATGACTACAGACAATCTCTCCAGCTGGGTAGCAGGCATCATCCTTGTAATCAGTTTCCCCCGCTTGGGGATGAGGTGAGGGAGCCCCAGCTGGGCCCCAATCAGAAATTAAGCTGGGGGATCCCCATCAGTGTGTGTGGGGGAGGGTGGGTGGTGGCAGGGCATGGAAGAACTTTCCAGCCACCTTGTCATGTGTGGAAGGCAGACTGATTGATAACAGGCACTATTTTCCCAGCTTTTATCGCTGTGCGTGGCACACGGTAGATACTCAACAAATCTTCAGTAAATGAATAGTAGCAGCAGGGTCTTTCCCCCGTTCTAAATGCTTTGTTTACATTAACTCATTTATCTTCTCGACGGCCCCGCGAGACAGGTGCTGTTATGCTCCTCATTTCGTAGATGGAGAAACTAGACAGAGACAGGTTCAAGTGCCCCAAATCAAAGTAGTAGGAGACAAAGTGAGGGTGTGAAGCAGGTGCTGTGCTAAGAGCTAACATTCGTTATTTCATTCAGTCCTCATAGCAGCTCTGTGAAAAGATATCATCGTCTCCGTTTTATAGCGGGAGAAACTGAATAGCGGAAAGATTGGACCATTTCCTAGACTGACACAGCTTGTAAGTGGCAGACCCAGGATTTGAATCAAAGGCAGTAGACATAGTGGCTTAGTTCCCCAGGACTCTTCACTCAGGTGAGTTGTTAGGCTCTCAGGAAGCAGGATGCCAGTGTCCTGGGTTGTCCTTTATGCCAGCTGGGCCTGGACTGACTGGCCCCTGACAAGCAGCAGCTTAGGACTCGTTGGGAGATGGGTGCGAAGGCTCCATTAGCTCTCTCAGTCATCTGGGGTGACAGAAGTGCTCCCTTCTTCTAACTGGGGTCTGGAGGTGAGAGGCCTGCAAAGGGAACAGTGACTCCAAGAGGAAGCATCAAAGGAGGCTCTCCAATCCTGGGACCAAGAGGAGAGGAAGGAACTGGGCAGCCATGGGCGGGTGGAGGGGGGAAGGTGGGTTGGTGAGAAGCTAGATGTGGGCTCTGGGGGAACTGGGATCCAGGCCATTTTGTCCTGTGTGTGCTGGACCTGTGGGCCGCGAGAGGGCCTCAGTCACCCAAAGATCCATGTTTTTCAGAAATGTGCAAGACTTTTTTTCTATCTTGCCTGTTTAGTCTAATTCCTTTCTGTCAATTATTTCTGTTTATAATAACAAAATATTGGAACAACCCAACTTACAATCCTAAGAGAGGAGTGGAGAAGTCCAGGAACTGGTGGATTGTTTATGTGAACTGTGGTAGATTGCAAGCAAACATGGACAAAATGATTTCATTTTTTCTGAAAAAAAGTACACATGTGCCTCTGTGTGTGTGTGTGTGTGTGTGTGTGTGTGTGTGTGTGTGTGTGTGTGTGTGTAGAGAGAGAAAGAGAGAGGCAGGCAGGCAGGCAGGCAGGCAGACAGACAGACAGAAGGAATTAGAAAGTTATATACCAAGGTATTACCAGGTATTTGCTGAGTTCTCAGGGAAGTTAGGGTTACAGGAGCTCTCATTCTGTGTCTTCTTTTGTTTGAGTTTTGTGATTTTTCTCTAATGAGAATGCATTACTTATGAGACAAAACAATACAATTTTATTGTTGAACATTTAATTTGTACCAGTTGAGCCCCTTTTCTTCAACATTAATATCCTCCCCACATTTTGTAATTATAAGCAATACGAAATGAGGAATACTGGCAGAAAATGAAGAAACTAAATAGAAAATAAAGAAAAGTTATGAAAGTTGTCCAAAAGCATAAACATGTGCAAAGCAGTTGTCAAATGTCCCATGATGTAGCAAAAGACTTGAAAGAATATTGACTGGAATATATGTAGTTATGGTTTTGTTTGTTTGTTTTTACTGAATTCATCTTTGAATTTGTCAGCTGACTTGCTTTTTGGACCCAGTGTAAGCCCCAGTTTCAGTGGGAGGAGGCAACTCCCTCCCTTGTTTGTCGCTTGGCCATCTGAGTTCTTACAGCTCTTGGGGACCCCTCACCCCCTGCGTCCTGCCCCCGTGTAGCACTATACTTACTTACATGACTCTGCTATCACCCACCACCTTTTGCAAAAGGCAGACAGGCACCCAGAATCTGCCACCAGCTTCGGCCACTAACGCACAGTGTGACTAGGGGCTCCTTCCCAGCCTCTTCTAGGAAACTGTGGGGACTTTTTATTATTATTCTTGGAAGCTCAGTGATTTTAAATTTTATGTTAGGCAAAGCCCTAGAGCACTAAAAACAGAAGTTTTGTTTCATGGGCTTTCATAGGAGAAGTTACCTTTTTTAGAGTTATCAGTGAGTCTGCCACACTAGAGGCATAAGGCCATGCAAGCACAGGGCGATCTCAGAATAAGCCAATGGTAACCCTCTCCCTTCCTGGGCTATGCCACTGGTGGGCCCTGGAAGCCAGAGCGGCTACTCTCTTCTGTCCTGGGCCTAAATGCCTGCCAGAAATCCAGCCCTCCCTCCCCTGTGGGCCTGTCTCCTCTGGGGTGCCTCCATTCCACATGGAAAATCCAACCATTCATTGATCCTGTTGGGGAAATAAAACAATTCCGTCAACAAAAAGAGAGAGTGGACACAACTTATTACTAGGTAAATATGCACAAACGTATGTGCATCGAAGGTAAGACCAAAGTGACTGTGGAGTCCAGACAGAATTTCATATGAATTTAAGTAGAAGAAGGAACAAAGAAAACTCCTCTCATCTCCTGAGGGCCTTGGGATCGTCTCCTGTATACCTCCAGAGACTTCTGAGCTAATTTCTATGGTGTGTGGCTGTCATTCCAAAGGTTGGAAGGGCCCCTGACCTTGCATTATAAAACCCAAACGTTGGGCGTCTTATCAGGCCTATTAAGTTTTCAAGAAGACTCCCTAAGGAGAAGGAAGCAGGAGGTAAGTGCCACGTCCTCAAAGAAAGCATCATTATTTTACCTTTAGAGTCCCTTCTGAAAACCCACTAGTACTATTTCCCCAAACCACCTTTTTTTTTTGACAGACGTATAATGTCAGTCACCCCCGCCCCACCTTTCTCTTTGTGCATCACATGATGGCATTGGTATAGTGCGCAGGGTTTACCAACAGCTTCATGTTTATTATCTCATTCAATTTTCATTATCTGTCGGGGGTGGTTTATTATTTTTTTCTTATTGATGCAGAAACAGGCCAACTCTCCTAAACTTGGTGTGGGAAGCTGAGTCCTGCACCCAGGTCTCTGATATCAAATGTCTCATCCTTTTCACTCTCTAAGGATATATCACTGGGACATTTTAATGCAAGTCAAGAAAGGAAGGTAATATGAAAAGAAAATGGGAGAGGTGTGTTATATTTCTTCAGTATTGGAACACCGTGCCACTTTCTAGAACAGATAGTCCAACAGAACTTCCTGTGACGATGAAAATATTCTTTACTGGAGCTATCTACTACGGTAGCCTTCAGCCACAGCCACTTTTTACATGAGTACTTGAATGTGGTAGTGTGACTGAAGAATCGACTTCTTAATGTATTTCATCTTAAATAAAATGTAAATTTAAAAGCCACATGTAGCAATCATCTGGAGGCTGCCCCTTCAGGCAATCCAGGAAACTTGAGCAGAGAGAAGAGCTATTCACCTGCTCAAAGTCACATTGGAACAGAGCTGAGAAGCACCTTCAAAATCATTTCTTAAAAGTCTCTTGCTTTACAGGAATTGAGAGACCAAGGCTCAGAGAGGTGACCAGTACTGTCCTTGGCCTCTTTGCCTGGGGCCCTGACCCACTTAGCCCTCAGACAGGGCAGGAACACATGTGCAAGCAAGGAAAACCAGAGCCATCTGGCCGAGGTCAGGTACTCCTGTTGCCTCATTATGCCCATGCAGTAATTCCTTAAAATTGATGATGAGTAAGGGGTATGCTTGGCAAAAAGAACAAAGTTTCCAATCATTTAACTGCTAATACATACATTTGGGTCACTCATTGGCTAAAAAAATCCATTCTGTTCTTAAAGATTCTCTATAATTCTATTTTTTTTAAAAAAAAAACTCCCCTTGCACAGAGATCAGGCCCATCTCTCACAGACAAAGTATTCTTGGAGCATATTTATTGATTTAAGGACACTGCTAACCCATCTTTGGGGTAGTTAATACTAATTTCAATACTATCCCTAGCAGAAAGTCCTCTTTTGTGTCCAACTTTGATTTTTCCCCTTCTAACACAGCATGGTGTGGGGAGTGCTTAGCCAAGCCAGATGGACAAGTCACAAGTAGGCCGCATTTCGCTAGGAATGTATAAGGTGTATTTCGCAGACTTTTTATAGGTCCAAAGTTCAGAGTTTCAGATATGGCCATACAGATCACAGCAGACCCAATATGAAACAGTCTAGTAACAAACTGCTGCATAACACTGAAATGTATCAGGGAATTAGTTGCAATAAAAACACTCAAAATGAATCTTCTCGAAGTGCCAGCCTACATGTCAGTAAGGTGGGTAGTCAAGATTCCCATGAGCATTACTTCTCACTTTTAATGGCACTGTGTGAGCACATGGCCCCATTTCTCTATAGAATTAGAGCTAATAGATATCTTCAAGTGGGTATTTTTGAAAGACTTCGGAAATATTAGCCAAGCATTTCTGGAGTTCCGTAGTTCTGAATTTGAGTATGAGAAACACAGTCAAAGTCTTGCTCATCTCAAAAGGCAAACATAGCAAAGATTAATCACACAGTACTATTATCTGATGTCTGGCCAGCAAGATGAGGGTGGCAGACTTAATGTTTCAACTGCTTCCATTTTATTACTTGGAAAGTTTTTTGATTATTCAAACACTGCCACAGAAGAAAAGAAAGTGGGATTTGGAGTCAAAAGTATTGGATTGAAAGGCCAAGCCTGCCACTTAATGACTGCAATAGCCTGGATTACTTTTCAGAAATATTCACTCCTTCCCATCCCACCATGGCATTGGAGAATTGTATTTTCCTGCCCGGTTGTCTTTGGGCTCAGCCACATGACTTATATTGGCGAATGTACGTTGGCAGACATGATGCAAGCAAAGACTTGAAATGTGCACGTGCAGTGGGAATTAACTCTCATGCTTCTTGTCCTGGTTGGAGGAAGAAGGGAGATGTGGGACCAGACCCAGGCCCAGCCTGCACTGTAGAGACGCCCAGCCAACCCCAGCCAGGATCAGGCAACCCCAGCTGACACATAGACACATAAGAAAATTTTAAAATGATGACTGTTTTAAATTTGGGGTGGTTTGTAATGTAACAACACCTGGCTGACACACTGGTAAAGACTTGGTTTTCGTTAACATAGGGACAATAATGTTAACATTACAGTATGATCTAAATGATGTCGTGTTGTTATCACTTTACCTGTTTAAGAACAAATAGGGTGTCCCGCCCATGCCTTGGCTTCCCTAATGTTGCGTATGGTGACAATTGAGCAAAGCTGAGACTACAGAACTATGTTGTCCAGAATCTCCTTCCCTGTGTGGTCCCAGGTTAGCAGTGACCAGCAGAGAAATTTTGTGCCATTTTTGGAAGCTGGGAGTAAAGCAGTAGACATGTTTTCATGCTCTGAAGGTTGGAGTGGGGCACTAGGAGCAGTGAGTGCTACACGTGTTGTTGCTGATCTGCTAGCCTGCCTTGTTCTGGACCAAGTACTTATGCAACTCCATGGGGAAGGGCACCCTGGAAGCCACCCACAGCATCAAGGTTGGAGGTGGCAAGAGACAGATGTAGGTTCCAGTTTTTATTTTCTCTTGTTCATATCAAACTTTCTTTTCCAACTACCAGTTTGGCTGACTTATAGCTACGTTAGGCCCAACATCAGATGCTGAGATTGCCGCCTTGCCTTGATGTCGCCACTCACTCCCACAAACATACCGTCTAATCCTTATAACAAACCCTTCATTCGCTACCACTCACAGTTTCTCTCTGGACTGGATTCTGATATATCATGGTATCATGGCTAAGTCCATTGTTGTCTTAATCTATAAGTTCAGGCAAGTTCCCCAGACCATAGTCACCATAGTCTTTGAGTCATTTTTGATGGATCAAGAAGTATGTAAGATTAAACTATTCCCCAATGAGCTCTTGCTGTGTGCAAACACTCTGCTGCGTTACACGTATCTCATTCAGTCTCATTAAATGGTCCAAATCCCCCATCCTAGCTAGCTCATCCTTGTCACCCTCACCAACGAGTAGTTCAGAAATACCTGCTAGCTACAGTAATATTTCAAGTTCTGTCATTTGGGATTGTAGACTGGGACCTGGGGCCTTCTGGGGTGACCCTGGGTAGCCTGTGCTGCTCGCATCTAAAGAGCCCTACCCAAGAACTCAGTTCCCCTCTAAAAATGAAGTCTGGCCCCAAATCTTTGCATAGTGACTGGGTCCTGCTGCCATGGTCAGGTCTCAAATAGGAACTGCTCGCCTGCCCCAGTCCCAAGTGTTGACTCTCCTGGACTGAAGTAGTGCCTGTGGCTTGATGCCACTTATTGGGATACCCCCACTCATTACTAGACATTCATCTCTAATTTTGAGCTTCTTCATATTAAATCCCATCTCCCATCCAATACCCCTCATCGTCCCTCTAGGACCGAGGTAGCTGCCTTCCTTGCAGATAGCCTATTGGACCCACTATGCCTATGCAATCTGCACTGGTAGCCAGGTCAGTTTCCCAGTGTTTGTCCCATCTCAGGAAGCAGGTGTTATGACGAGGTTTGCCAGGTTATACAAAGATTAAATGTTGTGGGGCTTCTAACCCAAATCCTCAAGTGGATTTGAGAGGTTTTTCAATATCAATAACTATGGTAGTTTTGTGCAGTATCCACTTGGCTAAGCTGGAACAATGTTTCCAGGATTCTCTTCCCTATATGGTTCTGGGTTACAATGGGCTTAAAAAGAGATTTGTGCAAAATTTGGAAGGCAGAAAGGAAGCAGCAGCTGTGACTTTGAAGATTGCTGCAGTTAGAGGTGGTGAGAGACAGATGTGGAGGCTTCAGTGGTTAATTTGTCCTCTCTCTTTCCTGCTGTAAGTCAGCTATTTTTACTGCTGGCTTAACTGACCAACAGCAACCCCCAGCTCATCACCAAATGCTTGGCTGTGAACTCAGGGTTTAACAGCAACACAGAAGCAATGACCTTCCCAGAGTTCTGCACCAGCTGCCTCCATGGTTCGTTCCAACTCTAGCAGGAGGATGTGCCTAACTTTGATATCCCCGCAAGCTCACACTTGTTCACCAGCACCAGAGCATGGGGAAGATGGGTTAGTGATTTTTTTCCCCTTTATTTTAGGGGTGACCAATTTTCTTTTGAATAATGCTAACATGCTTTCCTAGAATTTGATTAATATTCATTCAGGATTTTTTTTTCTGGGTTCTAGGGTTCTCCTGTATATCCACAGAGAAAGACAGATTCTGCTGCTTCTTCCCCTATTTTAAGCATCTTGTGAGCTGGGGCTAGTATTTTTCACTGTGATTTCTTTTTCATATGTCCATTTCAAACCCTTAACAAGGAAAAATTTGTAAATGGTTTTCCAGCCAAATATGTAATCATGAGCAATTTGCTTTATAAGAAGTAGGGAATGGCAGGCATCCCAAATGTAGTTAAAGAAATCCTAATTACTCACACCTGCAGAAGCTGTCACTTTTCTAAGATGTGTAATTAGCAGCCAGAGTGTGTGTTGGAAAAGTGCGATTGCTTATTTAAATAGGGGGCACAGCCCAGAGGCTGCCCGTATTGGGGCTCTCCCACTGTGTTCATTAGCACAGCCTGGAATCTCCGGTCACTTGTTAAGGTTGATTGCATGACTGAACACAAAGTGTGTGGCCAACTGAGCCCACACACTGTTCCATGTGCAAAGCAGGTGTGACCATTTAAAAAAAAAAACTGAGTCCTTCCTACTTTGCAATTATAAATTTTCTGCTTTCCTAGCTCAGTGGTTCTGAGCTTTGGCTGCACATTAGAATCAACAGGGAGAGTCTTTAAAAATCCTGATGCTCTAGCTGCACCCAGATCTATTAAATCAGACTGTCTCTAGGGGACCAATAGTTTTAAAGCTCCTCAGGTGCTGCCAAGTTTGAAAACCAGTTCTAGGCCACTTTAGCTGCATCAGAATTATCTGGAGGGCATGTTAAAACCCACTCCAGAGATATTCAGTAGATGTGGGCATGTCCAATACTTCAAACTTCTCATGTTCATTCAATGCTCAAAACGTTGAATTCCTTTTGAATTAGAAGTCTTTTTCTGCATATATGACAGGCATTGTGCTTAATGTGTTAGTCATTCACTTGTTTATTTTCACAGGCTTCCATTCTCACCCTTTAGGTCCCGGAAAAAGCGCCAGACCTGAGACACTGTTTATTTACCCTTTACAAAGACACCTGCTGCAGCTATCACATCACCTGGTTTGTTTCAGTCTGGGCCCAAACCAGTCTGTAATCTTATTTCCTCTGCTCCAGTTGCATACAAACTCCATAATGACAGAAACCCTGTTTGTCCTCACCTAATGCCTAGAAAGTAACAGGAACTCCACACTTGCTGAATGAATGGATCCACAGAGCAAACATAAACCTAGGAAAGAGGTCCTAGCATATTTCCCAGAATAGGATCTGGTGCTACGAAAAAATTAATGAACTTGTCCAAGATTTTAGTGGATGAATTGAGACTCATACTGACCAGGGCTGGGCTTTCAAACCACTGCAGGAATTGATCATCAGCCTTAAATAAAAGATGTCTTCTTTCCCAGCAATAAACTGAATTACCCACCTAAGAATGTCAACTATCTTTTCCTTACTGCTACTTGATTCAAAGCGCTCTCTCTCTCTCTCTATTATATATATATATATAATTTCAAATAATAAAAATCCAGATCCCAAACTCATATGGCCAGACTATAGAAACAGTGGCAATTTCTTTCCTATTTAAAAAACTCTGTTAATACCCCAAACCTACTTACAATGCCCCAAAGGTTAGAAATTTCTATATCATATACAATTACCCCAAATTTCTTAAATAGAAAATGTTGGTATTTCAGGGACGAAAAAAACACATTAAAAACAAATGAATATGAAAGATCTGACTTTATTTAGCCTGCCAATACAATTATTTTGGTAATAAATTAATATTTAGTTACAAAAATGTCGAGTGCTAGGAAAATGCTTCTAAATGTGGAAAGGATATGTAAATGCTTTAAACAGTTGACTTTATAATTTTCAAACTCTGAAGTGTAATTTCAAGTTACTGAAGAACAAAGTCTCTGTAATTTATGATTTAGTTTTGAGTTTTAAAAGGTTTCAATTATTACTTCAGCTCCTGCAAGCTACAAAGCCTGAAATTATGGAACTGACATTTTAGAAATTACCTGACCCAGCCTCACAAGTGTACAGATGAAGAATCCAGAGGCCTTGCCAGACTGTAAAGGTAGTAAGAGACAGAGGCTGGATTATCAGTTCTGTGTTCCCAAAATATCTGCTGAGCTAAATAAGGCACATATATCGCACAGAACTCTAGCTAAATATCTGAAAAGACCCTGCCTGGCTTTACTTCCTGCTTACCAGAAATTTAAATTTAAATCCTGATGTGTTCTTTTGTAGTTAACAAATTTAGTGATTCAGTTGCTTTGGAAACAAAATCATTCCCATGATTGCAGCTTATCGCTGATCACTGATTGCTGTTTATGCTTCTTTTCTGCTGGGATGTTTGGACTAGGGCAATCTGTCTTCCTGTTCTTCTGTGCTCAACGACCTATATCAAGGGCGTCTGTTCTTGTTTGAAATTCATCACCAGCTGAAGGAGCTAATGTCATCAATACCTACAAAACCATCAACATTTGTGTATGGGACAGTTTGTTCCTCTTTGCAGCTCGTTCCCACCAGGGTCAGCACCTGCTCTGTTCATCGGAGCCATCACTGGTTCCAAAGCAACTGTGGATTACTTCTAGGATGTAAGTGTCCCGAACAATGAGATTTCTCATCACATCAAGAATATGCCATGCAATGCTTCATATCATGCACCAAGCACTTCTAGCACACATTTTTTAATGATTTATGTCTCAGCCTAATGGCTGCACATAGCCATGCTGCTAGCAGGTAAAAAAAGGGCACTCATTTTAATTTAAACCTCGAGTGTGTACAGCATATTTATCAATCAGTAATAGAATGTTCACATTCTGGCAAGCTATTTTTATTTCTAATTATAGGAGCCATTCCCAAAATAAACTGCCAGACATGTTGTTGTGGTTTTTTTTTAAACTTTATATACACACAGCAAAATTATAAAGCGAACCTATGAATTTCCATGGAAGTGGTTCTAATTCCTTGCTACTCTCAGCACTGCAACAAAGGAAGACTGGTAGCCTATATTTATACATTTCTTTTTCTCCAGGGCAACATTTCTCTGTAAGAGCAAATGTTTGGTTTGGTTGCAATTTACAGAGGCTTATCAGATGTGCTCTTAGGGCCATACTTATTTAGAACAGGCATCTCATTTTCAAGTTCATCCTCAGCAAATACAAGAGTTTTGCCTTTTAGGAGTAGTGACTTGATTTTGCGATAATGCTGAAAGCACTACCACAAGCCATGAAGACTTGACATTATCCTTGATCTAGAATGCAATTTCATTAGCTACGTCTAAAAATTAACAGACAAACAAGAACTCAGACACAGAAACATTTGCTCTGATCTGGCAACGGCATTCAAGCATTTAATTTACTACACTGGCATGTTTTTTACTTATTCTGTTACCAATTTCACTTCCTTTGGCTGTTTTTATTTATTTATTTATTTTTTAATCCTGTCCTGATTTTCAAGAAGCATGCAGAATATTGATAGAGAAATGCCATGCTCTTTGACCATTTCACTTTTGGACTTTTCTTTCTAATTTTTAGTTCTGGAAAAATTGTGAGCTCAGTATATTTCCTAACATCATGACCAGAACACAAAGCATGAAGTATAACGGAAAAGGCATGCTTAATAATGGGAACAGTCTAATAATGGCAAGACTGAGAAGACTGAATTAGAGTGGGAACTAATATTCTTATGTTCAAAATGCCAAATTTCAAAAAGGACTAACTTTAATAATCTTAATAACCAATTTAAAAATAAAAATCTCTTTTTTATTAGGGAATCCTAATGACTCTGAGGTAGATGATGCTGTTATCAGATAATAATTAGTTATAAGATATAAAAATAAAACTATGGAAAAGAAAGCACTGATTTGAAATTTTCTTCCTTTAAATTCAAATAGAGAATTAAGAACATCTTTTCCAATTCAAAGTTCTAAGCACAAAATCCAGGTAAGTCACATCATGGACTTTCTCCTTTAATTGGAGATGAACTTGGCAGCCGATGGAAAGAATCCAGCCTCTAATGAAACAGCAAACTACAAAATGGTTATCCTCATGAAGAAGCCAGTAACTCTGCATTCATTTTTTCAGCTTGGCTCATTCCCAAATGTTCAGGATTTAGATTCCTAGTGTTTTTCAGCATTTAACTAATTCTTTGCTGGTGGAAGTGGCTGGGATTGTTTCTCCACTCATAAACTGCTCCTAAGAAAGAACAAACGCAACATTAATCATTCAGTGTCTGTGTCACAAACATATTAATATTAAACTTTCATCTTGTCACAGAATCAATCCAACTTTGAATTTTTCCATTGTTGTATTACTTCATCCTTGCTCAGAGTCAATGTCAACACCAGAATTACAAACTTAAAAGTGTATCATTTTTCAGTCCTGAATTCATATTTAACATAAAGCACCTTATCTTATACACAAGCATGCTCACTTGCACTACAGAAACATCCACTTCTCAGAAGTCACATTTATAAAGACATTGCCACACCTTTTAAGTTACTGTATTAACTACTACTTATACTGAAACTTCTCCACTTTGGCATTTGGTCAAATACCCATCCTCTTCAAAGTAATTATTTCTTCCAACAAAAAGGACAGCTCTTTATGTGTTTCCCAACTGACATTATTTGCAACGTTAGCTGCTTTATAAATGAAATCCAATCTCTGATCATTTATCCTGTTAATGTCAGCTACTGCAAGCAATCTCTGCCTCCCAGGTTACCCCTAATCTCCTGCAATCTGGTCACCATAAGGATAAGCCTGTATCCTGCCCCTATCACTCTCTTACTCCTGCCTAGCACCTGGAACCTTCCCACTGTGCTCTTTGGAATTCATGGTTCATCATTAGAACAATGCTCCATATTCCTGACCTCTTCTTTAAAATGTCCCTGCACATTCTCGCTCTAACACAGTGGTCTCAAGGTGTAGTGCTGGTGGTGGTGGTGTGTGTTGATTTTGTCTCCAGGGGACATTTGGCAACATCTGGAGACATTTTGAGTTAACACGACTGAGAGGGTGGTGCTACAGGCTAATGGGTAGAGCCAGGGATATTACTAAACACCCTCCAATGCACAGGGCAGCTCTGTACAGCAAAGCTGTTCAGCCTAAAATGTCCATAATGCTGAGGCTGAGAAAAAGCCATCCTCTAAGGACACTGTTTCTCCTGTAACCCCTCAAGTGATGGCTCTGTGTTCTCTCAGAGCCCCAGTACCAAAGACTGGAGGAGAAGCTGGTTGCTCCTTTCTGCTACTGTTCTCCTTCCCTCTCAAAACCCCACCAACTTTGAATCTTACGTCACGAAACTATATCGTCTACTCCTCTCTGTTGCTGTCATCTACTTGCCTTGGATCCTTCATTCCAACCCCTCTGGGATCTCTAGCTTATTTATCCTACCACCTTTACACTGCTGCTCACTCCCTTAATGTCTTCTTTACCTAGTTGAAATTCCATGGTCAATTATCATAATTGCTCTTCTCTCACTCCTTTCTTCCTATTCACTTGGCAAATCCACAAGCTGGTTAAATCCAACTTCCTGTGTCTCCATTCACCACGTAGCTGAATGTCTACCACCATGAAGCCCTCTCATGATCCCCACCAGTTACTGCTCCATGTCTCTCCTGCCCTTGGCAGTAAACTTCTTGAAAGTAAAATCTACACTTGCTGCTTCCTATTTTCTCATTCTCTCAACAAGTTTCCCATCTATCAGGCTCTGTCTCCTTTACTCCACTGAAACTGCTCTTATAATCATCACAAATGGCCGCCCTGTTAAAGCCAACAGTTAATTTCCAGTTATCTTTCTATCAGTGGCATCTGACAAAGTAAGTACTTCCTCTACCTTCTCTCATCTGGCTGCCAGGATATGACATTGAAATATGAATCCTTCTTCTTCAGTGGTTGCTCCTTCTCCCCCAGCTTTGCTGATTCCTCACTTCCGTCCCTGACTTATTACATTGCAGTGCCCCAAGGTTCAGTTCTTTTTTTTGTCCATCCCTACTACATCCACAGTCCTGATGATCTCATTCAATCTCATGGCTCTAGATGCTATCTACATGCCGATAATTCTCAAATTTACAGTGCTTGCTGACCACATTTTGAACTCCAAACCTGGATATCCAATTGGCCTCTCACCAGCTCCACTTGGATGAAAAATACACCTCTCAAACATAGTATGTACACCTGCAGTCACCCCCATCCTAGCTGGTAGTAAATCCATCCTTCCAGTTACAAAGGCCACAAGTGTTTAAATCATCCTCTACTCCTCTCATATCCTATATCCAATCAGTAAAAAAATCCCTGTCCTTTAAAGTATATCCAGAATCCTACCATTTCTTACCACCTGTTTTTGCAGCTGGTCCAAGCTACTCATTCCCTCCTTTGATTAGTCTAACAGCCTCCAACCTGGTTCTCCTGCCTCTGTCTTTGCTCCTTCACAGTCTACTCTGGACCCAGCAGCCAGAATCCCTCTATTAAAACTTGAGCTGGCCCAAGGAACTCCCTTGTTCAAGGATCTTCCAACTGTCCCCTATATCATTCACAGGAAAAGCCAAAGTCCTTAAAGTGGCCCACAAACATCTCTGTGATCTGCCCACTCCAGTCATTCATTTTAGACAAGTCTCACCCTTATTTTCTCTGCCCCGGTCACACTGGCCTCCTTGCTGTTCCTTGAAAAAACCAAGCATATTCCTGGACACAGGGACCCTTCAATAAAAGTTTCTTTTGCCAGGCTACCCTTACCCATCATATGTACAGGGCTCACTCCCTCACTCTTTCAGTCTTTGCTCAACAAGGCTTGCCATGATCACCCTATTTAAAACTATAACATCTTCTCATACAGCCCTCCTGCTCTCCATTACTCTGTTCTCTTTTTGTTCTAGAACTCATTTGAATACAAAAATAAGTCAGTAAACTTCTAAATTAGTCTAAACTATCCTCTGATGAGGCTAAGTGCCTAGACCCACCTTCCCTATACTCATTTTAGAGTTCATGTTTAAGAATGTTAAGCTCTGATTTATGTCAATTATATCAAAAAGAGGAAAGTATGTTAAGTTTCTTAACACATGGATGGACAGTAATAACATTTATTGTGTTTTCTAGTGTTAATATCTTTGGGTGAAAAACAACAGGACAACTAAAGACTAAATTGAAATTGTAAAATTACAACTATGACTATTTCTCAAACAATCTATTGCTGACATTCTATGTATAAGCCAGGCAAGAAATACTATCCAACTTTTCCTTTGAAGCATTGAACAATTTTAACTACTTATGAAATAAAGTAGGAATAAAAACTGTCAAATAATCTTTACAACTATTTTTCTATTTAGGAAGCAATAATTTTCATTAGATACAAAGCAATTTTCTTATTGCCTTGCCAAGGCTAAAATGAGCTAATCTGAGCTTAAACATTTTTAACTTACAATGCGGCTGTTTATTAATGGCTTTTAAAATGCTTTAAACACAGCATTTACATAACGCACTGTTTAGAAAACATTCTCCTGCACACACATGTAGGCAGGTTGCTCCAGGTTCTTGCATGGCAACCCTTCCCCCACCTTTTAAAATGCGTTCCCTTACTTTGTCATAAATCACTTTTATAATGAGAGAGCAGCTAGGACACGTTGCCACGTCTTCCCCATTCTCCAAATCTTCCTATAACGAAATCAAACGCGTATGATCAGTATCGTCTTCCCTGTGCAGTCTCCTCCTCCCAAACTCTGCCACCCCTGTGGGCAAGCTCCTTTGCGACCTGCCTCCCCTTAGCGAGGGCCAAAAGGGCCTTCCGAGAGAAACGCCAACCATTCCCCACCCCCCCCCACCGGAAGCGTCACTTGGGGGAAATACCAGTCAGGTTCATCAAGGTTCAGGCGCCTCGAAACCTCTGGGAAGACAAAAACGCGTCACTTCCTCCAAGGAACCATCTCCGGAAGTGGGACCCGAAGGAGGACTGAGTGCGGGAGAGTGGCGATGGCGATAAGTCTGACGATGCTCACCCCCCACCCCCGCCTGGCTAAAGGCCTGCACGATGTGCCCCCTGACAGTACAGAGAGCACCAACTTCGCAGAGTCATAAACAAGACAAAACCGGCGAGAATGGCTACGAGCCACACGGGCGGCCGCACGGCGGAAGGGACGTGGTACCGCGAAGACGCGTCAGCTCCAGCTGAATGCGCTCTAACGGAATGCGGAGGGAGTCACCTTGGTGATGCAGAAGTTATCCCCGCACGGGCAGGGGTAGAAGTACGTCTCCAGGTCCTCGTCATATTGGAAGTCCTCGATCTCCACCTCGTCGTGAAACACCGCCATTGTCCCAGGGGCGCGCAGAGCGCCCGTCACGCCCTCCTCCCGACACCGGGCCGGGTCGTTCTGCGGCGGCGGACGCCGGCCGCAGCCGGGAGGTGTCACCACGCTCCGACAGTCCGAACCGCCGCTTCCGGCGAGGAGACGATGACGTCACTGCGGGCGCGGAGGCCAAATGGGTGACCCGGCAGCGGTCACCATGGAGATGCCTGAGCGAGGGGGCGGAGCCACCGGAAGACGGCGCTCGCTGCGCCCATTGGGCGGGAGCGACCAATCGGCCGGATGAGCGGGCGCGCGGCCGCTACGTCACTTCCGGGACATCCGGAAGCTTCCGGTCACGGCGGTTGAATTTGGCCCGGGTGTGCAGCTGGGTAGCCGTGGGACCGGCGGCGCGGAGGCGTGTGACCGCGGCTGCGGTTGTGCGAGCTCATGTCCATGTCCTCGGACCTTAGGAGGCTCCAGCCGGACCCGGCGGAAGGCCGCCGCAGGCCTAGGTAGCAAAGTCCCCGCGCTCGGCGACCCCGGGGCAAGAGCCGCCGCTTTGGTCTTCGGCGGCGGCGCGAGCAGTTCAGCTTTCTCGGCCTCCTCCCTCCGTGCCTTCCCGGTGACGGACGGAAAGCAGCCTTGGAATTTCGGTTCACCGGGTGACCTGGGGCTCAGGGCGACGCCTAGCTTGTATTTCCCAGCTGCACTCGTCTCTTCAGGTATATGTCCGCTTCTTCCTTACTCCCTGTCATACCCAGATGCCCTAAATTGTGTTGCGGAAAGGGCCAAGACCTGGGAGACGGACCGAGTTCTCCTCCTATGTTTGCCAAGCATATGACATTACTTACTATAGTGATTTGTAATAACGTTGATAACATCACCTTTTATTTAGAGAGTTTACTATGTATAGCGAGATGTTGCGCTAAGTATTCTCTTCCGTTAACCTTGGGAGTTTAGATGTTACTCCATATTATTAATCTTCAAACTAAGATGCAGAGGGTTGGGAATCTTGACCAAAATCGTATAACTAGAAAATGAAGAGCCTGTGTGTTACCAAAGCTTGGGAACAAATTCATTAACTTAGGTGAACCACAATTTCTTTTTCATAAAAGTAAGGGCATCAGCAGGCAGAGTTATTACCATGAGGCCTATTTATATGAGAAGCGAAATACAGATAAAAGGTGCTGTGTCTTGGAAGCAGTGCTGGTGCCTGTTTTAGTACAACCATGGGGATGTTGCTTCATTACTAGGCATTAGTTCAAATCTTGGCAGAGAAGGAATGCAATGCAATAAAAAAAGCTCTGCTGAGAAGCAGACCTGGGCTCAGAATCTGACTATTGTGGAACTAGCTCTGAGAGCTGGATATTTACATTCTTTGGTTCTTGTTTCTTCCGACTAAAAAAGGATTGGATTAGAGATGATTTGTAAGATCCATTTCATATCTAACATTCTATTTTTGTGTGGAAATGATGAGTTTTACTTGGTGTACCTTATTTAGTTTATGTTAATATAAGGTAACTGCGTGTACCTTATTTAGTTTATGTTAATATAATATGTATACATAATACACATACACATATATGTACATCCCTATGCTTATTTATGTACACAAATGTTTGCACCAAGTTGCCAGCTTTATGCACACTGAAATGAAATTCCACCTGGTTTAGCTCTTTTCAGGCTTGAAAACCTAAAGGCAAAGGAGTCTTTGGGAGAAGATTCAGAAGTTATGTTATAGGAGTTTATAGATTGTTTCAAAGGCTCACAGACACTCCATTTTGCATAACTGGAGATCTACCCAGCAGTTAGGAAAGATTTTTTGAGGGTTAACTGGGATGATTCTGCTTTCTTTGAGCAAAGAAGGAATTCTAGCAAAGCCCACTTGGCCCAGTGACTGTTGCTTGTAGACACAGATACTTCCCAGGTAGCCTCTTGGAGACAGGAGGGCAGGTGAGAATCTCCAGTGGCTATTCTGTAGTCCCAGTGAGCATTTTGAGGTTGGGAACCATCTTTAGTTCTTCGGTGCTTCTTGGAATAAGTACCTACAAATTATAAAGATGAGCCATTTTTGAGTGTATAGAAATGGGTGCAGTCATCTTTGATTCATGGAAGCATAAATTGGTAGACCTTTTAGAAAGCAGTTTGTATCTACCAAAAACAATTTTCCGGGGAATCTTAAAATCTAAGGTTAGTAGTCTTAAAAGTTATAGGAGTTGTTGGGTAATTTTTTTTATGATTTCTTTGTAATTTTCCATTTTTCTTTGAGTACATATTACTTAAAATGGAAGAAGAAAAATTACTGAGACATGAATTGATAATTGACACTATGTGCCAGGCACAGTACCAAATGGTTTACATGCATTATTATATCATTAAAATCACCCAGTGAGGTAATAGGTATCATCAATCCCATCTTTACCATTGGGAAACTTGAGATTTTGGGGCTAAGTAGACTTGCCTAAAGAGGCAAAGCTGGTGAGTGGCAGTAAGTTATGGTGAGAACTCATATCCATCTGACCCCAGAACCTAGGCTTTTCATAACTTTGATGCCATCTTGATATGATGGTGTTGAAGCAGAGCTAGATTAAACAAGTAGCCCTGAAGCTCTGCAGACTGCTGAGATTTTTGCTAGAGCAGTGCTGATTCTCTGGAGACCTAGATTTGGGTGTCTCCTTGGCCTTCAAGACTGTTTTCATCCTGCCATCTGTTGGCCATACCCTTGTCTGGCTAGAGGTAGTTGGTTCCCTGTATGTTTCTGTGCAGTTTGAGTGCATTCTGTGCTGAAGAAAATAAAACCATAGCCAAACATGTTTTTTTTACTCCACCCAGTATTTTAAATAAAACATTACAGTAACTACTAAACTTTACATTTATTCTTGAAAGGGAAGGGAAACATTCAGTAATGAGACACTTTGGGACCCTGGAAGAGTGACAAACGCAGATTTACTAGTTACTATAGGATCATTTGAGGTCAAAAATTTATGGCTTAAAAATTTTTTTTGTTTTTTATTATGAAATGTTAACACTACTGATCTGGAAATAACAGTGACTAAAATTCTTAGCATAAAATCAAAGTTGGAAATAGATCATAATTATATAATAGAAGCTGTTTTATGAGTGCCGTTGTGTATCAGTCTAAGGGGAGTTGTTTATTAGCAATATCAAACCACTACTTCTCTTGATTGATTGGTAGGGAGGCAGGGGGTTAATGTATTTGGGTTAGTTATTTTGTAACACGCTTCTTGCTTGCCAGATACTTCCATAGATATTTATTTCTCTGAGCAATCCAGTGAGGTAGTGTTGGCATTCCCATTTAAAATGGTAAAACATGACTGGCCTAAGATAAAAGAGCAGGAAGGAGTCAGACCTGAGCCCAGTACCACAGATTACAAGTTCAGCACTCTCGAAATAACTTGGATACTGCCAGGGTCCCCTTACCAAATGCCGAATGCCCAGAAGCCCCTTACTTCCCCAGTGGCACCTAGGATTCTAAATCAACAGGTGCCATGTTATTTCTGTGAATTTATTTTAGCGCGTTAATGCTTTTTGAGGCATTCCTGGTTTTTCACTGCTCTCTCACACTTCATCCAATCTGTCAACACGTCCTAGGGCTCTAATTCCAGGATACAGTCCATGCTCATCTACTTCTGTCATCTCTGTAGCTTTGTCCCACTCTAATCTTAGACTAGGGCTTTCTAACTGGACTTCCTGCTTACACTCTTGCTGCTCTGAGATCAGTTCTTCACTGAGCAGCGTGCACAATCTTTTAATGTAGATTCAATCATGTCCCTCTCCTGCTTTATTCAAACTCTTTAGTTCCTTCTAGTTGCCCTTAAAGTACATACCCTTACCATGGCCTGATGTGATCTGGCATGTGCTACCTGCTTGACTTCATCTCATATCACTGTCACCTAGCTCCTTGCTGTCCAGTCACATTGGCTGTGGGTCTTCTTACACACCAAATATACTTATTTCTGTGATTGGGCCTCTGCCAAAATGCCGCGCCCTTAATGTATGCTTCACTGCCTCTTCATCATCATTCAGGTCTCAATGAAAATGTCTCTTGAGAGAGCTTTCCTGATATTCCCTTACCTACTCCATCACTCTTATTTCCTCTTATCACACACATTATAATCTGTAATTATCTCATTATCTGTTAACTGTTATCTGTCATACGCACTGCAATAAAAGCTGCATGATGGCAAGGACCTTGTGTCTTGTTTTTTATTTTGTCTCCATGGCCTGAAATAGTGCCTGGCACCCCATTAATTGCTAAATAAATTTGTGTGCTTATTGAACAGAAATTAGTATGGTTCATTTTAAATATAAAATTTAATCTGTTGCTTGCAGTAATATTTTTTACTGCATAAATCTATATGTTTTATTTGGCATTTATGATTGTTTTCTCTGTTTTAGAAATAGAACTAATAATTTTGGTGAGGTAAGGGCTATGAGAATACAAACGTTTATGAAATATTTTTGTTTGTATAGTTTTAGAAAATAATATATGTTGCTATTGCATAGTTAATTAAATATTTACATCAAATATATGAAACTATTTGATATATTTTAAAAAATAGGTAGTTTTGTTTTTAAAATACCTTATTGCTTTTGAAGTCACTGAACACATTTTGATAAAAATACCCTTTATTTACCAGTAGGTGGCACTCTTGGTCATGGTTACTATTATAAAACAAGATTTTAGCATTTTATAAACAGCTTGTAAAATTTAACATTTAATGTTTGAGTGGTAGGCCATTCAAACAGTATAATCACTAAAATATATATCTTATGTGAGGACAGTTTTATCAATAGTTGTCTAAAACATTGAGCAGAACAATGTTTCATATTAAACTATATATATCAGTTAATTTTTATGGGGGAAGTTGGCCTCAAATGACACTGGCTATATCATTGGTCAGAGACATTGTTCTGGTTTTTCATGGGGTGGATATCCTGAGTAGCAAGAGTTAAAGGCCAAGAAAGACGAAAAGTGAAGTAGTAAGAGAAGCAGTTAGGTAAGTCGGAAAAAAAATCAGAAAAAAGAAAAGTGGAAACATGAGGAGGAAGAATTGATGGAAAGGGGATAATTGAGAATGGACTTGCTGCAGGGTGAGTCCTGCTGATTATAATGAGCTTCCCTTCTGCAGCTAAGAAATAGTAGTGCTTTTTAAGTTTCCCAAAACATTTTCTTATATGTCGTCTCTGCCATTACAGGAACTTTGTGAGAATGTCAATATATGGAAACACTGTCCGTGTTCCAAATGGTGTGTATCCGAAGGTCTCAGTATAATACCAGGACCAAAATATTGCATGTCAGTCAGTCAGCCAGCCATATACTTAATGACTCCTAGGATCTCATGGGCTTCTAAAGTAAGTTTCTTTCAGTGATTAACATGCCATTTTTGGTTTATCACATTTTAAAGAAGAGAAACTACATTTAGTAGTCTTGCATGAGGTAAAGGGGCCTTATACTTTTTTCATTTACTAGGGAAAATATCAATTAACATGTTCATCTACAAAGATGCTACAACATACAGTGATATCTAAAGACTAGTTATAAAGCAGTGGCTTTTTGATATGATTTAATTAGAACAATAAATTAGATATGACTTACATCACCACCTGATTTACTTTTATTTTCTGTCTCTGCCATCTAAAATATAAGCTCCCTAAGAAGTTTTTTGTTTTGTTCACATCTGTCTCCTCAATCTGCTACATAATGGGCGCTTAATAAATATTTATCAAATGAAGGGCTAAATTAATGAATATAGAGTAGGAAGATAAGCACACCTAGCTTGAATATTTTTCTAACACTAAGTTAATTACCATTAATTTATATGATGCCCTCAAAAGATCTTAGAAAAAAAGAGTGTTCACATATGTCTCTGTTTATTCTCAAGCTAACTAAGGTGGGCAAGGACAGATACAGCAGTATGATGTGTTAAAAGCAGCCATCTTTGGTATAGAGATATTTACAAATTAACTGAGGAAAACAGAATGGTATAAACCAAAAAAATACATCATCTGACTCCCAATCAGTGCTTTTGCTGATAGGCTAGTTTTAGAATTTGAAATGTTGGGAATCTTTCTGGGTTTTTGTTTTTTAAACTTTTTATTAAAGTGTATAACGTACAAACAGAGAAGTACAAAAATCCTAAGAGGACAGTTTGATTAATTTTATTAAGACAGTTTTTTTAGAGTAGGTTGGGTTCATAGCAAAACTGAAGGGAGAGTACAGAGATTTCTAATATACCCCGCCCCCACAGATGCATAGCCTCCCCCATTATCAACATTTCCCACTGAAGTGGTATAGTTGTTAAAATTGATGGACCTGGATTGACACATCATTATCACCCAAAGCCTATAGTTTACAGCTCACTCTTGGTGTTGAGTGTTCTGTGGATTTGGACAAATGTTTAATGACATGTGTCTATCATTATGGTGTCACATAGAGTGTTTTTACTGCCCTAAACATCTTTTGTGGTTTGATGAATTTTTACAAAATGAGAATACTCTTGCAATTGGCATTCAGATTAAAAAACAATGTCACTTCCCCAAGGGTAACTGCTAACTTGATCTTCAGCTTTATAGATTAGTTTTTTCTGTTTCTCCTTTATATGACTGGACCCATAGAATTTGCACTTTAGAGTTTGACTGCTTTCATTCTTTTATTCAATATTTGTGATATTTACCTGTATTATGTATATAGTTGCAATTTGTTTGTTCTCATTGCTATAAACTTCAGACAATTTGCCCCTTGCACTTTAACAAGAAATGTTAAAACTTATTTAATGCTCTTTGGGCGGACTAAAACTATCAGGCAATTGGAAAATCTCTCCTCTTCTGTAATAGCTTAAAATTAGTCATAGAACTTGGTCAGAGGTTTTGGAAACTAATAGAGAACATGAATATTTGATGGCACCAGTAATTCCAAATGTATTTACTGTGGAGATCCATTGAATCAGCTCTAAATAATGTAATGGCAGGAATTTTTTCAGGGTGAAGTTAGGCCCTTCATTGCTTTGTTGTTAGATGAGTAAGAACATAAGCACTCCTAGCTTGAATGTTGGCCCCTTCTTCATTGGCCCCTAAAATAGTCTGATATTTTTCTACTTTTTCTTAAAGTATTTTAACTTTTAGTTTTATGTTTGCCCAGGAAGCACCATGGCCTGTGCTGCTGTCGTAGTCCCTGGGTTTTTACGAAGTTCTGTTGGAGCCATCTGTACCCAGGCTGCTTCGTTGAGATTGACACCCAGCACCCTGCGCCATCTGACTCTAGCCAGGTGAGCCATTGCCCTTCAGTGTCATTTGAGGTTGATTTTCAAAGAGACCTGACCTGCTGTTGGTTGCGAAAGGCATATCAAACTCCTGAAGTCATAACATAGCACTGCTTAAATGTGCATAACATTAGTAAATTGTTAAATTTTAGGTAGATGTGAAAATTTTCATTGACCATTTTCTAGGATCCATAATGTTATATTGTATTTTGGATAGTATTGATAGTACATTAATTACATTAATTTAATGATTTCTCTTGAGAATTAATTCTTAATAACCTAATTTTACTTTCTATTAAAGCATAATGAAATCCAAAAAGAAAACTGATCACTTGGAGAGAACTGCAAATGTCGTTCGACGGGAGGTTTGTATCTTTGGGCTGTGGCAAGTTTTCTTAGGCTGGACAGTTTGTACACAGTTTGACTGCCTTATGGAGAAGATATTAGATGAGTTTGACCTTTGAAGGACAAAGGTTATTTTTTTGTTCAGAACTTTTCTGAATAGGACATATGACAATGATTTGAAAAGATGATAGTGAAATATTCAAATTTTTCCCTTTGAACATGGAATGAGTGGATTAATTTTTGGTGAAAGAAGTATATCAGTAGTTCAGGGGACTGTCCTCACAGGTATGATGTGTACGGTTGTGTTTTAGGGATAGAACTTCTTTTAGTGCCTACATGTTATGAATAGCTTAGTGAGCCAGCCTGCCTGCCTGCCTGCCTGCCTTTCCTTCCTCCCTTCCTTTCCTTCCTTTCCTTCCATTCCTTCCTTTCCATCCTTTCCTTCCCTTCCTTCCCTCCTTCCTTCTTTCCTTCCTTTTTCTTTTTTTTTTTGACATTATGTCTCAAGGTCCTTATTCTTATCCCTACTTTAGAACAACTTCTATTTCATCAAGGGAGAAAACACTAACATCTGAGAAAGGAAGGTGGATGAGCTCTTGGTACCATTCCCATGAGCAGATTTTTTTCCACCATATTCAGATTGTAGAAGGTTAGTCCACTGTCTGAAGGGGTGTCAAGGGCTGGGGAATAAGGATCCTCACCCTTTAACTCAGTGAGTAACCACATTTTCTTTTACAAACATAAATTGGAACTTCGTTTTGCTTTTTGAGTGATTCTTCACATATTTAAATATATTTAGCTTAGTGTTATAAGTTAAAAGAATTTCACATAAAGAATGATTTGTACACTTCTATGACACAGACATTGTATTGTCACAGTAGCTTAACTTTGAGTAATAATAGCAGGGTACTATTTTATGTTCAAGAGTATTGTTTAGGCCCCACTTTTCAAGCTAATTCTATTTTCAGAAAATTGCTTTGGCGCTAAGGGTGGTGTGTTTGTGGATTCAGCCCTAAGCTGATGTTTTGTGAGGTCTATGTAAAATTAGTTCTGCATAACATTTATGGATGTGTGGGAAAATATACTTTTCCCCCCAATTATAAATCCAAAATACTTTTTTTGGGATGTTTGTTCAACACACAAAAATGCTGGCTCTGTAAATGTGAGATCTGTTAGAATTTATTTTTTGAAAAGTGAAACCTTGCCAGTTTTGAAGAAAAAGAGGTTTAACAGTCGTAGACTGTACTCTTTTCTATTATATTTTGAGGCAGGTAGAATTGGTGCAGAATTTGGCAGACTTTCTGTAAAGGGCTCAATAGTATCTTAGACTTCATGAGCCATGCTATCTATCCTAGCTTTAACTACAAAACTGTGCCTTTCTAGTGTGAAAATAGCCATAGGTAACACATAGACAAATCAGTATGGCTAGGTTCCAATAATGTGTTCTTTACCAAAACATCCAGATTTTGTCTGTCGATCATAGTTTGCCAACCCCTGAATTAGCCATTTCTGAATTTTATAGGACAAAATTATTGAGGGGGTTATTTTGAGCCAAGTTTAAGAAAACTACACAGAAAGTTAGTGTAAACTCTTAATAGTGTGATTGAAAAGTTGATGATTTTAATTCCCAGAAGTCAGAAAATTACAGGGCTAATTCCGGCCATGCTCTTACTTTGGTGGAAGAATTTTTCAATTGCAACTCTTTTCTTTTTCTTCTGTTTCTAATTTCTACTCCTTTCCCAAGGAGAAAAAGAGCTGGGAGCAGGAAGGAGCTGGATAAAGCTAGATGATGTCTGGGGCCACTACCTGAGTGGTATAAAGTCTTTGAGGCTCACCTCAGCTCCTAGCTGTAATATAGCTCCCAGCTCCTAGCCATAGAGCAGAAACTCAGCTTTGGACCTGCTGAAATGAATAGCGCGTCAGGTTGGGATGTAACAGAACTGGCTTACCTTATGGTCTTGTCTGTATTGCAAACATACTTTACAAAACTCCCCACCTGCTACTTGCTCTTCAGTTGAAATTTGAAGTAGCCTAAGAATAAGATTGCATCTGCATCTTGCAAAAGACGAAGCAGAGCCCAGGAACTATCTAGTGGCTTCTCCCAGGGCCAGAGGGGAGCTCCAGCCCAAGTCTATGATTTTTAGACCAAAGGACCCTGCTGCCCCTTCTGGAGTGGGTAGAAAATGGAGCACTCATCCACCCAGAAATGTCCTTTCCTTATTAGACAACTTTAGAGAACTTATTGAATGACCATGATATGATGTTAATGCTTCTTACTTGGAGCTGTAAATAAATGTAACCAGTTTGGAATCACGCTGATGCAGTAAACTGAGCTCTGAATTGAAGGACATTGGACTGTGTTGTGTTCACATTTTTTTCTTAGGGATCAAAGATAAGCAGTCTGGGTAACAAATGTCAAGTAGGTAAGAGTAGGGATATTGTAGTGCAGTAAGATTGTTCAGGTAATAAAACTAAGATTTCGTTGGAGGGGTCACTGTGTGCTTGGTCCTTGTAGAGGGCTGACTTACCAAGCAAGATGTGCTCTATTCATCAATTTGATGGGAGGTAATGAAAGAATATTTTAAATTACTAATTCTTATGCAATAATTTGAAAATATGCCAAGTTCTGGGGTTACAGCATTGAAAATGATAAATAAGGTCCCTGACCTTAGATTAGAGTAGAACTGATTAGAAGGGAACTGGTTTTGTGCATTTAAATGACTTTGGAAAAGTTGCTAATGCTTTTTCAGTTGTACTAGTTTGGTACTTCTAGAAGTCTGTGCTTACAGTTGCCTCGTGTATATTGTTACCTTTTTCTTAATAGAGCACTTGATAATATAGTAAGTTGTTACTTGATTCTCATAACCATCCTGGGAGAGAAGTGCAGGGGTTCTTATCCCCATTTCACAGATGATGAAGTTAAAACTTAGGAGATTTAGATAGGGTGGCTCTGCTTCCTGACTTGCCTGGGATAGTCCTAGCTTGTTCTGGTGGAGTTATCAATAGCACCCCATTTCACTCTCACAAATGCCCTGTTTTGGATAATAAATTACATTTTCAGCCTAAGTTTGAAAGACTTGTGCAAGTAAGTGGAGGATTCAGTTTTGAACTCATCTTTGACATCAAATTGATTTTTTCTACTACAAAAAAAATAATGTGACACTTGACTTAGATAAAGTTTAACTGAGCAACACAGTGGAAGATAAATTTCACATATCCTCTTCAGTGTTCCAAATCAAAACTTCACTTAGGTGTTACTGGGTGGAAGAAAGGAAGCAGTTATGCTGGCACAGTAGTTAGCTAACAAATCAAATAGCTGGGCTCCTGGGGCAGGGACCTTTGAGGATCGTGTGGATCCTGGTGCTGATTATTAAGGACTGATAGTCTGTTGGACTCGTGGTTTCGCTGAGGCGTAGGTTTGAGTGAGATGGGCTGCTTGGCTGGAGAGCTGGCCCATATCCTCAGTTTAACGTTTTCTATTTGTCGTCACTGACACGTTTTGGAAAGAGTGTATGCTGGAGTGGCTGACTTCATCTTGGTGGGAGAGGAGAGCATTTCTTTAATATGGAACATTTCCCAGTAGTTGGACACCTAATTTGCTTTGATTGTCAGAGTCTGTTGGTTGGAGAATCTGGGACAAGCAATGCTTGGCTTTCCAATCTCCTGGCACTGTCAACTCTGGCTGAGCAGAGAGAGCTAGGGAGAAACCTCAGGCACCCACCACCTAGAGGTAACCGTGGTCATGTAGAAGGCCTGGGCTCCGGGCCCCGGGCCCCAGTTTCTTGGAGAAACTTCCAGGGAAGTTCAGTCTGATGGCCCTGGCAGCTGGCCTTGGGGTCCTCAGGGTACATAGCTTACCCTGTAAAGAGGGAGCCCCCTAGGAGAAGACCCAGCTTAACAGTGCTATAACCACAGTGTCTAGCACAGTGTTGACATGCCATAGGCATTCAGTATGTTTCCTTGAGCAGCATCAGCAAGTGTTAATCTCACCTCTGTGGCTGATTACCTGTACTGCTTCTGGTGAGTCACTTTGTAAAGTAGCAGCAGTGACAATAAGGTCATGATGCGTGTGTACTCTATGGTTCTATATAGATATGAGTTGTGAGAAATGAGGACCTGCCTCTACTTCTGCTTAACTATGTCTAGAACTTAACTTGTTGTGTCTAAAATGTATAGTGTTAGTGCTTTTCAGTGACATACTTCCATTCAATAAATTAAGTAATCTAAGAGGCCAGGCTTTTTTCCATTTTACCTCCAGAAATCTAATCAAATGAAATGGATTTTATTTTAATAGCAGCAGACATGTGTTGAGTGCCTGCTGTGTGCCCAGCCCTGTCATAGGTGCAGGGGACACAGCAGTGCATGAGGCAGATAAAGTCCCTGCTCTACATGGACCTTATGGTACAGATGAGCCGGAGACTGTCACTTGTGATATATGCTACGAAGGAAATAAAACAGGGTAATGGCTGGGGACAAAGGTGCTATGTAAAATGGGTGTGTAACATTTGAGCTGAGACTTGAATAAGAAAAAGAGCCAGCCAGGTGCACAGCATTCCTGACAGAGGACTGGCAAGAGCCAAGGCTTTGAGGCAGGAAGGAGCTTGGCATGTTCAAAGGAAGCTGGTAGGATGAGAGGTATGCAGGGCCCAGCTTGTATAAACTGCTGTGGGCTTGGATTAGGAGTTGGATGGTTTTAAGCAGGGAAATGACATGATTTACGTTTTAAAGTGGTCATCTATTTGCTTGGGAAAGCGCTGTTTTGTTTTTTTTTTTGTACTTTGACACCAGATTGGAGGCTGCTGACCTGGTTCCAGGAGAGGTAATAGTGGCTTAGAGTAGGAATGTAGTGGTGGGGATGAAGAGCATTGGGTGGACCTGGGATGGAGGTAAGGCTGGTAGGGTTCACAGACTGAGGATGCAGGTGCAATTAATGAGAGGAGAGGAAACAGATATTTCTAGCTTTGGGATGTGAATAATCTGGATAGATGACTACAGTGACATGTATTTGCTAATGTGGAGAAGAATAAATTTGGAAAAGAAGAAATAACTCAGTTTTGGAATAGTCTGGGATGGGAGGTGGGAAGTAGATGAATTTACAGATGAAACAATATTAGCCATGAGTTATATCAATTTATATTAACTGTTGAATCTGGAATATGGGTTCAGTGGAGGTTCATTATATTATTTTTACTAGTTTTATATGTTTGAAATTTTCCATAATAAAAAGGAAGAAACTTTGGGAGATAAGAGTTCTGTGTTGGAGGTGTTGTTTGAAAAGGAAATTCAGATTGGCAGTTGGATATATGAGTTTGGAGTTCACTGCTGGAAATAAAAAAGTTTAAGCCATGTAGAGAATAAGGGAAGAAGGCCCAAGCCTCAGCCCTGGGTATGTTAACATTTAGAGGTTAAGCAGAAGGGGAATGACCAGGAGAAAAGAGGGAGAGGGAGTGGACAGTGAGGCAAGAGGGGAATCAGCAGGGTGCTGGTGAAGCCTAGAGAAAAAATGTTTCAGGGAGAGAGGGGCCGCCCATGCTGGGTTCTGCTGAGAGGTCGTTGTTGGATTTAGCCAAGCAGGTAGTGGGTGACCAGAATGATTAGCTTTAGTACATTGCTTGAGTGTAAAAGCCTGACTGTATTGTGTTGGAGAGAACGGGAGGTAAGAAAGTAGAGCCAGGACCATATATAACTCTTGAGAGTCTTTCATGTGAATGGGAGCAGAGAAATGGGGCAATAGCTGGATTAAAGGAGAGGATTTTTTGGAGGGGAGGAGGATTGCTTGATTTTTTGTTTTTCATATTTTGAGAAGCATTAAAGCACAGTGGTCAAGTGCTTGGATTCCAGTCTCTGCCACTTACTAGCTCTGGAACCTCAAGTATTCTCACATGTAAAATAGGGGTAATAGTAATACTTACCTTTTAGGGTTTTTGTGAAGATTGAATTAATTAATGTATGTAAAGTACCTGGAACACGGCAAGCTCTCTATGTAAGTGTTTGCTGCTACTGTGTTATTTGAGGTGGAAGGTCTGAGTGCGCGCACGTGTTCTTGTGGAGGCGGGAAAGGGGTGATGTGTTAGAGAGAAGGGGTGATACTTGCTCGAATGAAGGCCTGAGAAGGCAGGGTGGAGGTCAGCCCAGCAGACAGGTTAGCCCGTAGTAGGAGCAAGGAAAGTTCATTTGCCAGGATGTAGTGTTGATGGGCATAGGTCACTTAAGAAGTTGTGCAGTTGACAGATTTTGTGGTCTTTCCTTGTCAGGAAATCACTTCAGTAAAACCAGTTTTTTTTCATCAGGTTCCCACTCATCAGATTGGTCCTCTGCCCCAATTTAAATAATGTCTGTGGGCCTTGGTGTCCTTATGTGTAAAATGGTATTTTTGACGATGAGTAAATTTTCCTTCAACTCTGAAATTCTCTGTGCCCTCTTTTGTTTAAGGTCATCGCTAACCTTGGCTTTGTTTAAATTTTTAAGCCAGCAAATGAATGAATGGGAATGAACAGAGGAAGCCAGTCAAGTTTCCCAAAGAAAGACCTATTTCCTGTACAGAGACTTTTGCAGCAGCATCAAGATATCCCACATAAAACCTGCTTTTTAAAACAGTGTGATGGAATTTCCTTTTAGATGCTGACTTCATCAAAGCATTGAAAATGTGTGCTAGTAAAAGGTTGGCAAATGTATTGTTATTTTATTGAACAGTAGAAGACTCTAAATGTTATTTTATGGAAAACTTCATTTCCTGCCATGTGTTTTAACTTAGGACATGGCCAGCTGAGGTTTCAGTTGTGAAATCTTTTGATCCATTAAGTATGAGAACAAGTACAAGTTAAATCATAAAGTTTCTCCATCGTGTTTTACTTATTCAGTAAATGTAAGGAAAGAATGGCATACAAGGGCCATGGTTACAGATCGTAATCATTTGAAACTAGCTTCAGAATAAAGATGCGGCCTTCAAAAAGATTTTGCTAATGTTTTTAATCCACATTGCTAGAACCCTTTATAAAGTGTATGTTATTTATATTAATTAAAAAGAACAAAGTGTTAAGAGGGAGGCATGTCTTTAAAGGTATTTTGTGTCACCAGTTATAGCAATTTTGCTCATATTATTAGGACAAATATATGTAACAGGTGTATATTACTGTTCATATTGATACCAATAAACATAAAGCATCTGGGAATATTTTTGGTAAGAGATGATCCAAATAAAAGTGATACTTTTTCAAAAGAACGTGTTATGTTTTTCCCTTCTTTATTGAATTATATTTAGGCATTGGCCAGTTTTGGTGCTTTCATTTCACATAGACTGGCATTTGACTGTGAAGAATGCAGACATGTTTCAGCTGAAATTTTGCATTCCTCTCTCCCCTCCCCCCAGTGGTTATGAATGTTGATTTTTCTGCTACCAGGTCACTCTTTGGGTTGTATTTAAAGCTATGTACCTAGCTTGGTTCATGAATCTGACAGATGCCACTTAAGCCCTTATAGATGAAATAATCTAGCTCTTTGTTTTGTTTTTACAGATTATTATATTGAAAGAAAATAACAAATGTTTATAAAATAAACATTTTTTTTTGTAAACCAAAAAAAAAAAATGAGAGCAATAATGTAAGAGAGAATCTTCTGATGATTCTTATTACTTGGCTTTGTAATAACATTTAAAATTGAATGTGTGGCAAACAAAGAAGATTCCTTGTCAAAAAGATATTTTCACAAGTATTTATATTTACATCAACATGCTAAGTCCGATAAGAAAGGCTGAAATATTTTATGGGTAGAGTTGAAAGGATGGAGAGAAGAGGAAAGACCTCAGGCGGAGGAGGGTAGGTGGGTAGTGTTTGAGCAGGGCTTGGATGGTGGTTGAGGAACTGTTACAGAGGACAGAGTATGGTACCTGCCGAGTGACATAGGCAGCGTTTTGGGTGCCAGGCAAGTGCAGGTGCCTTTGAGGACCAAAGAGTTGTTCAGTTTGGCTGGTTAAACCTCTAGCATAGGGATTGAGGAGGAGCTTAAGCTGGAATGAATTACAAAGGCCTTTTAGCGTTTGTTTTGTTTTGTTTTGTTTTGTTTTGTTTTGTTTTGTTTGGTAATTAAATGTTGGCGAGCCGTTGAAGGTTTTTGAGAGTAAGTCAGTGAAGTCAGAACATTAGGAATATTCACCTGTTGGCTTCTTTGAGAGAGACAAGGAGGCTAAGGCAGCATTTCAAGTGAAAAACATTTTTTGGCTTAGGATGGTGGCGGGTGTACAAGTGCCAGAAAAAACATGAGCTGAGTTTATGGAACTTGGCTGTGTTAGGAACATAATGCCTGGAAGAGTTAAAGACTCTGTGTGAGCGTGTGTGTGTGCACGCAAATATGCTCATGTACCAATTGAAAATAGATTTGACATTACTGAGTCCAAGATGGGTCTGGAATTGAAATCCTGGTGATGGAAAGCAGCTGATTTTAGGGGCCTTTCAGTGGGCAGCAGTAGCCTTTTTCATCTCTGCATCTCTAGTACTGGGCACCATGCTCAAGAAGTGTCTGAATGAATATGGTGGATTTAATTCTACAAATAAGTGAGTTTATTGTTGGGACAAGACTACCAGGTGATTAAAGGCCAAGCAGATTGAATCCTGACTCAGCTATTCCTGAGTCATCTTGAGCAAGTTGTTGAACCCTTCCATTTCCTCATCTGCAGAATAGAGATGATAATACTATGTCTTGGGATATAGTATAATTATTTATATTAGCTGAATGAATCAATGCACATAAACGTTTAACCCAGCACCTGATATATACCTGAGATAAATGCTCCCCAGACATTGGCTGTTGTTACTCACAGGAGAATGTAAATGTGAACCTGTGTTAGCAAAAAAAAGTAACGAGTTGGGTGTGGGAGGTTAGAGCTTTGGGCTGCTTGAGGGCCTCAGCCTAGAGGCGGGAGAGGGAGTAGGAGTGAGGCCAATTAGAGAAAGTCCCATTGACAAGTGGGAGTTGGAATGGTGAAGAAGGCTCTGGTCATAGGGGCAGGAGAGGACCCAAAGCATTCAATGTCGGCTCTCCCAGGCAAGGAAAACACGTCAGGATGGAAGAAGTAAAAAGCAGCAAGTTCAGAGAGATCAGAGAGGGTGAGAACTGAGACCAGATATTGAATTTGTTCAGGAAGACATCTACCAACCTTGGAAGAAGTTATGGAGAACATCAGGGAATAGGGAAGATTCTGTCAGATAAAGAAGTATCAGAGGCAGTGATTAAAGGCAAAATTTCTAAAGTAGTTTCAAGACAGTATGGCTTTTAAATTTGTTGTAGCAAAGTAATTTATAGAATGTGGTACAAAGACCTACATAATTTACAGGTCCTATTGTCATCCATGAGAACAGTCTCCGTGGGGGTCTGCAAGGCCCTGCATGGCAGCACCGATGTGATGGCAAACACAATAGTAAGTGAAAAAGTGTAATATATAAGGTAATAACAGTATGGATAAATGTATTATAATTAATGCAGTAAGATATATCTGACATAATAAATATGTACTTAGTATGCGCCAGCAGTGTTATAAATGCTTTGCATATATTATCTCATTTAATCCTCCCAGCAACTCTGAGGTGTAGTTGTTATTTTCATTTTATAACTGAGGTGGGCTAGGGTAACGTGCCCATGCTGTTAGCAGCCATACTATGCTGTTTTTATTTTGTTGCTGAATTGTTTAGGATGGGCAAACAGCATTGGATATCACATCTGGTGAAGCAGAAGGTCTAGAGGGAGAACCTGAACTTGAAGGAAAGAGCTGGTAGGATCTGATGAAGTAGTTTTTCAGAGAGGATGGGCAGGACTAGGATCAGCAGTGCAGGTCAGTGGAGGAAAATCACCTCACTCTCAAGGTGCTCCCAGGGAGAGTTGAGAGAGAAGATTAACAAAATACAGAGAAAGAGAGCCAGAGGACTTCATAGGAGTAAAAGAAAGAAATTTTTAACAGAGATTTTAAAGGGGTGAGGGAGCCCACCATCCATGCTGAGAATTCTCCAGTGGATTAAGAATGTTTCCCACTGATAGTTTGATTAGACCTAAGCCTTTTGGAGACAAGGGGCTGAATGAGCTAGTGTTAGGATGGGAGGGTCACTGACCTTGAACAGATTTTCAAGGGACCCTTTGGTGGAGCCCTGAGAGTAGCACCATCCAAGGAAAATGACTGTATTTTGATCACTTGATCTTGATTTGCTGCCAGAAGTGGAGTTGAACAGCAATAAGACGTTGAAGAAGGAGTCATGCTGTCTTTTTTCACCAGTTGTGAAGATATCTCAGGCTTAGGGAGAAAGAGAAACCCAAAGACAGAAGAAACATAATGAAGGAAATAGAGACGTTTTGAATTTGGGGGTTGCTGAGCATGGATGGCACTTGACTGAAGAATACCTATCTCAGACCTTTTTAGGATTTTCTAGAAACCAGATATGTTGCTTAGAATAGTGCTTCTCAAACTATCTGTAGTGAAGGGCTGCTGTTTTAAGGTTGTAGACCATTTATATTTTGTAAAATATAATTAAAAAGGGATTATAAAAAATAAGTTAAACAAAGACATAAGGAGTACAAACCTACTTTCTATTAGATTCAACAGGTACACAATTTACTCAAAAATTGTGAAAATAAAGTTTCTAAGTGCTTACTATTTTAACTTCTGAAATTTGCTTGTCATGGATTTCTTGCAGGTTCAGAACAAACACAGGCTCACAGCTAATGGTGGGCCTCACTTTGAGGCTGTAGTACTGACTACATGTAGGATTTAGATGCCAAACAGACTCCAAGTCCCAGCAGTCTTTCCGGAGTATCCAGCCTGGTGCATGACACATGGCAGACACTCAACAAATAGATGCTTGTTAAATAGTCCCTTTTGAGGTGATTTTGCTATGCTGAATAAAAGTCAATTTATATTTTAGCAAGTCTCTCAAAAACAAGATAATTAAAATCCGTTCACCTGGTGATAGGCAGAATTTAAAAGCAGAGTGTGGTTTACCTTGTTTTGCAATGTTCAAAAACCACATCTTCATAAGACCTGAGTTACCAGAAAGCCGCAGTTTGTTCTTTGCGTGTGTATACACTAACCTCAGCCACAGTTCATCTTTTGACTCAAGGTTGTGTCAGCAGCAAAGGTGTGTGGAGCTGCCAATGAGTCACCGTCTGTGAAGAGGCTCCGCCTTCTTGTTGCTGATAAGGATTTCTCTTTTAAAGCTGGCCAGTGGTAAGTGGCTTTCCTGTTTCTGAAGTGTCATGAGTGTTTACGAAGGTGCCATCAGATAGAAGGGCTTGTTTTATTCTCTGGAAAGGGCTTCTGTGGCCAGCTATTTCTCCTGAGGAGTAAGAATTCTAGACCATCTCCATTCAGGGGGAGCTTTTTTTTTTTGGCACAGAGAATATGATTTCTTTTCTGGCCCCAGAGCTTACCTCGGTTTTGAGCCTGTGACCCTCTTAGTCATATATGAAAATTGCTGCCTTGAGTTTTCCACATTGAAACAAAGCTTCTAATCCTGGTTCATGGAACTGACAACTCTGATAATTTTGCTCTGCAGGAATAGTTACTTAGAGAATGCACTGCAGTAATCTAATCTGCTAGAATTATGAATTGCCAGGTATTGATACATTTTCAAAAATGAGTCTTCTTTTTGTCGAATGCAAAATAAACACAGCAGTCTGAAAATAATAACCAGTTGTATCACAGAGCTAACTAAACTACCCTCTCAACTGAATTCCTGCATCACTCATATTTTATCTGGGTTGATTTTATTATTGGTGCTGAATTAATTATCAGGAGCCCCAGTCAGGCCCAGCCACACCCACTCATGAGTCCACTCCATTCTCTGTGGACTAGTCAGTATGCTGAGAGGGTAACAGCCCAGGTGTCCCACAGTTCCTGGGAATGGCCTCAACTGTAATTCAGTCTGAATTGTAAATAAAGCAACTTGTATTTCCTTAGGAAAGGTGTGTTTGGGTGTACGTTTCCTTTATTTAAATAAAGCATTCATTTCTAAATGAATTTCTGGCATGTCAATCTCGGTAGTATTTCTTAGGAGTCACTTGACTAAATTTGGCAGTCCATCTGGAAATGTGGTTTTGTTAGAAGGAGGATGTGTGATAATAGCAAGTGTGATAATAGCAAGAGTTAGCAGTCTTGTGTTAATAGTTTGCCTTTGAATTTAGAACTAGAAAACAAGATGCTGATTGCAATAATTTGTGTTTGTGAAGCAATTTACTGCAATCTTTGCACATGTTCAGTGATACATATTAAATTCATTTGGGCTGTTTTTTTGGGGGGGGTTGGGCAACATTTTTACCCTTCAAAAATAGTTTAGCAGTTATTACATTGAAAAGTAGGAACTTTAATTGTAATGATCTGTCTTTCCATATTTTCCTGCTGTGGGAGTGTTTGTGTCCTGTGCACAGCATTGTCTCTGCGTCTTCAACTCCGAATCGTGCCAATACCCTGAGCCCAGTCCCCAGTCTCATGACTAGAAAAAGCCTGTGCACTGGTTTGTAATGCTGTTGCTATGGTGTGCCTGCAAGTGTGTTAGCACTGACAAACTGTAGTTAGCTGATGAGAAAAACATCATTTCTCTAGTGATAGATAAGAAATAGGGTCCCGTTGTGATCCTCAGGATAAAATTATTCACTGTTGGGTGTTATATATCCCGTATCAGTGAATGGATTTAGACATGTCACTGACATTAGGACTGGCTTTAGTATGCACCTGGGCAGACTTCTGCTTCAGAGGGCAAGCATGGGGGGTGGTCATCTCTGGCTAGTTAGGGATGCTCCTTTCCCTGCCAGGTGTCCCATTGGCACTCATTCCTGGCTTGTGACCTTTTTTTTTTTTTTTTTTAAAGATTACTCCCTTAGCATTGACTTATTGCATGTCTCTAGGGGCTCTGAGTTCCTCTGGACACTTGACTTCATGGTGATAGAATGGGCATTTGCTTAGGTTGGTGGCATCCGCACTCCTTCAGTGAAGTTGCTGGGACAGCTTGCACTGTAGGCTCCCTTAGATCATCATCCTGGTAGTAACCTCATGTGGCACTTTGAGGAGAGGGCAAGGATCAGGGAGTGGATGTGGCTTCCGTGTAGTCTATATAGTTAGGATTATCAGAGTGGACTGCTGCTTATGAAGGGGAAGATTGCTTTTGGGTTTATCTTTCCTGTTGGGCCTATGTCTGGGCCATGATCCCACGTCTCTGAATCCTCTGACACCTGCTAAATGGTGAGGAGGAAACTCCAGACCTGTCTCAGTGCTATGGAGCTTTGGTCAGCGATCCTCGGTGGATACCTTCAACATAGACCAGAGGCACCATGTTCCTACTGGGCTCTCCCTAGGGCACTGGTTCCTGTACAAGGAAACCAGTTTCAGCATCTCAAGTAATCTAATCCGGAGAGAAGAAACTGCCTCAAAACCGTTTCTCTCATGAGCAAGGCTAAACCTTTTGGGCTTCTCTCGCCAGTAGTTTCACCACTCAGCTTCTAACTCTTTGGCAAGTCCTGCCCTTGACTTTCTCAGAATTCTTCTTTCTGGAGGACAGAAAGATTGGGGCTCCCTCTTGGGGCTGGAGTGTGCCACTCACAGTCCTCATGTAGTGTGTGAGTGTCCGGAGTTGTCCGATGCAGTGTTACATGTGGTGCTCACTGCTGTGGGCCAGGCCCTTCCTTTGAGGGAGTCTGTATCACATGCCTAGTGCTCTGGAGACTGCCCAGCTCACATGTTCGCTTTTCTGTCTGCCCTGTGACATAGGCATTTTCTTCCTCTGGGTTTCAGTTTCTGTGTCTTTAAAGAGAGAATAGTGATATTCATGTCTTGGGAAATGTCAGACATTTAGCTCAGTGCCTGATGTTTAACTTTATTAGTTTCCTTTTGTTTTTGTTACAGCCAGTGTTTCACTCATTCTGTTAGATCATTTGTGCTGGTGAGGCCCGGGGTACAGATTCCGATTCCTTGTTCCTTGGCTAGTTCTCCTGAAGTGACACTGTTGGTTGGAAGAACAGCAGGCCTAGTAGGAGTGGGTGAGCACACATCTCCACTGTTATGATGCCCCTCATGCTGCATACAGCACTCACTCCACACTGGGGCTGTGCACAGGACATCACCTGAAGGGAGCAAAGGCAAAGAGGTTTTGGAGAGAGAATGGTATATCTCTGACTTAGTACAAGATATTGTAAGTTTTTATGCTTTCAGGTGACTAGGCTATACCAAGAGAAGAACACCAAGAAGAAACAGATTAGAGGAGCAAAATTAGAGAAATAAGACTACTCCTACCCTCTAGCATCCCTGATGCATTGTAGACACTATACAGCCTACACAGCTGTGTTCAGCAGCCCTGACTCACGCGTGACCACACGTAGAAAGTGCTACATTCTTTGGTATCGCTGCTGTTCAGACTGTGTCCTCCTCCACTGCTTGTCTGGTGAGTTCTGTGTGTATTTAAGCCTCCTCTGCGAAGTCTTTCTTAATTCTTCTACCATTGGTAGAATTGATGACTACTTCTGCTGTCCTCCCCACTGCCCCTAATTGACACCCCAGCACATTAAAAAAAAAATAAAACAATGACTTTATTCATATTTTCTTGGTAAAATCAGTATCACATATGTTGGAGCTAAGAAGAAATCTCTACTAAGTACAGTACAGGTACTTCCAGACATCTCAAATGATGAGCATTTTCTCTCTTTGCCAAGTAGGTTTTGTTGTGGCCCATTTAATTGTATTTATTTGTTAATTTTTCTCCCATTATGATGAGTTGTCTATTGATGGCCAGGACCAAGACCTACTTGCAACCTGTATTTCTAACAGAAACCACAGTCCCTATACATTGTAGGCAGGTGCTGTCTATAGTGTTTGTACAAGGTGTGAACGAGGGGCTCCAAGTGCTAGAGCTGAGAACTGAGGGCTTTTGAGATCTCATAGTAAAGCATCGTCATTCGGCCACCGTTCGCATGCCTGCTGTGTGCCGGGCATTGGGCTGCATCAGTGGGCAGGACAGGCAGGGCTGCCTTGTGTGTCGCAGCTGAATATGGATATGTGCCCTTCACCACAGGATCAGGCTGTTTCAGTTCTTCATATACTTATGCATCTGGGGGTGTAGTAGTTGCCTCAACTCTTGGCTGTAAGGGTGCTAATCCTGCAAAGGGCATTTTTAAAGGCATGTGTGTATGTACAATTCTTTCTTGGACAGATCTTTTATTAAATATGTATTGTGTGTATTTCCTTAAATCCATTCAGATGAAGTTTTTATGTCATTTGAATCCCGTAGCATTTAATGAAGGAGTTCTTTTTTTCTAAGGTCATCTTTCTAAAATTTCTAGAGAAGAGGGGTTCCCTTTCACTCACCTGAAAATGGTCTCTATCAGCATCAAGCAGCAGAGGGCACTATAGTTCAGGAGATGAAGCAGCAAAAGTAGCTCATTGATAATTTTTTTAATTATAGACACTGTGGAGATACTATTGTAATGCCTCTCAAAAAGCATATAGCAGTTGTGTTAATAAATGTTAACTATAATCATTCAAAAACTTTTATCTTGCCTGAAACGAAAGTGAAATTTAGATATTCATGGGATATAGTTGAAAGTAGGCTTGGGGCCTTTTCTGGAGCAATTCCAGTACAGAACTATTTTTTTTTTTTTAATGCTATAAAAAAACCCCACCAAATCTTTAAGGTCATAGATCAAAAGAGAACATCTTTTAAGGTCATAGGTCAAATCAATAGAGAACATTGTACGCTTTTCATGTAAGGCTGCTAGTAGGAAAACAACTGAGGAAAATGATACTTTTTCTCTTTGGTGGCGAATAAACATCTAGATGGGATATTTGTGTTTCCTAGACACGAGGATGAGAATTTTTTGTGGTCCCAGTTTCTTATAATCTCTTTCCTTGGTGTATGTGACTAGATTTGTTGCACTTTCTAGAATCCCCACCAAAAAAAGGTTTCTGTGGCATAGAATTATTGAAGGCTTGAAACTTCAGTGTCCATCTATGTTGTAGCATGTATCACTACTGTATTCCATCATCTGGCTATACCACATTTTGTTTATACATTCATCAGTTGATGAACATTTAGATTTTCACTTTTAGGCTATTATCAATAATGCTACTACGAACATTTGTGTGCAAGTGTTTGTGCGAACATATATTTTCATTTCTCTTGGGTATATTTTGTGAATTTAAAAGTGTGATAAATACCTTCCTCATTGAGTCGGAGTTGTGGGTCATATGGTAACTCCGTTTAACCTTTTCAGGCACTGCCAAACTGTTTTCCAAAGTGGCGGTGCCATTTTACAATCCTACCACCATGTATAAGGTTTCCAATTCCTCCAAATCCTCACTGACACTTGCTGTTGTGTTTTTGATTAGCCATTCATCCCAGTGTGTGTGAAGTGATAGCTCATTGTGATTTTGATTTGCATTTCCTTAATAACATACAATGTTGAACATCTTTTCATGTGTTTATTAGCCATATATATTGTCTTTGAAGATATGTTTGATTCAAATTCTTTGCCTACTTTTTTTGAGTTGTCTTTTTATTACTGAGTTGTAAGAGTCTTTATATATTCTGTATACAAGTTTCTTATTAGATATATGATTTGAAAATACTTTCTCAGTCTGTCAGTTGTCTTTTAACTTTCATGATGGTATCATTTGTAGCAAAAAATTTTTAATTTTGATGCAGTTTAGTTTATTTTTTTGATCCTTGTGTTTTGGTGTCATTGCCATGAAGAGTTACTCTTGTGTAAGTCTTCTAAAAGCTTATAGTTTTAGCTTTTACATTTATGTCTATGATCCATTTTGTTAATTTTTGTATATGGTGTGAGGTGGGGGTCAGACTTTATTCTTTTTACTTGTAGATATTCAGTTGCCCCAGCACCATTTGTTGAAAAGACTTTTTCCATTGAATTGTGTCAGTATCCTTGTTGAAAATCAACTGACCATAAATTTGTGCATCTATTTCTGGACTCTCAATTCTTTTTCATTGATCTGTGTAACTATTTTTATGCTAGTTCCATACTGTCTTCATCACTATACCTTGATAATAAGTTTTGAAATCAGAAGGTATGTGTCCTCCAAATTTGTTTTTTTTTTTTTTTCAAGATTTTTTTTGATGATTCTGGGTTCCTTGAATTTCCATATTAATTTTATGATCAACTTGTAAATTTCTGCAAAGAAACCAGTTGGATTTTGATACATAGTGTATTGAATCTGGAGATTAATTTTGAGAGTATTGTTATCTTATCAGTATTAAGTCTTCCAGTTCATGGCCATGAGATGGATGTCTTTCTGTTTATTTAAATCATTGATACTTTTTCAACAGTTTTGTGGTTTTCATTGTCCAAATCTAATGCTTCTTTTGTTAAATTTATTCTCACTTAATGTATTCTTTTTATGTTATTGCAAATAGGATTATTTTCCTTAATTTCATATTTAGATTGTTCATTACTAGTATATAGAAATACAATTGGTTTTTGTTATTGACCTTGTATTCTGTGACCTTATTTCACTTGTCAGTCAGTCTAATATCTTTATAGTCGATTCCTTAGGATTTTCTATATACAGCATCATGTCATCTGTAACCTCTTCCTCTTGAATCTGGATACCTTTTATTTCGTTTTCTTGTTTAATTTCCTTGGTTAGAGCCTCTAACACAATGTTGAATAGAGGTGGTAGGAGTAGACATCCTTGGTCTTGTTTCTGTTCTTGGAATGGGGGACTCTTAGCCTTTCACCATTAAATATGATGTTAGCTGTGGGTATTTTGTAAATGCCCTTTGTAAGGTGGAGGAAGTTCCCATTCCTTATTTGTTGAGCATTTTTATTACATAAAGGTGTTGAATTTTATCAGATGCCTTTTCTGCATCTATTGATCATGTGTGTTTTGTCCTTTATTCTACTAGTTGGTGTATTCCATTGATTGATTCTCAGATATTAAACCAACCTTGTATTCCTGGGTTTTTTCATCTATATTCACAAAGGACATTGATTCATAGTTTCTTTTCTTGTAATATCTTTCTCTGGTTTTGGTATCAGGGTAATAGCAATACGGGCCTCATAGAATGAGTTGGGAAGTGTTTACTGTTTGGGGGGAAAGTTTGTGAAAGATTAGTATTCTTTAAATGTTTGGTAGTATTCACGAGTGATGTCACCTGAACCTATTCTTTGTGGGAAGTTTTTAAAATGACTAATTTAATTCATTTACTTGTTATGGGTCTGTCAGATTTTCTGTTTCTTCTTAAGTCCAATTTGGTAGTTTGCATCTTTCTGGGAATGTGTCCATTTCATCAAAGTAATCTAATTTTTTTGTTAAGCTGTTGTTCATAGAATTCCTTTTAATCTTTTATTTTTGTAAGGCTGGTGATGATGTCCCCTCTTTCATTCTTGAATTTAGTAATTTTTTCTCTTTTTTCTTAGTCTAGTTAAGTTTGTCAGTTTTGTTTACCCAGTTTTTAAATTGCTCCAACAGTAATAATTTATTTGCCTTTCATTTTAGGATTGATTTCTTTATCCCCGGAGTCTCTGTGGTTGGTGGGTTCTCAATATGCTCTAGCCCCAGACTGCTAGAACAAGAGAGGATGATAGAATTGGCAGTGAAATATACAAACCATCCTCCTGCTCTCTGGATTCACAATCAGGTGAGCAAACCTGTGTTTAAACTTAAAGGTTGGAACATCTCTACTTTCCAGGAAATTTGTCTTCAGATCACTTAATCTAAGAAATCTAGACTTGAGTGAAAAGGGTACATCTTCACAGAGAGCTCCCTTATATCCAGAATTCAGACTCTAAAAGGTCAGGGAAGCAGAATCTTTTTGATGCATTAAGTCTGACTCAGAGATACTTAGGGGTCTGGAAATACCTTCTGGGTCACCGAACTGCATTCAGTTGAATACTACTTTAGGAGTAAAACATTCTATTTTATATGTAAGTTTTTTGAAAATTAGCTCTTTGTGTTTCTTGTAATTGGTAAATCTACAAATCAGATTATTTTGTCCTAACCATCCTAAATAAAGGGAATTAAACTATCATTCTGTTACTATTTGGAGGAGAAACAGTCTCATTATATACTACTCATGTTCAGAGATGAGCCAGTGCTAATTCTGTGGTGCCACTGCCTCTTCATTTTAGCCTCTAGAGAGTTCTTCACATAGGATTCTGAGAGGGAATCCACATTTGCTGCTAATAACTCAAACACAATCTTACATAAGCTGCCTATTGATTCTCTGCTAGAACTCTGATAACAAAGAATGAACTCAGCAGAGTTATTTGTCTTCTTAGTTTTTGACCCATTTCTTTTTTTTACCACCATTCCATTTACTTCTAGAGTGTTTCTACTTTATTTACCAGCAACCCATCCCATCGTAGGCATTTTTTCCCCTTTACCAAAAAGTAATGTACCGGTACAGATACTGTAGATATATATAGATAAACTGATTTTCAAATTTACATGGAAGAGCAGAGGAACTCAAATAGGTGAAACAATTTTGAAAAATAAGACTAAAATGGAAAGAATCACAAAATTCAAATTTAAGGTTAAAATAAAGCTACATGATCAGAACAGTGTGATATTGGTTAAAGGGATAGACATACAGATCAATGGAACAGAATGAAGAGTTCAGATATAGACTGGCACATATGTAGCCATTTGATTTTTGACAAAGGTGCTAAAGAAATTCAATGTTAAAGGATAACTTTTTCAATAAATAGTGTTGGAACAATTGTTTATCCATTTGCAGGAAAAAGAAACTTGACCTAAATCTCATACTTTATAGTCAAGATTAACTCAAAATAGGTTTTAGATCTAAGTATAAAACATGAAACTATAAAAATTTTAGAAGAAAACACAGAGAATATTCTGAACTTAAGAGTAGGCAAAGAGTTCTTAGACATGATACCAAAAGCAAGATCCATAAAAGACTGGTGTCTAGAACTTAATCAAAACTAAAAGTTTTTTTCTGCAAAAGATACTATTAACAGAATTTAAGAAAACAAGCTACAGACTAGGAGAAAGTATTTGCAAATTAGATATCCAACAAAGGACTTGTATCCAGAATATATAAAGAATTCTCAAAAAGTCAGCAAAAGAAAACAACAAACAATTTTAAAATGGTCAAAGGGTTGAATAGACACTTCACTAAAATGGATATAAAGGTGGCAAATAAGCAATGAAAAGAGGTTTAACATCTTACAACATTAACCATTAGGGAAATGCAGAGCAAAACCATATATAGTGGGATATCTCTACAGACCTATTAGAATGACGAAAATTAAAAATATTGACAATACCAAGTGCCAACAAGGTTATGGAGCACCTGGAACTTGCTTATATTGCTGACAGGAATGCAAGACACTTCAGCCATTCCGGAAAACATTTTCATATGAAATTACGTTTACGCTTACCATAAGACCCAGCAGTGCCACAGAGACATGAAAGCTCTGTTCATATTAAAATCTGTACGTGAATGTTTGTAGTGGTTCTGTTTCTAATTATCAAAAATTGGAAATACCCCAGACGTCCCTCGGTAGATGAATGTATAAACCACACCTTCACACAATGTATTGTTCTTCAGCAATTAAAAACAGATGGACTGTTATTGATGGCATCCAACACTTTGGGTGAATCTCAGAGGCATTATGTTGAATGAAAGACTATAGTCTCAAAGGTTGCATACTGTATAATCCCACTTATGTCGCTTTCTGGAAGACAAAAATACAATGATGGAACATGGATCAGTAGCTGACAGGGATTGGGGTGGGGAAGGGTGTGAGTATAAAAGGATAGCACGAGGGATTTTTAGGGGCTAAGAAACTGTTTTATGTCTTGATTCACATGGTAGTTACAAGATCCATGTATCTGTTAGAATTCATAGAACTATGCACAAAAGAAAGTTTTATTGTAATTTTAAAAATAAAAGATTTTTAAATCTATGGGTACATTAAAAAAAATAAAAAGTATGTTTTTCTTTTGGTTTACATGTCAAATTGTGTCTGTCCAGAATAACCCCTAGCTGCTTGCCTTAACATTTCCATTGTAATTGTATCCTGTCACATTTTTATCTTCTGACCTCTGAGTTTTTCTTTGGTGTGCCCTTAGACGCATCATTCCTTTTTAGGATTTCTTTGGATTTTTCACCCATTAATGTCTCTAGGCTACATCCTGAGTCTCTAGAATATGCTGCAGGGGTGGCACCATCAAGGTGTTCACATGCCCTGCACTCACTGTCAGAATTTGCTTAGCCATCCCAGCTCCTAGTGCCATGAGCTCCTCCATTTGTCAGCCTCCCATGTGACCTGACCTGGTCCTGGTCCAAAGCTCCCTGCTTGGTTTCATGCCTCATTGGCATTTCAATGAAGGAACTGTAGAAAATGTCCAAGTGGCATTGCTTGAATGTACATCCTAATTGTAGTGCCTGCTCCACTCTGCCCAGTGGGAATTGCAAACAGCCTTTATGAAGTCTTGGAACCTTCTCAGGTGGCTGTAGTCCTCCTGAGGATATGTCTCATTAAGCTATGAGAGTGGACAATGGAGGCATGCCTGTGTCTGTGTGGCAGCAGGCTGCTCTGTTGGGACATGGGATAAAGTGCCATAAATGGCTTCCTTTATTTTATCTGCTTTGGCTCAAGCTCCTGGCAGAGGAAAGGGTTCTAGACAGCTATTGTGTTCCTGCTCCAGCTGCTGTGGACAAGTTGTTTCATAAGTAGAAAATCTATACCTAAATTAGAGACATTGCTGTGTAACTGGAGGTAATATCTTTTAACTTGCTTCCATATTGTACTGTACAGTACTTTTTGTGTTTATACTACCCTAGCAGTTTTTATTGATCAACAAAAGATGAGGATGACTTTTGATTTTTTTCCAGATGCTGCAAATTAGAAGATAGATCTACTGGAGATTATTTTGTCACTAAGGAGACACAGGCTTCTTGAGTATTATCTTTCCCCTGGGGTGTGTTTTCTTGTCAATTTTAGGGTTGAAAATACTGTGGCTTCTGAAAACAGTAACCTAAAGGCTTTTATTACTGTCATTCCTAAGCATGCTGAAGGTGACCATTGGAGAAACTTATTTCTCGTACATTTCTTAGTCTTTTTTACACTTAGATTCTTAGAGATGAAGAAATAAATGTATAGGCAAGCAAGCGGGGGAGGCAGGGCATAAAGAGATGAAATACACTGTCATTGTTAGGCAGAACTCTCATATCATAAAGTCTATTTTCAAGATTTGAAAAGAAGGAGCGTTTTAAAGCACTTTGGTAGCCAGTGTCGTGGTTCCTAGATTTTCGTTATTGCTAACAGAATGTTCCTTGCTGTTAATTTCTTTTGTCAAAAATGAAAACCCACTTACCATTGTCGTGTGAAAATCTGCATATTTAAAATAGTTAAGTTCAGATATTTTTATCCCTCTTTACAGAAAGGATTTCTGTTCATTTAATAGTTCTTTACCAAAAAAAGAAAAAAAAGATCTATTTTGTGAATTCAAATAATTTTCATTTTTTTTCTTAGATTTTCTGTAAGATCAACTATTCTTGAAGATGTAGAGCCCCAAATTAAATTCATGTCCAAAAGTACTTGGTGCCTGCTTGCCATGCAAAGTGCTAGGGTGTGAATGCTAAAAATTTGGTCTTTGAAAAGCACGTGGTACAGTATTACGTTTTGGAAGGGAGTTTCTTTAGTTGGTTCGTGTCAGGAATGTGTAATGGAACAAGCCCATGCTCTTAATATAAGTTTCTCTATACTTAGATTCTGTTTTTTAGTGACAAGGAAGAAGGAAGCGGGCACTCCAGCCCTTTTTCTTCCAGACAGCCACAATGACCAAATACCCTCCTGTAAGGAGTTGGATGCCAACAGGGTGTTTTCTCTCACAATGTGTCATGTGATGCCCACCACAGCCCTGTGTGGTGAGCAGGACAGGTGCCAGTACCCATTTTCCAGATGCGGCAGCAGAGGCTCAGAGAAGTGAAAAGACTGCTGGATATTATAGGGGATGTGATTAAAATTCAACCTTCTGACTCCTAGATTAGTACAGTTTTCTCCAAACTAGGTGTTTCAACCGTGTCAGACCCAGTGGCCCCTTTCTAGAACTGTCCTGAAATGAAATTCAGAGTTAATGTAATTAACGCATAAACAATTTTTAGAGACAGCATCATTCTCTAAGTGGAATGCAAAGGAGAAATAAAGGAAAATGATTCATAACCAAAGACTGTGTATTTCAATATATACATGGTTAGGCATATCTAAACTAGAAGATAGAATGAGGTAGTGAGGTAGTTCCTCACCGTGGGACCACCATGAATATACTGTCTGCAAATGCAGGTGGTGCTTACAGGTTGTATGATGACAGAAGGACCACGCACACATGTTACCACCTGGGATGTGGTTTCCAGAAGAGCATACGTGTGTGGTAAAGTTCTGAGCACAACAAAGTACAGTCTACATGGTAGTTGCCTTCTGGAAAACTCAGACTGTGTTAAGTTTATGCAAAAAATACTCGAGTTTTTTTTTTTTTTTTTTTTTTGTAAAATGAGGGTCTAGTCTCAGATCATTATGGAACAGTCGTCAGCTATGTGTATGTTTCATGGGTCATTCAGAAGTCCGTGCAGGGCAGTCCTGTGCATTGCAGATAGTGGTATACTGCTACACCAGCTCTCTGGGTAAGGAAAGTCCTGATTTGCAGCATTTGCTGATTTCTGTGCTGTAAATACTGCCAAAATGGCTGATTTCAAATTACTAATGGATACTGGCTCACAAAATTCCTGCAGATTTAACCCTCAGATTAGGAGGAACCAGCTCCAGGACACTGCTAACTTCATAGGACATCTAGCATCTCTGGTCCTGCCTTCTAAATGCTAGTTGGGTTCCGCAGATCACTGTGATAATAAAGAAGTGTCACCACAAGTTTCCAAAACAGCCCCCTCGGGCATTATCATCTCCATGGAGAACCAGTGCGTTCAACTCTCACTGTATTGCTAGTGTAAGTGACCTCACCAAGTAGCAGGTGCTCTGTGTGGTACCCCTTCGTGTACGTGGTACTCACCGCCTCGGGTATGAGGTGTACCCACTCCCTTCATGTACGTGGTACTCACCCCTTAGTGTGAAGCAGCAGTCTCCTCCAGGAAGAGGTGAAAAGTGCTGGAGGCGCCGCAGTGCTGGCCTCGGTCTGTGGAGTAGGTCTGGCTGTGCCTTGCTGGTGACCAGGAGGAAGCCTTCAGTACCCACACCCCTCAGCCCCGATGAGGCCAGGGCAGCCACAGTTAGTGACACTTGCCCCGTCCTGTCTCTCCTAGTTCCATGGCTTTGATCAGAACAGGAGCGCCACTCAGAAAAGGAAACTCACACTTCAGAGTCATCCCCCGAATCCAGTGCCTCTTTCCACAGCCCAGTTCCTCACCTAAGAAGTTAACAAATGGCAAAATGACTCACGTGAGTTTCCTTTCCTCAATGCCAGAGCGGCTGTGCAGTATGGATCACAAAGGCAGAGCAGCCAACGGCCTATATAGTGGACAAGTGGAATCGATTCACAGGGCCCCGGGAAACTTGAGAGCAAGCTGCAGAAATAGCCCTAAACACTGATAAAAATGCAGGAAGTAGACACCGTCGGTTTTACTAAATAACATTTGATTTAAGACCTGAGCTACAAAGGACTAAAGGATCTTTTCTTTCCTCCTTAGTGTACACTTGACTCTGAAGTGGCCGTGAGAGTGGGTGGAGAGTTCTTCTTCGACCCTGAGCCTTCAGATGTTTCCAGAAACCTCGTGTTGATTGCGGGAGGAGTCGGAATTAACCCTCTGCTTTCCATCCTGCGGCACTCGGCAGATCTCCACAGAGAACGGGCAAACAAAGGAAGTGGATACGAGATCGGAACAATAAAATTATTCTACAGTGCAAAAAACACTAGTGAACTCCTGTTTAAGGTGAGGGGAAATTGAACGTTTCACAGCTTGCTGTGAACAAACTCGTGTCATGATATTAACTGTTCATGGAACTTAAGTTGTCTTCTCTGTAACAGTTAAAACAAGAAACCTGACTAGGCTTAGTCATGTTTAAATGGGAATTAACCAACACGTCTTACCCAGGACAGTTAAAATAGCTGGCGTTGAAGAGGCTCCCAGTGTTGGCCAGGGCAGGGCAGGGCAGGTGGGCTTGAATCTGGAGGTGGATCAACATTGGAGACTCCATGGCCCTGACACTCCAGAGTCAAGCGACCTGCACGGGGGCTCATGTGTCACTAGGGCAGGTGAGATGGACACAGTTTGGATCCAGCTGGGTAAATGAAACCCCCACCGGTCTCATCTGTTGAAACCAAGTACACTCGATGGAGAAAGCTTTCACTCTGGATTGCTCTGCAGCTGCAAGGATGAACAAAAGAACAGAAACAGCTAAAAGACACAACTGTGGTCAGTGAAACTGCTGCTTAATTGCCAAGGCTTGAGAAAAAGGGAAAAGAAAACTCCCGGAGAGTTAGTAACATGCTTGTTAGCATATTCAGATTTCAATTAAAGCCAAATAGCCCTCTGTACTCTGAATGCTCTGGCCTGCTAGGCTGCAAACAATATCTCTCTGAGTGGAGAGTGAGAGCCGCAGACGTGCGCAGAATGGGAGGCAAGGTTCGGCGTCAGTGGTTGTGCACATCTGTTTTGACTTTTTTAAATTCTAGTGTGACCAAGTATGTTTGACATTCCAGAAAAATATCCTCGATTTGGTAAATGAATTTCCTGAGAAGATTGCATGCAGTTTGCATGTTACAAAACAGACTACACAAATCAGTGCGGAACTCAAGCCATACATCACGGGTGAGTCCCCTAAAGATGTTTTGACTATCTCCACATAGTTATTTGATGGACATACCAGTTGGTTGAGTGTAGATGCTTTATTGTTGGGAGTCGCTGGCCGGGAATGTCACTACCTGGGGAATTGAGAGGTGATTTATCATGAAAAAATAAGGGGAGATTTAGTTGGATTTACTTATTTCACACAGGTTTCCTGTTGCCTGTATTAAAAATTTATTTTCCACATTTTTTAGGGGACCTTTGCATCATCACTATAGTATGCATACAAAGAATTTGTATTCCAGCATTGGCTGATCAATGCCATTAATGGTAATTTAAATTGTGGTTTCCTTTGCCTGGAGGGTTTTTTACGAAAGTTTCTTTGCTGAAGGCAGCTTTGAATCTCTACCAAAGATCAGTAAGTTAACTGGCACTGTCAGAAGGCAACATGATTAGTGTCCCACTTCACTTGCCATAAGTTTGGGGAAACTGAAGGTGCATCTGGTCTCAGATGCCAACAGGAGCCATCGTGTGAGTGACTTAAGACCTGAGTCACTAAGTTAGAGTTACTGAAAATAAACTCTGTTGCTGAGTTGTGATTAGTCTTTCCTCATTTCAATACAGACATGTCTGGCTTAATTTGGTGTTTATTCTGTTTCTTGGTAGAAGGAAGAATAACGGAGAAGGAGATTGGAGATCACATTTCAAAAGAGACGTTGTTCTATATTTGTGGCCCACCTCCGATGACAGACTTTTTCTCCAAGCAACTAGAAAACAGCCATGTTCCCAAAGAACACATTTGCTTTGAGAAATGGTGGTAGGGAGCGGGCAAAGGTAGAAAATGAACACTGTGAGATCCACTCAGGACAGTAACAGTAGTACATGATTTGTGGGAAGATGAATTTACCTCTGCTCGGCCTTGTTTTTCAAGACTGTGAACTAAGTAACCCACTGGAGAGTAACAGAAAACCCAGCTGACAGCCTTAAATAAAAAACTTTTTGCAAAGACTTCATCGATTAAACTATTTTTTACTGTATTGACTTTCTTTTATTAATAACTGATTATCTCATGATATACCTTGAATTGGTCAATATAGATTTTCTTTCCTCTGAGGGAAAAAAAAAGACAGATACTTTTTATTTAATCATGAAAATATAGTTTTGTGTGTGAAATGCAGTCTATCTTTAAATTATTTGACAGCAGCCTATATATCTCATTTTCAATAAACTTGTAATTTAAACACATTCTTAATAATGTTACTTGGAAAATTCTTTATATATAATGTCTTAGTTGACCTTACTGTGGCCTACAGTTTTGCCTCTTCAGACCATTGAAGTCAGGTTTGGAAATAGAAAATTGTTAGGAAAAGTGCTTCAGGGAATTGAGTAACCGGCATGTTTGCTCAATGTTAATGACTATTCTAAGTATGTATCCTGAATAATTGTTAAGTTTCTTCTCAAATGAAACTCTCTCTGTGTTTTGTGTCTTGGCTGCCTACCTTAACACTACATGGGGGAGGAAGCTTCTTGTTGGGGACAAAGGCGTTGATGACTGCTGTTCCATGAATCTGCCTCCAATGGCTGGGCTGGCTGGCTATAGGAGTGTGCTTAGGATCGATTAGGGGACATATAGCTGTTTCCAAATCCCGCTCTGCCTTTTATTCCTTTGCCCAGGGTCTTTCTTGGCAATAGCAGCTCCTCAACACATACTTTCGTCGAGTGACTGAAAGAAAGCAAAGAAAGCTGTACTCCTTGCTAAGCCTGGGGTGGGGAGACAGTGTCCAGGGTGGGGTGAGAGAATGGTGGCGCCTCGTCCCAACAAGGCTTCTTGGGTAAGGCCAGGCCGTTCCTTCTGACAAGCAGTCTCGGACCAAGGCTGCCTGCTTAGAGAACACTGAGGATACAGGCGTCTGGGAAGAAGGACAGATCAGTGCTGGAGACCCAGGGGCTCCAGGCGAGGAGATTCTGTTCTTGAGCTGGTGAGAAAAGAGAGGTTGCCCCCTCTAATACCTGCTGCAGGCCTCACAGGGGCTCAAACACATTGATTTATGGACCCGATGATGGCTGGCATCTCCATTCTAGCCTCTACTCTGTTTTAAATTTTGTCAATTTTTAAGCAAAGGTCATTTGTCAACTATTTCAATCCCAAATATGAATTCAGTGGGAGGAGAGAGGAGCCATTGATCTGATGGGAATTTCAAAGTTTATTCAAGGCAGTGGTCAGTGTCTCAGAGGTGAGCGCACTATGAGAAACTCTGGCCAGTGTAAGGGGCCCTGACTCATCAGTTGGCCCCAAAGGGTCCAGACCAAGGTCTGGGCATTAGGGCTGAGTACTCAAAAGCTTAGTAGCCTAACGCAATGAGATTCAGGGGCTCTTCTGCCAACTGGCAAAGGCAGCTGGTAAGGGAGGAGCCACAAAGTTATAGAGAAAGTGGTCTCCCCAGGCGTTTCTGTGTTGGGAGTGGAAGTGCAAGGTGAGCATCTTCAGTAGCAGGGAAGAGTGCCAGGCACTGCTGCCACCCCAACACCACCATCGCCTGTGTGCCTGCTGTTGTCATAGAGCAAGGTCCACCTGTCCCGGATCCCAGCTCTGCCCGCCACCCTGCCAGGGACTCATTATCACCATCTGTAAACTGCTGAGATGGGCCAGGTCGCGACCTTCACCTGGACTGTGGTTCCTTCCAGTTCTTTCACTTCTGGTGCTGAGTACTAAGCAGTATTTCTGGTCTTCTGACCACGAAGTCTTGCCCTTGCAGTCAGGATCTCTTTGGTACTCACACTGAGCTAACTCTAGCCAAGGTTCCCTGGAATTCATAGTGTGGTGCCTACGATTGGAGAGAGCCCTTGAGCCAGACTACCTGGGTTCAAGTCTCAGCTGTGCCACTTACTAGGGCAATGGTCTTGAGCCAGTCACCTAACTGCGTTATGACTTGGTTTCTAATTACAAGTGTGCACACTTGCCCCTGCATGTAAAATAGAGCTAATACTACCTACCTCACAGGGCTGTTAATTAGGATGAAATGTGATAAGACAAATATAGTACCTGACAGAGCTCTACATGAGTGTGTCACTAATTTGCTCTTCCTTACTCTGTTCAGAAAGGATTTCAGGAGGCCAAGTGGCATAGGTTTAGTTCACTAACCTGTAACCTTCATGTGGGTAAGGCCCTGTCTTGTTCAGCACTGTGCCGGGCACATAATAGGTATTTAATAAATATTTATGTAGGCGAAAGGGCCTGCCCAGAGCCAATGAGCTGTATTAAAGGAATTGTTAAGGATTCTTTTGAGCCTGTGAGTTTATAAAAAGGTATTTCTTCTTGTAACATGAAACCCTTTCACAGTCAAGAGTACCAGTGCTCACCAGAATGAATCAAATACCTAGTATTTGACAAATAGTCCACCATCAGGGAGGCATTCTGCAAGGCACAGATCACTTCACTAACGGATGTCTGTGGGTAGAAGTCAAGCTTTGAGATAAAGATGTTCCCTGGGGCCCTGGTTTTAGTCAGTAGCCCCTACTTAAAAAAGAAATCTTGTGAAAATTTTCAAAGATATACTAAAGTAGAGGAAACAGTAAAATGAACTCCTATGCATACATTACCTCCAATGTCAGCGATTATCAACATTCTTCTATTTTTGTCTGTTTTTTGTTGCCTAGTGTGTTTTGAAGCAAATGCTAGAAATTACGTCACCTGTAAATTCTTCAGTATATATCTCTCAACGGATGGCATCACCTTAGCATGACCACAGGGCGACCATCATAATCCACACAAGTAACTGATTCCTTCACATCATCTAAGACCCTTCTGTGTTGTCTTCCACTATTGCCTCAAAGTCCACACATTGAATTCAGCTGCTATGTTTTTCAAGTTTCTTTTAATCTGCCACCCTCTCCCCACTGCACACGCATACAGAGATTCTTTCCCCTCCATCATTTCTTGAAACTGGGTCATGTGTCCTATATAGACTCCCATGTTTTGGACCCGATCACCGTATCCTCAAAAGTGTCATTTAACACGATCCTGTCTGTATTTCGTGTGAACTGGTGATTAGATCTAGAGTTTAGATTTTAAATTCAAGATGTTCTTTGCAAGCCTGCATTCTAAGTAGTAGTGTTGTGTACTTCATATCTCACATGAGGAAGTATGTAGTATCTGATTGTCTCACTGTTAGTGTGAAGGTCGAGCAGTGGGTTCAGTTTTTCTTAGTCTGATCCATCACATAAAGTTCTCTATCAACTTTTTACCTAATTATCTTAGTAGCTGTTGATCATTGCCTACTATGTCTATCATTTTTTTCCTGCATTTATTACCTGTGATTCTCCTATAAAGAACTTTCTCTCATTGACTTTGCCCTGAAATGAGTCTGAACAGGAAAGACAGGATCAATGCTTGATTCTTTCCCTTTATTTATCAATTAGGCTATTTTAGAGTTGGTGCTCTAGCAATCTTTAAAGATAAGCAGTGAAAAACTTTTTTTTAAAGCAACATTATGAACTCATGCTTTTTAGACATGATTTTCATCCTTTATGGTCAGTTTTTCAGTGTTCAACTTGTTTCAGGTTTCCCCTAAGGAAGTTTGGTGAGGTTTGAGATTCTGATTAGAATTGCAAAAGGTTCTCTAACAAACAGGAAGAAAGAAAAGGAGATGAGCTGGGTGTGAAGAAGCCACATGAAGAAAGTGTCTCAAGGAGGATGGACTGGTCAGCTGTGTCATGCCGACATGACAGGAGAGGAGTTCTGATGAGCGGCATTGATTTAGCAGCTGAGAGGTCATTGATAAGATGGGTATTAAGAGTGAAAACATTGGAGAGGGTTTAAGAACAGCTGGGAGGGAATAAATTGTAATGAGTGAATATAGATAATGGTTTCAAATGATGTAACTATAAAGCGAAGACGAAAGATAGGATGGTAGCTGGAAAGGGAATTGGGGTTAAGAGAACTAGAGAACTTGATTGTTTTACTCATTTTTAAAAATTTGTTTTGTTTCTAAAAATTTTTTATTTGGAAATTGACTTATAGAAGAACTACAAAGACAGTACAAGGTTTCCATATTCCCTTTATCCAGCTTCCCTGAATGTCAACATCTTACATAGCTGTGGCATATTTACGAAAACTAAGAGGTTGACGATAGAGCTAAATTAGTACAGAACTATTAACTAAACCAGTTTTTTTAAACTGCGAAAGAGTCCCTCAGTGGGACTGCAGTTGGGGAAGTGACAGCTTTTTCTAGAGGATGATAAATTTGTTGACTGTCATTTATTAAGCATCTATGAAGATAGGAGAATAAAAGACAAAGGTTATCTTGAAGCACAAGTTAAATCCTTTGGGGAACTATTTTTTATGAGGCTAAAAGGTGATAAAAGCTGTCTTCTATGAAGCATATTGAGTACCAAGAACATTTCAACAAGATTGAAAGTAAAAATGCTCTGGGGAAAATATGTTTTTTCGCAACTCACTGGTTGAAAGAGAAGATGTGGAAGATGGACGTCTGGGTGAGTCGTTGGAGTGATGGTATCCTGTAGGTAAGGGCGGGAGGGGGTGATGGAATGGTTGTTCCCACGCCTTGGAGTCCGTGCTCAGGAGAATTAATAATGTGGGATGCGTAGCTGCAAGTGTGCATACACGGGCAAGTCTAAGAACAAATACGTGTGTGCATGCAGTGACTGCAAAACAGTATCCAGTGTCATGTGCCTCTGCCTGCAGTTGTTTCTTTTTCTTTCTGAATGGAAAATAGCAATTTCCTTTATTCCTGGGTATCGCGGATGATGACATGCTGATAATTTAACCCGAGAGCTGTTATTTCATTTTATTTTAAATGAAACTCGAAGAAGTATACTGTTCTCATCTTAGGGAAATAGTGAGATCTTTAATATTACTCTTTCCTAATATGTGCCTTTGCAGCACATGTGGTGATGACAGATAAAGATACCTACTAACCCACCATCAGTTCAACACGTGCATTTTAAAATGGTTTGTGCTCAGGAACTCAGGCTTGCCTAGCTGTTGAGAGCCATTAGAGGAGTCTGTCCTGAGTTATTAAAAATGCTGCGGGTGCCCATTAATCTAACCTAGTCTCTTCCATCTTCCCCCATGTTCATTTTGCTAGGCTTGAGCCTACCAAAGTGTTGTCTGTTCCTTTGTTATTTTCTAATTACCTGATAAAGAGGATTGTAAAAACTCAAATAATACAACAGCATGTCCACTCAATGCTGGAGTCCTCTGATCTCCTCACTTCGGATGAGCTGCTGCTAGGGATCCTACTGGACGTTTTACAGTGTATTAATCTTGTACACATATGCAGGCACGTGTGCCTGTGGGTTTCATTCTTTTAACACTCCACCTTATGGATATGCACCATAATGTGTTTAACCATATCGCCATGATGGACATTTAGATCATTCTCAGTCTGGGGCTATTCAAACATCACTGCAACCAACACACTAGTCCATATAATTTTTGTGCCCTTATTCCTGTAGAGTTTCTGAAAGTGTCATTTCTGGATCAAAAACTGGTTAGTATTGCCAAATTACCCTATAAAATGCTTAATTGATTTATACTCTAATGGAGTATGAAAGTATTCATTTTCCTACCTTCTGGCAACACTAGAGATTCTAAGTCTTTAAACTTTTTCTTTGTCCGTTAGGTAAAAAGATGATTTTTAAAAATAATAATTTTCTGTGTTCTAGCATTTTTTCCCTAAAGTGTTTGAGCTATTTCTCTTTCTTTTGAGAATGGTGTGTTCATTCACATTTTGTGTCTATTTTGATATCTGACTGATTTATAACTTTACAAAATAGGGCGAATGCTAATCCTTTGTTATATATATTACAAATATCTTTCCCAGTCTATTACTTGTCACAGAGTTCTGTTTGCTCTTATACCAGAGTTTAAATGTATATATAATCAATTACATCAGCCTTTTTGCTTTTTTATGGATATATTTTCTTCTCATACTTGTACAGGTCTTTAATCCATTGGGGATTTGTTTTTGTGCTTGATGCGGGACAAAGATCTGGCTTTTCCCACATGGCTCTTCAGTTGCCTGATGCCATTTATCAAATATGCCACACTTTCCTAATAATTTAAAACACCTCCTTTATCCTTCTAAATTCCTACATACAGAGGATTTTCCCCCAGACTCTGTACTCTGTTCCACAGGTCTCTATTTGTTCCAGCTCTGATACACACTGTTTTAATCACTCTAGCTTTTTAGTATAGTCTGAATTCCCTCCCCCTCCCCACCACATACACTTTTTTTTTCATCTCCAGGTTATTTAAACACAAAATCCTATGCATAACAATATAACTTCGTTTTCACTTACTTTATAAAGCTATAAAGTAAAAGTGACAGGAAATGGCGACTCTGGAGTTACCTGAATTCATTGGTGGCCTAGATTTTGGTTGGAGTTCTATTATCAATTAAACATTAGATCAGTACTTGGTATTTGATGTATACTTCACTTGATCTCATTAAATTACAACAATTATGTGAAGTAGGCAGGATGAATGGGCTGTGTCACTTTACCAATAAGGGAAACGAGGCAGAGTGATGGGATGGTTTGCCCAATCTCACAGGGCTAGAGAGTGACAAAGCCAGATAAACAGGCCTTGGTCTCTTTCCTGTCCTGTTTCTTTCCATGGACTCAGCCTTGGGCTTTTTCCAAAATCCTCCCCACCACAAAGGGGTGAGCTCTACATTTTTTTGGAAAGATTCAATCAAAATACCTCCCCACCAGAGCATCCCAGTTAGAAGGGATTTTAAAATCCCACTGGCCACTCTGTTTTTAGTGACTGTAGGAGCCCAGAGAAAAGAAACAAAGAACTGGACAAAGTTTAGTTGGCTGATATGATCGAAGAACATGGCACCAGGTATCGAGACCTAAATCATCCCTATTCTACAACTTGCTTCCTTCATGATTCGACCTTTGTCTGTAACTAGCTTTCCTTATCTGTCAAGTGGGTAGGACTATGAATTTAAAATCTCTTTCAGCTTTGCTATTCTACAATTTCATGATGGAAAAGTGGGCCTTAGAGATCGAGGGGAGTTGAGGTTGACCGTTCTGACAAGAGATGACAAAAGAGTGTCTTAACTGTCTTCAAAGTTTTGATTAATCGTTGCAGTGACTGTTGTTTGCATCTCCAATGCTGGCAGAAGAAGAAGAAACTGCCTTGGACTGAAGCAAGGGAAATGTTAGGTTTGATGTAGAGGACTTTCGGACTACACGGCTGATTAAATTCTGGAGCTGGGGCCCAAGAGGAATGGCGGATTCACCATTAATAAGGAAGGAAACTGACAACATTTGCCTATTGGGGCTTAAGGTGGGCTGGACTGAGACATGGGCTGAATCAATGGTTTGTTCCCTAGTGTCATGAAAAGGAAGAGTTTCAGACAGTTGTTTGGCGTTTTGTAGATCCAGAAACTGGTGAGCTCGCTGGTTGTCCTTTCTTCCGAGACGGTTTTCTTGTTCTCTCCATTAAAGAATCAACAAGATATGAGAGATCCAGGACTGAAGGTTCGCAAACATAGAGGTCCGTTACAGGAAACGTTTTAACATTCACCCTGATGAGTGACACGTATTTCTTACCAGCATTACGTCTGTCTATTGTTTAGAGGCAGCCATACCGGGCTTAAAGACGAGTGAGCAGCACATTTAAACACGTGAGTGTAAGTTGTACTGCCTTAGTCAGAGTGTGAAAAGCTGCTTCTTTCACTAGTCAACCCCAATGGGATCTGTGTTTTTAAACTGTCTCTGCGGTGAGTGAATCACTTTAGCCCATTTTCAAGACATGGTCCCTCCGGCTGATAGCCATGGCTGTACTTGCCAGCATCACCATTAAAAACCCCTCAGACCCAAGATGGATAATTCCCTTTGTACAACCACACGCCTTACCCGTGGTGTCTTCTGCTTCCCTACAACTCCAAAAATTAAAGAATGAGTTCGTTGGGTCTTAAGGAGGGTGTCGTGACTTATGTTTTAGTGATTTTGTAAACTAGTGCTGAATGAGTCTTTCAAGTTCTGAAAAATAATCCATGAGCCTGGTAAGAGTTCCACACAACAGCGGTATCACCGGAGTGTTAATTACTCGGAGGAAACGACTTCGATAAGAATGGGACTCACCTGTTTCTTCACTCTATGGTTTTGAGACCTCCATCCCTCACCAACCAATTGCAAAATTCAGTCTATTTTTGCTCCTAAATTACTATCAATCTGCCCCCTTCTCCCCTTCTCCACTGAGGCGCAAACCATCAACGCTCCCCTCTGCTCCAAAGCACTGGCCTCCTAACTTGGACCTCTGCCCCCTCCCTGGGCTCCTTACACTCCAACTTTCTCATGCAGCCGCAGAGATCTTTACAAATACAAATCTTACGTCATTCCTCTGATTACCTCCCTTCTAGCCATTCTGTAAGCATCTTGTATAAATTAATTTATTTGATCCTCACGATTATTGCCCCCGTGTTACAGATGAGCTAACTGAGGCACAGAGAAGATGAGTGACTTACCCAAGGCCACACACGTGGTAGGTGGAGGAGTCGGGATTCTAGCCCAAGAGTCTGGCTCCAGAGTCCACACTCTTAGCAGCTAGACACACCGCCTCCCGGTGGGCTGCTCCCTGGGCTCATTTCTCAGGGCTCAGCCTAACTCCGGCTTCCTCCACAAGGCCTTCCCTCATCTCAGCAGGTTATACCTCCCTGTTCCATGCCTCACAGCAGCCTGCACTTCTCCAAAGCACTCACCACAGTTGTAACTACTGGGGCAACTACTCAGTGTCTGTTGTCAGCTCCAAAAGAGGCAGGGTTGGGTCTGTCTCATCCATTGCTGTCTTCCCCGCACCGAGCACAGTGGTGTAGGCATTAAAAACTACACATCTGTATGGTGAATGATCTGGTCCTTCACGCCGCATAAACGGGCAGGCCTCCCACGAGCCTGGCTGCCTCTGCTGGAGGGAAATGCCGAGCCACACTGCTTTGCAGGGGCTGGGGAAGCAAGCACCTGCTGGTTCAGAGAGCCAGCCGTCTGGAACCGGAGCTAGTTTTCTTAGTCTGACCGCAGAAACGGTCGTTATCAACAGGAACCTGCGGTGAACATCGCCTTGCTTCCTTCTCTGGTAACAGCCATCTCAGACATCCCAGCCAAAGGTTTGTTAGGGCTTATACTTAGGGCTAAATTTCGCATGCTTCCTTGTTGCAGACTCTGGGAGCCAGGTGCAGGAAACCCAGACTCTCCTGGGAAGCTGCACCAGTCATCTGGGCAGGTCACTGACCGGGCAGAGCGCTAATAATGGCCAGGGCACACCCTGCGCCGCTCACGCAGTTAGCCCTGGCACTTCCAGGACGGCTGCTGGATACTGGACCCATTGAAAAAGTGGGGGAGTCGCCACTGAGCTGTCTCCGGGCTGCCCGTCCGCACCCCAGTCCTTCTTCACCCATCCCCCTCTCACCAGCTCTCTCAGGACTTCATCTTGAGTCCTGACTGCTGCTCCTGGCCTGAGCAGGGACGTGAGCCCCAGCAGGACAGAGCCGGGACTGTGCTGCTCCCTGCTGTCCCCCAGGGCCAACGCACCCAGCACCGGGTGTGGGTGCAAGCGAAACGTGCCCCACGGCTGATGAAGTTTGGGTCAACACAGCCCTGCTAACAAGCACTGCTACATGTGGGAGCTGTACTGGAGAGGTGTTCTTTGGTTTAGGAAAGGCCATAGTTAATGTCGAGAGTACTGATAAAAAGGGCTTCGTGGGAAACGAATTAGAGTGTCTCTTAATGTTTTGTCTTTCTTAAAGCTGGTCCCACCACGCATAATTCTAGTGAAGTATGATCAGTTCGGAGATTTAAAAAATTTGGGCAAGGATTGTTACTTACACCATGAACAAAGACTTTGTAAACATTGTTACAGTATTTTCACTAGTCAGCATGAGTTTCAGCATCAGATAAACCTCAACATCCCAGCGGCTTAGCACAGGGAAGGTTCCCTTACCCCTCATGCCACAGTCCCTCTTGCTGGAGATGAAGAGAGGCCTGCGGTTATTTTTAAAGGTTAGGCCCAGAGTTGGCTTAAAGGTTAGGCCCAGAGTTGGCTCACATCACATCTGCTCATGTCCCCTAGGCCAAAACCCAATCACATGGCCCCAAACTCCAAGAGGGACTGGGCAGTGCCAGAGCCCGTGGGTGCTGGTGCAGCCTCTGTCACATTTATTATCTGTCGGCACGGGGATTACTTGCTACTAAACTACATTTTATTAATCCTCACAAAAATCTGACGAGGTGGGTGTCATTAGCCCATTTCACCCACAAGTTGATGCTTGGAGGTGTGAAGAGATGGCACCTGTAATTTCTTACAGGTTACACCTGGAGGTTGTGTGCAGTCAGCATTAACTAGCTCCATCTGATTCCCAAATCCAGCTGGGCTTTTCCACTACGTGAGCCCGACACAGAGGCTCCCCGCTTCATTAACACAGGTGTCTGCAGGCTCTCCATAGCTCACTGCTTCGACCTTGTGGCCACGTGCACTGGAGAGCAATCCACCTGCCTGCATTTCTTTAAGCAGATCTGATAAGAATTCTTCTGCCTTTCCTGAGTGCCCCGCCAATGAGGCTAACCTCCACCCTCTCCTGAACCTCTGAGGCGAGGAGTGGGTCTTGAAAGCATTTCCTTCTGAGAGACTCAGAGTTCAGCCACAGTTCAGCCACAGTCTTACAGAAACATCTCTTCTGGTCGTAGGAGTTTTCCCCCTCTCTAGAAATCTCTTTCCACAGGCAAATGACTGGGCCAAAGAACTACCAGAACCCTCCACGGCAGTACCTCTGGTCCCTGTAAGAGGCAGACCTTGGCCCCCCTGTTATCTTGGTGCCCTGGACTCTCTGGAACGCCCCCTTGGGCTGCCTGGTGGTGACAGCAGGGTTTATCACCGTCACTTCGGTTTCTGCTTCAGCCATATGTGATCACCTCCCCACCCCAGAATCCCCTGTTCCTCTAAAACCTGCTATAACAGCTGTGGCTCCAAAGATGAACCACCACATGCACAAGCCTCCTCAAGCCAAATACTACAAGTGTTTGCAGCCTTTACTGGTCACGAGGGCCTCGTCAGTGCCAGCGATGCCCCACACGACTATCCGCAATCACAGGAAAGTAAAACTTCCTTCCGGAGTTTGCAATGCGCGTGCAGGATGTTGGGACTGGATTTCAGGGGCTTGGTTATTTAGCTTTCGTAAAAAGCATTGCATGTCACAAAGAACAAGGCGAGATTTGATTCACAGCAACCCTGCTGCCGATAGATCTCACCATTGGGTGCACCTTAAAATTTCTGTGTGTGTGTGTGTTGGGGGTGAAGTATAAATCCCAATGCCCAGGCCACCCCCAGAGCAGCCACTCCACTCCCAATCTCGGGGGTGGGACCCAGCTATCAGGGGTTTGTAAAGCTCCCCCAGTGATTCTAAGGTGCAGCCAATGTGAAAACCGTCTGTGGGAGATTGATGTTTTGCCAGATATCAGCAGGGTGTGGAGAAGCGAAGGGAAAAAACAAGACCTTCAGGAATTATTGTTAGCCTGGCTTTAGGACCCAACTTCCTGAGGAATTCAATTAGCTACAATCACCTTTAATTTTTTTTTTCAAAACAACTTCAGCCAAAATAAATGTCATTTAATTATTGAGAAATCTACCCAGTACTGAGTGGCATAAGGCCATCCACCTGGAGGATGCAGCCTGGGATCGTATGCTTTTCAAAGTTGTGAAAAGTGAGTTTTTGTCCTAGCCTGCTGCTCCTTAGCATATTTTTAAAAAAGCTGCGATCCTCTAAGATATGGGCTAAACAGCGGTCCCCAACCTTTCTGGCACCAGGGACCGGTGCTCCTATGAGAATCTAATGCCTGATGATCTGAGGTGGAGCTGAGGTGGTGATGCCGGCACTGGGAAGTGCCTGCAAGTACAGAGGAAACCTGGCCCACTCACCTGCTGCTCTTGTTCTGCAGTGAGGCCTGGTTCCTCACAGGCCACAGACTGGTACTGATCTGTATGGCCCAGGGGTTGGGGACCCCTGGGCTAAGAGACAACATTTTTATTAAATGAAAATGCTGTATAGTTATTGCTGAGTATAACTGTGGTCAATGTCATTTAAAATTCTTTCTCTTTGAGAAAGACAAATACCATATGATTTCACTTATATGCGGAACCTAAAGAACCAACTAATCAAAAACAGACTCACAGTAATAGTGGGCAATTTGGTGACGGACAGAGGGGAGGGGAGTTCCAGGGACTGGGAGAATGGGGTGAAGGGTTAAAGAAGTACAAATTAGTAGTTGATAGATGGTCATGGGGATGGGGAGCACGGCAGAGGAAATGCAGTTAGCGTTAACACATTGTTTAGGCAGAGGGTCAGGGGAGGGAGGGAACAGTTGGGGGGATCATTTTCTGAACTATATAAATGTCTAACCAATGTACTGCTACTTGAAACCAATTAAAATAAATAAATTTATAAAAAATACATAAAATAAAAAGAAATATTGCTCTGAAAAGAGCCTTCAAACTTTCTAGGTAAGCTCTGGGGGCTACGTGGGGGGCAGTCTGCTCAAAAACCAAGAGGAAATGTACAATGGGACTGCACAAGGGTCTTAAATTCTGCTTTATAAAGATATATTACAAATGTGTGTTATTTTAGCAAACCTGCGAACAAGGAAAAGATCTGCCTCATTAAATAATTTACTTAAAAGCTTGAAAACATGCTTAGAAACTGGGCAATGGAGGCTGCCGAGCCCCGACCCACGTGGTGGCACCTGAACCCCACTTTCTGTCTTTCTACAAATGACAAGAAAGTGCAGTGTGTTCAGTTGGCTCTGCAGTTTCCCACAGGAGCCTCATTTTCTCCAAAATCATCGTGCTGCCAGGAGTTAGAAACTGATGAAAAATAAATGAGGGGTTGTAGGGTCGAGTCCCTTGGACATCAAACTAGGAGTGTTCATTAGGATACAGTAAATACTCAATACTCGCAATGCATTAACTCATAGATGATTTATTGCTTTAAGTAACTAAACCAGAAAGAGAAGAGACAGGCTGTTGTTTTGGTCAAGACACTTGGCATTCTCTCTCCAAGGTTTGCCAGTTGCATCTACTTAAAGCCTTAACAATACTTTCTGGACGATATAAACATGTGACAGCATACATGGGAAACAACTTGGCCAATGATACACTGATTAAAATAGCACACAACAAGGACATCCAACCAGTCGGGCTGCCCTGAAATGACAGAAAAAACGTGTGTTCACATGATGTGCCGAGTACAAAACCTTTAAAAATTTTTTGGCATTAATACTAACACCGAACACTTTCTTGGACGTTCTGCAAGAGCAGGTGCACAAACAGAATTACCTCTTCGTCTCTAGATCACCAGTATCTATGGGAATAAGAAAAGCTAGGAGGTGGGGTACCTCCCCTCTCCCTAATGCCATTTTCTTTGCCAAAGCAGCAGGGTCTGGGGGGTTTAGGTGGCGAGGAGCAGCTGACAGGGCTCCAGGGGTGGTTACGATCACCAGGTAGCGGTGGAAAACAACAGGGGACGGACACTGCCCTTGAAGGGTGTGGGAATGAACATCACACAGCCTCGGTTTGTAGCCAGGGAGGCCCGTGGACTTGACCCGAATGCTCCCTGGAAGCCCTGGGGGGCAGATGCAGGCACTGGATGGTCCAACCCTCCCAGTGAGGAGTGAGGGAGCCAAGGCTGGGCTTCCAGCCCCGAGGTCCAGAATGAATACCCCAACCTCCTGCATTCTAACACTGGGGCAGGTAACACTTTTCAAATGCATGTGCAGAAACCAACACTGCCAGGGAGCCAGCCCTTGGAGGGCCCGGCGAGCTCACAAGGAGAGGTCAAACCAAGCCAAAGGGCAACAGGGGACACCAGGGCAAACCAGGCCCCGACCCGGCCGCCGGCACAGTGCCCCGGGCTGGCAACTCTTCTGGCGTTAGCTCTGACGGCCCGAGACTCAGATGTCCCCTGCTGTCGCAGGCTCTGCGGCCACTTCCTCAGCACCGCCCTCCCTGGCGTCGTCTCCGGGCCCCGAGTGCCCCTCACAGCCCCCCTCCGGGGCCCCGCAGTGGCCGGCAGGACCGTTCTCCACGTGGCACCAGCTGTCAGAACTCGGCTGTTTGCCTGTGACCTCGTGGACCTTCGTCTCCTCAGAGGCTCCGTTGTCCCGCCGCTGGCTCAGCACGCAGTTTCCCGCATCTCCGGCTCTGGAAAACTCTTCTAAATTCTTCTCGTTTTCTTCTGCTTGCCGCTTGTCCCTGGCACTGAGTTTACCTTTGGATTTCCTCATCTGCCTGCTGTGCATGTCTTCTCGGGAGAATCGCCACTGAAACTGAAAATCGGAGCGTATGGGGATCAATGAACGCGGCCCCCCGAACCTAGCGCTTTACCTGAACGTCTGCACCCACACCCACCCACGTCGCTCGTTGCAGCAAGACACCCAAGTCTCAGCCTCCCGGGGGCGGAGCGTTGTCCCCACCAAACATCACAGCCCACACACATCGCACCCGCCGCGGGCGCCTGCTTGATGCCTCTCGTGAAGTGTATCCCAGGGGTGGATTTCAGAGGGTTGTGGGGGCCGACAACTGACCCCATACTGAAGGCTTGGAAAGGGAAATCTTATCATTTCGATGATGAGAACGGGAGAGGGGACGTGGGGCCTGTCCTTCCTGAGTGCCGGGCTCTGGCTACTCGCAGGCTGTGGATGGCCAGGCACCAAGGCTGGCGGTTGGTCTCTCACCTGAGTTAGAAGGGCACAGGATGTGGGACGTCCGGATTACCCCGCAGGACTAGCGGGCTTACCGTGCCAGCCGTGGGGACTGGTGCCTGCTGACAGTCCTCACTGAACCCCTCTGCTGACACCTCCCACCATTTTCAATGAAGGTCACACTTCCTTCTTAGGGTGACCTATGACCAATGACTGGTGCAGGTGGGGTACAGCGGGATCCCATCCAGCTTGTCCCAACTCGGGACAACTCTGAAAGGCCATCCGAGCTCCAGAGCTACCTGGAAGGTTGACTGAGGCCACTGCAGTGACTGGATTGCAGCTCAACTCCCCCTGCCCACTCCAGCACCCATCTTTCCCCTCAGGTGTTTCTGAGGGGGCTCCCCCTAAAATCTCCCCCTATCCAAATCTATCTCAGAGTCTGCTTCCCAGGAAGTCCCATCTGCAATCAAGTGTTTCCCCCATGTGACAGGGACGTCAACAGAGGCTCAGGGAGGGCCCAGGGGTGCAGTCAGTCAGAACTGGGCAAGAACACCAGGTCATATCCAAGCCTGGACTGCGACCGCCTGTGAGGAGTCCGCATTCCACCTCTCACTGGCTTACTTTTACAGCTCAGTGCTCTCATCTATGTAATGGGGACACAACTCTAACTGAGGTCAAGACTGCTAACCTGATTTGCTGTAAAAGGAAGTAAATGTTTTAGGCTTTGTGGGTCACCTGGCCTCTGCTGCAACCATTTACCATTTTTGCAGAAAAGCAGTCGTAGATGATGCGTAGACAAACGAGCATGACTGTGTTCTCATAACACTTCATCGACAAAGTCGAGTGGTGGGCGGGATGTGGACCATACGCTGTAGTTTGTCAAGCCCTGCCTGAGAGGGTATTTATGTGATTTTGATGATGTGATAATCCATGTCATAGCACTGTGCCTAGCACATTCCATGCCAGATGTTTGCTGTTACCGTTATTGACAGCAGATGTGAGTTTCATGAAGCCGGGTATGCCACTCTGTGTCCCTGGGACCCAGCACAGTGCCCGGCACAGAGCAGGCACTCAAACGCTGCGTGTGGGCACATGAACGGGAGGAGGACAGAGGCCAGCCAAGCCTGCGTTTCAGGGTGAACCAGTCCTTTAGAGTCAAAACACAGCCCAGGATTTCGTCAGGGGGGACTAGTGCCTCTGCACATTATTTCTGGTTGATCTCCAGAAAGAGAAATTAATTTAAGGAAGAAAAAGAAGAGAAAACATTCAAAGCCCTGCAGAGTCTGTCGACTACATGACTGTCCCAGAGGAAGACAGTTCTCAGGAGCCGGCATGCTTGGAATGAATCTGGGCAAATGCGCTTAAGCAGATGTGGAAACACTGAGGGGTGTTAAGGAGCACACCTTGGGGGAACTCGGGGCACTGGGTGTATGAAAGACGAATGAATTCTGTGGGCTACCGACTCAGCAGAACTGCAGCCTTCTCCTACTCCCCAAACATCAGGGGTCCCCTAATGTTCCTGAGCAGAAGACCCTCTGACCTTTGTCCTTCTCAGGTGTCTGTATGCTGTGGGTGGTCTCCACCTCAGAGGTGGGGGCCGGTCCGCTCTGGGCCAGGACCCACAGAGTCAGACGCCACAGATCCGTGCCATGCACACTCAGGAAGATGGTGGCCACAGGTTCTTCAGGATGCGCTGGGCCCAGATGTGAAAGGCACAAAGGACAAGAGCAAAACCCCAGAGAAGAGAGAGCTGGGTGGGTGGAGGCCAGGATCAGGAGCCCAGCTGCATGGAGCGGTCTCACTGGGAGGAGGGGAGTCATGGGACTAGATTCTGAGCATGCCACTTGGCCAGGGTGCAAGTGCAGCCCAGGGACCCATGGGCCACAGAGGACTTTATGTTCCCCCCACGGTGATTTCTTCCAACTTCAGTCACATCACGCTGGTTTCACCAAATACGGACTTAAATCTTAGACATTCTGCGATTGAAAGAAAAATAAAGGGGGCCTTTGGTTCTGGCGACGTCTTGCTAGGCTGGAGAGGGAGCCCGGGAATGCAGTTGCATCATCACTGGGAAATGGTTTCTTAAGGCTTTACCACATTGTAAATAATTGAGTGCTTTGCTAGGAAAAACTGAAAACGGGCTACGTAAATTTAAGGAAATCTGCCACCATGGCAGAGTTTTCCGTGGTACTGACCATTCACAGGGATCTGAGATAAAACACACCATGGATTCCTGTACTGGACACCTTTTGGACAAGACAGGTAAACTGGACTCTTCCATCAAAGAAGAGAAAAAAGAGCCAAGTACATGTTGAGGTTAGGATTTTACATTTATCCTGTCCTCCGCCACCCCACCCTCCCACAAAAGTCCCCCTATGAACTCACCTACAATGTTGGATGAGTTTTTCCCCAGACACTCATTTTTGGGCATTCTCTCTCTCACACTATTGCGGACAGACTTCCCCTCTGGGGATGGTTTGAGGTTCTTCCACTTAAGCCATGAGTTCCTCCAAACAGAACCCCTCTACGGCCAAAGTGGTTCCCTAGACCCCCACCCCAATGGTGCCCACTTCAGCCGAGACTGACAAGCAGGCATCTCAGCTTCTAACCACCAGTGTAGGATGCTGACTTCTGACCGCACGGCCCTTGCTGCTGCCTCCCATGCCAACCCTCTGTGGCTCTCGGGCACACATGATCATGGTTCGTAACGGCTGCCTCGTCGTATGCAGCAGTTGCCACTGTATTTTAATTCAAGTTCAAGGGAAGAATCTTAAAAAATCGATCTCCCTAACTAGTAAAAGCCTCTGCATTTTGCATGTTTTTAGAAAAAGGCCAGTTAAGCCTGCCTATCAGCATTCCAAGAGTCAGCCAGCTATCAGGGGAGTCGGAAGCAGTTTTACTTCTGCTAAAACATGGCTGAAAGGGCCTAAACGCTACAACATCAGAGCACTGTAGTACGGCCGCTGAGGCCCTGGTTCAAAGCCCAGTTCTGGTGCTTGTTAGCTTTCAGTCCTCGGGCAAGTTCAGTTGGGAGGTGTACAACCAAGACCGCTTCCACCCAGGCATGCTCTCAGGGGCTGCTCTTGCTAATTAAACAGTAGAACGTCTGTGGTTCCTCTGGATACTCGGCCATATCCAGCTTCCTGAAGACGATGGCATTTTGTTGCTCTCCCGATATGATGTCACAGGAGGACACAGACTGCAGAAGGGGCCTGTGGCAGGCCTACCAGCCACTTTACTGCAGGAACCTGCCTGGACTGCTGGGCCCAAGAGGATTTGGGACAGTAAACACAGAGCTGGAAGGGACCTATGCCAGCCAGTGTTTTCTGTCCTGCGGAATGATGACCGCCAAGCCCAATGCCTCCTAGGATTGCATTGTCTTCTGTCCTCAGATGGGTTTGTGCTGCCTCGGCCCCCTGATCCCACCACAGCTGTCCTGGGTACTGCAGCCAGGTTCCCAGGAGGCTCTCTGACTTGAGTCTTCCCTTGTCCTCCTTTTCTTCTTCTCTCCTTTGTGGGGACATTCTCATGAAGCAGGGAACTAGCAGTGGCCAAAATTCAGGATCTGCAGAATCTAAAAGCTACATATGCTCTGAATTGCAAAGGTAGACTGCCTATAGAACACGTGTCAGAACACACACACACAGAACGAACACACACACACACGCCAAGGTGCGATAGTGTGTCTCACACCGTGGCCAGGTTTCCCATTTCCCAGAATCCCCAAAGCAACACTCCCAAGAGGTGCTGTTAGCACCATCTTAGACGAGCAGGCAGAGGTTCAGAGAGGTAAAGTAACTTGCCTAAGGTCATATCGCTAGGAAACAGCAGAGCTGGAATTCGAACACTGGCGTCTCTGGCTCTACACTACCCTTCCAGCCTCTCATCCTTGGTGGAAGAAAGGCTTTAGACTCCTGCCTTAGAGGGAAGGGAGGAGAGGAAGCAAAGGGAGAGGCCACACATCTATGGATGGTTCAGCCCAATGCATAAGCGCCCCACCTTTCAGACTGCGCCTTGTTCAGATGCATCTGCTAGGTCAGGCGCTTGACTCACTAGGCCAAGTGGTTAGCTAATGGAAGCCCAGGTTTAACTGCCATTAAAGATTCTTTGGTTTGGTTTACTGAAAATGAATATCTACACTGAAGTCTCCCTGACAGACCCATTAAAAAAAATCAATGATGATAAAACTTGGATGGAGGTCCACAGGTGAGCCTAGAAGGGCCCTAAACTCTTCAACTAAGACACTGGCTCTCAGACTGGAGTGGGGATCAAAGTAACTTGGAGGGCTCCTTCAGACACATCATTCCCCTGACCTCTGAGTTTCTGACTCAGTGGGCCTGGGGAGGGCAGGGAGATGCTGCACTGCTAACAAGCTCCCAGGTGAGGCTGAGACTGCTGATCCCGAGAACCACCAAGCTAAGAAAAGCACCTGGGCAGAGTGTAGCTGTGTAAGCAGCAGCTTGGAAAAAAGCACATGCCCCCCCCACCCAATGTCCCCCTGCCCTGAGCCCTGCTCTCCATGGAAGGGCTTCCTCTATCTCCCTCCCTTCCATCTTCACACCTGCTCCCTTCATCACCCAGGCTTCTCTTCTTCCTTTAAGTTGGCGACAGTCACAGTCTCCGACAAACAATAAAAATTGCTCCAGAGCCCAAGGCTCAAAAAGGTGACATCTCAGAAAGCAAGAAGACGTAGGGACGTGGCAGCCCCTGGGACAGTGGCAGCTTTCTGGGTTGTGTTTCTAGGGGGAGGTCTACAATGCAAAGGCCGGCAGTCCAGCCTGGAGCCTGTGTTCCGATTCTTGAGCAGTACGAGGGAGAGCCTCTGAACTTCGCAAGCTGTAAGTTAGGTTACACGATGCTGGGTGCCTTCCCAAACAGGTGTCTGTGGCACTCGCGTGTGCCGTTGGTGCTTAAACCAAGAAAGATTCCAACTAAACATCCACACCAGAAGTAACCGTGGGGAAGAAAAAATCCTCACGCCACAGCAGTGTGTGTCCAGAATTCCATGTCAGCAGGGGCTAATGGATTTAATTCGCACATTTTAAAAACTGTCCGTTATCTGCCTCTATTTCAAGTAGTTCAGCAGGAAGGAAGACTTCTCCGGTGTCATAGAAACCACCTATTAGCTTCGAAGGAGTTTCACATTTGCTTTGAAAGCCACACTCGCATACACACAAAGAGGTTTCCTTTAAATGCTGAAAAGTCTTGAATGGAGAATTTTGTCCATTTTTCTGGTTTAAAGGACTGCGTCCTTGGTGTGCCAATCTTGGGATTTCTTTTCTTAAATTCCAGTGCTAGACATAATATGCGTGTCCCCTGGCTCAGAATTTTGATTACTCATTCACTGATTCAACAGATATTTGTCGAGTACCAACTAAAAGCCAAGTGCTGGGCGGACAACAGTCATGGACTGTCTCTACTGGTGGAGGATAAACGGATGAGCACAAAATTAGACACGAGAGGAGAGCTTGGAAGGAGAGGAATGCGCTTCTTCCTTAAAAAACAACAACAAAAAACGAACAAACAACAACAAAAAAACAAAACAGTGTCCCAGAACACTGTCCTGGGGAAATACAAAGGAAGAGAGTGTCCTAGCAGGGGGAAGAGCCGAAGCAGAGGCCCTGGGACAGGAAGGGACATGGAAGAACATGACAGCCAATACTATTAGAAAGCAGAACACGGGGCCGGATCACACAGGGGCATGCGGACCACATCACAGATTTCCATTTTTATCTTAATAATAATGCAAAGCTTTAGAACTGTTTTAAGCATTGGGGTGACGTGATTCAATCTGCTTTTTTAAAAGGTCAGTTGGGCACCGGGTGAAAAACATATCTAAGTGAGACCTGTCACTAGGAACCTGGACTGAGGCAGGTGAGAATGAAGAGACGTGGAGGACCTCAGAGTTTCCAGGACCTAAAATAGACAGGTCTTAAGGACTGGCTGAAAATGGGGGAAGCAGATGGGGCGTGTCAAGGACAACCCCTAGGTGGGTGGGTGCCTCTGGGTCACTGGTCGTCCATTCGTCTAGGCAGAAGGAGGTGAGCCGGGTGTGGGGGACGGGCAAAGTCACGCTTTGCTCTGAGATCACTGAGCAGTGACAGGGCAGGTGGAGCTGGGGCCTTAGGGCAGCCAGACTCACCCACACAGGAGGTGAATGAGATTTTCTAAGAGGTAAGAGGGTGGGAGGAGAAATGGGGCTGAGTCTGAACCCCGAGGAACCTGCTGGAAAACCAGGAGAGTGTGGTGGGACAGAGCCAAGAGAAAGAGGTGCCTCAAGAGGGCAGAGGGCAGCTGACAGTCCCAGTGCTGCAGGGAAGTCAGGCAGGGTGAGGACTGGGGGGAGTTGCCGTCACCGTCACAGGGGAACACAGACCTTGTGGGAGCAGAAGGCTGACCTGAGTCAGCTGAGGAGCGAATGACAAGGACGGCGAGCAAGCATCTGCTTTGAAGTCCCTTCTCTGGGACTCCATGAGTAAGGTGACCGCTTTAGGTCACGTGCAGCCCATCTGAAGGATTAGGGGATAAACGAGAACACTGAAAGAGAAAGCATCCAACCCTCACTGCAGAGACGACTGCGGTTGGCAGCGTCCACGGACCAGGAAATAAGCGACTCCCACCCTCTCTGGATTTTCTCTGAGGAAAGTCTTTCCACCTTCTTACAGCAGCTTTAAAGCTCTACCTCGAGCATCCCCCCGTCGGCTCCAGTTCCCACCGGCGTGCCTCCCTCCGAGAGGCACGGCCTTCACGGATCCGCCAGCACGGCCGCCAGGAGAGCTGGCGTCTGACTGAAACGTGGCCCGCGCTGCTGCTGCATGTCACCCTGCGGACGCACAGAGTCCCTGGGAGCCCACGGCTAGGCCGCAGTCAGGCGGGTCCGTCTTCCAGCGGCAGCGGACTGGGCCTGGTGGTTCTCTGCTGCTGTCACCTGTCACATTAGCATCTCAGAGCTTGGAGAGAGACCGTCCTCTGTACTCCACCCCATCTGGCTTCAACGCGCCATTTCCTTGGCCTTCCTGCCCTATGAGAACCGGCCCCCTCCCCGGCCCCGAATGTGAGCCGATGAGGGGCTGCTCCAATCTGTTCACTTGTTTGGTGCTCCTGTCTGGGCTCCAAGTCCAAAGAACACGAGGAACCAGCGTGGCGAGCCGAGGGATGATGCCAGGCGCGAGGAGGCTGCAGGCCCGGCAGGCTCTGCGGCAGAGCGTGGCCTTGGCCATCAGAAGTGGAGCGAGCTGGCTCCAAGCGACACCTGACTTGGCTTTGGCAGGTTCCCTCAACTCACCTGCCTCTTCCTGAGTAATCGGCGAAACACCCACGGGAAAAGTCACCCTCCGGCTGCAAAGCGTGCGGTTGCGAAACATCAGAATCATCTGATGCAAGGGAAGGACTTGGGTTCAACTTCACCCAACAAAAGAAATATTCTCAGAACGGTCACGGTCTCCTGGTGCGACTGTCTTTCTTGGACGGCTCATGTGACATTGGTAGTGGAAAAAGGACCCCAGAACAGCAGGACCTGAGGACTCACTGCCACAGGATAAGGCTGGCCGGCCTCTGTCTATACCAGCCATTATTATTCAGGGGCTTCTGGGTCGTGGCCTGTCAAAAAGGGGCTCTGGTAGGGTCTGTCTGCCCAAGTCACCAAACTTCTGATGTCCTGAGAGATCCAACGGGCAGGCCAGACCTCCAGCCGGCTTGTAATGAGATGAAGATACAGAGACACTGGGCCTGAGCTCAAGCCATCCCTCCCGCCCCCGGTCCTGTCAGACTGCAGCTGACTTCATGCCCCTATTTTCAGCCCAGTGGGAATATCCGGCACGCTTGAGTGTCCAGAAGAACCTGCTCTTCTGCACTGACCAGCAGGACACTGGCAGACAAGGCCCTCCAGTGCCCTCACCTGTCCCATTCTGGCAGCCTCAGACCTGATTCAGTTCGCCAAGGGGCTCAGATGTCCCTGGGCCCAGATTCCTGGGAAGCTAGAGCAGGCCGTCTACCCACATGCTGCACACACATCCACTCAAAGATGAAGCTCTGCTAAGGACATCTGAGGAATGTGGTCAAGGTCACTTACCTTCGACTCCTTCTTCTTGATTTTCTGAGGTAGACACGGTCTCTGAAGAAAGACAATCTGCTTGGTGGACACATTTCCCTCCCTGTAACACATCGGAGCTGGGAATGAATTACGTCACACCTGGGAGAACCAAACCTCGCACCTATGCTGTGGTCCCTAACTTCAAAGCCACCTGCGGAAAGGAAAGCTGCCACCAAATAGGGAGAGGTCAGGATCAAGAAGCATCCCCACTCTCCAGCCCCCAGACCATCCACCTTTGCTTCTCAGGGGCTCTCTTAGGAGCCCGACAAAAGCTTTGTGGGTGTCCCAGCAAAGTCAGCTTCACAGCTGGAAATTCCACTCCCTTGATGTGAAAAAAAAAAAACCCCAGCTAGCATCCTGGGAAAATGATGACAAACGAGCTTCTTAAAGCAAACCTTAAAGGGTGGCCGGCCTTTTCCAAAGTTGTCTTTGTTAGTGAGCCTATGAGGGGCCTGGCTGGCCCAGAAGGGCAGGGAGATGAGGACCTGGGTGCAGAGCTCTGCCTTCTGCCATCACAGGGACAGCAGGTGGAGGAGGGCTGGCTGTGCACGGGGTCCCAGCCATGGCCTGATCCCCTTTCAGGGAGCAGCAGGGCCACGTTGCTCCTGCAGGCACACAGATGAGGGTGGGCAGAAAGGCAGGGACTGGCATTAACAAAGGTGAAGGGTCCCTCAGGGACCCACTCATTTTTATGGCACAGAGAGCACCTTCCTGCCAGGAAGGCAGGACCCCATGGAGCTGCCTTTAAAGAGGCTGAGAATATTGTAAAAGAGATCATTGTTTTCTCCCCAGCCTCCACCCTTCCCATCACTTTCTTAAATCTCTATTTTGCGAATGTCTCCTCTGTTGAGGTAACATGTCACTACCATGGAGTGTCAGAGGCTAAGAATGGAGAGGATTAGTATTTTCTATTTTATTCCAGTGCTAGGTTGGGTGATTCCACACATAACGGTTCATTTAGGCCTCACCACAGCATTCCAAGGGCTGGGACAGACACCTTTACAGACAGAAAACAAAAGCTCATTTAAGGAGCAAGTTCCAAAGTACCCTGCCAAGATTTGAGCTCAGATACGCCTGGTTGTGTGCGTCCTCTCACTGCAGCATGAGGATTCATTTAAAGCAGAGATCCCAGCATTTTTGGCACCAGGGACCCGAGCTCCTATGAGAATCTAATGCCTGATGATCTGAGGTGGAGCTGAGGCGGTGATGCTGGCATGGGGATCCAGCTGCAAAGACAGATGAAGCTTCGCTTGCTCGCCCACTGCTCACCTCCTGCTGTGTGGCCTGGTTCCTAACAGGCCACTGACTGGTACTGGTCCATGGCCTGGGGATTGGGGACCCCTGATTTAAGGCACAGGGAAATGGGAGATTAGGAAGAATCATGTAGCAAGTGTGACTATCTGAGACAGAGACAGACAGACCTGTCTGTACCCCCTGGGCCTAGCTCAGATCCAGCTAAGGCTTCACATTCAAATACATTCTCATGGTGATTCCTGTCCTCTGGAACGAATGGTGGGGCTGGTGTTCTTCATCTCATGACTATGAAAGACTCAAAAAAGCTCCGTGACTTGACCAAGGTGGTGGACTCAGCACTTGGGTTCTAGTCTGCAGGCCGCAATCCAGAGTTCTTTCCACTCTGCTGCACTGCCCTGTGCCCACAGAAGTCTTAGCTGAGAAACAGTGTGGTGACTCCCAGTGGCCAAGGGGCCCAAAGGTTGCTGCAGACTGGCTTCTGCAGGTACACAGACCCACCGTGCCCCAGCGTCAGGAGGGAGACATGTTGAGGGCCCAGACGGGCTGTGGAGGGACCCAGGACAGGCACTGATCATCACCATCCTTCTGTCTCCTCAGCCCGGGCTCTGGGCAGCATGGCCCTGCTACCTCCCCAGATCACCAGCCTTGCCTCATGCCGTCCATCGCCCTGCAGTGGTGGGTATGCAGCAGGATTCAGGGCAGGCAGGGCACTGAGGGCCACAGGAGCGGGGATCCCTATAGGTCAGCAAGGAGGTGGCCTGGTGTAGGAGAAGGAGCCCTTGACTCTCAGACAGAGGTTCTAGTCCCAGGTTCTGCCACTCGGTGGCTGTGTGACGGGGCCTCTCCAAGCCTCAGTTTCCTCATCCACAAAACGGAAATCATATCTATGCTTATAACCCCACAGAGCAGTTAGGAGGACTAGTTTCGATAGCAATCCCCAAACGCTGGAAAGCCTTGTCTAGTTGGTATAACAGGGACAAGCCCCTGGACTCAAGGGACGGTAGGCAGAGCTGAGGATGGACAGATGACCAGGAATGTGAACCTGTAAGGGGTGCCGCAAGCAGGGGCCAAGGCTCCAGGTCTTCGCATCTCCTCTGTGGGGCTGCTGACCAGCTCTATGATCTCGGGCAAGTCCTTCTATCTCCTTGGCCACACTCTCCTCAGCTGTAAGACGGGTTTTACTTTTAAAAGTCCACCTCATAGGAGTTTTGAAGAGTAAATGAGAGTTTATATACAGAGTACCGACCTAGCCCAGCACAGGGCACATAGTGGGATTTCCTTTGTATCTGAGCCCTGAGCCTCCTCCTCCGGGTGGCTCATCTCTGACAAGCTGGGCAGTAATGGCCAAGGGTCCCCAGGTGGAAAGAAGGGTGTAGGGGAGTGCTCTGGGGGAGGGGGTTTAGAATCTGAAATCCGAGCTCTGCCACTTCCCGCTGGAGTTCCTGTGACCACATGAAGTTGCTTATTGGGACCAGTGCCTGGCACAGAGGTGAGCGTTCAGAAATAATAATGACTGTGACTGTTACCTGTTAGTCTTGACGACGGGAGTCGGTAGCACACAGGTGAGCTGCCAGCCGTAGGCTGCCAGTGAGTTCAGCAGGGGCACGTAGTCTGTCTGCACCTCGACGCCCTGAGGGAGAAAGGCCGCTGTGAGGGATGCTGCCGCAGCAAGCTGACAGCTGAGTGACCGAGAGGGGGACCATTCAACCCGCCAACTCAACTAAGCAGAAGGAGGTGGGGGGTGTCTTGCAGCTCGGAGGCCCTGGCTCTGATTCTGCTTAAAGAGTTCAGAGCCAAACTACCAACGTGGGACTGTTTCCCGGCCCCATACTGGTCCACGTGCTTGGCAAGGAGTTAGAGCCAAAGGATTAATCCATTAACTTTGTTTTGTTCTTGTCTGGACAAACAGCCCCCTGTGCGTTTCAGTGAAGCGCCATCACCTCACCTCAAAGACGTATTCAGGGCGTGTGACAACACATGCTGCTCCAGATGATCCCGGAGTGTGTGTGGGGCGTTAGATGACATTTGACAAATGATCAAGTCATCTGCATGCAGCCACAGCAGCCTCCCCCACCCCCCATACACACAGGAGCTTCACCTGTGCTACGCGGCCTGCCGCGAAGGGGTAAGTGAATGCTGCCCGGGTTTTATTTCAAATCAGTGTGCCGGGCAGGGAGACTTGCCTAACACTTGCCTTTGAATTTAAAAACGCAGTCTTGCTCCCACAGGGAGACAGCCCCAAAGGAAGGCCACTGCACGGGTTCCACGTCACGCTTTCCCCATGCGTCTGGGATCCTCACGGACCTCGAAGTGCCGTCTGCGCTCCGGTCCTGTGTCTACACTGGCCTCCCCACCACTGTTAGGCTGCCTTCTTACAGTTGGCTTCTGAACGTCTCAGAAGCGTTTCCAGGTTCCTTCCCACTGAGGTGGCCACACGCATTCATTCAGCTCGAACTTGGAGCCATGGAGGGCACGAAGGGGCAGCCCTGCCCTGCGGCTGGAGGTCACAGCCTAGCACAGGCAACAGCACAGACACACAGGTAGCCAAAACACAAATGGCCTGAGGGCAGGGCCATGAGGCTTCGAGGGTGAGCAGACAAGGAAGGATGCAGGCCGTGGTCCAGGCGGGCTTCCTGCGGCTCAGGGCTGGGAGGAGTCTGACAGGCAGAGGTGGGGAAGGGCATCCCAGGGCAGAGCTCTGGCACGTACAAATGAAAGACCACGCTGGGCCTGGGGCACCGAGGAGGGTGGGCTTAACTGGGGAGCGGCACAGCACCGAGGGGCCATCGTGGCGAGTGGCTGTCCTGCTGGGGACCTTTTAGGAACAAAACCAGCTTGTCTGGCTGCCCTGGGCCAGGGGGCTGGAAGAGAGGTAAGGGAACCACCAGTGCGGCCTCTTCAAGTGGCTTTTAAAACTCTTGTCACTTGGTACCTATCCCAGCGTAGCTACCAAGACACCTGAATCACTGGCAACCAATTTATCCCGTGGGAGCCCGTTTCCCCAACTGTACAAAATAAGACTTGGCTTATTTCAGTGGTTCTCCAACTGTGGGCCCTGAGCCAGCAGCATCAGCAACACCTGGGAACTTGTTAGAGTCTTGAGACCCAACCCAGACCTACTGGAGCAGCAACTGTGGGGGTGGGACCTAGAACTCCGTTTTAAAGGGTCCGCCCAGGAATACTGATGCAGCCAGGTCTTAGGAGCACTGCCTAGACAACCCATTAGGTCTCTTCCCATCACAGAGAGTCTTCGATTCTGTGGCCAGCACCCATTCGCGATGACCTCAAATTCTACCTTTCCCACCATCCTCCATGTCAGCAGTACTTCTGCTAAAACTACTACTACAGCTGAAGGAAATCGGGGGAAGAGGAGAAGGGTGGGGAGAAAAGAAGGGAGGAGGGACAACAGGAAGGAGGAGGAGAAAAGGAGAAGAAGTTAAAGAATGGGGGAGCAGGAAGGGAAAGAGAGAAGGGAGGAAAGAGGAGAGAGGGTACAAGGACATGACCAATTCATTTACAGGAGGGCCATCTGAGGGGACCCTCTTCCGGCCCTGTCCCTGAGGCCACACTGAGGCCAGAGATGGCAGCAGAGGACCCACCCTGGACACCCGGGGACCGCCCTTCCAGACCAGTCCAGCCAGTGCCCCTCATGCTGGGCACCTGCTGTGGCGGCTTCATCCGGAGAAGCCCTGCCCCCACCACTGCATCCCTGATTTAAAGAGAAGAGGGGAAAAAACACATTAAATCCACACTCTCAAGCTTTGCGAGGTTATGATTACTTGGGCCTATCAAGAATAACCTTCCCACTTTATCACGCACTGTGACAAACCCGCCACAATCAGACAGTAGCCATGGCAACCAGGACAAGCTTTGGCGCCTCACAAAGCCCTGAGTGGCAGAATGGAGTCCTTTCATTGGTGACAGTGCCCTGGCTGGGTTTTCTCCACGGGTACCCAGAGCAGTGAGACAATGGACGCCCTCTGCTGCTGCCTGACCCGCCTGCTCAGACGGGCCTCGTCAGGGCTGCTTCGAGTTTGTCCCATTTTATTCCATTTTGTCACCGTCTTAAAGAGAAAGACAGCAGGATTTCTCCCAAACAGTTTTTCCCCTCCGGGTAGGAGATATCAGCCAGAGGGTACAGAATCAAAAAGACTAAAGGGAAAAGGGAAAAACATAACAAAACCCAACCCTACTTGCGAGAGCTGACGGTTCCATCTCAAGTGTCACCATCTGGCTGTCACATGGTGGGTTGAAAAGTAAAATACAAACGGTACGGGCTGGGGTGTTACACTCCGCTAGACTCTCCCAACTCCTACGACTATTGGGGCTGGTTTTGATGTAATTAATGTTAAATGTGGTTTTCCATAGCGTCTATCAAAGCTGCTTTGCATATTATCAACAAGTAAGACGGCATTTCTAAAACATGACACCAGCCCCGCGCAGCCAGTGGAAGACGCTTTCAAGTCTGTTGGTTAAGAAAGATGGTAGGAGACCTATATGGCTGGCAGGCTCTCTTTGATCTGTCTTTCTGTGACACTCTAGTGTGGAGAGAAAAGCACAAACAGCACTCCAAAGCCAGCCTGCTTATCAAACGGAAAGACCTTTCTTTCTGGGACTAGGAGCAAAAATTTTAATTAACTCTCCACTCTCCTGTGTGGATACGTAATCTCACATCACACCTGGAGTGTTAAAAAAAAAATGGATCATGTCCTGTGGTTCTTCCACTTGCACCGAAGGAATTCATTTGTGTTTATGGCTCTTTTTTCCTTTGTTCCCCATCTCTCTCTGGTGGTTGCAAATCAACGAAAGAAACAGACGATCCTTCTCCTGCCGTCCAGAAATTATGACAAGAGAGTATAGTTTCTAAAGATATGCATTTGCCATTTGATCATTTTTTAAAGATCCTCCCTGCAGGGAAACAGCGAGGAGGTAACACACTGGTCCAGTGAGAAAGTTTGTTTCCTGAGGATCAGTTTGCTCTTCTTTTTTCTCTTGTTCGGATTTGTGGAAGCAGTCTGAGAGAAAAGCAGTTTAAAAGATTTGGCTCCTTATACACGATTGTAAGTGAAGACAGGAATTCAATTTCCCATGTCTGAAGTGTGTGGGACCAGCCCTGGGATGGTCTCCGCACCTGAAAACCGTGACTGCGGACTGTCTGCCCCTGTTCTCAACAGCCACAAAGCCCTAGCCTTTCACCGAGATGGACCCTGAGGCAAAGCCACTGCAAAAAGCACTTGTGCATCATTTGAAAAATTGCTACCAAAACATTAATGCCCAACACTTATTGGCAGGGTACGTTTCTACAACTATTTCTTTACTCATCAATTTTAGATATCTTTCGATTTCCTATGATGGGAAAGAAAGATTTACGGCTCCCAGACACATTTCCTACTTCTTCTTTCTTAGTGGCCCAAATGGTTATCACATAATTTTAATTAAAATGGTCAGTATTTATTATTATTACGACTTTGCAAATATTGCTCAACTTGAGCTGGTCAAATAATACCCTGTGACCCCGCCTTCCTCTTTATATAATCTTTTCTCTTTCCTGGAGTGAAATCGTGACCTCAGTTTTTTTTTCATCTGCCTAGTTGTGCACCAATTTATCACGAATTAATTCCTTGGGTTCAGACACCTCTATTTTATCCCCATAAATAAAGCCCATGTGCCTAGATACATTAGTTCTATTTTTTTTTTCCTCTGGAGACATCATTTCTGGAGCTTTCTGTGCCCTTGCTCCAATCTGGTCTGAATGTCTTACCGACCTGGGTTCTCCTTCCGTGGATGGTGTTTTCCTTCTTGGTTCTCTCTCATTCTACTTGAGCACACCCTTTAGTGGCTCTCTAGGAAATGAAGTCCTGAAGTCATCTGAATCCCTGAATCCCTAAAAATGTCTTCATCTTCACTCTTAAACTAACAGTTTGGGTACAGAAGTCTGGGCTGAAATCTATTTTTCCATTAAAATTTTGAAAGGATTGCCCCACTGGCTTCTCGATATCTCTTTTGTTTACTAATACTCTCAGTGTAACCTGCTGCGTTGCTTTGGGAGATTTTAGGATATTTTTCCCCATGAAGTTCCAGAATTTCATAATGTGCCTTGGTGTGAGTATTTTTTTTTTTTTTACTTCAAGGGCTATACACTTGATGGCTTTGAAATCTGAGCGTTCTTGTCCTTCAGTTCTGAAAAGTGTTTCCTTTTTATTTTTGATAATTTTTCTCTTTTCCATTCTCTGTCTTATTTCTGGACCTCCTATGAGTCAAAATGTAGGATTGATATTTTCATTTTATTACCCTCCCCTCTATTTCTTATTCTGTCTTTTTAGTTTACTTTCATTTTACAGAATTTTTAAATTATGTTTTAAAATTTCCCACTACCCTATTTTTAAGATCTGAAAATTTTCTTATCTTTTGACTCCTTTTTTTTTTATAGCATCTGTTTTTGTTTCCTTCATGCATATATTTTATTTCTTTATTTTAAGGGGTTTCTTTTGAACCATGTATTATCTCTACAGTTACCAGGTTGCACGAGGCAGAGATGGGGGTCGGGAATGTCACCAGCCCGGTCTTTAGCTCTGCAGTTCACTTCCCGCCATCCCATGGAGATTGATGCTTTGAAGGCCAGAGCTTTCCTCAGGCTCTGCAAGAGAAAAAGGCTCCCTTCTACATCCAGGTTGCCGCTCCTTTCCCTTTGCTAAATCAATTAGCATCCTCCGTGCACTTTCCATCTTCTGAAAATTTGTTGAAATGACTCATCTTCTACTTTTTCTTCTTTCAATCTTTTCCTTCTTTCTGGGTACCTATTCATCAACCCATCTACGGTCAGTTTTCATTATTCACGAGAGCTCTGTTCTATAAGGTCGCCACAAACACTGAATAGGTGAACACTGAATCATTGCTCCTGGGGGAAATAGAGGGTGAGGTTCCTGAAAGCTTCTGATCATAACGTCTTTACCACCTGATCAATATAGAAACTCGTTTTGTATGTATTTCTGTTTACAGGTACCTTGTTAATACACACTGTTGAGTCATTAACGTTGACTTCACGGCCAACAGCACTAATAACTGATGCCTGAACAAAACTTGTCCAACACACATATTCGCTCTGTAAGGCACATCATGGTCTTCTTACACTTGGGAACACCAGACAGTACTTTAGCCTTATGCTTGGGGTCATTTTAGGCAGAGAAATGAACAAAACAAAAATCACAAAAATGTGAAAAAATGGCACTATACAGACCACAAAAGGGACACTTGTTCATGCGAGTTAAAACAAGGAGGCAGACTTTCACCTTAGCTGGGTCGCCCACTGGCGACTCAAACTCTTTTGCCACTCTGCCTATATCCAAAGTGATGGTGAAAGCACCAAGAGTATTGCTTTGGGGATTGCAAATAAATTTTAGGAAGTAGGATTCACAAATATGAAATCCATGAATAATGATAATTGACTAGCATCTATCGACCTATCACTCCTTTAGTATTATTTCACTGCAATTTTTCAGGAGAGAAGAAATGTACCCCTGTGCCCAATCCCCCATATTTAACACAATCTTATTATTTTAATTTTTCAAGGGCCTATTAAAAGCCCTTTCTAACTGAGAATCCAGCAGCCATAAAATAAAAATAACAAATTTGGTACCATAAAAATCCTTCTGCATGACAATAGACAAGCTATGCAAAGCCAAAAGACAAATGATGAGATGCAAAAATATGTGTAGCTCATGTTACAGAAAAAAAAACTTCTATAAATTGATAAGAAAAATAAATCCAGTAATCCATTTTTAAAATGAATAAGCGTAGGAAGAGGGTCACAGAAAAGGAAATTCAAATGGCCTTTAAGCCTGTGAAAAAAGGCCAATTCTCACAATAAGGGAATGCAAATTCAATCCTACCACATTGGTTAAAACCCCAAGTTCTGACAACCACTTTGCTGACAAGGCTGTGAGGAAGCAAACATCCTCATACATCAGTGGCCGGAGGGCAAACTAACTGGACAGTATCTCTCAAGCGTACAAAAACTAAAGCCCCCTTCCTTATCTGTATTTTCACTTTCTGCAGTTATAGCTACCACATGGTCAACCTTGGTCCTCAATATCAAATGGAAAATTCCAGAAATAATTCATTGTCTGGAATTGCACGCTGTTCTGAGGAGTGTGAGGAACTCTCACGCTGTTCCCTCCTGGGACACGAATCATCTCTTTGTCCGGCGTATCCACGCTGTATATGCCACCTGCCAGTTATTCGCTTAGCAGCCACCTGGGCTATCTGATCGACTGTCATGGTATTGACAGTGCTTGCAATCAGTGCAATCAAAAAGGGTCCTTAGGAGAGGCAGGAGGAAGGTCAGAGTCAGAGAGAGAGAGAGAGGGGTGAGGTTGGAAGCAGGCGTCAGAGTGATTGGCCTTGAGCGACCCTTATTTTCCTTAATAATGGCTCAAAAGTGCAAGAGTCGTGATGCTGGCAATTCAGATATGCCAAGGAGAAGCTGTAACGTGCTTCCTTTAAGTGAAAAGGTGAGTACAGCACAAGGAATTATGTTGAGTGATAGAGACCACATCCACATAACTTTTATTATGGTATATTATTATAATTTCTCTATTATTGTTGTTGTTAATCTCCTACTGTGCCTAATTTATAAATTAAATTGCCTACCGTGCTATAGGTATGTATGTACAAGAAAATACATCGTATATATAGGGTTTGGTACCCACGGCTTCAGGCCTCCATCAGGGGTCATGAAACCCCTACAGATAAGAAGAGACTACTGTAAATTTACCCTTTGACCCAACAATCTCAATTCTGGGAACTGATCCTATATATAAAAAATGACAAATGTACAAAGATATTTACTGGAGAACTTTGCAATAGCAAAACAATGAAGACCACTCAAGTGTCCATCAGTGCTGAGCTTGGGAGCCTTGGGAGCCTGGGTAATGACTGCTCATGTGTTGAACCATGGGATGTAGGACAAGAGGGCTGTGAGAGGGAATGAACCACATTTTAGACATGTTGAGTTGGAGGGACTCTGTGAAGGTCCAAGGGACAGCTAGGTGAAGGGCACCCATGGTAGAAAGAATAATGCCCACCACTCATCCCCCAAATGATGTCCTGGGAGTATGTTACCTTCCATAATAAAAGGGCTTTGGCAGATGTGATTAAGTTAAGAATCCTGAGATAGGAAATTATCCAGGTGGGCTCAGTTTCATCCAGAAGGGTCCTTTGAAGGAGAGGCAGGAGGAGCGTCAGAGTCAGAGTAAAGGTGTGAGGATGAAAGCAGAGGTCAGAGGTGACTGGACCGGGGCAGGACAGCCTCTGGAAGTTGAAAAGTCAAGGAACAGGTTCTCTACTAAAGTCTCCAAAAATAATGCAGCTCCGCCAACATCTTGATTTTAATCTCTTAAAACCCATTTTGGACTCCAGAACTGTAAGAAAATAAATTGCTGTCGTTTTAAGCTACTAGATTTGTAGTAATTTATTATGACAGCAATAGAAAAGTAATACACAGTCTAAAGCCAGGGAAAAGTTAGGATGAATGAAAGAGATGGAGGCATTTGCCAAAACAGGGTAGCTGAAAACTCAGAGAGGCGTGAGGCCACCGGAGGACTGGGTCTCCTGCAGAGGGGAGTGAGCAGAATCTGAATAAAAACACTGGCTGAAAGGGGAAGGAATCAACTTATGAGCAGCTCAAGGTGGAAAACAGGTTTAAGAAGAAAGATCTAAGTCATCAAATGTCCTGAGAGGGCAAGGAACACGAAACCAGGGAAACCATCTCTGGAGTGGCTCGTGAGGTCTCAGGAGATGACGGCCAGGACATTTCAGGAGTGACGTGGCAGAAGGCAAGAAGTTGGGCAGTGGCTGGTGGCGAGGGTAAGACAGGACGCGTAAACATGGTCTCAGGAAATCTGGGGAGTCTGTCTTGACGGTGCCCAGGAGGCAGAGACCCTGGCCACAGTGGCACGTGGGGAAGATAAGAATTGTGCCCTAAGAAGGTGAAAAGAGAGATCCGAAGGCAGGGCGGGCGAAGAATGCCACACTGGAAAGAAGGAACTTTTCACCCCTATTTATCAGAGGGAGAGTGGATGCGGTAACAGTGGGGCAGGCACACAGAAAACTCAGCGAGTCCTTCAGTATTCTGAAGCACAAAGCAACGCCTGGTGCTGCTATTCATTTATGAATCTCCACATTCAGCCAACCTGGTTCTGTGCTGGGCACCTGGGAAGCAGAGACATGTGAGCCTCTTCTTCAGCCCCACAATATCCCGGTCCAGGGGATGGTGTGGGGGGTAAGCATCTGGTTCCCCCACCAGACGGAAACCACCATGAGGTGTGGTGGAGGGAAGGAGAGAGGAATGACTTGCTCCTTCCTTCTCTCTGGGGAAAAGACAAGCCCTCAGAGCCAGTGGACGCTGCAGCAGCTCTGCCTTCCAGGCCCATCCTCCCCCAGGCCTCCTGCAGGACCACTGCCTCTGCCAGCCTGAGGGAGGGGCCAGGACACTGGGCCGGCTGGAGATGCTGTTTTCTTCTTTGTCTTACACACAATGCCCCAGAAAAACATTTTGCTGATATGTAATTAGGCCAACATAATAGAGTCTAAGAAAGCAGTCGGTCTCATTTTAGACAACTTTGGCTTTCATAACGTTCAAAGAGAATACGTTAAAAAAAAAAAAAAGCTTAGTTCTCAGATGTAGAAAAGGGGGCAGATGAAAATACACGCAGTGCAGAGAAGGCTTCTGTTCCAAGACTCTTTATCCACCCCTGCTGGCTAATGCACATCTTCGCCTGATTTCCTCTACCACTGCAAGAAAGGCAGCAGACGCTGTAGCCTTTTGAGGGCCCAACAAAATAATAATAATAACTGTTATTATTTGAGATAGACTGTTTGCAGAAATGGCCTCAATGATTACCTCTCTGTAGCCAGGCCTCTCTATAACACTGAAGCTCCTCCTCTATAGAGGTAGAGTCCGTTTCTCCACCGCTCGAATCCACACTGCTCTTGTGACTTGCTCAGACCAACACGAGAAAACAGTCCTGATGTTTTGGGAGTTCTGAGCCTAGGTCTCCAGGGACCTTGTTGCTTCTATTCGTCTATGCCATGAGAGGACAATCCCAGGCTAGACTGTTGGATGATGAGAGACATGTGGCCCAACCAACTAGCGGATGGACATGTGAGAGATGCCACCTTGGACCAGGTAGCTGCCCGGAGACCTGTCAGCAATTGCAGAAGCCTGAGTGAGCCCATCTGAGATCAGTCGCGCCCAGACCAGCTCAGCAGAATCATCCAGCTGATCTGTGGACTCCCTAGCAACAGCAAAGCGTTGTTATTTTAATTCACTAAACTTTGGGGGATGCTTTATTCCATAGGAGAAGCTAATGGATATGTTACGATGATGATGATAGGAAGAGCTGAATACCCATGCAAGTCTCTATGAGGAAAATCACAGTGAAAGTCACCTTGTCTGATCTGAGAGAAATAAAATGGAACAGCTACTACTGAATGAAATTCAGTGTTGTTCCCCTTCCACCACACTCAAGGCCGGCACACCTAGCCCTCATTTCCTCTATGTCAGACACACTGTGACCTCGCATTACAACTGGAGCCCTGAAGTCTAATTTATGATAACCTACGGCGAGGCCCAGCACTGCCACCAGCACAGCCTGGGAGGGGGACCGATAGGGGGACTGGGGAAGAACGTCCTAGCTTGAGATGCTGCCTTGGCTTCTCCTAAAGTCCCACACACGCCAAGCTGGCAGGAAAACCGAACCTGCAGGTACGAGATAACACTGTCGTGGATTCTAGAACAAGCAGGGAGATTAGATCCTGGTACGTGCATTGTCTCTGAAGTCACATACCGGGAGGGGGGAAAGGAGAGAGGGGTTGGTGGCAGGGAGGGGCAGGAGATGGCGTGCCAAACATGCTACCAGAGCTGTCTGCTGACATGTGCCTGTCTGCGCGACATGAGGTGCTTTACAATATAGGGCTCAGGTTGTGCTGGGGGCAATGAGGTCAGACGTTTGGAGGTTCCGGGGCTGATGGCTGGGGCAGGCTCTGACCAGGAGCAGGGACAGCGGCTGCTGCAGTTCTGAGTGCAAACAGTTAAGCAACTCAAAGCTGTTACATCCTGTTGGCTGCTCAGCAGGGACCTCATACTGAGACAGCACGAGGCGTACATCCTCCAGAAGCTGACATTTTACACACATACTGAAGGCATCAGGGGTGAGCATGTCCTCTCCACAGACTTGGAAACAGCACTGTTTGATAACAATTAAACTCGAAACATTTTCTCCATCTAGCGACTTGCCAAGACCCTCCCACTTGCTTTGATGAGTGAGGAAATTAAGCTTTCTGGGAGTAAAAGGGATTTGCCACTTTATCGCTCCCTTTAGATAAACTGAGGTGGGTGAAGGATCATGTTTTTGATCTTTCATATATATATATATATATAGTTTTGTTATCTACTACCTAGAAAAGAGATTTTAAAAAGCTTTTCTACGGTATATAAATAAAAGGTATTTACTTTGGGGTCGGGGGCTGGAAGTCTGTCAGCAAAAAGTCTAGAACTTAAAACTACATCAAAGTTATCGCCTTTAAGTACAGTCGATTCCCGGCACCTTACCAGTTATCATAAAAAGGTTAACCCAGAAGATGTCTCTGAATAAAGGTTGGTTCAAATTTTAACAGAGGAGGAAATGGAAGGTAAAGGGCTACTGCACTGTCACTGTGCGTGCTGGCAACACAGAGCCACACAAAGCACCGTGCGTTGGGCGGTGTCCGCCTTGGGTTCATCCTGCAAAGAAAGTGAGTAGGAATGTGACTCTGTGGAACGCTCCACACAAGATTTTCTCTCCCTGACTTTCTCTGCCTGTACATTCAAGGTGCCACATTCCCACACTGGCATGTGGTCAATATTCTCCTCCTACACTTACTACAGTTCTATCTAAACTTCTCTCCTCCTGCTCTCCTCTCCCTCAAGCCAAATTATGTCACACCTTGTCCCACAGCATGTCCTCTGAGGACCCTGCTCCTGGTAAGTGGACTTCTAATAGGGCTTCTGAGGGGCTGGAAACCGCCAGTAGGAATATCCAACCTTCAGAACATGTCGGACCCCTGACTGTTCAGTACCCCCATCAGCACGAGGCCTTCCATTCTCCCTGGTCTCCCTGATCCAGCACAGCCTACACATAAATCCACCAGGTTCGTGGTTCGTCCATGTTGCAGCGTGTGTCAGCAGTACTCTGTCCCTTTGGTTGCCAAATAATATGCCATTATATGGACATGCCGCATTTTGTTTGTTTATTCTCTACTTGATGGACGTCTGGATTGTCTCCACCTTTTGGGTGTTATGAAGACTGCATATAGGTTTTTATGTAGACCTATGTTTATATTTCTCTTGGCTATACAGTTGGCCATTGAACAGTGCTGGGGGTTAGAGGCACTTAACACCGTGCAGCTGAATATCCGCACATGACTTTTGACTCCCCAAAGACTTAACTGCTAATCGCCTACTGTTGACTGCAAGCCTTACCAATAACATAAATCATTGATTAGCACATGCTTTGTAGGTTATATGTATGATACACTGTTTTCTTACTATAAAATGAGCTAGAGGAAAGAAAATGTTAAGAAAACCTTAATAAAGAGAAAATACCTTTAAAGTATTTATTGGAAAAAAGAAAAAGTGGACCCGCATAGTTCAAACTCATGCTGTTTGAAGGTCAACTATACGCCTATGAGTGGGATTGCTGGGTCTTAGAGTAATTATGTTTAATGTTTCGAGGAACTGTCCGTGCATCGCTCTTATAAAAAGAACAGACTTCTTGGCCTCATTAGATGAGCTCCTGACCCATGTTAAGTTTAATTTGTGAAGTGATATAACTCGGTTGAAGAGGATGTTTAAGATTTCTGCCTCAAAGAGGCCACTGACTTCAAAGCAATGGGCATACCAGCTTATCCAAACTGGAAGGGATGAGTGTGGTCTTCCAGTCCAGCGGTTCTTGGGCTGGCTGAATTTTTTACATGCAGGTCCCTAATGTCTACTCCCAGACCCACTGACACTGAATCTCCTGGGCATGTGTACTTTTAACCAGTCCCCAGGTGATTTCAAATATCGGCAAGGTCCAAGAACCACTGCTCTAGCGCCTCCTGGATGGCGTCTAAACATCTGCATCACACTTGTCCTTGGGAGCTCACAGCCACAGGCTTAACCATCTTCCGCTACTGAATGGGTCCACGTGAGTTCTCCAAAAGGACCTAGATTCTTCCTTGCAATCAGCTTAGCCCCTTTGTGATAAGTCCGCCCTTTTAAGAGATGGAGCCTGCTACCAAACTGCCCTCGTTTTTAACTCCTCCAAGACAAATATGCCCAACTGTTTCCAACCATTTCCAGGTCACGTATCTTCCATCACTGTCCCTCTCTTCTATATGCTCCCCTCCCCTCCGTCTGTCTGTCTCTCATCAAATATGGCAATTGTGGTGGGACATGAGACTGAGTCAGCCGGCACCACTGAGAAAAGAGAGATAAGTACTTTCTGTGTGCATTTTCATAAATATGGCCAGCTACCTTTTATAAGTAGTAACCTAATGTTGTTCTCCATTCATTCAACCCACGTTTGCAAGAATTTGTAACATAAAAGAAATTAATCTGGATCCAGGGAATACGACTATCAGGAATGACTAATCCTTGACCCAAGGAGTTTGCACAATGATGTAAAAAATTAAATAACTCTCAGGTAAGGTGGAACATGCTAAGTGCATACAGGAAGGGAAAACAAATTCAGCTGATGGTATCAAAGATGATTCTACAAGAAGCTGGGCCAGGAGGGGAAAGGTACCCAAGGGGAAGGAAGACCTGTGGTAGGGAAGGGACTCAGCAGAGGGCAGGGGAGAACAAAAATGGAGGGACAAAGCAATACAGGGTTTGAGATGAAAAACCCCACTTCATCGTAGAGCAGGGTATCCGGAGGGGAGGAGTGCGTATGCTGTTGACATGTATTAAATTCTTTTTCATTAGAATTGCTGTCAAACCAGGTATTCTCTATTTTAGATTATTGATTTTTTTAAGACTTAAATGCAATTGATTTTTTCTTTTGATACTTAAATGTATCCCCATTATATTTTATTGGGCTAGTTTGACTAGCATTGATGAATTAATAGATAATGAGATTGGAAGGGGTTTAAGAAGTCAAGGAAATCTATTCAGAAAAGAACCTGGATTACGTAAGAAATTTTCAAGGTTTCTTGTTTGGATTCTTCTCTCTCTTTCTCCTCTCTCAGTCAGCAAGGAAATGAAGACCTAGTCCTACAGTAACAAGGAACTGAATCTGGCCAACAACCTGAATGAGCTTCCCCCAGGGCCTCCAGTAAGAACCACAGCCCTGCCAACACTCAGTTTTAGTCTTGTGAGACTCTAAGCAGAAGACCTGAGGAGCTCACCTGCACTTCTGACCTACAGAAACTGTAGGATAATACAATGTTGACGCATTTGTTGAAAGTTCTTACCATTCCAGACTCAAACTCGTGTGTCAAACTGAAAGATCAAGCCATTCTTAACACACTGAGCATTGTCTCTTTCCTGTCATTCTGCGGCATGCATTGTAGGTTTTTAAGAAATGCTATTTTTTTAAAAAAAATGCATTTGTCATAAGATTCTGAAAACATCACATTTTCTTTCACCCTCTGTTCCTCTGCAGCAAGGCTCTAAATTCACCATGCTCCATGGTCTTCACCAGAATGCCCACCGGCCTCTCCCCTCTCACAGCTTTAAAAGGCTCCTGATGATTTCAGTCCTTTCATCACCCCTCAGGAAGCTTGACACAAAGCAGCAGTTATTTATGGGTGTGGAAAGGCCAGATGGTGGGCATTCATTTTTAATGACTGCATTCCTTCCCTCCAGTTACAGGCGTCAAACCTTCCTGCCCGAAATTTCCTCCATTCATCGTATTTTCGCAGTGGCTGGCACTCAGTAGGAGCTCAATTTTTATTTGTTGACTAAATTTTTTAAAAGGCCTAACTCACTCGTAAAACTAAACTTTGTACAGGAAGTGAAAGATGGGTGTCTGAGAGAAGAGGACCCTTGAGTTATGTAAGGAAAAGGCACAGATAGGGATTGAAAGTCAAATTCTTCCTTTAGTCATCTCACTGTCTGAGCTGTCACCACATTAAAGAGGTATTCTTTAAAACACCTCTAGGAGTATCACTGCCTTTTCAGTTCCACTCAGGGGCAAACACTGTTGGCTGCCAAAGCCACCAGCCTCTTGGCAGCCCAGGTCCCCCTTCCTAGCCTGCACCCTCTCCAGCTCTAGCTAACCACGACCTTTGACAGTGACGCGGGTCTGCGACCCAGCACTGGCTAATAGAATCCGAGGGACAGCTTGCTTGGGAGTTCCTGGTAAGGGTTTTACTTGCTAATAAAGAAGGGTACATGGCAGGAAAAGGCCTTGTTCTTCTTGCTGTCATCGGGTTCACATGAAATGCTTGGAACTGCAGCAGCCACCTGGGGCCTAGGATCCCAAGAGACCTGGCAGACAAGCTGAGGACCAGAATGCAGAAAGGTGACCATACCCAGGTTCCTGAAAATGTCCTCAACCCACTGAAAAAGCTGATTCTGCAACCATTCTACCCTCCTCCAGGCTTCCTGCTTGGTGAGATAAGATGGACAATCCCTACCATTTAAGTCACCTTTAGCTGGATATTCTGTTGACCGTGAAAAGTACCCTAAGCAATAATGACAACCACTACCCTATTCTCTCACCTTGGGACCTCCCCCCCCACCCCTGCTTCTTTCTACTTTCCTCCATTGTGGTCCATCTCTCTAAAAACTTTAGGGCCAATTGTCTGTACATGTGGCTCTCTGATGAGATCCCCACCAGGGCCCCCTTCAACCCACCACTGACTCAGCCTCTTGCCTTGACCACTAACTCCTTCCCAGATTCTCTGCCCACACAGACATGCTGTCAAGTGCATGTCACAGGGCTCCCTTGGGGATACATCCATGCATCTTGTATCAGTTTCTGAGGGCTGACCACAACCTGGGTGGCTTACAATGTTAGAAGTTTGTCCCCTCCCATTCTTGGAGGCTGGAAATCCAAAGTTAGTATCACTGTGCCCAAATCAAGGTGTCAGCAGGGCTGCACTCCCTCTGGAAGCTCCAAGGGAGAACCTATTTCTTGCTGCCTCCTCCTTCTGGTGGCCACTGGCATTCCTTGGCTTGCGGCTACATCACTCCAACTTTCAAGGCCAGCATTTTTAAAACCCTAAGCTGTCTTCGTGCCACTTTCACATCACTCTGTACAAAATCTCCCTCTGCCACTCTCTTATAAGGACACATGGCTGTTTCTAGGACCCACCCATATATACAGGATAACCTCTCATGTCAAAAGACTCAACTTGAATCACATCTGCAAAAATCCCTTTTCCAAATAAGGTAAATTTACAGGTCCAAGGCGTAGAACTGAGACTTCTGGGGGGCACTGTTCAGCCTGCTATACATGTGGCTATGCATGTACACCTACCTCTATGTATCTCTGGGAGGAGGTACCTCTAGGGAAGGGGTACTAGGGAACAAAAGGCCATAGATAAAAGGATAACTCATTATATATATATATATATATATATATATATATATATATGTATATGTGTATAATATATGTATTATATATATAATACACACACACACACACATGCACACACACTTTTGGACTGTAGAAATTTGTTTAAAATTATAAAACCCACAATAATTTTTATCTCAATTTGCAACATAATTTGCATTATCACATGGAACTTTTAAAAAGACATTTTCTATTTTAGGTCGGGTTCCCCAGAAGTAGTTCCTGCGAGGAAGATGCACGTGCAGGTGACTTATTAAAGCAGTGCTCATGGTGAGGAGTCGGGGAACTGCGCAAAAATCAGCAGCGACCGAGCAAGGACACAGGTTTATGCAACAGCCCCAAACGGAAGCTCCGCCTCAGCCTGTGGGGAGCTCCGGAGGTAGGCTGTGCTTTGAGGCAGGGAGCTGAGCTCTCATGCCCGAGCCCTCCTCGGTCATGGACAAGGACTACCCTGGGCCATCTAAACACCCAGCACTTCTGGCTCTCCTTGTCTGAGTGCAAAGCAGGCTCCGGTAGCCCAGGGGCAGGCATCAGCAGAGACGCACAGGTGCTGGAAGGGAAAGCACATCGGTATAAAGGCACCAAAGGGATCTAGAAGAACACCGACATTATCTACTACGTGTTGAAAAAATTAGATGTGCTTTCTCTTCGGGCCTGCCTCTGGTCCTGCCACTTCCTACCCTCAGGAAGCGCCCCCTCCCCCTCCCCACAACCCACATCCTGAGTGTCAACGCGGAGCAGGAGCTCGCTGCATCCAGCAGGCCTTGGTCGGCCTCCACTTTCTCCCAGGGCACTTCCAGTTGACAGGATACCGTCCTGCAATGCCTTGCTACTTACTTTGCAGAAAGTATTCTTCCCACCTGGATGCTCCTTGAGGGTAGGGGCAAACACCCCTTTGTGATTTTGTCCCAGGGCAGCAAAGAGCAGGTCATTCTCTCAGGCCCTCTAGGGCTTCCCAATTTCCTGCAAGTTCTCTGTTTTGTACCCATAAATCCTTTTCACCTCAAGTTACCTTTTTTCTCCTACATAATCTTCCACTGAGTGCTAGCCATCGCCTCCATGAGGAAGCCAGTGGGCTGGTTTTGGCCCATCATCTCTGTCCTGCTACTGCCATAATCCACACGACATTTTACCACCCGCAAGCCAAGAGGCTGCTGCTAAGGAGGAGCAAGAGGGAAAATTCTGTCTAAAAAAGGTGAAAGAGGAAGACAGTCATTCAGGGCTCCACTCCCCAGCACAGGGTCAAAGATTCAGATTGGAAGTCAGGACTCAATGACCTGACAGGGGATTTTGAGGTTGCTGCCTTCAAATAAAATTTCCATCATTTTGAGAAGAGGAGTGATTTACTTGGGGAACGCAAACTGTACAAACAGCCAAAGAGCACTAGCGGTCCCTCCCAGGGACCAGATGCAAAAGGACCTCAGAAGTTCAGGAGAAGGTTCAATAGGACCCCATGGCAAGAAACGCCCACAGGGAAGCTGGCTCCAAGCGAAATGGTGTCCTTGCCTGTGCCTTCTTGTAAACTAAGTGCTTCTCTAGAAGCGATGGGCATGAGGGGTGACCTTGCTGAGTCGTGGGTAGAGTGGCTATTTAAACTTTTTACTAGAGGTTAGCAACCTGCTCTCCAAAGTGTACCTCAAGTTTTACATTCATCAAGCCCACATGAATTACATTTTAAGAAAAATGCTCAGCTATGCCATTTGGCATGGTGGTGTGTCACTATCAAAGCTGAGGTGGGACACAAGGGATTTGATCAAGACAAAGGCACTGAGAGAGCTGAAAGAAAGATCTAAGGACGTCCTGAGCACCTCACAGACCTTGTCTGTGCTGTGACTTTGTCTGGGCTGGAAAAGGATTAGAGGTACAGCCAAGAAGGGGCTACATTGTCAGCCCTGGTCCTTTCATGACAGTAATTATTCACTGGAAAATCTTCTGTTATCACAGGAAGGAGGAGGAGAACTGCTGTTTTTGGCCCTGGAGGCTATGATCTCAGAACCAAAATAATTGATCCTGGAGAAACTGTGGCAATGAAAAAAGCGCCAGATGGTTAAACAGAACAAATACTGGCTCCCTTGTCAGAGCAGACGGTGGTAAATTCTAGATCCCACAGAAATTGGTGTTACTCCCTGGCAAACCCTAGTGCAGGTCGTTTAAAAGGTGGCTGGGCGCCCTTGGTAACAAAAGGTTGCTCCCCAGCAGCCTAAAGAAGTTCATGATGAACAAGTGAGACCTAATACGTTGTTGGACAAGATTATGGGACAGGTGGGGTGGAAGTATGCCCCAAAGTGAATTTCAAGTACAGAAATGCATCTTACCAAGCCTCTCATGAGTCCTCTAGGGATAAGATGGTGACATGTTAGGTGGAACAGCTGGGCCATCTGTAACCTCTGCAGAGAGGTTTGGGTAGCGTTAGGAACTGGAGGAGAGATTGTGACAGCATGCCAAAGGACTGTGTCCTCCATCCAGTCTGTTTGGCATTGCATGGGGTAGGAGCCACCCTACATGTGAAACCTTCAGAGAAGCTGAAGCTGGGATGATCCTGACAAATGTAGGATGATATAACCATGAACAAAAATGTCTCACCAGACTGGAAAAATGGGTAGAAACTGATAGGGTGAGACGAGCTGGGAGTCAATCCAACAACAGATGGAATGCACCGGTAGAGGCTGGAGAGAGCTGCCTACACAGACCCTCACAGGACGAAATCTGTGATGAATTCGACCTCTAGCTGCACCCGCAGAAGATTGAGTATAGCTTTAGGGAGACCAAGCCCTCACAGGTAGCAGGCTGCTCTCCAGGATGCGCGTGCTCTTCTGATCCCAGCAACTGAGCACATCATGGGTGAGCCTAATGTGCTCCCAGACCTGCTAAGGTCAGTTAAAACCATTACCATAATGACGTGTCTTCATTTAAATTATTTACCCTGGTAGAAAGTGAGAGAGAAGTTGCTTTTAGGAAAATGAAATGGAATGCTTTGAAGAGACCTGACAAAGGACATGGTTAAAAGTAAGAACTGTGGCTGAATTAGATGTGAGGGGGAAAAGCTGGAAAAGACTAGGAAAAACATCTTGAAAACAAAAGGATTCTGTAGTCAGATCCTTCCCAGATTTAAAGGAACTGACACCATGTACTGGTGACAGCGTACTGTGGGTGTGGCTCATAACAAGAAAGATGAAGTGGAATTCCAATCAGCAGATCCCAAACTCAGAAAGATTGGCAAATGGATGTGTATTTACCTATTCGACATTACGATAAAATGTGTAAGATACGAATATGATTTTGGTTGGCTCTCTTTAAGTGACTTTTTCAATTAACCCACCAGCCACCATACCAATTTCATCAACTAAAAGTGCTTTTGCTACTGTCTTATGTTCAGTTCTGGCAGCGCATTTCGAGAGAAGCACTGATGAACTCGAAGGCATTCCAGGGAAAGGGATGGAGATGGAGAAGGCTCTATGGCTCAAGGGCCCTGATGGTGTCCACAGACTCTGCTGGGCTGTCAGGCTGAAGGATGTGCCGATTCAGAGAGAAGAGGGTACTGTCTCTGTCTCCTACTCTTTACCGATTTGTTGATGTAGTTTTTTTCTTTCCTTTCAAAGAATCACCCTTTCTGCTCACACTCGAGATCAGGGGTCCCCAGCCCTCAGGAGGTCCACAGCCTGTTAGGAACCAGGCCACACAGCAGGAGGTGAGTGGTGGGAAAGCGAGTGAAGCTTCATCTGTATTTGCAGTCACTCCCCAGCACTAGCATCACCACCTCAGCTCCATCTCAGATCATCAGGCATTAGATTCTCATAGGAGCACCGGTCCCTGGTGCCAAAAAGGTTGGGGACCACTGTGGTAGACTGAAAACTCAAAGAAAGTAAAATATCCACTATAAATGCTCTATGGATGGACTTGCACACTGTCTTTAATTCTAGGCCACATGTTTCCAACCGAGAAAAATGCAATTATTTGTGTTTGAATCTACACTTTCCCTAGCCCAAACTCTTCTGTGCTTTTAGAGCAAGATCAAGGGCAACAGGGAGAGGATCTTTCTAACTGATGATACCAGGTGACTGACAAAGGAAGTAATATTTACTTATTATGTGCTAACTACTACATTCACAACTTTGAGAGGTTGCTACCAGTGTCCCCATTTATACAACTGAAAAATGGAAAAACAAAGAGAAGGTGTATTATTTTTTAAACATTCAGTCACTCATTTGGAATACGAGAGCCAGGATGCATACCCACGCCAGACTAGAACTTACATTCTCTTTCCAAAGCTGCACTGTTTGCAGAACTGTGATGAGTGAGGCATGTTTTGTGGTGTGTGTGTGTGTGTGTGTGTGTGTGTGTGTGTGTGTTTGTGTGTAGAGAGAGAGGGAGGGGAGCCAGGAAGATGTGGCTGAACTGGAATGGCACATCTGCCCACGGCTGGGGATACTGATATGCACAGGAGTGAAGTGGCAGGAAAGGGACAAGTCAGTGCCAGTTGTGAGAAAAGAGAAATAGCTATTTAGAGATGTTTTGAGGTCAGAGCCCAAGAGCTCATGTGGTGGCCAGGAAGGGCAGTGGTTACCAGAAAAGCAGGGTCAACCACAAGCCAAGAGGGGCCTGGCCAGGGTTTGAACAGAGAAGACCTTTCCCACAGGCCAAAAGGATGAGGAAGAGAGGAAGCAGCTGGGTCTCAAGAGAAAAGTGAGGGGGCTGGACCGATACCCACCCACCTGAAGGGGCATGCAGAGGAGGGTCTGTCTGTCTGTAGGTCAGAGCAGGGTTCTGAGAGAGTCTCTTGAAAGAGCTGAGCTGTGGGCAAACCTGCTATAGACTGGTCTCTGCTGGGATGTGCTGACAACCCAGCTTCACACACATGGTTCTCCTGAGGCCAGATTCTTAAAGTGGGCTGAATAGGAAATCCTGGGGATAGAACCTGGATAGCTGAGTTTTAAAAATCTCTGCAGGTGATTCTGGTACAAACTCAAGTTTGAGAAATGTTGGTCTATCCTTGGGTTGAGCCAAAGGCCTTCATCCCAATTAGGGAAGCATTTACTAGGTCCCCAGGAGAACAAAGATGAACATCCCCAGGCCAAGAAACTCAGAGTGAAGTGAGGAAAGTGGATGAATAAAATAAAAATGAGTATAATAGCAGATAGGATTTGAACGTAGAATTATGGGAACACAGAGGAAGGGTCTTCAACCCTGGAAGAGTCTGAAAGGCTTCCTGGAGGAGGTGACTTATAAGTTGAGTCCTGAGGGCTGCCTATACCAGCTACAAAGAGGAAGAGAGACCTCTTGGGCTGTAGTCTGTCTAAAAGATGTCTCCTCTTCTTTTTCCCTTGAGAGGCTGATGCTGCTAAAAGAGACAGCAGTCTCCTTCCACTGTGGGAAATTTGGAGATGTTCCCTAGACACCAGAGGGAAGAGCAAGTCTGAAGACTTGAGCAGGAAAAACTGGTGAACAACATCAAAACCATCAATCCACTTGTCATCACCGTCATGAAAATTAAGAAAATTTGCTTCTGCCTAACTGGATGCCAGCCACACCTGAACAGTATAATTTACAATGTGAGAAAACAAAGGCCCATCCAGTGGTGTTCTGGCACACAATCACAACCAGCTCTCCGGGGGTGCGGGGGTGGGGAGGTGGGGCGGGAGGAAACCCTAATTTCTAGCGTTTGAAAGTTCTCATGGTGGAATACTTCCACCGTGGCTCATTTCAAGCTACCAATCTGACTGAATTTGTCAGTGAATATCGAGTTGGGAAGAGACACATAGAATTGGTTTTATAAGTTGTTGCACGCCACTGGGCTTATCACAGGTCTGTGAAATCCTATTTCATTTCCAAGGATTCCTGGGAAAAGCCAAGGCATTCTTGAAGTGTGTGTGTGGGGGGGGGAGGGAGAGGGGTGGGCAGGGAAGGAGACAAGGGACAATGACGTGAGCCAAAACTAACACTGCCTAATAGGTTAATGCACAAACATATGAGGTCTAGGGGAAAAGTTCACACATCTGAGAAAGAAATAAAATTGATAAACCTAACGGTAACCAATCTGTGATGCAAGAGAAGTTTCTGAATAAATTTTAATCTTTTCTGACCTAACTTCTTAACCCATAAAAGTGACCTTTTACATTAAAAAGACAAGTGTCCTTTAGTTAGTTTGTAACCTTATCTTCCTCCCACATGGCACGCATTCACTCCAGTTACTCATCTAGGTCACAGTTAGGATCAAAAGCTAAAGAAGACAGATCACGGGGGTACTCTTTTCATCACCCCTTTCACCGAATAACGAGACCACAGGTACATGGTGAGAGTGGCATCTGTACTGCTCTTTTAGACACTGGTTCTTAAAATTGTGCGTCAGGATCCCGTGCAGGGCTTGTGGAAACACAGATGACTGGAGCTTCTGATTCAGTAGGTCCAGGTGGGGCCTAAGAACTTGCATTTATGACAACTTCCCAGGTGATGCTGATGCTGCTGGTCCTGGAACCACACTTTGAGAATGACTTTCTTAGATGACCTTGGGCTACTGCCATCAAGTCATCTGTTTTCGTGGCCTGCCAACTGATTCCACACGTGCACGTTTTTGGTGCAGCCACGCATGGCTTGCTGTTACAGCCGACCGTTACAGAGCAAACTGAGTGGGAAGGCATGGAGGCTGTTTTAGTGGGGTCCCTAAGCTCCTCCTTAATGTGGTGGGCTGGATGAACTGCACTGCCCCATCTTAACAGCGGAGGAAGTTTAGGGTCCCAAGTGGGTATATGACCTGCCGTGTTGGACTGTGCATTTCATACTGAGTCTCACTTTCTTTGCACCCCATTTCCAGTTAGGGCATGAAGACCCACTGGGATCGAGGTCAGGCAGGAGTAACTGATGGAGCCTGATCACAAACCAGGTCATCATCTGATTCCTTACTTTCCTTGCGACTTACACCCGCAGGACTCCTGGCCTGACCCTAACCCTCCCTGGATGCTATGTTTTTGGAATGCCTGTTCGTGATTGCTGCAGTTTTTCTTTGTGCTCTGCTGCTGTCACACTTGCAAGCAGTTATTTCCCATTGCTGCTCAGATGCAGGCATGCTCCCAACAGCCCTGCTCCCCAGCTTTACTGCTGTGGGCTTAAAGGCTGAGCAATGGTGCCCTTGGGGCACCCCACCCCAGCAACCAGATGAGGGACTTGCCTCCAGGCTGCAGTTCCCAAGAGTGCCTAGGGCACAGTGTGCACATGCTGTCCAGCGGATTCCGTTATCCACACCCCTCACAAAGAGCTACAGAGACCCTGGTTTGTCAGGGGCCCCTCAGAGAGACACCACTCTTATGTTCCTCCAGGGCCTACTTGAGAGCATTCAGGAATCAGTCCTCTACGCTCAAACAGCTTCTTCACATCCTGGATGCTGGGTGGACAAGAGAGGAGCCTAAAAAGTCCAAGCTTCCATAGTTGCAGAAATGCCTTTAAAGTACACACCAGAGTCTGAGAAATAATTCGACTCTTCCAAAGTCCCAGAGGAGAGGGGCCTGAGGAATTCCTCTGCCCGCTCAAGGGTCAACATTTCTCAAAGATATCCTTCTGCACTTAATGTGTAACATTGGGCAAGGGGCCTAACCTCTCTGTGCCTCAGTTTCCTCATCTGTAAAATAGCAGCAATCATGGTACCTAGCATAGGCTCATTGTGGAGATTAAGTGAGCACACGTGCACAAATGTCTTCTGAGGATCTCTGGCAGAGGAGGCCATAGGGTCTAGCTCCAATAACGATGCTGCTCTTACTATTATGGAGGCCACAAACTGTGTGTCTGCCTCATTTATGTCACTTAGAGTTTTCAGTTATAGGCAAATTAATGGAAGAAGAATCTTTTACACCAAAGGGTCTGAGACAATGTGTTTTTTCCTACAGAAAGGGATACATGGGGCCCATTCCCCAACTGAAGGCTGGAAAACGAGGGGCATGAAAGGACGAATGAGGTCCTTGTGCGATCTACCCAGGTCCAGCTGCCTTTCAGAGGAAAGCCACAGCCGAACAGCAGCCACAGGCAGATCCAGCAAGTGAATAAAACAGTCACCATCCGAACAACAACAGAAAATGCCCCTGCCAATCCCACACTTACTTCCAGGACTGTCCATTGTTCGACAACAATAGCATCATAGCCCTGCATGGTTTTTCTATCTTCTGCGGAAACAGCTTCAAAGATGAATACTCCATCTGTCAAGCCGCGTAAGGAATCTGTGGAAAAAAGAAAAAGACAGGGAGGGAGGGGAGTATTCTGTAAAACGTCTGTGGCAGAAGCCTTACAAGCAGCAAAAATTTTCGCTGCATTCATTAATAATCCCAATCAGAACATCTTTTCAGCATGTTAATTAAAGAAGGCACACACAGCCACAGAGTCTAGCCCCATCAGAATGAATGAGACTAATTTACCTCGCAGTTCTGAATAATATCCTTGATTTTATGAGCCCAAATTTCATTGTTAGCAATCACCATTTGATTTCATGCGGTTACCTTCGTTTTCACGCTCCAACGTCAGGATGCACTGGGGAGAACTTATTCAGGGTGAAACACAGCCATTTAGAGACAGTTTTTGGAAGAAAACTATATTTAGGTGAGAAAGGTTTTTTTTAAAGGGGGATAGATATAACACACCAGAGCTGAGCTTGTCAGACACATTCTGGATGCACTGATTCTTGGAAGTTCACATGGTGTGGGCTGTTGTACAGACAACACTTTAGGCAGCTCTTGTCAAGAGGTGGAATTTGGGGGAAAGGGGAGTTTTACCAAATGATTTACCACTGAAAATGTTTCCTTGGGCATTGCATTAGCCAATGTACCAGGTTCTGAGCTCTGTACCATTCAACAAATGTACACTACACCTGCAGCATGATTCAAGATGGTCTGGGCAACAAGGGTGTAAAGAAAACTACGACAGGGTGCCTATTCCCTCAGAAAACATTAAGGGAGGAGCCTTCAAACCCCTTTTTTTTTGTTAATGGCTCTTCATGCCCTAAATTCATTTAGATTAAAGATTGTGGAAAAGAGGACTGGATTTAGAAGCAGGTGGTTTGGGTCCTTGCTTTATCAGAAGAAGTAATGTTGACTTCTTTCAAGGACTTGGTCTCCCATCTGTGAAATGGGACGGTAGAGAGAAAACTGCTCCTAGTTCACTATTCTACAAATCACTGCTTGATCGAACTGTTATGGACTGAATTGTGTTCCCCTCAAATCATATGTAGAAGCTGTAATTTCCAAAGTGATTGTATTTGGAAACAGGACCTTTTGGAAATAATTAAAGTTAAGAGGTCTTAGGGGCAGGCCCTAATCTGTTAGGTCTGATGTCCTTATAAGAAGAGGAAGAGACACCAGACTCTACCCCGCCCCCTCCTTGCACAGAAGAAAGACCATATGAGGACACAGAGAGAAGGTAGCTAGCTAGCTGTCTGCAAATCAGGAAGAGAGGTCTTACCAGAAACTAAATTTGCCAGCTCCTTGATCATGAACTTCTAGCTTCCTGAATTAAGAGAAAATAAATGTTTATTGTGTAAGCTACCCCACTGGTGGTGTTTTGTCACGGCAATACACATAAAAATATGTTATCAAACAGCCTTAGAAAAAGTGCTAAGCTTGCCTCTCTCATCTGCTCAGCCATAAAGCTTCCTCCAAGCGTCTGTCCAATGCCTTCCTGAGAGACATTACACAAAGGTGACCAGGGAAGAACAGAGCTGCCCTTCAGCTGAACCACATTACAGGTGTTTTGAGGTCCAGGACGAGCATGGACCACAGTTCAGCACAGTTTGGTCCAGCTGTAGCCCCTGCTGCAGTAAGGATGCCATACAGAAACCCTTTGTATAAAGCTTTCCCGAGTGCTGACCTGATGCTTGGGACCATAAGATACACAATGATTCCTCTGAGATTATATCAACGCAGCACAAATTCATCCTTAAGGCTTCTACAAAACTGTTATATCCAATTTCCAAAGTCTCTAACTATAGATCTCCTCAGTGGGAAACCTTCAAGCTCTTTGAATGTGCCTACCATGTGTTTTAAGTATTAAGAGTGCCCCATTTGACTTAAATGATAGTATTTAGGCTGCGAACAGCACCGTACAGCAGAGTTGAGGTTGAGAAGAAGGGAGAAGACACTGCAGCCCATCCAGACTTTCTTTCCCACTCTCTGCCTGGCTGCCCCTCCTTCCTCCCTAATCACAGGCCTGGGAGGAGGGCTGTGCGGTCAGTAGGGAGACGTATGCCTGTGCTTGAGGGTGTGAAGTAGGAACGAACCAGGCCCCTGTTTCTCAGCTGCCTCATCCAGTGTCTGCCTTTCAGCTTCTCAGCCCTCTGCTCTGTTATCCTGAATCTCGAGCACTGATTCACCCATTTAACTCCAAAGCGAGTTCAGAATGGCTGTCAAAATTTGGACATCGCCAACAGCAAAAAGTCAATGAACCACAGAAAGCAGACAGCTGGGCTTTTTAAAGAGCCCCTTGTTTTAAATGCCTTGTCCACTCCTGTCTCCTCATTGCCTTCCTGGCTCAGCCTCACTGTAATGTGCACCGAGCTGGGTATAAATAGGTCTATCTCAGAGCGAAGGCTCCCAGTGTAAAAGGTTAAATCGCGCTCCATCTATGGAAAACACTCCATTATCACTGCATTTTTTATAAAAGTAAAGCAGCTTCCCTACTGTGCACAGAAAGCTATTTGCTCTGGTATTATATAAATATTTGATGCCGGTCTTTTGGCAAAAGGCCACCTTAACACTCCAAGCTTATGATTTACAAGAAGGATGTGGGAAAAGGAGATTTGCCCTATTATCCCAAGAGATAAATTCCATGAGGCAACTGTTCTTCCTCTGTAGCCTCTGAGACCTTAACATTCCACCTGGCAAGCTAACCTCCAGGCTCACCCTAGGTGAGATTCCTGCCCAAAGCCTAGCCTGAAACACGCAAACCATGACAAGTGGCCAATGCATGTGGTCTAGAAAAAAAATGTTACTGTGCTCCTCTTAACCAGCTAGATTGGACTAAATTGTCCACACTGGGATAGCTGGCATGGCAGATTTCTTTGGCTCTCTGGAAGCCCCTTCACCCCAGCAGACACCACATGGTGCTCAAGGCACCAGCCTTGGTTCCCGGAATGGCACATGCCAACGGCATGACTGTAACTGCACCTGTTGTCCTACGGACCTGTAATCCCACTGCAAATGTAATCACCCTTCAACCAATCCCGGCTGACGGTGCCATGTCACTTCCCAATCACCCTGCAGCTCATCTGCTGACATTATCAAAAGATGCTTTCCCCATATTCTCAAGTCCTCACTGCTGCTCTAGGCCTTCCTTCCTTCCTGAATTCTCAAACAGAAGTGATGAATAATCTAGGGGAGCTATTGCTTTACTTCAGTTACAGTAAAGTTCCTAAGGGTTAGCCTACAAGTTCAGTGCCATGTAACAGACTAGACAGGGAAGACACGCTCTGATTCAGTGCCTGCTGGATGTGAGGCACTCGTCTAGGCGCAGCTCATAGTTTCTCAGTGAATCCTCCCCAAAGTGTAGCACTCCTTCTTAGTGGGTGAGAAAATGGAGGCTAAAGAAGTTAAATCATTTGTCCATGTTAAAATGGAACATAAGGGCCTTCTAGATCTCAAATGTGGTTTGTCTGGTTCCAAGGCCTATGCTCTTTCAACAACTAATGGATATTTATTGAGCTACCATGATGATGTGTCAGGTGCTGCCACCTGACCTGAGGTAGGTGAAGATTAGCTTAGGTCCCTAGCCTTGCGGAGCAGGTGCTTTCTGACCATTGCACCACACTCCCTGCCTTGATGTTTTGGGTGGCATCTCAGTTGGGTCACAATGAGATGGCCGTAGGGCTTCTGTATGAGGACAAATCCGTAGATGCTATGCCTTTCTACATGGAATTAAAAAAACCAAAAAATATACTTGTAAATGGATTAAGCTTCATATATGTATATAAATATATACGTGTGTGTGTGTGTGTGTGTGTGTGTAGTGTACAGGGGATAGTGTACAGCAATGAGAAAAAATGATCTGCAATTACATGTAAAAATGTGGATGACTCTCACAAATATAATGAGTGAAAGAAGCCAAAGATAACAAGGGCATACTCCGTTTGTATCAAGTTCAAAACTGCAAATCAAAACCACCATGAGATATCACCTCACACCTATTAGAATGGCTGTCATCAAAAAAGAGAAGATATAACGAGTGTTGGAAGGTTGTGAAGAAAAGAAAACCCTTGTGCACCGCTGGTGGGAATGTAAATTGATGCAGCCATGATTGAAAACAGTATGAAGTTTCCTCAAAAAATAAATTGAACGACCATATGAGCCAGCAATTCTTCTTCTGGATGTGTATCCAGAGGAAATGAAATCACCATCCCAACGAGGTTTCTGCACGCTCACATTCACCGAAGCATTTTTCACAATAGCCAAAACACAGAAACAGCCTAAATACCCCCTGATGGAGATGAATGGATAAAGAAGATGTAATACACACAGTGGAATATTATTCAGCCCTAACAAAGAAGGAAATTCTGCCATTTGTGACAATATGGATGGACTGTGGGGGCATTACTCTGAGCGAAATAAATCAGACCAAGAAAGACAAATACTGTATGACCTCACATGTGGAATCTCAAGACAAAGAATAGATTGAAGGTTGCCAGAGCTGGGGGTGGGGATGGGGGGTGGGAAATGGGTGAAAATGGTCAAAGGTACCAACCCCCAGTTATAAGAGGAGTAACTTCTGGGGATGTCATGCACAGCATCGTGACTATAGTTGACAATATTGTATTATGTGTTGGACAGTTGCTAAGATTTTAAAAACTCATCACAAGAAAGAAATCTACGGCCATGTTTGGTGATGAATGCTAACTACACTTATCGTAGTAATCACTTCATAACACATACATATGTGAAATCATTATGTTGTACAACTTAAACCAATACAATACATCAGCTACATCTATAAAACGGAAAAAAAATTAAGTTCAAAACTAATCTATGGTGCTTCATGTCAGGACTGTGGTCACCCCTGGGGAACGGGGACCGTGACGGGCATGAGGAAAGCTTGTATGCTGCATTTCCCGATCTGGGTGCTGGTACATAGATGTGCCCACTTTACGAAAATCCACTGAGCTACATCCTGTGACCTGTACGGCTTTCTGTACATGTGCTATACTGCACTAATAAGCTTATTTAAAGATGTGCTATGGATACAAGAGACAGTGCATTTAATGGCATACGTGAAATCTGCTCCCTGGAAGCCAGGCCTGTACCCACGAGACCAAACATCCCTGGAGACGGCAGCAGAACTACCTCACTCTCCTTCCTTCTCTTTCTCCCCACCCTCAGCTCTTTGTTCCCCAAATCTGTAATTTCCTGGTGATGCACACCCCCACATCTGCTTCTCCCATCCCCTCACCATCGACACTACTGTCATCCAGGAACCTTCGCTGATCACCTTCTGTATACAGGGCACAGTGTGCAGGCACTGGGACACACAGAGGTACAGGATGCAGGACTTGCCCACGGGTTTGCAACTCTGTCTGTATAAAATATGTGTCTCTGCATGTATTTTATTTGAAATATGCAGGTTTTAACATGTGTGTTTTGCAAACATATGGTAATGTAGGTTATGCGAGGCATCGAAAAAGGTGTATAAATACCAAATGATATTTGGTTTTAGATGTGGCTAGGACATCAGGGAGAGTGTCCAGAAAGACAATAGGATAGGAATGGAGAGACCTTTAGGTTTAATGTGTCTCCCAATGTGACCCAACATGTAGAGCACAACATCTGGAATATATTCTTGTCATAGCTGCTTAATTTATCAAGCCTTAGAACTAAAGTCCAGTTTGTAGAAAAAAGAGGCTAGAAAAATAAGATAAATGACACCATAAGGCACGGAGCAGATAAATCCAGCATGCAGGACGTTCTGCAGGATAAGAGAGAGGCTCAGTTTATTTCAGACAGGCGGGGTCATAAGACATGACTCTTCTAGGTAAAAGAGAAGTGAGGACATGGCCACTATTTGCAGTACATGTTGCTGGATTGGATTCTGGTTTGGACAACTTTCTAGAAAGGGCATTTTGGAAACAATTGAAGACATTTAAATATGGGCTGGATAAAGATGATTCTGCCAGAAGAGGAAAGACTGCTGGGCTGGTAGACTAGGAGAGGGCAGGGAAGGGGGACGGGGAAGGCCAGGACAGGGCCAAGGTCGTAGAGTGAGGGTGGAGTGAGGCAGGGACTAGGAGAGAGCAGGAAAAGAAAAGAAGGTGAGGGTAAAACAATAGAAATACAGAGTGAAGAAGACAGGGCCAAGGGGATGAAGAGAGAGTGAGGAAAGGGCAAGGAGAGCTGGTGGTGGCAGCAGCAGCACGGACGGCCCATGATGGCAGCAGAGATCCTTCTCGCTCGGAAGCCGTTGGTGAGAAATGAGGTTCCCAGGTGGGTCTTTAGATGACGGGCAGCCAGCCCCACCTCTGCCTGAGCCCTGGTTCCTGGTACCTGCCCCACTGCTTGTCAGCGCCAGCTCTGCAGCGGGTCTGCCCTCCCAGCCTTTCCCACCCTCTAGAAGAGTGGATTCTGGCCTCTGTCCCGCTGGCTGGAGTGTCCTTGTGGACCTGTCCACTCTGCCGTCTGACCAGCCCCGGGGCTCACCCACACTGCCGGCTGCCCACTCAGGTCCTGCTACTTCTCTAAGGGTGACCCGGAGCTCCCCTCCCTCCCTGAGGGCAACCCAAGTCCCTGCTGGGGGCCTCAACTTCTCACCCTCATGGCCAACTCTTTCCTCTCTTTTTCACATCCCTTTTCCCTGCTTACACTCTTCCTTCTGTCTACCACCCACTTCCTAACACTTACCAGCTGGTAACTTTGGCAATGACTTAATTGCTCTGTGCCTCAGTTTCCACAGCTGTAACCCAAAGATATCAAAAGCACCTGTTTCACTGCATTGTGGAATTAAATGAGTTGCTACGTTTGAATTGCTTAGATTAGCAACAGCACACAGTAACTGCTAGGTGGCCTCTATCACAATCATATTTCCCTTTCACCTGGGCTTTGGCTTGTCCGGGCCTCAGGGCACAGCCTCTCTCATCCCAGACCCCTGGTCATTATAAGCAAAGGAGCCCTGGAGACCATGAACAGAAGTCCAAACTCAAGGACTATGCAAGTCTTTCTATGTCCTACAGAGTAAAGACTTTAAAAAAAAGGGAAGCGGGATAATTTAGGCTAAAATATCACCTTGTTCATGGGACCAAGTTCTCATGCGATTTATGACTTTGTGGAAAATATTCTGGAGTACAAATATCCATGTAAGAGTCAAGACTGGTCTTTCCCAGATGGCGAACAGCTTAAAGATGTGCTTCCAGTTCTGCCAGGTAAGGACAACTAATCATCTTCTTAGAAATAGGTTCCTTTTACGACTATGATTAGCTTGACTTTTTTTTTTTTTTTAATTCTGGGAAAAGAACATATGCATATTTAATCCCTGGCCAATGGAAACCGTGGGCTTTTCCAGAGCAGAAACGCCCAAACCCACTAAGCATTAGTCCCAAGTCATACTTCCCCTCCCGTCAGAAATACACAGGGTGAAGTCGTATTTGAATTTTGAGTGGATTTAAATTAATTCTGTTCTGAGAATTCTGCAGCCGTCCCCGAGACAGAGACGTGCAGCTGCAACGGAGCTCTGGCATGGGCCGCCCTGCTGTGGCGATGTCACAGGCTCAGCGCAGCACTTCACAGTTACACTTGCCAAGGGAAATTTCATGTTCTGTCTTCGAGGCAGGAAGGCTGAATTTAAGGCAGCTAAAGCCAAGGGAGGCTATAACAGCATTTCAAACACGCGAGTCAAATCTGAAGAAAAAACTGTATAAATTATCTGTGTTTTTAGACTCCAGGTCGGAGGATGGGGTAAGGAGAAGTGAAGATTAATTCAGTCTTGACTGCTAAAGTACAGTGGCTAGAGAGGCAATGAATGGCACTGTGAACTTTTAAAGTGACCTCTCTTGGGGTTCAGCTTGCCCGACATGCTCGGGCAGCAGGGCCAAAGAGAAAACTTCCTTTCTGACACCCCAGTTCATCTAAGGGGGTGGGAATGACCAGTGGCTGCCTGAGCAGTTGCTATCTCTAGGGCCTCCCTGCACTCCTTTGAGAAGTTCATACACCGAGCCATCTGTTTCCCAGGGGAAAAGTTAAAACTGTGCATGGCCACAGAGAGCCTGTACAGGCACCAACAGGAGATAAAAGGAGCCAGTGTTGTCACAGTCCAAGATGGGAGACGGAGCGTCTCTGCAGGAAGCAGGAGCTTCCCAAATGCTGATGAGTCAGGGCCATGATCATTTTCCCCCAGCCGACGCCACTGATATTTGATGGCGCATCTCAAAACTGACCATGACATTAACTAGCTTCAGGGAGCTGTGCAAGCACCCAGAGAAGGCCTCCGTGGACAGAGACGGGGGTTACCGACCTCGCTGCCAGAGAACCAAAGTGACTTTCCGCTAGTTGTATTAATGAAATGTATACCCTAGAACTGTGCTGCCCGACACACTAGGCATTAGCTACAGGAAGTAATTCAGATTTAAATAAATGAAAACTAAGTCAATTTAAAAATTCAATTCCTCGGTTGCCCTAGCCACATCTCAACCCGTCAGTAGCCATGGGTGGCTACCACACTGGACAGAGCAGATATAGGACTCCCGCCATCACAGAAAGTTCTGTTGGACAGTGCTGCTCGCAATGCATTCTTCACGAGCCAGTTACCTTTCTTATGTCATTCATCCATGCCACAAGTGGTTGCAGCCCCACTATACCATACAGTGCCTACTGCTGCTACATTAACACAGTGACATTAGATAGCGATATTCAGGCAGTAACAAGGAGCTTGCTAACTCCAGAATTTAGACCCGTCTGTGCTGGATCGCGTTCTAAAGCTTTGGATGACTTATTGAATGTACTTTCAGAATTCAGACCGATGTGTCTTCTAAAGATGTTTACAGGCATTCCGAGGATTGCAAATAATGCGGAATCCGAACTCTGTTCCTGATTCTTGCAGAGAAAACTGCTCAATAACCAAGACACTGCACTGTCGATGTGACGCCCTCCTGCCGGGTTTTGCTGGGATCAACGCGTTTAGTGTTAGGTTTCTCCTACCCAGGAATTGTGCAGACAAGTAGCTCTCAGGAGCCACACACACTGGCGTGTCGTACCCACTCCCCAAATTGCCTCCCAGCTTTGATGAACCCTAGTGACTTCAGTTGCTTTCATGTGAACCTGAAAACCCTTTCTTTGCTTGACACATTTCCCCACTTCGGGGAGTTTCTCTCTGCCTTGAAAAAGCTGACAGCAAGTGCTACTCCATGCAGCAAACCCTCAGAGATAACCTGGTACTGGGAGGGAGCCCTGGGTGCCAGGAGACCCAGCAACGGTGTGTGTCCCCTTGGAGCTCACAGTAACCAGGGTGTTCAATTCACTTCTCTGCTGTTAATTTCAAGGTGCTGCTACTGCTACTTCAAACTGTAATAGTGTCTACAAACAATTTGCGCTTTCGGAGAGGCATGATCCCAGGGGGTAATTAACAAAACCGGGGAATAACCTTAATAAAAGCAACACAGATTGCCGCCACCACCGATGAAACAGAACCATTCCCTTTTCCCTGTCATTTTAGAAGTCCCCTGGCTGACTCCTAGACAGGTTTAGAGAGCACAGGGTCTTATGGGCTTTATGGAAAATGCCCCAAGAGGTGTTAATTAGAAATCAAACACAGCATGTTTATTAGCTGCAGAGCCTTCTGAATGAAGCCTGCTCCAGAGACGGGCTAGGATGACGAGAACGGGACGTCGAGTTCATCAGGGCCACCCAGGGCTGCGGATGCCATACCATTGAGCACGCCGAGGTAGAAGACCGCGTTCACCAGCACGCCTCCTCTCCGGAAGTGGTCGCTCATGTGCTCCAGCCAGTTGGCATCCAAGCTGCTCACCGTCTGGCCGTTCGTGGACACCCGAAGGGGGATGGTGACGGGATAGTACTGCCGGCACTCCTGATGGCGCTTCGGTTTGTTGAAAAGGGTGAAGACTTCCATTTCTGTTGGGATTTGTAAAGCGAGTGGGGAGAGGAGAATTCAGACAGTGATAAAAAGCCGCCTCATCGGATCTAGTGGAACCTCTTAGGAGCCTGAAGAATCGATGTCAAAGGTAAAATCTCTGTGAGGCCGCACTGTTGCCAAATCAGAAAACCCGATTCCAAGGAGTGAGTTAGGGTGCCCTACAAGTGACATGGACCTCAACGGTTGGTTGAACTTCAGGCAGGGCGCGTAGGGTTTGAATCTGGCGTATAATGAGATTCAAATGGGATTAATTTGTATAGTTCAGTGTTTGAGAGAAGGGCAGAGGAAACATTTCTAGAAATTTCTACAAAGGCATTCGAAAGAAAAAGCAGACATACTTGGGCAAGAACTGGTCTTAAAAAAAAATGGTACATGTACACAGGCGCATAAAAGCAAAAATACCGCTGTAATTCCAGGAAACCTGTACGCTCCTGAATTCACTATTTATAAACTGCAGCGGTGTTTCCTTGGGCCGAACCCATGGTACTTAATCAAGTATAAAAACAGATAAAAATCAAGTCAAAAATAGATCATTGATATGTAAAAATAAATATGTTCCTGTAAATGAGGGTTCCTGTCTAGAGTGGTAGGCCTCTTCAGCCAGGCAGGCAGGCAGGCAGGCAGGCACGGGGAGTGAGGCTCTGACTTACTGTTCCTTCATTTATAGCTCAGTTCTTCAAAAATCAATACTTGCTACTGCTCAGCGGCTGACCCCATGCCTGCTGTACATGCCGCTGGCAATGAGTGAGCAGTATCGGCCTTTGGGAACAAATATACCTGGGATTTCAATCTGAGTACAAAGGTCTCCTTTCCTGTGACTCATTTAGTCAAGTAATCAGAGTTCACCCAGCTTAAAGAGCTCTGCTTACACAGAGTAGTCAGAAATAAATATGCTTTGGTTTCTAAAAATATCTATTTGAATCATAAGACAATCTCCACCTTTCTTTCAAAAAAATATTTTAAAGGTCATAAACGATGGCTGACGTTAGCGATAACGACAAAGCACACCGATGCTCCTTGGAGGAGACACCTGGCCTACACTTGCATTCTGGGATGTTGTATCCCATATTCCGGCAGTTCATAACTGTTGCAGTATCCAAATACCAGCTGAATAATTTTTTTCAAGTGGACTCACTTTCCTTTATTTAAATAAATGAATTTTAAAAGGAAACTGTGCTTCCAGACCATAAGGGAAACAACTACCACTCGATATAAACAGGAGGGAATGATGAGGCACATTAACACCAAATATGTCCATCTGTATAACATCTAAAATTATCTCACAGAGGAATTGTATTCTGGACCAAGGAAGTTTTTCACAGCCCCACCTGAGCACGCACCAGCAGAGATCTCTGGGGGAGCAATGCTGGGCCATGAGCCTTTGTCATCAGCAAGAGTTAAGCTACCGGGGGGCCCATTTTAAGTTATCCATTGGCTGCAACCAATTAGGACAAGAAGGTGCCCATCTTCGCAAGTGGCCACCTGGATTTAAAAAAACAACAACTCTGACCTATACATTATCCTCACCCCAAATTACCCTTCGCAGTCTACTTGCCTGACCCAGGACTCCATCTCCAGCCAGTAAATGCTTTCACGTGAGAAATTAGGTCCTGGCGTATGTACAGAGCTGGCAATCATCAGACTATTTCGTGACTTTGAAATACACACTTGAGGGATGGAGTCATGCAAAGAGAGGTTCGTAATGGATTGGAGCTGGGGTTGAGGGGACAGGATGTGAACTGGATGATCAGGCATTTTCTAGTCCAAGGTGCCCGGGGTTCAAATAAAAACCGTAACTACAAAGGCGAGAGGATTAAGCAATCCTTTAGTGAGCCCTTGGCTTCATTTGGATTCCTTCAAAAACAGGCCCTGTAAGCTTTTGGGTGCAAGTAGTTTATTTGGGAAGTGATCTCAGGAAGTAGGCCGAGGGAGTAGGAGTGGGAATTGGGGAAGAGATGAAAGCCAATGAAGGGTGCATTAATGAGCAGGTTACCACCAGAGCAATTTGGGCTCAGTCCCCCTGAGGACCCTGAGATAGCGTAGAGAATGTACCTCAGGTTGCCTTACTGAGGAGCGGCCCTCAGTCCCTGAGGATAAATGTGGCAAGGAAGCCATGGCCTTTATCCTCACAGACTGAGGCATTAATTCTCTGGGGCATCTGGGCCTGCAGGCAGAGGCTGAGAAAGCTATCCTCAGGTGACGCCAAGGTAGGCCAGAGAACTAGTCACCATGGTCTGGTACAGTCAAGTACAAATGCATCCAAATTAAAAAGAAAAAGGAATCACAGCCTCTACACAGGAGACATAAATGGGGAATTTGTAAGTGGCCAAAGTCCAAAAATGTATAACACTTAATCACACAGAAGGATTCCCCACTCATATGGCAAGACAAAAACACAACTTTTCCAAATGCGTAATGGAACTGAAAAAGCGGAAGGCCAAAGGGAGAAGTGAGAGTTGGTGGGGAGGTGGTGGTGCAGGGTGAAGGGAAGACAGGGACTGTCAGACAAGGTAGACGTGTGGAGCTGACAGTGCCCCCGGCCTTCCTGCCTGGATTCTCCCCAAGGTGAAGGACCGAAGCCAGAGACAGAAATACACTTTTCAGGAAAGAAAGGAAATGCTGTTGGAACCGAGAGCCTCCAAAGCATTAATAGAAGTGAAATATTGGGAGAAACCTGCTTTCAGATGTGTAACCCTTTCGTAAACTCTTCCATCCACCGTCTCCTTGGCCACCATCCTCTCTATTCACATGGAAACCAGCCAAGAGAAACTGTCCCAGAAAGATGTCCTTTGATGTTTTCATATTCTGATTCTCCAATACACATCCTCACATGAGGGGGCACCAGGGATTCCAGAAAGAAGCCCCAAGTTTGTTTAAATTTTCTCAGCAGCTCTGTGACTCTGTCGTGACCCTAGCTGGAAGATTTTTCCAGACCTGGGGCAGAAAGTCCCAAAGGCGGGCAGAAGGCATTGTTTCTGGGAACATCCTGAGAATGGCTGAAGACCTGGACCCAAGAAGCATCAAGACTGTCTTGTATTTCTTGTATTTCTATTTCTGTCTTATCTTTTCCTTTCTCTCTGACACAGGGGGCCTTGTCTTGTGCCATTCAGATCCCGTGTGCACAGAAAAGTCCCTGTCATATGACAGGTAATGTGTATGTTTGTTGAACTGGCCTAAGCCAGACAACTAGAGGAAGCTAAGTGAGGAAGATGGGGCACGGGGCCCGCTGGGTGCTGCCGGCCTGATAGCCAGGTCCACTCCGGTCTTGCTAAGCTCCTCGGGAGCAGGAAGAAAGGAGGCAGATGCCCAGTTCTGAGGCCTGTATCAGGCAGTAGGGCCTTAGGCCTGGGATGGAAGTCCACAGTCTGTCTAGTCTGTCTTGAAGTAAAGCCCCAGAGAACCTGTGACCTGCAGGCAGCAGGAGGGTTGTTCGGGTCCTGGTGTTCCAGGAGATCACTGGAAGAAAGAGAGGGTTCAGAGTCTGGCTTAAAGCATGGGGCTCCAAGGGCCAGCCTGGGAGCAAGAGGAGGCTGGTGAGTTAGCTGGGTGGGAAGGAACAAGTGAAAGTCAGACTTGGCCTGGGAGCTGGACCGAGCAGAGGCAAAGTCTGCTGAGGCCATGGGTAGGGGGAGCTAAGCTGAAAGGTTTGCACTGGAAAGGCAGGGCTGTGGGTACCCTGGTAGGAAGAGATTGCTGAATTTGGGAGAAGGCTGCTTCAGGCTTTGATCAGGCTCAGGTACTGATAGCAGGCACCACTGGGCCCGGCTGAGGCCTATTTACCAGGGCGAAGTGTAGGAACTGCTACATGCACAGCCCTCCACGGGAATCCACTTATAAGGATGACAGAAGCCATAGGCATGTGCCCTGTATTTACAAGAGCCTTTCACCTTCACCATCTCATGTGACTCTCCCAATCTCCACAGGAGAGGCATCGGTTCTATGCCCAGAAGCCTTAAGTGGATCCCCCAGAAATTGTAAGCTGGTAAGTGGCAAAGCTGAGAGTCTTTCAAACCTCAAACCCTGGGCTCTTTCCCAAATCTAACAAGAGGGTAATTTCATCAGTACACAGAAAGCAGGCGCTGATGACCACGGGTGGGGGGTCAATAGTTGTTTGTTAATGGACTCTGTGAAAGGCCAGAAAGACGGTGGCAGGTGGCAGATTTGGGAGGGGGCAGAACCACAGGGCTGAACCATCCTGGGGGCACAGGGAGGGGTGGATACTGGTCTACCTAGCAAGGGAAGGGGACCAGGCATTGGAAAAGCCACACTCTGGATACCTTCTCTCTCCCCCCACAATGAGCTGCCTGCCAAGGGGGTCTACTGACTAAAATCCCCTCAGCTGAGAAGTGCCACTGAGACCTCTGGCTTGGGTTTCTGGATGGCATTTCTGAGCATTTTAAGTGAGTAGGCTCAGGGTAGAAAGGGTAGTGACTGGAAGACATTTTCCTATTTCTGTGACTGGGGACAATTTGTATCTGTATGAACTTGCCTGGCCCCCTTGTTTCTGTGAGCAAAGCTGCAGCAACAGAGATGCCGAGGGAAGGACAAGAGTGTGGGAAGCCAGGAGAGAAGTGACAGGTGGACATCTGGCGATGCCTTGATAAACTTCTTACACTATCCTTTCCCACCCGGCCTATTTATGACAAATGAAGAAAGCATGCTCCCTGTAGACAGAAATGCCTCACAAGGACCATTCACGCTCTTCTGCGCAGAGCTGCTGGGGGTGTTCGTGTGTTTGCCATGAGGTGGGGAAAGTGTGAGAAAGGAAACATCCTGGAGCAAGGCATAGGGCTGTCCCCGTGCTTGCTCAGGTGATCTCTGCACAGTGAGGCCATCAAACCAACAGGAAATTCCCCTAGACTAGGAAATAAAAGTCAATGAGCAAGAAGAAAACTATCTGATGGGCCTCGCAGGGACCTGCGTGGGCAAGGGGAGCATAACCTCTGGACCGGAGCCCGCAGGGATGGGAAGGGGGCGGCCCCCCTGTTTCCAGGTGGGGAAGTCACTAGCAAGCCCTATCTGCGTAGTGGCAGCCTAGACCGGCTTCCCCAGGCCTCCTATAAAGGAAATAAATTAAACGAGGAGAAAGAAAGGGAAGGAGGGAGACTCCCTCTGGACTTTTTTTAATTGTCTTGCTGTGATTGCCTATTTAAGCCCACCTGGCAGAAAGAGGAGTAAAAACACTTCACCCTCCTTAGGGGGCCCTGAGAGAACGGCAAGCTGAAAGCTGAGCAAGCAGCAGGGAGGGGAGAAGCTCAGAAGGGGTGCTGATGGGGTGCGGGGTGATGGTGCGAAGAAAAGACAAGTCTTCTCAGGAAAAGATTAGGAGAGGGGCTGTGGTCAGATGAAGGTCTGACCAATGTGGACAGGGTCTCTGGACATCCAGCCTTCAGGGAGGCTGAATACTCAAGCTACAAGATAAAATTTAACTCTATGAGGGTATGGAAGGTGACTCCTTATCTGTGAAATGGGCATAACAACAGCATCTTTTGTCATAAGGCTGTTGGGGGGTTCAATCAAGATGACACATAGGAAGAACTTAGAACAGTTCATTTAGAGGGTCACCACTATCATGACTGTTGTCTGCCCATCCCCGACAAGACCATGCATGGCCACTCAGTAACCCCTGTGTGTTCATTCAATGATTAGAAAAATCCAAAGGCTGTTTTTCCAGCAAAAAAAGATAACAGTGAGCTACCTTAATTTCAGAGACCTGTAGCCTCCTAAGCAGAGAGATAAGGGCTAGCCTCATGTGTAGATGGCAGACAGACATCTGCCCACTAGTGAGATTGAGGGGAGGTGCTATCACACTCTCTAGAGCTGAAATTCCCATCCACTGTTGGGCTGACCACCTTCACACACACATTAGCCCATATTCCCCAGCAGTAACTGGTTTTCTAGTAGAGGAGAGAGACATGAGGAAATGACACATGGGCCAAAACACACTGGGTGTTGAGGGGTCTCTGCATGTTCAGTGATGGCGTGGTCTTTGGGTAAGGGAGGTGAACAGCCACAGGGCAGCAGAAGGCATGGGGGGAAGGGTCTATTCTAGGACAAATCTCCCAGTTAATTCTCCCCTGGGGTTAAGCTCAGAAGTCAGGAAGCCTGGAAGGGTATGTAGAGAAAGGCAGATTCTGGACCAGGACATATCTAAAAGTGGAGGGGAACCTCGGTGTTAACTGCCTCCTTTCTGAAAGCCAAGGCTCTATGCCGCGGTGAAGATCAATGGCCAGGACTGCTGAACCTGTACCCCAATAACAACAGCTCACACTCGGAGTCGAGCAGTGCTGAATGCTTTAAATGTACCTCCCATTTAACTTTTCATCAAGAAACTGTTGTTCTATCCCTGTTTCACAGGATGAGATGCTGAGACACAGATGGGTATCTTGCCCAAGACTGCCTAGGTAGAGGGTGGCAGACTGCAGTGTGGACGCAGTCTGGGTTCTTAACCACCATGTTACCTGCCTCTCCGCAACTCCTGTCCCTTCCTCCTGGGGGGGGGCATGCCTGCCCTGAACCCTCATCCCCTCAAGCCTCTGGACTGTAGAGAAGGGCTCCAAGGCAGCCCATCTTCCTTCTCAGGATTCAGAGTGCACACACCCAGGGTAACAGCAATGAGCAGGTGGAGGTTTCTGGAATAAGACTTGGACCCTCATCAGGAAGCACACAAAGGGTCTAAATGTGCTCTCAGCTACTCTGGAGGAAGCGGAAATATACCCCAAACAGTGAAAATCCCCACAGACGAAGAGCTCTACTTTGGTGCTGATTTAAGAAGGATCCAGGTCTTGATTAAACAGTAATCCTAATATATCCCAGAACTGAGGCAGTGCCAATCTCTCCCTCCAAATCGACTTTGCAAATAAGTCCCCAGAATGAACCATCCCACAATTTTCTTTTTGGGAAGTACTGACATTAAAAAAAAAATTATTTAATCTTCTTTTCTATTCTCAAAGAACTAGTCCTCATCATTTATTTAAGGCTAATTTCAAGAATTAGTAAATAAATAATAACATTAATTAGGGAGATGATCCAGAATGGCTAAAGAGAAAGGCCTCCTAAGGCCTGGAGGTTGCTTCCTGTCAGTCTTGCTCCTTGTTCACTTTCTAAAGACTAGAAGAGGCCACACAGTTCACATAAGCACTTTACTCGCAGGAAATGACTAGATGCTAGATTTCCTGGACAAAGAAGAAGAAAGGAAATTATGGGGAAACGAAGAGAAATGTCATTCCTTATAGACTGAGGGCCTCAGTAAATCTTCTTAGCCTATGAGAGTGTTATTTGGAAGACCAAGTAGAGAGGTGAATTGGGATGGTGGCCGAGCCTGCCTGGGTTCACATGCCAGATTTACTCTCCAAACCTCAGTTTACTCAACTGTTAAAATGGGCGATGACATTAGAGATCACCCACATCCAAGGGCTATAGGGAGAATTAAGAGATCAATCACATAAAATGTTTATTGGCACAGGGCCTGGTAACAGGAAGTATTCATATGTGTCAGCTATTATTGCTGCTGCTGCTGTGTTATTTGAAATCCTCAAACTAAAGCGCATGCTCTAATGGCCGTTATACTGTGATTAAGAGGATTCACATATTGGTGGCCTCTCCCTGGCAGAGTATTCTCTCACGGTGTCAATCTGTCAACTACATAAACTCCCCCAAACCAGGTTATTGATAGCCTAGTGAGCTGAATCACCACTTCCCTGCACAGTCTGTCCTCAAGTGGCTTTCTTGATTTCTTTCCTTAGGCAGACATTCAAAATAAGCAAACCCAAAGTGCAGTGTACGTTCTGCACTGGTGCCGGCACGTTTACATTTCCTGTGTTAGAGCAAGCTAATTCAAGGGCAGTGCAAGAGCGTGGGGGATAAAATAACTCGCGTTCTAGAATCCACTTCAAACACGACATTTTGGAGCAACTGCGAGTCAATTTCATGTGGTTCTGCCCTCCCAGGAAGTCACAACTTCAGTAAGTAAACATTTGGGAGGCCCAGAAAAAAGCTTGATAAAGTTTCTCCTGTTTCATGGACTGCCACGTGTACACCTAATTCCATTTCTTTTTCCTCAACTGCTATGGGGGATTACTGAAAAGCTGATAGCCTCTCTTCACGTGGGTCAAAAGTCCCTGTGCTGACATACTTACTTCCTGAGAGTGGCTCCTCACGTATGTCTGATGGGTCATTGTCTGGTCCATCCAGATTCTTTTTCACCCTGAGTGGTGAAAATTCTGCAGCCTCCCCCTCTTCCAAGGACAAGCTGGGTTGCTCAGCGATGGGTGCTTCCCCTCCGGGGCCCTGGTTCGACTCTGGGCTTCTGTCCATCTCTTCTGGAGTGCCAGGGTTCTCATTATCCCCAACTCTGCCAGGCTCCTTTCTGAAATCTCTGCCATCCGCCTTGGGATTGCTGCCTGCTGAGTTCACAGAACAGTGATACTGCGGTATGACACCAACAAATTTTAGGCCTCTACTCGCAGCCTCCTGGATCTGTGAGGCAAACAAAAGGAAGAGAACCGAGTGAATGGGATGTTCCATCAATGGGATGCAACATCCAAAAAGCCTCACTGGAGGCCTTTGAGGATATTTCTGTAAGACCATGAAATCCATTGAACTGGCAGAGGCACCATGTCCTCTAGGCAGTGCCCATACCCCACCCCAGGACTGAATGGGGACAGACAGTGTGGGGCTTGTTTTTTCTAACTATGAAAAAAATAAAGCATTTGGCTATGAAGGACTGGAATTGCTTCTCTTTGAAATGCTGCATTAGTCCCTATTAGTTATTATTTTTTTTTCTGAGACTGGAAAAAGGTTCTAAAAGGATGAACTGGAACAAAGAGTTTGAAAGAGGAAGTTCATTTTGGTAAGAGTTTATTTTTTTCATCATTTTTTTTTTCTCTGATGAATCACCTACTTCCTGCCAATCAGGCTGCTGTATAATCTAGTATGTCTATATAACCATATAGTAACTACAAGATAGCATTTTATGACCCAAAGAGCTTCCTCTTTTAAACAATAGTTTTGGCAGAGAAGAGCAGAGGTGGGGGAAATCACCACTGTGCGGAAGCTGATGCACATGTTCCCTGCAAGAGGGGACATCCTACAGACACCTGCTCCCTGGTGCTCTCAGTTCCAGGTAGAGCAGGAGGAGCCCAAAGACCACAGACATTGCCTGGGCAGACTTGTGACCCGCAGGCCATGGTACACACCATCCAGTTTCGATAACAGGTAACTCTCCACTTCCTGAGCCTGTGAGAAGGGGACCTAAGGGCCACATGGAGTACTGTGGCATTTGAACTCTCCCTAAAAAATTCCCCCAGACAACTGTATATAGTAGTTCTAGCAAAAGAAAAACTGAAAATAATAGCCTACTAAAATCAAGCAAGAGTCAGCCAGAAGATGGGCTTTAGGGGATTTTCTGGGCAAGGATGCTCAAATAAATCAGGAGATAGAGACCTCAGAGCTGTGTAAGTCTTAGTCACCCACCCCCTAAAAGGATGACCTCAGAAAATCCCGAGGTCTCTGCAGTGATCATCTCCTGTCATTTGAGAGTTAGTATTAAATACCAGCATCGAGCTACTCTCTCTAAGGGAGAGTCCTCCTTGGGTGAACCACCCTAACTTTAACCAGAAGGTCATTTTAGCTCAACACCACACATTCCAGAAAACAATCTCGAGCAGCTGCAAATGTGCAGGGCAGTCTTTCCACAAAATCTAGCCTGTGCTAGATACAATGATAACAATTAATAATATAGGTGGTAATGAGTAGTAATTACCACCTCTTGCAGACCCATGACACGGAAGGCACTGCACTAGGCACTGTACATAAATTGTTTTGTTTAATCCTTCAAAACCCCCACATAGTATCATTATCTCCATTTCATATGAGGACATTGAGGGCTGGAGACATTAAATCATAAAACAAGCAGTGAGTAGCCAGGGTTCAAAGCCAGGCTGGCTCAGTTTGCAGATGTAGTTCAAGTTCATTTTTTTAACCACAAGACCAAGTGGATATAGCTCAAGGCATCAAATACGTACATGTCCCTGGACATGTATGTGTTCCCACATATGTCCCTGGTTGGCTCAATCCACTCTTCAAAAGTTAAAAAAAAAATTCTTAAAGTCATCCTTTCCATTCCGAAAATATATTTTTCACTCAGTAATCTACTTTTTAGAAATAATTTTGAAAAGCTTATAAAAGAAGACACAGGTAACAAAAGTTTTAAGAAGGTAGGGAAAACTAGATATGTGGGGAGATAATTATACCAAGAAACCTTAGATTAGTAGAAACTACATATTTCTGAGTGTCCTGGTAACACAGGCAAAAAGAGAAAGTCAAATGGATTTTACAGCCCTCGAATGAAATGAGAGAACATGCCTCGTCAATAAGAGAGAAGCATAATTTGCTGGTGAGAAACAGAGAAATTTGTTAAAATCTGTTATATGATTCTTGTAGAGATAAGTATCTTCTTTAGTTTTACCAAAAATGAAGACTTCTTTTTTTTTTTATTTTACACCATTTAGATATTCTCAGCCCTTGATAGGTGAAGACATTATGCTAAAGCACAAATCTCTGAAAGTCCTATGTGGAGCTGAAGTGAAATAATCCAGGTAACTGGCAGACACGGACAACTGAAACATATGGCAGCATTCTAAATTGTGTCAGAGCCTGGGAACTGGGCCATTTTAGTATTTACTTCCCAAGTTCCTATTGCAGTGGAGTAAGATGGCTTTTCTCTAGTCTTAATTGTTTGTGAAATAAGGATTCGGGAAGACTGGCTTTTCATTTAGTTTTAAATATGGTATGCAAATTCTCGAGCCACTGTAAACCAAAACCAAACGTCCACAAATTTCTACATTCGAGAAAATAATATTAACAATTTCCAGATACAGCTCGAACAGGAAGGACAATTAGCTATTTTCACCCAAACTGAAGACCTTTTTCAGCTATCAAGCCCTTTAAATTCAGTCTGGCTTTCTCAATGAACTGCAAGTCCGAGCCTCGCCTCTCCATTTACGCTGTGCTTGAGAAAGAGGTACACTTTCTTACCATAGAGGGAGCACCTATGACTGCTGAAACATTTAAAGGGCTGGTCTCACTGAGGGGTTAAACAGGAGCCAGTCTCAACTTGAGCCATAGGGTATGAAGGTGGAAAGGCCTGGCGTGGAACTCCAGGTGTGTGACCTACTGGCTTGGGGAACCAGAGTAGTTATACAGGCTTTGCCTCAGTTTTCTCACCTGTAAAATGGGGGAAATCATACTTTCCTTGCAGTTGCTCTGAAGATTAGATATTCTATATGGCAAGTATGCCATAGGATAGTGCAAAGAGAAGGTGCTTGTGGCCATCATTACTGCTCTACCCTCGCTCTGTATTAGTCCCAGGCTTCCATGACCCTGAAAGACTGCTGAGAATCATCTAGAGTAAGGAGGTGAGGACTCCAGACACGGGGCACTATCCTCCTAGCCCTCTCCTTCCTCAGTGGGAATTGAAGAATCAGAAAGGCTTTGACATAAATTGAGCATGTGCCCTTCTCCCACAACACACTGGACAATCATATTCCTTTGCCCTACTGTACTGCAAATTTATCCTCTATACCAGGGTTCTTAAAGCATGATCCCATATTAGCAGTACCAGCATCACCTGGGAACTTGTTAGACATGACCCACTGAATCAGAAATTCTGAATCAGAAACTCTGGGCGTAGGGCCCAGAGATTTGCATTTTGGCAATCTCTCCAGGTGATTCCAATGCTCTCTAAAGTTTGAGAATCACTGCCCTAGAATACACATTCATGAGGGCAGGGGTTCTGTGCACTGCTGTGTCCTCAGTGTTAGAGTGTCTGACATCTAGTAGGTGTTCAATAAGTTTTGGTAGAATAAAAACATGAACACATTAAATAATGAGTAAATATGTATCTCTTCTCTCCCAGAATGAGCTCCTTGAAGTCAGGAATGGGGAATGATTCATTTTTCAGGTTCAGAATCCAACAAAAATTTTATTAAGTCCCTGCATTGGCCCAGACCAACGCTGTGCTTAGATGTTGGAGATACAAAATAGGAATCCAATTCTCAAAAAGATCGAGGCAATTATTATAAACAAACTTTAGAAATAATTATACTAACACAGCACAGTAATGCTTATATTATAACATTATCTACAAATTCAGATTCTAAACTTGATACAATTATGATAGTATATAATATTGCTATTTGTGCCTACTTTAAAAAAATTTATCTAATGAGCATGCACACTACTTTTAAAGTTGAAAAAGTAAGTATTTCATAAATTTCTCATAGCAGGTAATAAATTTCTCATGGCAGGTGAAAAATGCAGTGATGGATATAAGAGTATAGAAAAGACAGGTATGAAAGTGATCATTTCTGCCGAAAGGGGAAGCTGAGAAAAGTTTCTCACAAAAGGTCAGGGCTACAACACATGAAATGGTGTAATACAACAGGAAGAGGTGGGAAATACAGCAGAATTGAAGTGTGTATGCCTTACCTTAACCATTCAGATTTGATTCCCTCCACCCCAAATATTATATTAGACAAAACTATTTGGGGATCAATTCTGCAGGAGCCTGTGAAGGGTGAACAGAAGTTTATCATGCAAGTGAATAAAAGGAAGAAGGGCAATGCAGGTAGAGGGAAGGAAGGATCACTATGGGCAAAGGCTTAGTGGTGTGCAACAAGCCTGACGTATTGAAGAAACTTCTAGAAATATTTCTGGAACATGACATGGAAGCTAGGAATGCCCCAAAATAAGGTTGGACTGGACATCACAAGGGCCATATCGTGAATGTCACTGGATATCATGTCAACAAAGGCTCTTACTTCACTCTGGAGGCCAGAAAGTCCCCAACTTTCCCACTACCGTAATTCCAAGAGCAGAGGAGAGTGGAGGCTTGAGGGCAAAGCTCAAGATATCTCTGCTCACCTTTTATCTTAAACATTAATGAAAATCTTGTATCCTGCTCCATGGTATGTACAGGATCAACACTTTTAAAAAGATGCAAAAGTTAAATCCTACCCCACCACCCCAAGCCCAAGCATTCCAGAGAGATTCCTATTTTAGGAGTACGAATATCTTTGTGCATAAATCTTTGTCTGCAGCTCTGCTCGCTTCCTTTGGGTGGATTCCTGGAAGCAGAATTAATGGATCAAGGGATATTAACTTTTCAAAGGCTTGATACAGGCTGCCAAATTGTTTACCAGAAAGGGTAAGTAGTCCTTTTTAACCAGAAGAACCTCATTTAGATTTTAAAAAGATCAGTATTTGGCTAGATCCTGGGGGCCTTGACACTTCTGATTTTCTGCCTTACTCTAGTATAGGCATTTTCTTTTCTCTTTCCCATAAAGTCACTTGCCTATATTTGTCAAACTGAGTCCTGTTTTTTTTCCCATTCACTCATTTGTTTATTTGTTCATTCATAATCTTGACTGAGAAAGTCCCATGTGCATAATGATGGGGTCACTAGGTGGTGTTCATCACAGTTCATCCTTGGCCACCAACTGTCTTCACTCTACACTCCCCATGGCGACCTCCTATACTCACCTGGGTTTAGCCACTAGGTATATGTCAATTATTCCCAAATTTGGACTCCTCAGCCCTGATTCTTCTCTGGGATTCAGACCCACACGGCCAATGATCATAGTTTATAGGGTCCACCATGGACCTTGTCTCTCAAACTGGAGTCACAGGCATCTTCCTTAGCCCTTCCCTTTCTATAATTCCTTGTATTCACTTACCACTTCCTGCCAGATCTATTCTCCCATGTTTCTTGAATTCCTCCCCCATTTTCCATACATCTAAGATCGTTTTACTTCAGGAGGTCAATACCACCATTACTTCAAGCTAACCAGGTCTTCATGAGCATGGATACCCAGGTCACCTTGGTTATGGAATTCCCCACAGAATGCCATATACAGACCCACAAAATTTCTCTAACAACTGTGATTAAGTAAAACAACAGTTGGCATTGTCTAACTATTCTACTAAGAACTGTAACATGCATTATATCTTAAGCCTTAGCATAATGCCTTACAGAAGAGGAAACTCGTTCTGCGACAGCTACTTGGCTGGTCAAACATCATGGGGGTAATCGCAGACAAAACCCAGATATGACTTGAGTATTCTAAATCCAACCTGATGCTTCTTCAATGATATCACTCTTCTCACTCTTTCCACTTTATATCATCTAACCTGTGCCAAGACGCCCAGTTAAATACTAGTTTAAACTGAAATACACCCTCATCCATTCTTCTTGTTTCTGATACATTTAGGAATAACTCCACTCCTAATATTTAAAGAAGTAATAATTGCTGGTTTAGGCACCAAAAATTAAATAAGACAATTTTTGATGGATCTGAGACTTTACTTAACTGCTCTATAGTAAGTAAGAACAAAATTGATGTTAACTATATTATCTCAACCTAAAATCAGGAATCTTATGATGTGAAAATATTTTTTTCTTTTTTAAAAGTTTATTTCTATAAAAAAATCTCAATGCATTGTAAAAATATATTATCTTTGGATATACATTTAAATAATCACTTTTATTAAAAATAACATGATATTGGGATAGTCCCAGAAAATCTAGGGTATATTGACTGTTATTCTGCTTTCAAAATGAATACCATATTGCTAATGATGAGTGCAAATATACACTTTGTCTAGGACATGTATTTGTGTTGTAGAATACATATATTAATCAGAGTGAAACCAGTTAGGGAGATATGGGACATGGACTAGATTTGGTAAAAATGAAATCAATATGTAATACAGAAAAAGAAGTAGAAAAGCCTCCTGCTGACATGTCAGTGGAAATTGAGTACCCACAAGCCATATTAGATGGCACAGTTGAAAGGTCAGAGACAGTCTAAGCCCATTTTGTCTGAATCTAATGCAGAAGGTGTCATGGTAATTTTGTGTGTCAACTTGACTAAACTATAATGAGTAGTTGTCTGATCAACACTAGTCTAGATGTTGCTGTAAAGATATTTCTTAGATGTGATTAGCATCCACAATCCATTGACTTTAAGTAAAACAAATGACTCCCTACAATATGGGTGGGCCTCACCCAATCAGTTGAAGGCCTTGAGAGCAAACATAGGTTTTCTGAAGAAGAAGGAATTCTGATTCCAGACAACATAGAAAATCTGCCTGAATTTTTAACCTTCACACTCAAGATTGCAACATCACTCTCACCTGAATTTCTAGCCTGCATGACTGCCCTATAGATTTTGGCCTTGCCAACTCCCACAACTACATGAGCCAATTCCTTAAAACAAATCAATCTTGACCTTAATATCTCTCTTGATAGATAGAGAGACAAGATGCAGTCATTCCTCAATAGCCATGGGGATTAGCTCCATGACCCTCGTGGCTACCCAAATCTGGGGCTGTTCAAGTCCTTTATATAAAGTGATACACCATTTGCATATAACCTATGCACAACCCCCTGTACACTAAATCATCTCTAGATTACTTGTATCTCATACAATGTAAATGCTATGTAAATAGTTGTTATACTGTATTCTTTAGGAAATAATGACCAAAAAAGTCTGTACATGTCTAGTACAGATGCAACCTCATAGGCCTAACTACATGGCACACATCAGCAACAAACACCATTATATTCTTTTAAAATTATTTCCAATCTGCAGTTGGTTGAACCTGCAGATTTGGAACCCACGATGTGGAAGGCTGACTGTGATCCTGTTAGTTCAGTTTCTCTGGAGAACTCTGACTGTACAGGAGGAAAGCAGGTAAAGGGAGGGAGGGAAATAAGACAGCACAAGGCAGGCTGATGGAGGTCTCTAAATCTAAACCTGAATCAGTGTGAAATGAAGAGATGACTATGAACTCTCATAATGTAGTGAGAGCACATGCCCTAAATAGAAACAAGACCACTAGGATTTAATCTGATATTGATCCAAGTCCCAGAGCAAGAAGTATGACAGCTGTCACTGTTGCTCAGGTAAAAGAAATTTCCCCACCATTTTTTGAGGTGAGGGAAGTTAAATCTTTAACTGATAGATTTAATTTCTATAAATTACAGGCAGTTTCTAACCTTATGATGAACTTAATAAAATGCTTATAACGAATGAACTAATTAATGCTGGCAATCAGAAACTTACTGACTTTTTAAAGCTATAGTGCTGTCCATCATGGTGGCTATTAGCCATGTGTGGCTATTTAAATTTAATCTCATTCAAATAAAAGTAAAAATTCAATTTCTCGATCACACCAGCCACATTTCAGGTGTTTAAATAGTGACTACAGTCCTGAACAGTGCAGATATAGAACATTTCCATCATCACAGAAAGTTCCGTTGGATAGTGCTGCTATAGAGCATAATAAAGCATATAAAATACTAAGTAATAGAAACAGAGCTTTCAGTAATGATTTCAGAGGCATGTACTACAGGGTACAGACCAAGACTCACATGCACATACATCCCAAATATACCCTAGACCAGACCACTGTCCGTTCTGACGCTTCCTCATAACTCCTGGGCCACCATTCTAGAAAGTTGACATTTTAAAGTATATGGGATCCACAACATACACAGGGAACCTACAAACAGAAGCATGTCCTGTATATCAAGAACAGGCACAAAAATGCTGTTCTGGGTTACACAGTTACACGTGAGTCTTTGCGGTGAATATTTTATCATACACACACAACCCCTCTCATCCTTTGCCACCTAAATTCTTGTACAGCTTTCTGAAAAAGGAAGGTTCAAAAATAACACGGGTTTTAGCTCAAGTCTGAAGCTGCTTTAGTTCTGACGTGTTAACACTTAGCTTCAGGAATTGAAAGCTTTACCATGCACTGCTGGGTGTTTAGCTCCATTATGGGCCATAAGGAAAGGGTATGTAGACCGTCTGCTATTGTGGTTTTCTCTTTTAATGACTGAAAGGTCTTGAAATAGCCCCAGACCAGGAGTCTGAGACCAAAAGGTTTCTGCCACTCACTAGCTGTGTTACTGGTTAACTTGATTTATCCGAGCCTCAGTTTCCTCATCTATAAAACGGGGTAATAATATCCATTGATTATTTCCATAACTATTTACTCAATACTTACTAAGTGCTGGGGAGACAAAGTGAGCCAAACGGGCACTACTCCTGCCCTCTCGGATTTAACATGTGATGGTCTGACTTAAGGGGTAACCGAGAGACTCTGAAGAGTTAATGTGGTCCATCCCTCTCAGGCTTGGTTTGAGGGACCACTGCTTGCCCTTATGTCCCTGGCAGGGTTTAGGTGTGGGGGAAGAGCTACTCCTTTATTCTCTTCTGCTATTAGGGATGATCTGGATTTCAGGAAATGCTGAAATAACTCAGAAAGTTGTAAACTCCATTTTTAAAAAAAAAAAAAAAGGAAGAGGAGGGCCCAGTGTTCTGGTGGGAGTAAAGCATGAATCTATTCTTTGGTGGCTCTTTTTAGGGAAGTCATTTCTAATGAAAGAAGTTTTATTTGCCCTTATTATCTGTGTTAGTTGACTCTGTTCTTTCACTTAGAATGTGCCTATAATTTCACAGTTCATAAAAAATGTAATGTATAGGAATTAGAAATAAGTATGACTAAGAGCAGGTGCTGTTAAATTTCCACAACTAGCTCTTAGTGCCCCCTCTAAACCAGTCCACCAGAATACCCCAACCTGTGTCATGCCTAAATAAAAGATGCAAATAAGGTCAACAAGGAAAGGTTTTATCTGTGAAGAACAACTCACAGGTGGTATCTGAAAGAGCAGCCAAGTGGCCTGCATGGTAGGAAGGCCTGGAACCAGCATCTTCAGCACTATCAAGAAACTTTCTCCAAGTTTTATACCTACATTTCTTTTCTTTTTTTTTTTTTTTTGGCATCATTCTTGCCTAGAAACAATTTTCTCCATGTGGCAGAAAATATGGCCGACTTCTGAGCACTTTTGCTGAGCACTTTTGCTTACAGCTTAGCTACTGAAGATAGAATGACTAAACTTCCTGGTTATACACAGCAAAAACTCTGATTAGCTCAGCTTAGGACAGGTGTCCACTTCTAGGCCTATCAGCTCTGGCTAATGACAGGGTGGCTCCCATGGAAATCGTACAGCTGGCTGTGGGAACAAAGCAAATCTCTGAAGAAGAGAAATTTCAGGATAAAACAAATATTTAAGTATTTCTCATTACGTCATGTGAAATAAAATCTGAAATTTGTTCAGTACCTATATATACTAAAATGACGGAGATAACAGAAACCAAATGTTATATAAAACAAACAAAACTAAGCAAATAAATCTATATCTATCACAACAATGTTGATATATTTTGGTCAAAGTAATTCCTAAGTCAGTGCTCTAGGTTATTTTGTCTGCAGAGACACAGCAGTCGACTACTCCACAATATCTTTTCATATTTCCATTAGGTCTGCTCAAAAATCCTCCTCCCCACAACTTCATGAAATATAACCACCAATCATTCCACTACACAAAGCAGTTTGCCATAATATATGTACAGCCAGATCAGGAGGGGCACCATGGAAAGAGTCAACATGCTAGAGCAGAGAGTGTTAGCGCTGGCCGATTTTCACTGGCCCTGCAGACCCCTAATCTCTCTCAATGTATGCCTGTCAGCAGAATTTAGCATGTATGTGGTCGTCTGTGCCCAGACCAGGATCCTGGAGCAAAAGCAAAGACCTCAGCCCGAGAGAGCTGCCATCATCCAGGTAGGAGCACCGAGGGAAAAGAACTGAGAGGAGAATCTGCCACCACCTGCCAAGTCTGCAAGAACCCCCAGATTCCCACTAATGCCAGTGCGTACCCACAAAGGAACTGGATAGGGCAAATCTCAAAACATTTTATTAGCAAAGCATTTAAAGAGACTTCCATCACAGTTTCATAGGAAAGTCAGAGGATGTGTGCCAGACTTCACAGTTGTTTTGTGGCTGCCTAAATCCATGGTGGGTAAAATAACCTTACCCACATGTGGAATCTGTACATACAGAAATGGTGTGGAGGAAGGATTCCCATAAAACTAGCAAAGGCCAGGAGGTTAGCAAATGTCTTAAGTTATGCAGAGAGGAGAAAATTCCAGTGTGCCTGCACCAAAAATCTACAATCACAACAGTTTACATTTACTGAGAGCTCACCATGTGCCAAACACTGTTTTAAAGGCTTTACATGGATTAGTTCATTTAATCCTTACAGGAACAATATAGTAGGTATATTTTTTATCACCGTGATACAGATTTGAAAATTGTGGCTCGGAGATGTTGCACAAGTTACCAAGGCCACATAGCTAGTGGCAAATGGCAGGTAGGATTCAAACCTAGCAGTCTGGTTTGAGGACCCACATTCCTACCTATTACACTGCTGAGCACTGTAATTGCTGTAATACATTTTATACTCTAAGCTATTCCAGGGCTGGATCTTGAAGAATGCTGAACCTTTAGAGTCTGGACTTTTTATTCTGTAGGCAATGACATGTCATCATAGTTTCTGGCAGCAGTGACATAATCAGGCCTATCCCAAGGAAAATTAATCTGTCCACAGCATGTGGTATGGATCAAGGTCAGGGGTGGGGGAAGCGGTGGCTGGTAACAGAAATGAGCAGACAGGAGGCAAAGAGAGTGGTTGGGGGCCTGGGAGTCACTGCAGAGCTCGTGGGAGAGGTCATAAGAGCCTACCCTGGCCATGGGAAAGGATGTGAGAGGTAAATGGGAGGCCAAAAGCAGAGACAGCAGTCTGTTGACACCAGGTGATTCTGATGTGTAAACTATTAGCAACTTATCATCCAAACAGGGATATATATGTTCGAAAGCAAAAGGTTGTGAGGACAGGCATGAGCTAGAACTGTCCGAGCAAATGGAAACATAGGGTTACTACTGAAACACCACCATCAGTGACGACCCAGAAAGCTGTTTTAAAAACAAGCAGGTGTCCTTCCCTGTCCAGTCTGTGACAGGCTTCTGCCATCACTCTCCTGCTATTACAACCTTGGATCAGGGTCACAACAAAGAAGGCTCAAGGTCTTCCAGCAGGGGACACTCTGCTGACCTGCAATTAGAGGTGGATCCTTCCATCCACCTCTAATTAGGTTTCTTTCCCTTCCTCTTGGGGGGCCCTACCCCACACCTTGTTCATGCCCCTCCACAGTCACAAGCTTGTTTTTTTTACCGTTCAAAGTTAATTTCCATCCAGGGACTTTAGCACTTGCAGCAACCTCTGTTTGGGATGCTATTTCACTAAATCTCACCACGACTGGTTTCTCCTGGTTACCAGGGCCCCTCTTCTCATTTATGGCCTTTCCTGAAATCACAGTCTAAAAGTAGTTGCCTAGTCTTGCTTCAACACATCTCTTTAATTTTTATAATATCTCTTATTCACACACACACACACACACACACACACACACACACACACACACACACTTTTACTAACGTAATATCTGTCCTTCCCACAGAGTTTAATGAAAGCTCTGTGAGGGCAGGAACATTGTCTCTTTTGTTCCCTGATCTATCCCCAGAATCTGACATGGCTCCTGATACCTAGTAAGTACTCAAAAAATGTTTAATAAAGGAATGATGGATAGGAGATTAAGTTTGCAGAATCTGAGGTTACTTTTAAGTGGAAACTTCTATGAGTCTATAATTTTAGGAAATATCCACCTGGGGAGCCAATAATGTTTTGCAAATACTTGCATCTGAGATTTTGAAAGTCTGTGCATCATTTGCTATTTGTATCAATTTAACAAAGAAGCTGAGGCCCAGAGAAATTAAGGAGTTGCAGGTCTGGGGTACATCTAGGGAAAGCAACAGTGTTAAAATAAAATTATTTGCAGGCCCTAGGTTTCCAGTTCACCTCTTAACAAAACAGGTCCATCTTCCCCTCTCGAAAGAGGAAACATGCAGCCACAAATAATTTGTTAATACCAGTATTTCTTATAGAGGTTAAAACACAATCATAGCTGGGCATTCTACTAGGCCTTCTTTCATAAAGGTACTACCTAAGACAAGACAGTATATTTCCTATTAAAAAATAATAATTAAAGAAAGAAGGGAAAAAAAAAACCCATCTAGAATCCAGAATCCTGGAGCCACTGAGGTGACGACCCCAATTTTATACTTGGGTAATGCCAGTGACTCTGGAATTATAAGCTTGAGGTAAAGAATAAAGAACCTCAAGGATTTATTAAGACTCCTGGGAATGTTCTGGAAAAGCAGCTTTAGAGTTTTTATGGAACTCTAATCTCAGCACCACAGTTAAATGACTGAGGCGAAAGAACATAGTTTGAAGAACTTTAACTGGGACCAGATGTTTGCCTTCACACCACGCTGCTATAACATACCACATTTGTGACTTTTTTTCCCACCATTCCCTGATTTACATAGGCTTCCAAAACATTAATGAAAGGCACTTTAACAAAAGGTTGAGATGGTGCAGTTGGGCCAGCGCTATCTCAGTATTAACTCTTGGTTTAAAAAGAAACTCTTTTTCTATTCCCATGACTCCAGACCAACAAAAATATAACACGGTCCTAATGGCATTTGAAACCCCCACAGTAAACAGAACAGTTCAACTAAGTACTTGGAAATGGTTTTCATTACAATGTGCAAAGAAATGAATGTTTTATTGTTCTTTTGAAAATACCCTGGAGAACCCTGGGATGGTTTTTCTGGAAGATGGAAATGATTTGAGAGAGTTTCAGACCTCATGAAGATATGTGATCTCTCTGAGTAACAAATGGGGTGTTTCTGTTTTGTTTTGTTTTGGTTTGGTTGGAGTGGGTCTTTTCATTTACAACTGCTGAGAATTACACTTAAAAATTATTTTCAATACCCAGTAACTCTCATATTCAATATTCAACTTATTATTTCCACTTTTTGCTTTCATTTTTATTTTTTATATATTCCATATTAGCCCTGTGCATCTCGAAGTTCTCTCCTAATAGAATGAACCATAAATGAACATAGAGCATCGGAATTCATGTATGAGGCTGATGGTCCCAATAATATTACTCATCCCACCTGCTCAGTTAGAACCTCCTCTCCCCCACCAAGAGGTGGTGTCATCTATGTCCCTCTACTTGAACCAGTATGGGCTCAACTAAACTTGAGCCAGTATGGGCCTCAACTGATAAGTAAAAAAGATACTGTGACTTTTGAGGTTTGGTCATAATAATTCCAGGAACTTCCACCTGTTCTCTTGGGATGCTTGCTCTTAGAACCTAACTATCATGTTAGAAAGCCCAAGCACCCTATGCAGAGGCCTGTAGCCATCCATGAGGGTGTACCATCCTGAAAGTGGATCCCCTCGGCACTGACAAGCTCCCTGAGCTGACAGCACGTGGAGCACAGATCAACTGTCTCTGCCAAGTCCTGCTCAAGTTGCAGATTTGTGAGCAAAATAAACGACTGTTGTGGTTGAAAACCACTATGTTTTGGGAGTGGTTTGTTAGACAGCAATAGCTATCTTCACATGATATGGTAATCCTCACTAATTTGCATCCATGGGAAGATACCAGACTGTAGGAATTTCTTAGAGGAAAATTCACAATCCTCTATAAGGGATGTAGTTAGCAGCTCTCTCAGATAAGCAGAAATGTAAATATGGATAACAGAAATACTTCTAAGGAGTGGGCTTTTAGAAGACATGCTTTAGTAAAGAGGTCAGAGCCATTTATAATTAGCCTCTCATTTGGGACAAGGTTTCTGAACTGCTGGAACAAGCGGGTACTCTGAGGTAAGCCCTGACCCCACAGAGTGCCCTGCATTATTAATTAGCTGAGCAGACCTGAAGGCAAACACCTTAGTTCTTGTTTGTCACAAGTTACATGTGTGTAGCACATGAATTAACGATTATGTTTTATTATTCAAGTGTGACACAGAATGAAGCCCACATTCCCTGGCACCATTAGTCATAAAGAGTCATAGAAATCCCTGTGCTTGAGGCTTAGGGGAAAAAATCCATCAGTGTTATTCCTAAATTGCCATAAAAAGAATCTCCCATTGCCCTCTGGGGAGTGTCTCAGAAGTCAGAGTAGCAACTGCATCACATTCAAAATGGGAAGTCGTTGAAATAAAGCTTCAGTGACTAATGAAACTTTAAAGTTTTAATAACTGAATAGTACAGAGTTTCATTAAAAACTGACTTTTTTCCTTCCAGGAGTATATTTATGCATTTTCTTTAAATTTTTTCCATTTCCAGGTATTTTTTTTCTGACTCCTACTCCTTATATTCTCCATATCACGACCTTTTTCTCTCAGAAGGAGCTTTCTTTATAAAAGCTTCTTGGACTGCCTTCTGTTCAATAACATCCCTATTGCCCACCATCAGCATCCTTACTTAAAGAAAATGTGATATATGCACACGATGGAATATCATTCAATCATCAAAAAAGAAGGAAATCCTGCCATTTACAACAACATGGACTTGGCAGCATTATGCTAAGTGAAATAAGTCAGACAGAGAAAGACAAACACTGTACGGCATAACTTATATATGTCATCTAAAAAAGTCAAATTTACAGAAACAGAGAATAGAATGGTGGGTACCAATGCAGGGGGGCGGGGGTAGGTAGGGGAAGTGGGAGATGTTGGTCAAAGGGTACAAACTTCCAGTTATAAGATGAATATGTTTTGCTGATTAACATACACCATGGTGGCCGTAGTTAACAACACTGTCTATAACTGAAACTAGCTGAGAGATGCTAATATTCTTACTATACACACACAATATATAGGTCTATCATATCATCATGTTATATACCTTAAACTTACACAATGTTGTCAATTATATTTCAATCAATCTGGAGGAAAAAAGATCCTTACTACTCCCTGCAGTATAACATACCTATCACCCCCGTACACAAACACACACACACGCCAATAATATCCCTACTACTCCAAACAGTACCATCCTACTACCCATCCTCCCAGCTCCCTTTCAATAGCTAGGAATGCTGTGACAGGGCTGACAGAATGAAGATGAAGATTGGGAAATAATTAGATGGGAAACCTTCGTTTAATCTATGTCCTCTTATTGTTTAGGCTATATTTACAATAACTAGTTATGAAAATACTTGGGCCATTTGTCCAAATATACATTTTAGGTTACTTCTATAGATTAGAGCACCATCCACATAATGTTAATCTAGCTTATTTTTCAGTCTTTTAGACACTGAAGAACTCAGAAGTGGTCCAATAAATGAATCATTTTAAGTTTAGATTTTGCTCATAACAGTTTTTTTCCATTGGAATGTCAGAAGGCAATGTCTACTTTTAACCTTTAAAAATTTGTAAAAATCAATAGCTCTTAGTTAAGGGGAAGACAAAAATAGTTATCAATCAACAAACGCTAATTTATTGGATAAAAAAACGCAGGGAATACCAAGATGTGCTCAGCAAAGTTCACAGAATGAAAGCAATATGGCACTAAAATTCAGTATGCTACCATCATCAACCTAAATAAATAAAATAAGCCCCTTGATAATGGGGAGAAAGAACTGAAAAGCCAAGGTTGACCATAGAAACATGGAATATTAGAGGCTGTCAATGTGCAAAAGCCTCATTTTACAGGGAAGAAAACCAAGAATTTGAGAAAGTGATGTGCCCTGCCTAAATGACTGCCTGGGCTATTAGTTAAGTAGCAGGTTTCTTTTACTGGAATCAGGAGAAAATTCTGGAACTGGTCTCTTAAAGTTCCAGATTTCTCCTTGAGGAGGCAAGTCGGTTTCAGTAACTGAATACTTTGTGTCCAAGTGCCTGCCCTCCCGCCTCTTCCCCCAAGCCATCTGCAGCACCGTGGACTGATCCTAATGGGATCCAGCTCTAAGAGTGGGAATTCTCCCAGACACAGAAAAGGGAAAAACCTTACACGAGTTATAATCCTGTTACACTGGCTCTCGAAACCATGAGAAAAGACTGCACATAACCTGAGGCAGTAAAAGTGAAACCTTCCAGTTTAGGGGGAAGATACAGCAGACAGCCTAACTGCCTGCCAGGATAAACTCTGTTTCTCACACGAGACACCCCACCCTCCACATGATGCTAGGTTAGTCCAAACTCCCACACTCGGTAGCTGTGCTGGATCCCAGACAAATCCAGCAGACAGCAGGTCTCACTGAGCAGGGATGTTCAGCACCTCGGAACGACGACGCAGATGGAGAAGTTCAACCTGTGCTATAAACCCATCAGCTACGTGTGTTCACTGACGGTGCATAATTAGCACTCAGAACATCTTACATCTCATAAAAGTACCTATATGCATACATATATACATATATACACACACATACATGCACATGTATGCATGCAAGCCACTTTAAAACTTTTCTAGTGTAACAGCAAATTCCATATTTGTAAATGTGTCTCCTGATAAGTGTGAAGTAGAGACAGTGACACATAACCCTCACGAGTCACTTCCAAGGATGGTCTACTCAACAAGTTTCAGCCACTCCAAACACTGAAAAAAGCTGTGAGTTACAGGAAAAAGAAAACGTACGAGTGTCTGTCTACTTTATCCTTATGGCATCACCTCTGAAAGCAATTTCACCCTTACAGTTTTGATACCTCTGGAGCCTTGGAAATCCACCGGCTGTCACTCTTTCACTGCATAAATATTCATTGAGCATTGCTTGTATGACCTACATTCTTCTTGGCATGGAAAAAAGAGGCAACAAGCAATAAACATAATTGTTAAGTAAAAATAGTGAAGAATCTTAGGAGGTGAAAAGAGCTACAGGTAGACAAGCAGAGAAGTAAAGGGAATTGCTAGGGTGAGGAGTGGCAAGGGATGAGGGGTTCTTTTTAAAATGGGTGGGCAGAGCGGGCGGGCACATGAGAAGTTCAACTTGAACAAAGATTTGAAGGAAGTGGAGTTAGCCAAGCAGACATCTGGGGGAAGAAGATCCGTGAAAGTTATCTCCCCTGCCAAGAGTCAGGCCATATTCAAGAACGACAACGTGATGACCAATTCACAGTGAGCTGGATGGGGAAATACACAGTCCATAAGTAACCACACATTATATCTCCTGGATATAACCTGGATATCTCCTGGGTTTACACACACACACACACACACACACACCATATGTTACTTCTCAGAAAAGAGGGAATTACTTTATACATTTACAGACTTTTACAAAGTATCTCATGATACAAGGACACTGTCACTTTATTGTGAATGAATAAATGCTTACTTGGGGAACATTAATCAAAGCTAGTTTGCGACATTTACGGAAGTCATCTGATGGCCTCAATTTTTAAAAAGGTGGGAAAACACATTTAACAAAAATTTAAAATAATTCCTATAGCATAAAAAAAAATAGGGGGTGCTACAGTAAGCAATCTTCTTAAAGATCACTTTTAAAAAGCAATGCAGGAATTCTGTAGAGAAATGAAAATAAACAGGTTACTATAACAAGATGAATCTCGCAAAGAGTGTGTTGGGCAAAAGATGCCATTTATAAAAGATTCCACTTATGTAAAGTTCAAAAATAGGTGAAGCTAACCTTTGGTAGAAATTAGGTAGAGGCTACCTTTAGGGAGGTAAGCAGAAGTGATGATAAAAGCCACGGGGAAGGCCTTGAGATGTTCTGTTTCTTGCCCTGGGTGCTGATTACTCAGGTGGGTTCATTGTGTGCTAATTCACTGGGCTGTGCATTTATGATTTATGCATTCTCTTGTTTATCTTCAATAAAACAAGATTTTTCTTTTTTTAACAGCAATGCAGAGTAAGTGGTTACATTATGGAGATTTCTCTTTCACACATAAACTGGATAAGAAAAAGCTGTCCTAATGTTAAATGAATGAGCACTTATGACTTAGGGTAGAGTTTCTATTAATAGAATCATTCATAAATTTTAAAAGCACTAAATTCCAAGCAATTTGCAGGAAAGTAAATATGATGAGCATGAAACCTCTGTTAGATGCTCCCAAAAGTTGCTCTGGTATGATAAAGATACTGAATCAGGTAACGATATAGTCCATTTCATGAAATGTAAACATGGGAAACAAAACTACTATTTCCAAATTTTTTTATTTTTTAAATAATTTAAAATATGGATGTGTAACTAAATTAATAATTAACGTTATAAACAGGTTATTTAATTATTTCAAATATATTCCTGAAAGGAATATATCCAAACTTTTGTTTGGATCTTTTCATAGGGAAAATCTGTTTTGGTTATCCAATATAAGCTATATACTGCTCTTTGTTCCTTGTGGCTGACAACCTTGTAATTACAACCATTTTGTATCAACTTAGAAAGAGTGGAAAACTGTTTAAATAAATGAAGCCTACAGAACTATGCTGTCTAAGGCAGTAGCCACTATCCACATGTGGCTATCAAGCAGTCATAATGTAGCTGGTGGGACTAAAGACCTGAATTTTTAATTTCATTGAATTTCAATAAATTTAAAATCAAATTTAAATTTAAAAACTAAAGCCATATAAAATATTTTTCCATAAAATACAACTTTATTTTATATGTCACTTAACTGAAAATTTAGCATCTGAATTAAAATGTGACATGAGTATAAATTATATGCCAGAATTCAAAAATTTACTTTAAATATCTCATTTGTTTCAACAGTAATATTATGGATATACTGGGTTAATTAAAATGTTATTAAAATTAAATTCACCTTTGTTTTTACTTTTTGAACACAGCTACTAGAAAATTCCAAATTACATAGGTGGCTTAAATTATATTTTTATTGAACAGCACCCAAAATAAAATGTCACTTTTGATCAGAGACTATAAAGGAGAGATAAATGAATGAGAAATTGAAGCTGGAAAAACCAATATATTTGGAGATCTGATTAACAACTACGCGGAAGAAGTCAGGGGGAGGGGAATAGAAAGGTGGGGAGACGGTTTTCGAAGAAACAGTCCTTTTAAGAGACTATGGTCAGATAAGCTGGGACTGACCCAGATAGCAGAGCAAATGCTATCTGTGATTCCACAGCTGTCAACAAATCCAATGACCTCGTTTTTGCTGACTATGTATTAGAAGATTGCTATGTCTGTTATGAAAGAAGCAAGAAGGATGACAGAGGCACCGGACACATGTCTTTGGGGGGTGATAAAAGAGAAGAGGGAGTTTTAAATTGCCCTGCTCCAAATTTCTCCTCCATTAGAGGTCTGAATGAGGATTAGGAAGGGTTACATCAAGTATCTGGGCAGAAAGGCTTGTTTTAGTGGAACCAAGAATATACAATAAAGTACTTGATTCATGCAAGCCTATGGCGATTCTCTGCAGTTGCAGGTAGCCAGGATCACGAGTCCACTGTAAAAAGAGAGGAGAGTGACCCTGCCCACCCGCCCCACGACCTGTGATTGCTCATGGTCTAAAACTGGTTAATGGGATTCTAACTGACTCAGTGTATTTTCCAAAGTACGCTCCATGATATACATAGGTATTGGGAGGAGGAGAAACAAGGGGAAATTTCTTAAATTATATTTGAGAGACACCAAGTTAAATTAAGTAAGCAGGTTTCTTATTGCAGACCTTTTCAGAGGCTTGACTGTCCTAAGGAACATCATGACCCTCCAAGAGGGCTTATGATGTGCATCTTCCCAAACACACTGGTCTACAGACCTCTTTTTTGTAAGGAGCACTGCAAGGAGGGCATACATCAAGAGGCACTGGCTTAGAAGAAAGGAACTTTCAACCCTCATCCCTTTTGGCTTCACCCTCAGCCAAAACCTGGAACATTACCGTCTGCCATCTCCATGGCTCAGAGACTCAGAAGCCAGAACCTGGTGGTTATCCCAGCTGGACCATGGCCAGATTCCTTCTGGGGCCTATTTCAGTAGCTGTGGGAACAAGTTATATCTCGGGTGCCCCATGCTCATGGCTGTATCCTGGAGAAGCAGACATTTGTCCCTCACCTACGACTGACTGTTCCCGGGCTGGCCTACAGCCAACCAAAACACCTGGCCTCAGGCAAAGTCACGTGAGCCTTGACAGTCCAACCTCCTACCAACAAGGGGAGATGGAGGAGATATAGCTTTCCCAAGGTGCCAAGAACCACCCAGGAAGGTGAAAAGGTATTAGGAGAAGACTGGGTTATGCCCAGGCCTCGTTTCTCCCTGGAACAAAGCATGTAAGGGCACATCTGTCACCTCCTGCCAGTTCACTTTCTCTTTCTCCCCTAGTCTTCTGTCTGTTCCATCAGCCTCTGGACAAGTTTCTGATCCCTTGGATTTAGGGCAATTTCTCTGAAGAGACCAGAAAGGAATGTAGCCCTGACAGGCACAGGTTGCCCACATAGCCAACAATAGGCCACTCTCTGTTCTGTGTACATCTAAATGCCACTTTTTGGGATCTCAAGTTAATTTTTTCTCTGATTTAATTACAAGTTCTTTTTTATTATTATTTTTTTTCACATGGTATGTGCTCCGAATGCTAAAAACTACAAAAAATTGCGATGCTTTATGTGGGCAAGTTCTAATCCCCTAGTCAGATATTAAAATCTAGTCACTTAATAAAAAAATTAAGTTAAAAAAGAACAATGAAGATAATTCAGCAAGCCCTTGGGGGAGAAGAAAAGAATATCTTAAACTTAAAAGCAAAAAAAGAAAAAAAAGAACAACTCAGAACCATCCTAGGAATAACACAGGAACACACATGAGTTCTGTAGAGCAAAGGACAATGGTTCTTCATTATAACCCAAAGAAAGTTCAGTTTTGCAAAAATACACACTGGGAGAGAAAGGCCACCAAAATAGCTTCCACTGAGGCTGACAATGACTTCATGGCCACACCATCAATGGCTATTTCTGATTTTTAATCTCAGGGCCACCAACAGCACTGAAAACACCCCCTTTCCTCAGCTTACATCACCAGCACTCACTGAGTTTCCCTTGGACCTCGCTAATCCCTTATGTTCTGCCTCTTTTCTCTGCACAGCAGTAAATGCTGAAATTCCCCAGAGCTCAGTTCCAGGCCCTTTTCCTTCAAACCCTCCCTTCCTTCCTCAGTGATTTCATCCATGACTACAGTTTCAATGACCATTTGCCAGCCGGTATCTCTAACCCAGAGCTCTGCCCTGAGCTCCCGGGCCACAGAAACAATGGCTGGTTCTGCAGTCCTCCCCATCTCAGCAGAGGCTCCCACTCATCCAGCTGCATGAGCCAAACCTGCCTGGTTCCCTCCCTCCACCATCCTGTCTCCACCTGCGGCCATTTTGATCATTCCAAAATATAAATTTGGTATCATCCTCTAGCTCCTCCTTAAAGCCCGCCCCCCCAACGGCTTTCTGTTGCATTTGAGATACAGACCCAAACCCCGAGCCTGGCCCGCAGGCTCTGTACTTGCGGGCCCTAATCCTTCAGCTTCACTACACAGAGCTCAATGCCCCATTTTCTGCGGTTAGGTCACCCTGGCCTCCTTCCTGTTCCTGAACCAAACATTCTCCCTCCCACACTGGTGTCCACACTATTCCAGCCCCCACTCCCTTACTTTCCCTCACTTGTTGACCCCTCAGATCTCAATGCAAATGCCTCTTCATCATGGACCAATCTTTCCCACCACTGCCAGCCTGGGTCAGGGACCCTTGCCTATTCTGCTCCAGAGCACTTACCCGTTTGCGATCAGACCTTCATCCTATGACTACCCACTCTGTGTCCCTGTCCTTGGCTAGACTGTAAGCCTCATGTGACCAGAGATACTACCTGTGCTGGCTCACTGAGGGATTGCAGATCCTGCCACAGAGGAGCCCTCAACGATTTGTTTAGAGACATGCTAACGAACCCTGTCCCGCTGGGACGGGGTCTTATATTCGCGCAGGGGGAGAAGACGAAGCACAAAAACCTGTCTCATTTTGGGGGAGTGATCAAGACAAGCATATGACCCTGTCTTTCTCCTCAGGCTCAAATTAACTTCAACTAACCTCCCTGGACAGAACAGTAAGGTCACAGGCCAATGCAAACAGCAGGAGGACAGAGGATGGAGAGAGGCTGGGGCAGGAGAGGAAGAAAACATGGGCCTCCAGGCAGCAGCTCCCATAGTTTTCCCTCCCACTATGAATGTCTAGCCTGTAAGCATCCTCCTACCTCCTCCCCCAGCCTCAGGGGAAAAGGTGAACACTCCCCCGTGCACAGCTGATGCCCGCTCTGTGGGCTCGCCCCCGCCCCAGGCCTGCCTCCACCTCTTACCACCTCTGACTTCTATTAACTTTCCCCTCTTGCTGGCACCTTTCAGCTTTCAAAAATGTTCAAACCTCCTATTTAAAACGAACAACACTTCCTCCCACCTGCACCCTATCTTAGCCATCACTCTCACTCCTTCTAAATTTATTTACTCTTAAACCCATGGCAGGGAGACCTCTGCCTATTCCACCCCATGCAAACTGCTCTTGCAGAATTGATCAGTGGCTTCCAGAGGCCAAACCCAGTGGGCTAACTGCCCAGTGGGTTCCAACTGGACCTCTTTCCTGCTTTTATACTCTTAGGCTCTGTAACCTCAAGCTCCTCGCTTTCTCTCCCTGCTTCATAGTTCTTTCTTTTTCTTCCTCTCTGCATCCCCCCAGAACTCCAGCCACAGTGCTCTCCTCTTTCCCTTTTGCAAGGACAAATGAGTTCTCACCTCATGAGTTGATCCTGTCCCATGGCTTTGCTACCTCAGCCAGGGGCTACTCCAAGTGCAGTCCTTGGCCCACTACTGGTCCAAGAACTTTTCGTTAGAGTCCAGGATAAGACAGGTACAGAAAGTCAGAGTAAGCATTAGGCACTTTTCTAGCTGTTCAACCTTGCTGCCACATTTTTATTATAATTGACAAAAGTGTCACTCCTTAATGTGTTGAAAAACAAAACAAAAGAAACAAGCAAAACCTGGTCCTGCATTGCAGATAATGTGAGAAACCGTGGTCTCAATTTTGGAGTTTTTTGAATTGATATATCTGCTTACATTGAAAAACCAAGTGACTTCCTAATAAGAAAATAAAAACGTTATCAACTTCTCTAAAACAAAGCCAGCCAACTAGTCAGCCAAACGACAACAGAAGACCTTGTGACACTGGGTCCGTACCTCCACTAGGCAACAATGAATGGATGCTAAGTTGTGGCTGCCCCCTTGAGACGGGCATGTGCCACCCGGATGGATGGGCATGTGCCACCTGAACCGCCTCTTCACTGTCATGACCTGCCTGGCTCCTGTGGGGCTCTGAGTCTTCACCTCAGACATCTCCATCCCCAGCCTCCTGAGCTCCAGCCTGGCAACCACTGCTGCCTTCTAGAATGTTCCCTTGAGTGACCCACAGGCCCCTCATTCCCCACATGTCCACCACCGACCGATACCATCACTCTGCCTCATGCTGTGTTCCCCATCCTCGCAAAGGACCCCACTTCACATGTCAGGCACCTGAGCGTGCTGTGTTAGGATCTTTTCTCTCCTTCTATGACACAAAGTCTTAATGACTCGTCCTCTGCATTTCTCTTAATGTGTTCATTCACAAATATTTAGTAAGTTCCAGAGACACAACAGTGAACAGTATACCCCCAGCCCTCAGCAATGCCTCACTTCTCACCCTCAGCCTCTTCTCTGCCCAACCCCAGCTCACATTCTCCCACGCACACACTCGAGGCTAGACTTACGGGCCATTTTGCTTTCACTCTTCCACCCACCCCTGCCAGATCTGCCTTTTTAAAATGTCACTGTTCGCTTGGTTTGGGGGTAAATGAGGGGGGCGGTACAGCAAGGAAGGGAAAGCTTTTTGTTTTTTAACATAATTTTCCTCTGACTCTGAATTTGCACTAACTAAAATTAGATCCGCTGCACTATACTAGTAGAAACGAGGCTCTGAATACTCAACCATCAGCCAGAAATAAATGATGAGTCACGTATACACCACAGACAACATTTCCTAATCCTGTGGATTTGGGAAAGTCTGTTTCATTAAAGGGAGCCACTGAGATTTTAAAAATCTGCCGGGTTCCTGTCTTTAGAGGTCAAGGTAAAAGCAGCAACATTTGGTTTGGTGAAGGGCGATGCATCTAGTTTAAGCCAGGCCACTGGGTTTCTGACCACACGTTGTCCCCACCAACAGGATAAGGCAGGGGGCAGCCTCCCTTCCCCTCAATTGTCTCCATTCTAAAGTCTTAGCGGTCCAGTGTGAGACAAACCTAGTTCTAAGGAGCTCGTGCAGGGCAGTGTCACCCTCCATCACAGAGGGAGCGAACCTAAGGAACAGAGCCCAGAGCTGAGGGCCTGAGGGCAAAGGCCCCAAAGTCTCACCTGGATAATGGCAGCCCCTGGGCAAAGCCCTCATCATCTCTGAGCTTAATTTCCTTCTGTCTAGAAAGGAGACACCACTGCCAGGGTAGCCTCTTAGAGGGAATTAGTGTGAAGCACAAACCAGAAAATGTGTGCAATGACTGAAAACTTTTAAAATGCTTCCCAGACATACAAGCACTTTCCCGAGATGCTGTGGAGAATGTAAAGCAATTTGAAGGTGAACGTGTAGGCTCTTCACTCTCTATCACTGTCTCCTTTACAGTCCTCCAGAAACGCTGAAGACCAGGAAATCCCAAGGGCTCCACAAATCCACCAGCCATGCAAGACAGGCTCTGGAAGGACCTGGAGGGCTGAGCCTTTGTCTCAAAGGAACAGGGACACTGTCGCTCTCCCCACAGCCTCCCAACTCTTCGTCCCTAGAGCATCTGGTTCCAAGACTCGGAAAACACAGTCACCCCAAGTCCACCCATAAATTTGAATTTTAAATGTTCTATGGTTCTATGGTCCATAATAAATATTGTACATAGGGGACAGTTGGATGGATCACAGCAGGATATAAGAGGAAAAAACAAAATGCAGTGACCCAGAGTTAATTTGATAAGCTAAAGTGTGCAGGGAAATCGTTAGACCATATTGAAAGGAATAGAGCATCTTTGTACATCTCCCTTCGTCCTCTGTGAAAAATCACGATAGAGAGGGGCTGTAAATTATGGCATCTTCAGTTAATTTTACATGACACAGTTACAAACAACTTTATTTTTCCTAATTGTGACAAGTAATGAAATCGCCTTACCCTCCTTCTATCCATGTTCTCTATCCAAAGGTTCTCATTTACAACACTTAGTGGAAAAATAATACTGGGGCATTGTTCTTAAGAAAAAAATTCTAATCACTGTGAGTTTAATTCTAATGTGCAGAGAGGACTGTAAGCTTGTCCTGTGTAATGTTACAATGACAAAATGAGTTAATTACCAGCTCATTGTAAGACAGATCTACTTGTCAGACGAACAGGAGCCATTATTTCACACAAAATAATGACCCAGATAAAAAGTAATGACTGCAAGCTGTAGCCCCAGTGATACAGCTTCATCGTGGCCTAAGTGAATAGCAATTAACAAGTGCCACTACTATATAGATACATAGGGACCAAGCTATTCATTAAATATTTACTGGAAAAAAAAGCAGAAACAGTTTTTAGTATATTTCTTCTCAGGAAGCTCTTGTGGTTTTCTACCTGTGTGAAGACAGAAAAATTTACACGTGTAACATTCTGCCATCAGCTGGAATAGCTGTTGACCCTACAGGGGGCCATTCGGCTCCCTCTGCTCTTCGCACACAGAGGTGGTATTTTCTCCAGAAATCCTGTCTAACAACAGAGAAGAGGAACAGAGGGAAGGGGGCCCAGCCCCATCAATTTGTCCCCCTTCTCCTGGTTGTCATGGCCACTAGCCTAGAAACTAAAGCCACAGCCAGAAATGATGGATACTTCCAGGCCCAGTCCTCGGCCATAACAGTGCAGAGATGAACGGCGGGGCAGCCTCAGCACGCCTGAGTTCTCCCAGGCAGGAAACTATATTTTCATCCTAATGGCCAGGACTCTGAGCTGCCTCTCTATCAAGATGAACAGAGGTGAGAGACTGGTACACACATCTGGAGACAAACTCTGGGACAAAAATATCAGGGCTGTTCTGCGATGCAAGTTGTCTAGTCTATGTGGACCCAATGATATTTATGGGAAAACCAGGGGTGTGGCAAGTGCAGGATGGCACAATGGGCTTTAAAAGGTATAATTTTTAAATTGTTAGAAAAAGAATTCTTACACATTGGTTGAGCAGGTGTCAATGACTGATTTAACTAACTGAATGAACAAACCATCAGATACTAAGGCGCACACACACACACACACACACACACACACACACACTATCAGTGGAGATAAAACAATGGGGTAAAAGTAAAAGTTAAATACAAAACCAGCTTGTCCTTCAGGGCTTACAAACCACAACTTTGAGGTTATCTCCTCTGCTGGACAGATGCCCACCTACATTGCAGATACGACAGACACACAGTATCTGAGCGCCTACTAATCAGGCTTCCTTCTCCTTAAGAAACGATGTGGGCACAATGCAAAGGCTCAGCCACACAATGACCAGGGTCGGTTAAGACAAAAGGACCAAATCACATATTTCCAAAAGAGCACGTCTGATTCAATGGCCAGAGCCTCATGCCCTCATCTTACCCACTTAACCTCAAATATTCTCAGCATCTGAGTCTTAATCACAAAGCCACTTCTCAAATTAGTCTTCCCCAGGACTCAGATCACGGGGTAAATTTCACCTCTAGAATGTCCACTCCCAAGTTTACTAGAACAGTTTACTTGCAGCAATCCAGAGAAGATGCCCTAACTATAAAGACATCTCCATGTTATACAACACTCGTGTTCTCAGGCTTATACATATGGGAACAAAAACGGCTTTTCCCCCATTTCATAAGTAATGATCTGTATTTTACCAGAGTAGGAAGAGTCTCCAACGTCTTAGTAAAATTACCAGAAATTCTGATCTAGGAGATCTTCTCATTTCAAGTCCGCAGCCCTGGCCCCCACCATACATGAGTGGTTATTTCCAGGGCCTTGTAAAGCCTGAATACTCAATAAATATTGAAGGGAGAAAGGCAGGAAGGAAAAAAAAAAAGAATCATTGGGTGTTTAAAGAGACAACCTAATTATTTCACTCTGCTGCAAAATTTCTCTCCGCAGCCTCCCCCTGCTTTCACAGCGGAGTGGCCCCTTCTCCCACCGCTCACGTGCCCTTCCCTCCTCAAAGCTCCTCTGATCTTTTGATTCCCCTCACTCCCTCTGCCTCTGGTCCTCACACATGCTGCTCCCTCTGTTTGGAGGGCTCCCTAACCTGCCCCAGCCCAGGCAGCCCCTTTACCAGATAACCCCTCCTCATCCTTTCCATCTCAGACTGAGGCACCTCCCTGGTGCCCAGACCACACCATGTCGCTTGCTCCTCAGCTCCTTGCTTCCCTCCTTAAAGTGCTCATCACTCTCCTTCAGGGATTACCTGCCTGCTGTGAGGACATGAGGCCAGAGATCAGGCCAATTTTGTTCTCTGTCCAATCACCTAGGACTATTTCTGGCCCAAAGTTGACCACTAAGTATTTATTAATGAATTCAATTAGCTGATGGATCTCAAGCAAATCGTAATCACCTCTACAGGATGGAGAATTGTCAATTCTTGTGGAAGACTATAGGTAGGAGAGAACAGGTAAGCAACTGACAATGAATTTAGCCTCAGTTTGGGCAAAGGTATTCCTTCTGCAGTAAATGTCATCATATTAAACTCAAGTGGACCCTGCAATTAGGGGCAAAGCTCATATGGCATGAAGAGGAGTTCAAAATCAGACGCACTTCTGGGCAGACGATGAATCCCTTGCATGGAGGCACCTTTCCTTGGTACATCACAGTCCAGTGGACACAGGATGCTGGTATGTTCCCACAGTAGGAACAGAAGAAAGCTTGTGGCCATGAAGACCCATGGGACGAGTGGCAGGTGGAATCTGGGGGTTCATACCACCCTGAGGTTTTAAGAGGAATCCTGACAGTGGGTCCATGGTCCTGCCAGCTGTTAATGCCGCTCCAGCTTTAAAAGACAGGGTCCTGGGTCCCACTAGCCTGGAGGGAGGGGAAAGCTACCTTGTTCCAGACTCAACTTTAGCCTGGGCAATGTGTGGGAGGGGTCTGCACCCTTGTGGGGCTGCTCAAAGGCCCAGGTCAGCAGAGGCGCTGGCTCCGGTCCCACCTGTGTAGCGTGGCTAACCAGACCCAAGCCAGCCCCTCGCCTGTTCTCTCAGGCGAATACTCTGCCACCCTGTTCAATTGTATCCTGACGGCAGGGCTCACCTTCTCAATGAACTCTGGGATGATTTTTTTGTCTGTCTGGTGAACTAACGAGGAACAGCAATCTAATTCCAAGATGTAGTCTTCATTATGATCAGTTTTCTGAGATCTAAAGACAGAGGAAAAACACACAAAGAGTAAGATTTTGATAATATTTTAAAAAAGCATAAGTGTTTAATAAAACCCAAAATTATTTCCTGAAAGCAAAGGCCAAAAAGGCACTGCAGAAAAATAATTTATGGTAAACAACTCAAATAATATAAGGAGATCTACATCATGGAAAGAGCTCCTAGGCATATCACCAGGTAAAACACATCATTCCTGAATGATGGGTTTAGCACAGTATGGTTTACACATTAAACAGCATACACATCCTCGTGCTCGCACTCACACTCGCATGCGCTCTCTCTCTCTCTCTCTCTCTCTCTCGATGTATAAATGTATATTTCCCATTGGTTCCTATCTTACAGGGCATAGAAAAGAACTAGTAAGACACACAGCAAACCAGTAACAACGGTTACCTGTGGTGGGTGAAGAGGGTCTGCATGGAGACTGGGACTGGGAGTGGAGGTGGAGATCCAAAGAGATTTGAGCTGTATCCCTAATTCTTTTTCACTTTTTCTGAAAAGACTATATTCACTTAGTCTGCACTTAGAATGTTTAAAAATAATATCTATAAGGCTTTTAAAGAGTTCAATCCCTACAGAGGGCATTCTGGCAAAATCCATCAAAATTAAAGATGCATTAAAGAAAAAAAAATGTCTATTAGGCAACTAAGGCAGAAATTCTAGGAAGGGGACGGCTGTTGGAGGCAAACACCTACAGTCTTCTGGTCAGTGCGGGGTGTCCGGTGTGCCCTGCCATCTCCCCTTCCCACCATACACACATGCACGTGATGCAAACTGCACAATCGGAAGAACCAGAGACAAGCGGTCACCAGGAGGACATTCCAGCAGTTCAGCTGTTCCTTTGATGGGTTCCTGCATGACACTAACTTGGGTCTTAGAATCTCCTAGAAGCCACACTGCTGCTAGGAACCGAAGGTGATTCCTTGGCCCATGCAGGTGTAAGGAGACAGGAAGAGGGACAGCAAGGGTGGAGCACATGCTCTCCCTTCGGGGGGAGCGGGACTGAGAGATCATGGCCCGGGGCTCTGTTCAGGGCTCGCGCCGCATGCACAGCCACTCTGTACTGGCTGAGGGGGCGAGTAAGGCCGTGTATGGGGAGCTCCACCAAAGAAGGCCCCCTGCCAGCCCTGGTGAGAGCATGCGTAGCCAAAAGGCTCTTAAACTGGGCACTTTCACACCAAACTCCTGAGACACATATATCCTACCAAACAAACAAACAAACAAACAGTTTCCTTGCTATAATATTTTTAAATAATTTTCTAAGATTCTTCCATATCATGCAAAGCAACTTATGCTACCATTAGCCACTTGGGAATGATTTACACAAAATTCAAGAGTGAAAATATTAAAGAGAGATTTGGCTTTCCCCAGGTGTGCAACCGTGATTGTGTAAGCAAATGTCAATGGCATATTTTGATTTTATTTTTCCTTCTAACAGATCTTTCCAGGAGTGGAGATTGAGGCACATAACTTTGAAATGTACAAGAATAAACAGATTCCAAGTTGGCCAAACTGGGATAAACTAATTCCAAAGGAATAAACCAATTCTGCGCCCCATGCTTCTCGCCTTAAGACTTTCTCAGAGACGAGATCCATGTTCTCATTCTCCCCCCACATGCTCATTCTGTGCCCACATTAGTAAGGAATCATCTTTAGCACAGGATCTAGTAGCTGTTCCTCCTGACACGCTAACAGGAACTAAGGCAGAAGATTCCAAACTTTTGAAAGAGAAGACTTGGTTATGACACGCTGTCATGCTTTGTGTGGGGTCTCAAACAGCACGGAGGCGTGGGAGGCTGCTGGCTGCTCTGTCACAAAGAAGACTGATGTCAGACTGCATAAGGTTACTTAAATTTTAAATGGTGAGGTGGAAAAACAGTATTCATTTAAAATAAGTTAACACGGTATTTACTCAGTAGAACACTCATGAAATGAACGGAGGCGAGAAGAGTCTGTCTTTAAGCACCTCGCAGCCCACATCAGTAGCATCGCCTTTAGTACAGGATCTAATAACTCCCACCTTTGGTTCTGGACTGAGAAATTCTATAAAAAGAGAGGCAGCTCTGGTTCATTCAGACAGATAATGAATTCAGGTACATCTGAACTGAAGGAAGTACAAAAGATCAACAAAAGTCAGTATAATTATAAATTTTCAAGATGAAACATGAAAATCACATCTCAGCCTGTGGTCTATTGGGAAAGCAAATCTAATGCATATTGGGGGAATAGATGAGCAACTAATAAGTCTCTCCTTGTCTTTAGGAATCACAGGATTCACAATTTGCAATGAAAAGACTGTAACGATGAAGAATGGTTGAAGGGAGAAGAGGTGGCAAAGACCCCTGAGTCTCCTGAGGACAGATGCTGGCTTCCCAAGCCTTGAAATCAGCAGCGCTGGGTCAGAGCTGGGTGTACAGGCACAGAAACCCTCCCCCTGCCACTAACCTTGCGAGAAACAGCATCAAATCCACAACCAAAGGTTGCCTGAAGGGCTGCCACAGGGAGTTTCTGGATTCCTCAGCTTTGCGGGGGTGGTGGCAAACATGGGTGCTGTGGTGACCACACCCTAAGGTGACACCCAACGATCTCCACCTCCTGGCATTCATGCCTCTGTACAGTCCATCCTCTTGAGTGCGGGCAGGACCCGCAACGTGTTTCCAATCAACAGGTCATGGCAAAGAGGCCAGGATGTCCCTTGCGTGTTTGTGTTATGCTATAAGATGCTGTCGTAGCACACTGGAGCTGGACACCCCCCTTGCTGGCTGTGGAGAGGTAAGCTGCCATGTTGCGAGAGGGCATGTGGCAGGGAACTGCAGGCAGCCCCTGGCCCAGAGTCAGCCAGAAAAGGAACCGTAGTATTCCAACCACAGGGAGGTGAATTCCACCAACAACCTGGAAGAGCACGGCAGCCTCTCTCTTCCCGGTAAAGCCTCCGATGAGGCCGCAGGCCCAGCCAGAACTTAGAATCAGCCTGATGGGACCTGAAGCAGAGAACCCCCAGCCCCCAGATAAATGACAGAAACTGAGACAGTAAATGTACATTGTGTTTTGAGACCCTACGTTCGTGGTAATTTATTACAGAGCATAGAAAACTAACAACGGTTGCTGAGGAGGAAGACATGGCAGCCTCATGCTCAGAACGGGCCTTTCATGGGCCAGATCTCAACCCAGGCTCACGAGATCCAGTCAGACACTTGAGAGCAGCTGCTGATTAGCAAGTGCGCTCTGCATCCCCGAGGGCAAGGGAACCCTGGCTCAGAGAAGTAGATATCCTCCTGAAAGTGGTACCAGGGACCACGGCCTGGCCCTCCGAGGGATTACGACATGAGGGAATGGATGTTCTGCAGTTAATCAAGTGACTAAGGGAAAAGCATGAAGCTGAAATGCTCAGCTGAGCAGGCATCCACCACCCTCCTGTGGGGGAGAGGAAACACCACTGATGTTTCCTCAAAGGCCATGTCTTTATGTCGTCCTGGAAAAAAATATGGAAACCACCAGACTTCCCCTGGAATGAAGCCCAGATACCTTCCATTTCTGAAAAGGGCAGAGAGATCTGGGCTTACACCAGAAGGAGAAAGAAGGACAGAGAAAGCATTTCTGGAAATGCAGTGTTAACTACCAGCCAAAGCCTTGTCTGGATTTAACACCGAATTCTCCGAGGTTAGAAGCAGGCACTCTGAGAAGAGCATTGCTAATGATGAAATATGCTTCCTATCTCCCTCCATCCCACACTCCACAATTCCCTCTAAATTTATTAGTTTGAGGCTACAGGTTCTATAGCTAAGTAGAGGTGGGTTATTTACCAGGTTTGTGCCTTTGGAGAACTTATTTAAACTTTCTGTGCCTTGATTTCTTTCTCTGTTAAACAGTTATCTATTAGCATTAGCATTATTATAAGCATAAATAAGACAAAAGCATGGAAAGCCCCCTTCACTGGGGCATGGCATGAGGTCAGGGCTCAACAAATATTTGCTGCTACGATCTATGACTAGCATCTGTAACTGCATTCTTTACCTTCCTAGTCTTCTTCCTTCACACTTCATAATTATTCATCCAACCAATACTGACCACACTGATACTCTGCCAGACACTGCACAGACTTATATCAATAGACTGAAGAGACAGAATCTCTGCCCTCATGGAACTTACAATCTAGTGGAGGCACACACATGGGCGCACAACAGAGTATTTTCAGTGGTGGTAAGGGTATAAGGAAGAAGAAACAGAGCAAGGTAAGGAGAGTCAGGATGGCGTAGAGGTTACCAGAGGGAGGGGGGAGGTCGATGGGGTAAAAGGGGTCAAATACGCAGTGACAGAAAGAAATCTAACTATGGGAGGTGAACATACAATGTGAAATACATACGACTTACTGTTGAATTGTACAGTTGAATTTTGTTAACCGATGTCACCATAATAAAAAGGCAAAAATAAAAAAGCGTGATTAGTGCAGCCTCACTAACTCACAGACATTTGGAATAGAGATCCATAGGAGGTCTAGGAGTTGCCTATGTTGTACACAGGACAAAACCTTCCAGGCAGAAAGGAGAGCTAATGCAAAGGCTCTAAACTGAGGTCATGCAAAGAGGCCTTGTGGTTGGAGTTCAGGGAACAAAGGACAGAGGGGAGGAAAAAGGGACAAGTCAGGGAGCCATTGGGATTGAGATACTGCAGACCCTGCAGGCCGCCGTGAAGACAGTGGCTTTTACTCAGAATGACAGGGGAGGGTGCTGCATGGAGAAGTGACATAACCTGATTTACTTTAGAAGGATCCGTCTGGGCTGTAAGGAGACTGTGAAGAGACTAACTCAGTGGTCCTGGTGGGAGACAGTGGCGGCTCAGAGTGGGCTGGTGGCAGTGTAGCAGCGGTGAGAAGTGCTGGATTCTGGATATACTTCTTGAAGGTTTTACCTTCAAGATTTCCTTCTGGACACGTTGTGGGGCATGAAAGAAAGAAAGCAGGCGAGGGAAACTCTGAGGGTTTCTGCCTCAGCAATTAGGAGAATAGATGAAGTTGCCACAACCATGATGGGGAAGGCTGTGGGTGGCACAGGCGTGGGAGAAAGATCAGTAATTCAGTTTCGGATGTGTTGAATTTGACATATCGATCAGACATCCAAGCAGAGATGTCGGGCAGATCTTTACTTCAGGAGCTGGGGTTGGAGATGTAAATTTGGGAGCCATCAGCTTCTAGATGGTATTTAAAGTAATGAGACTAGAAGAGACCTCAATTAATGTAGAGAGAGAACAGTCAAGGACCATGAAGAGGCTGGGGAGAAAAGAGGAGGAAGCAGCAAGGGAGACAAAGAAGGAGCAAGCTGGGAGGGAGGAAGAAAACCACGAAGACATGCTGTCCCGGAACTTCAATTAGGGAGGATGTCCAGGAGGCGGGTATAAGTCACCCTGTCAAACGTTTCAATTAGCAAACTTACAATCTTCTCTTAAACTTATTTATCCTGTTGAAATCCCAAGAGGAAACCTGGATTTAATTCACCTTATGGAAATAGGTATGAAGAAATTTGTTTACACTTAATATATTATCCTGTTCAATGGGCCAAATGTCAAATGAATCTGTTGATCTAGATTCAGAATAGTTTGGCTCTTTGGAAAAAAAATATCATCTTTGTGTTGCTGGGTCATTTCTCAGAAACAGCTTGGGGAAAAATTAGCTGAAAAGAGCTCTGACTCATGTCCATATGTTGTGGCCCTCTCTTGCACACAGCCCTGGAGAGTTGAGAGGGGTTTACTTTCGGTGATTCCCAAGGGATTTTCTGAAAGGAAGATGGAGTAGAAGGATATCACTGAGCAGAGATGCGATGTCCTGAGAGCCAGGAATGAATAAGACAGAATGTAGTGTCAACATGGCCAGAAACCATAGTGGTTCTGACTGTTTAAGACACTGGAGAAGCAGCTGAGACATTGCAGATGAGCTAAGCTTTAAAAAGCCATCATAGCATGACAGCTGATGCAGTGTGGTACCCTGTTTTGCATCCTGGAGCTGAAAGAGAACATTAATAGAAAAACTGATGAAATGCAAATAAAAACATAATTTGGTTAATCGTAATGAACCAATGTTAATTTCTTAGATTTGACAAAGGTACCACGGCAAATGTGAAATATTAATGATAGGGGAAACTTGGTGAAGGGTATATGGAAATTCTCTGTAATTTCTTTGTAGCTTTTATGTTAAATCTAAAATTATCCCCCAATAGAAATTAGTTTAGGAAAGAAGGAAAGCCATCATATTCTTTGGGGATTTGTGTGTTTGATTCTGTAATACTTATTCTCCAAGTCCTAAATTACACCTATACCTTTTCCTGATTATACTTCTCATATGAGACCCCTCAGATCACATGAGGACAATGACTGAAATGACTAGATCTGGGAGAGAAAAAAATAATCTCCTTTGATATGCCCCCAACTTTAGGCACTGGAACAATCCAACAAGCAAACCTCGGGCTCTAAATCCGACAAGGTTTTCCTCAAGGGGGGCATTCTCAGTCTTGGCCGTGTTTAACCTTAAGATCACTTGGGGAGCTCTCACACATTCTGATATCATTGACATAAGGTATGGCCCGGGCAAAGGGACTTTGGAAACTCCCAGGTGATTCTCACGTGCAGTCAGGGTGGAGAAGCACTGCCTGGGCAGGATATATTGTAACCACCACTCTGATTTTCCTTGGGGGATAATGAAACAAGCCATGGAAAAGAGAAAATACAGAAACAATGATTTGCAGAGACTAATATGCAGACCCCCATATGCTCAGAAGACAAACCTCCAAGAAAAAGAATCAGAGATGAAAGAAATGTGATAGAGATCTCTGTCTATGCTTCTCAAAGTACTTCCAACTTATTATCTTTTTTTTTTTGGGCATGGTAAAATATACATGATGTTTACTGTTCTAAGCATTTCCAATTTAAGCATACAATTCAGTGTCATTAAGTAGATTCACGATGTTGTGCATCTATCACCACTATCCATTTCCAGAACTTTTTCATCACCCCAAACAGTCTTTGCTTCTTGGATGCTTTATAAATAGGACTTGGGCCAAAAATGAATGTTGACAAGTAAAAAATTTAAATAAATGCTTGTCAAACACATAAAAGTAGATTTAGACACTGAGCAACCGCAAAAACCTTTCCTAGGCATAGAGCAGAACAAAGAGCCCACAGGCGAAAGCACCTCAAATGTCAACAAAATGGTCCACAGATGCCACAGTTGTTTAAGACTGTAATAAGGACCACCTATGCTGTGTCACACTGACCTGATTACTCACATACAAACATCAATTGTAACAAAAACTAGATGCAAATTCAGAGCTGCATCCAGACATCCTCACTTATTACAACTATTACGTCTGCCAAGAGTTGTGTGATCATTCCCCAGCCAACCGGTCAGAAGGTCAAACCAAGGGATGCAAACTCGAAGTTCAACAAATGAGTGAAAGAGGTGTTTTTGCTGCTGTTGTTTTGTTTGTCTGTTTGTTTTTACCAAAACACATATCTAGACATGTTATTCTCAATAAAAGATGTAGGAATGGTCTTCGTGTGCACCAAGAAATATTTTCCTTCCTATTTTCAAACACCGGGTTCTGTCAGGTGTCCATTCACAGTCCCATTTCTGAGAGCAATGTGGCTGCAGAGGATCTTGTCTCCACCATGAGGAAGTCACAGTGCAAGAGTGATGTTAAATGACAAGTGCCCGTATCACTGAGGTACTGGGAAGACAACAGGAGTAGCAGAATCCGTGATAAACTGGATGGTTTATATCTCAGCCATTACTAAAAATTCCAGGCCAGGGTTACCAAACCTTTCTCTTCTTATTGTGTTTAGAAATTTCTTAAATTGTATTTTGACGGCAGCTGTAACTGTCAAATTTTGCTTCCAATGTTTAATGTTATGGAGACCAACATGTTTGGGATTAAATCTGACATCTTAGCCACCAGTCTCTGATCTCTGGGTTATATACACAAATCTCTAATGTGAGTCATGGGAGGCTGGATGCCAGAGCAAAGATAAGAGTAAACAGATTAAATAATTGTTTCATAATCAGAATAACTTGCCCATAAACCCAACCCAGATATTTCATTCCCTGTAATGACTCAGGAGAGTCTTCTCTTTGGTGCTTCTGTAATCCAGCCAGACCATGGTCAGTACCTTTTCACAGCCCTTGTCTGCAGTCACAGTGGCTGAGACATGCCGTCTACTAAGCCAGGAACATGTCTGCAAGCAAAGGCTGTAATGCTTATTACTGCTTTGATATTTAAAATTTTATTACAGGCAAAAGAGTTAATCTTCAAATTATTCTGAAAAGATGCCAAGCATATACTGAATGTCCATTTTGGCCTCGTGGCAGACCTGAAATTAGGCTACTAGAAAACAAATGCCTGCTGAAAATCGTTATAAGCTACACTTTTCAGTAATAAGCATGAGAATAAAAACATCGTAACATTACTTTTAAATAATAAACATGTAACAAATCTCACTTCAGCTCATAAATCCCTTAGATAGCTTCAAAGACCATGAGTTTAAACATCTTCTTTTTCCCAGGAAACTAAGCACAGTTCGAACTTGAGTTATGAAAACGAAAGGACAGAGAATGTGCAGTTTATCAATGAGGCTATTTTTGTTCCATTGGAATAATCAGAAAGAAATAGTAACAAACACAAACTTAGATTACTAGGCACTTTTCCAACCAGGAAAAAAATATTACTAAATTACAGAAACAAATTCTCTATCTCTGGGAAAACAGGAAGAAATTTTAAAATATTTTCCCCAAAGCGACACCAGAAAGGCTTTCTTTTTTTCTTAATAGATCTGAAAAAGACCTGTGATTGAAAGAAAAAGAAGACTTTCTAGTTTCATTAGCTTATATAAAACTAATGACAATAAAAACGTCTATTTATTCATTCCTCTATTCATCATCTTCTTGACCACTGGCCACTGAGTTAGATCCTGCCCTTAAGAAACTTGTAGTTTAAGGAAATGTAGACTTTATATAAACAAAAGTGCTATGAAGAGTTCAGTTATTTTCAGTGTCAGGAATCAGAAAAATTTTTTTGAAAAAAGACAATATAAACTGAGTCCTTGAAGCTGCGTGGAAATTAGTAATGGATAAAATGAATCCAGTAGACACAGTGGATAAAAGGACATTCTGGACGCCAAGAAAAGGAATTAGTCTATAAAAAAGCATGAGTTGTATGATGTAAATAATAAATAGGTCAGTTTGGTAAAAGACATGTAAAGGTGCAGGTTGCTTATAGTTCAGCTGCATCAAGTTAACATGAGCCTAACGAATGTATGGACGAATTCGCTGTTAAGATGTGTCTAGATTGAGGCTCTGCAGTAGCTAGAGCAGAAAAGTGAGAAATGAGGTTGGAAAGAAAGGATGGGTACGTGTTGCTACAAGATGGGACTGGACTTCACTTTCAGGTAAAGGAGAGTCACGGACGGTCTTAGATAAAAGAAGATACTAAAATACAGATTTTAGGAAGATTAAGCAAGTGACATTGTGTATGACATAGGGAGAGGGGAAGAATATTTTAGGAGAGCAGAAACAGGAGCCGGACTAAGATTTCTGTAGAGGGAGCAGATGGATGTGAGAAAGATTTTAGGTATTTCTTGTCTCTGCAAATTGTTAGTGAGTTGCAGTAGGGTTAAGGGGGAGGAGGATAAACTACTGCTTTCCAAATATGTTTTCAGGACAATAAAGAAAAGATTTCAGACAATTTCAGACCTCTTTGCAAAATGAACCAAATCTAAAATAAATAAATAAATAAATAGATACAAAGAAAGAAAAAAAGAAAGAAAGAAGGAAAGAAAGGTAAGGCTGCTTGAGTCAAAAGTATCCCCTAACATTAGTAAAGTTTTAAAAATGTGTGAGAAAAAAATAGCCAAGTAAACAAATTGTAGTGAATCTTTATATAAAGTACCTAACTAGAGTCCACAAGGTGAGTTCTGAAGTAGGAAGAAGGTAAACAACTAACCCAGGAAAGGGTCACTGCCCTTTCTTCTGATTTTTCCTTCCTCATTCATCACTTCTGCTGGTAAAGATCTGGTATTATGGGGAAAATGCTGAAAATGATGCAGGAAGATGTACAAATGACACATGCTCTCTGAGGGAGCTGTGCACTGCTAAGTGGGTGCAAGTCGGCTTGGGCATCTAACTCTCCAGTACTGTTAGAGAAATCTGCCACATCCTATCTCACTGTTTGAAGTTAGGGCTGGCTCTGTGAGGGGTAAACCATCAGCGGCTGTGCAACAAGAGGCTTTCACCGTGAACCTTAAAAGGCTGGAGGAAAACAAACAAGCTTCACCTTGCCATAGTCCCTGTATAGTGTACCTGTGAAAGGATTTCAATCCCCACCAACCTGAACTACAGAAAAGAGAACAACCCCCAAGAACAGGACCTGGGCGGGGTCTTGCTTTCTCTGGAATCCTGTGAGACTTCACTTACTTTGAAAAATATGGAAAGGACTAATATTAGTATTCGTGCATAAATAACACTTTATCACAAACATAACCCCGAATAAAAACAGGTCTGCCTGATTTTTTCTGGTTCAAAAGAGTCACCTTATCCGCAAACAAAAATAACAGTATGAGTTCCCCACACAAACACTCTTTGTGGGCCACTTCCAGTGGAGTCACATGAAGTCTCTATCTACGTTTAATGTGTAGCTTCCAATTAAAGTTTGCTTATCCTTTCCTTCTTTTCTAGGTCTTTCTACCTACATCCTCTAAGTAACTGAGTCAGATGATGGAAATACTCTCTATACCTGCACTGCCCAATACAGTAGCCACTACCCACACATTGCTACCCAGCACCTAAAATGTAGCTAGTGCAACTGAGGAATTAAAATTTAAATCTTATTTAATTTTAATTAATTTTAATTTAAATTGCTACCTGTGGCTAGTAGCTACCTAATAGAAAAGCAAAGCTTAACTCTTGTTTTCAAACTTTATATGCACACACAGATCACCTTCGATCTTGTTAAAATGAAGACTCTGATTCAGCAGGTCTTGGTGGGGATGGGGAAACTGCATTTCTAAGGAGCTCCCAGCTGATGCTGATGGTGCTGGTGCATGAGTCACACTCTGGGAAGCAAGACTTTATGTGCGTTAGGAGCTATCAGTGTGACCCAGAAGCTTTAAAGATCAGTGGTCTCCAAATTTTTGGTCCACAAGCCCTGTCGATGAAAACTCATGAGTACTACTGCACCGACATCTCTCATACAAAAGAGAAATTTTAAAAGATCAGAGACAGATGAAATAAACAATACTTAAAAATTATAATCACAATAAATTCATATTAATAACTAATATTCCAAGGCACGATAAACACTTGAAATGAGAGTCACTGTTAACAATAGTGAAAGTAAATCCACATTTTCAAACGCTTCTTGATAATTTCTTTGGCCATCTTCTGTCAGATCTAAATAGGTAGGCATTGATTTTTTTTTTTTTAAATCTTACTAAGAAAGGTCTTATGAACAGCCAGAGATGGGTCAGTGTGGCTATTCCAGTATGCATGTGTGGTGCATGTGTGTGCGTGTGCGTGAGAGAGAGAGAGAGAGAGAGAGAGAGAGAGAGAGAAAGGATTTTACATTCATATTACTGGTACACTCCTCAATCTTCAATCATTTGACAAAAATGCTTTAAGCCATTTGTATATTAAATGAGGGTTAATTTAGTTAAAACTACAAAAAATAATCCACAAATCTACTGCACTAAGTGTTCCTCTGCAATCTAGTGATTGCCAGAGGGGAGGCAGGTTGGGGGGCTGGGTGAAAAAGGTGAAGGGATGAAGAAGTACGAATTAGTAGCTACAAAACAGTCATGGGGACGTAGAGTACAGCATAGGGAATATAGTCAATAGTATTGCAATGGCTAAGTGTACATCCAGATAGGTATAAGAGTAATCAGGGGGATCGCCTCGCAAACTATATAAATGTCTAACCAATGTACTGTACACGAAAGAAATATAAAACAAAAATTTAAAAAGGAAGAAAGGGTTCCTCTGAATCTACCCTCCCTCGGGACCCCTCCCACTCCATATAGACAGGTGACCTCTGACTTCTGCACTCAGCCAGGATGCCACCTTCAAACTGAATTTTAATTATTAGTGATGTGTAATTTCTTTCCTAATTTTTTAATATACACAAATACCCACAGATACCTCAGTTCTCCTTCAACATGGGTATGTCTACTCCACTTTGGTAACAACTGGTCTAGACAGTACATAGAATTTTCAGAACGATCACAGAGCTCTGAAATTAAAATTTACTTCCAATAACGTTGAATTCTTTATTCCTGAAAATGCATGTCGGAAATTCTTCTCAAATTAGTATGTAAATATAATGACGATTGCAACAGGATTTGCTGGGAACTACAGAAAATTACTTTGGACTTTATATGAAAAACTCAATGTGCAAAAGTTGACAAGATTCGGAAAAAGAAGAATAGTGCCCCACTAGACAATAATATACACTAAAATTTAATGTAAACAAAATAGCATGATATTAGCACAAAAGTCAATAAATAGATCAAATGAATGATAAAAATCACAAATAGATTATGGTGTATATATAAATCCAACTTGGAATAGAGGTGGAATTTGATTCAGTGGCAGTTAGGTTAATGTAATGCTATTGGCAAAGGAGATAATCTGGAAGAAGATAAAGTTAGACCCCCTACCTCATACTCCAACTCTAACCCAGTGGTTCTCAACTGGGGACAGTATTTTCTGTCAGGAGACGTCTGGTAATGTTTGGAGACATTTCTGATCGTCATAACTGTAGAGGTGGGGAAAGGGGACGTTTGCTTCAAATCTAATGGGTAGAAGACAGGAATGCTGCTACACATCCTACGAGGCACAAAACATTCTCCCACACAAAGACTTATCTGGCCCAAAGTGTGAACAGTTGAGAAACTGTGCAGACTGAGAAATCCTATCCTAACTCTAACGGTTAAAAGATAAAAAGGAACAGTGCTAGAAGCAGACAAATCCCAATGTGAATACTGGCTCCTCCATTCACCAAAAGTGTGACTCTGGGTAAGTCGCCCCTGAGGCTTATTTTCTTCACCATGGTTTTCGGGAGTAAAGAATGTATATCGTGAAGTAATGAGCAAGGACTCCGGCCAACCACATCAATAAATAAATGGCAGCTATTCTGACTATTAGCATGAATGATAAATTATATTGGGAAGTGTCTGCAAACGTATAAACGAATGTTCTGCACAAGAAAAGTGAGCCTCAAGATGGAACTTAAGCCCCATACCTAGACCACGCATTCCCACGTACTCACCCCACACTTCACTGAGAAGTCATTAATAACTTCTTCAACCTGATTTTTCTAGGATATAAAATGGGAGGAGGTAGGGTACAAGGGAAGACAACAGACCTTTCAGCTACAAAATAGAATAAGTGTAAAACCTCAGCTGAATGCATAATAATGTTTTCAATAAATATTAACAAAAATAACCACTGAGAGGACACAGTGAGAATAAATTACAATGCTTAACACATACAGGAATGAAGCAAAATTGCTCTCAGACCCTCAGAAAACAGGTGCTGTATGAATATGAGTTAGTAATTTGGTTTTTCAACTCTTTGTAGCCGTTTTAAGTTCCAACTCATGGTTGATGAATAAGAGGCAAATGAAATGATGCACTCCACTAAGTCATATTTATAGCATCTACCTCTTCGTAAAAGGATTCTATCTTTCAACCACATAAAAATTACAGAAAACAGCTAGATAATAGAGATGATCATTATATCAAAATCTTAAGACACTGAAATCATTAATAATGTACTTAATATGGATCTGAAAGTTATTTCTCACCTGCTGCTGCATTCATAGCTAAAAATGTAAAATTCGATTAGTACTAGTCTTTTCCAGGACCCGTCACTGGTAATGCCCATGATATCTTCCTCAACTTGAAAACACACACACACAATCTAAGTTACCTTTGACTGACAAAGAAAAGACAAAAAAGATTTTTCTGGGAAAATTTAAAGGAAGACTATCTGAGTTCCTAAATTTAATAGGGGATAGGCACATAAATACAAAAAGCTAACACTTTAGTAAAACTATTTGCAACTAAACTACCTACATTGTGTGCATATGGCTCTCAAAATAGCAAGTGTCCCTCTAGTCCACCTGCAATGCCACAGAAATAAATCTTCCTAGAGAGTCCATTTTTTTTAAGATACTGTGTACATCTAGAAGGAGGGAGAGGGAGCTTCTATTTATTTTATTTTAAAACAAATACAGACACTCCATGCTACTGCAGTATTTGCATAAGTTTTTGCTTCTGTGTTTTGGGTACCTGCTCATTGTCCTCTGCCACTCCAAACTACTTCTGGACGAAGACTGGAAATCACTAGTTTACTAATTCCCTCTCTGAGGAGACACAATAAATAAATAAGTAATAAAATGTGGGGAAAGATACAGGCAACCAAGGACAGCTACGAAGTGGGGAAAATGAGCTTTCAGGAAAACAATGCATCTCTCCCTCCTTCTCTCCGCTGGGATAAAAGCGGATGCCTTGGAAGGAGAGACGATGAATAACTAGGCAAGCCGTTCAGGGGTGTGGATTGGCACAAACTCTCCCTCACGAGAACGCGGCTTTACGCTGGCATATTAGATTGGGAAGTGCACACACGATAATTAACAGTGAATCCTGAAACTTCAACACACCAGCAAAGGGTGTCGCTCCCCGTGAAATGGGAAAACAGGGGGAATACGGTGAGGCAGTCTTCCGTGATGCTGGCCAGCTCCGTGGGGGGTAGCGTGGCAGAACCTGGAGAGCTAATCAAGTTCGCCCAGCAGCTCGGGAAGCTTGAGAGAACGGATGAAGGGTGATAACATGCCAGCAACAAGGGGCAGCTGCAAGCAAAGAGTGGGGGCCTTCCTTATATCCAAATCCAAAACAACGACCTCCACGCCAAGCAACACTTCTGTATTCTCTGCTCTGATTTAAGAAAAGAACTTTGAATCCACCTGCCTTGAATTCTGCTCCCTGGGAATAAACCCGCTGCTCCGGTTTCTCCGGCACAGTAACACATGTCAATCACTGCTGAGCCTGGCGTTAGTTTTCTTCTCCGTGTGTGATTCCAACAATCAGCATGCTCTAGCGCCGAACCACAGCCTCACGTGTGAGCATTTTCTAGGGCACACCCCGGTAGGCACTACCACCCCCTGTGTATTTCATTTAATCACGAAACCTCTTTCTAGAAGCCTTATAATTCTCCCAAGAGTCAAAGTAATTGGTAGAAATTAGACATAAAGAGACACCAGGCCACTTAAAGAGGACACTTTCAACTATAATTTTTGAAAGGATTTTCTTTTTAGTTCCAATATAATTTTGTACTTTCCCAATTTTGCCCTTTTCAAATGCCAAAGAAAATGTTCACGTTGCCTTGTGGGCTATAAAGTAGGCAATGTAATGCATTTGTACTCCACTTAAGGTCCACGATGATTTCCTTTTCTTTGAAGGCCATCCTTTGGATGTTTTTTAAAAAGAAAAAAAAAAAAACAGTGAAAAATAACATACCTGTGGCAAATTACTGTTATTTGAGCAATGAAAGAATCTTCTGTGTGTGCGCGTGCGTGTGTGTGTGTGTGTGTGTGTGTGTGTGTGCGTGTGCACATTTCACTACTCATTCCATGCTGTGTGGCTGCATTATCAGGATGCACTTCTGGTCCTGGTAAATATGTAAACCAAAGACAGATCATCTTGCCATAAATTTTGGTCCTTTAATGAAAGATGGTAGCAAAATTTCAGGGCATGGTTTTATTCCACTCAGTTCAGGAAAATTCTGGTGAGCAACACCTACTCAGGCCCTGACACTCTCAGTAAGTAATGGGAATCCAAAGATGAAAGAAGATTTAGCAAGAGGGAGGGAAGGTAAGCAGATATACAAAAGCAATAACGAGAGCATGTGAGAAGTACGACGAGTGCTGTGTGTAAAAAGGAGAGTAGTCAGCTCAAAGGGTGGGTGATTGACCCTACCGAAGCAAGTATCTGAACACTGAAAATCTTTAAGATTGCAAGTTGGCAGCCAGTAGGTGGGTTGGGAGCTACACAATGTTATTTTTATAAAGTGAGATTAGAGTTAAAAAGAGAAGTTTTCATTCATATTCAAAAATCCAGATTTTTGGGGTTTTTTTTTGAAAAAAGTACAAGATTTGGCAATACTTGGCAACAATGGGGCAGAGTTACGCATTGGCTCTCCAATATTCAAGAGTCCCCACTCAAGAAGGCTGGTCCCCGTAGGCACCTGTGTTTATTTATCAGCCCTGTCTTAGAATAAAGGCAGAATCTTCAGGATTTCAGATTTCTGGACCCAAGACGGGAGGCAAAGAGTAATGGGGAGCACTCCCTGAGATTTGCTTTCCTGGAAATAAAGCAGCAAAAAGCCAAAAGAGCTGTCTCCCTCTGCATCACTTGACACTGGGTGGCCAGAGCTGAGACACAGTATGTGAGACACGGCCTGCCGATGCGCACTGAGAGGAAAACCTCTAACTCGAAGCATATGGCCAGTCTGGAACAGGGCAACTCGCTTAGCACAGCTCTCCTCTCGGCAAGCCAGACATCTCCTCTGAGCATCACCGGAGGCATCTGGTACAGAAAACAAGGACCAGGCAGCCTGGGCTCCGTTGAGCAACAGTGAAATGGGCCTGTTCTCATGGCTCGCCATAGCCTCAGCCAGCTTGGACTTCTCTCTCAGCTCCTGGACACCTCCCAGCGGGACACCAGCAACTGCCACAAACAGGACACGACCAAACTGACTTTGTTTGCGCTGCTCCCGTGGTGGATGCACCCCTGATGGCTTCCTCCCTTTCCTTATCCCCATGTTCCTCCTCTCATCATCCACTTCTGGGAAAACCCCACCCAGACACATCCCCTTCCCCTTCCTCCATGCCGTCTCTTTCCAGCTAAACATTAAATCCGATATTTCCACCTACTGAACGCATCTCACATTTATCTCCTCTTTAGCTTCTTACTACAAACTACTTTCACTACTGATCATCTCCCACTATAATTATCGCCATGTTTTCTCAACTTCCATTTTCTTCCCCTCTTAAGTTTTTGAAAACTCAGCACCACTCATGGTTGTTCCTCTAAAACAAAACAAAATCATATAAAATACTGCATTGGTTCTTCACTGACTTCAAACTCGTTAGTCCAACATCAGAGACCACCTGATAAAGACCCCCATGCTTCTTGTGCCTCTTCTCCCTGATTCCCTCTGGACCTCATGCTCTAGTCTCCCCCACATCATCCATGGCCCACTTTCCCAGGCTCCAGACTCCCCGGGGCCAGTCTCACTGCCTGGGAGACCCTCCTCACCATCCGTGTCCCTATTCAAATCCACCCATCATTCCAGACCCTTAGCAGATGGGAGCCTTGAGTCTCCTTCTCTAGAGCACCGCCCATTAACAAATTCCAGGTGAGAGGTGAAAACCAAGACCCACAAATTAAGCTGGATATTCACATAATTGGTATATATACTTTACATCCCCCTAGTAGATAAGTGTCTTGAGAGCTGGGAGCTCTTTCAAGTCATCTTTGCATAGTGAAGCTACATCACACATGTTTATCTTAGAAAAATCTAACTGAAAGGGAAGAACATTTACCACTTAAAACGGTGCCAGTTATTCTACTCAGCAGGCAGATGTGCCCCAGAATGGATGTGAGACAGGAGGCGTGGAGATCCTGTTTCCTCAGTCTCAGCTCCCACACACACCTCTCTAGGTGCAAGCATCTCAGCACCCTAGGTGTGATTCTAATGAACACCCGCTGTAAACCAGAACCGACTGACTTCCCCATGAGTCCCACTGCTGACAACACCAATCCGATGTAGTCTTGAAGGAAAACATGCATCAGTCAGGTAGAGAGATGCTACAGTGTTACATTTCATGAGCAATTAAAGAGATCTTCAAGGGCAGTTTTGATTATGGGCATTTTCCACCTTCTACCCAGGAATTCGGAATCCTACCTGTGCATCACCTGCAGTTCTTCTGTGAGCCCTGCCCCCTTCCCCTAGGTCCAAAGGCACCTGATGAGTGTACTGGTCCCTTGTACCATATAAGGCACTGTTCCGGGGAACCTGGATCCACATGGCTTCAACCCATTAGTGATGAAGAACACATCACTGACACCCTGAACTAGCTCTTGGCATGAATGACAATTCAATAGCAGAAAAACAGAGTGGCACAATGCATTTTTGTACTCAGTCTACAGCCCTAGATCCAACCTAGAATTAAACCCACACTCATGAAACTTCAGAAGTGACATTTTAATAACTGACTCCACTTAGCCATCAAGTTTGGAGATCTTTGGCAACTTGCTCCTTAGGAAGACTGCCCGAAAAAAATGAAGGGCAACTTAACTGTATTTAGAACTCAGAGTGAATGCAACTAACTATAGTGCCTGTAAAAATCACTAAATGTTCCACAGAAAGAGTAGAGAGAGGGAAGTACAAACCCTCTTTCACTAAGTATCTCATTTGGCTATTCATTCCTGAGTCAGTTTTCAAAGTAACTGACTCTAAATTCAACACACTCAGGATTAAGAACAATTTATAGTCGGATACGTGATTTGGCCTGCCATCTTAAAATGAAATGGCAGTTATCAGAATTTCCAAAAGAAAAGATCAGGTAATTTTTCACGGATTTAAGTGAAACCTGTCAAAGGGAGAGAGAGCTCAGAGGAATGTTACTGCACCGAGCTTCAGGAACGACTCATTAATAATCCAGTTAGACTGTAAATGATGCTCTCGAATTACCCACACGCCACTAGAAAATACTGTTTTATGAGACAAACTCCTCCAACCTCGTGTGCACTACTCCTATGTTTCCCCAGAAGAAACCCACATTAAAAGCTCCTTCCCCCCAAAAAAACATTTCCTTCCTTTCCTTCATAGCAGAAGGTGACTTTTCTTTTTTCCAAACTCCCTCGGCATGAGGTGCACATCTTATTTTCTCAGTTAAACTGTAGGTACCTGGAAAGCAGATTCCATGCCCAGGTGACCCTTGTACCTGCACCCTCTAACTTCTCACTAAGTACAGCTCCTGGCATGTATCTTACAAAGGACAAATGAATGACTGTAAGCTTGTATGTTTCTGTTCCTTTTCCTGGTCTTGCTGCAGACCCTGAAGTCTGGTTTCAAACACATTAAAGTTGATATCCAAGTTTCAAGTAGTCATCCCATAGTGATGTTTGCTAAGAATTTGATCTGGACTGATAGTAATCTAGAATGTTTATCCACAGCTCTTTCAATGTGGTCTACTTAGAAAATATAAAATAGCAGTTATTTCCTCTTGGAGAGTGAAATTATTTCATTTAATAGCATCTATGGCTGTCAACACTTTGGTAGACTTTGTGAAAAATATCTTAACTATTAAATATTAATCACATAAGATTTCGTTCTGTTTTAACTACTTAAACTTTCCCCTGAAAAAAAAAGCTGCTGTGTTTTTTATTTATTTTCAATAATGTGGGGTTTTCCCCTCCTGATGCAAAAACACGTGGTTATTGCATTTACTAGAAGAGAAAATGTCTGTACTTTAAAATTACATTCGGACAAAAAAATTAATAAATGGACTACATCAAACTAAAAGTTTTTGTACAGCAAAAGAAACCATTAATAAAACAAAAAGACAACAGATGAACAGACTGAATGAAAGAAGATATTCACTTATGATACATCTGATAAGAGGTTAATATCCAAAAATATAAAGCACTCATACAACTCGGCAACAACAACAAAAAAACAATCCAATTAAAAAATGGGCAGAAGACCTGAACAGATATTTTTCCAAAGAGAAAAATACAGATGGCCAATAGAAACATGAAAAGATGCTCAAGGTCAATAATCATCAGAGAAATGCAAATTAAAACCACAATGTGATATCACCTGATACCTGTCAGAATGGCTGTCATCAATAAATCAAAGAACAACAAATGTTGGCGGGGATGAGGAGAGAAGAGAATGCTCATATATTGTTGGTGGAAATGCAAACTGGGATAGCCACTATGGAAAACAGTCTGGAGGTTTCTCAAAAAATTAAAAATGGATATACCTTTTGACCCAGCAATTGTACTTCTGAGTATTTATCCAAAGAAAAACAAAGCAATAATTTGTAAAGATCTATGCACCCTTATGTTCATAGCAGCACAATTTACAAAAGATACAGAAGCAACCTAAATGCCCATCAAAAGACAAAGAAGTCGTGGTTTATATATACAATGGAATATTACTCAGCCATTAAAAAATGAAATCCTAGCATTCGCAGTGACATGGATAGATCTGGAGGTTATTAAGCTGAGTGAAGTAAGTCAGACAGAGAAAGACAAATACCATAGAATTTCACTTATATGCGGGATCTAAGGAACAAAAAGAACTAACCAAAAACAGACTCACAAGTATAGAGGACAATCTGGTGGTAGCCAGAGGGAGAGAGGTTGGGGGGCATGGGGAAAATAGAGTGAAGGGTTAAAGAAGTACAAATTAGTAGTTGATAGATCGTCATAGGGATGGGGAGCACGGCAGAGGGAATACAGTTACCATTAATGCAAAAGCTAGGTGGAGGGCAAGAGGAGAGAAAGAGCAATTAGGGAGATTGTTTTACAAACTATATAAATGTCTAAACAATGTGCTGTATACTTGAAAATAATAATAAAATAGTTTAATTAAAAAAATAAAATAAAATTACATTGTATAATGACTGCTTATCACTCCTCCCACCCAATACTAAGGGGAAATGGAAGTGGAGTAAATTCCTTTGGTCATACTTGCCATGAAAATGGTGAATTGCCATTTGTAATTTTCTTTAAAAAAATTTAAAAGGTGGGTCAGTTTCAAAGATGCAGCACAAAGTTATCCAAGGAATTTCATTCTCTATAATCTGTTTATCAAGCAGCTAGAGTCTTCATTAAAGTCATCCAGGCAGATGGTCCGGTACTCTAGACTAGAGCAAACTCAAACCCAAGGAGAATGCCATATCTTCTCTTTTTTGAAAACTCTCCTGCATACCAGTGTCTCATTTCTTAAAAGCCTGATCCATTTTTCTTTTCTAGAAAGTAAGCTCATTAGCTCTGGCCTGCCCCAATGAATACCCCAGCTCCACTTCTGTATCTGATGGACTAGTCCCAAAAGCGGTTGTTCTTTCTCCTGAAGAGGACTTTCCTCACCCACCTCATACAGCCAGATAGAGTTGGTTTAGATCTTGAAAATCATTTTTTCTACTTAAGTAGAAAAATCTACTGAAGTGCCCCGCCCTAGACCACTTTCTAGTAGCCAAGTGAAGCCTAGAAGACAGGCTATCTTCACCAGGTGCCCTATGTTTTTTATCACCTTTCCAGGTGATCAAAATTCTCCCAGGCAGTGACATGGTAATCCCTAGTAGTGTTTATGAGTGTCAGGCATGGATCCAGATAACAATTATTCGGGTCCTTCATGCCCTTGTTACTCCAAGTGTGGACCAGCAGCATGGGCATCATCTGGGCACATGCTGGAAATGCAGAGTCGCAGGCCCCACCCTAGAGCTGCTGAATCAGATTCTGCATTTGAACACTATCTCCAGGAGATTCATAGAATGCTTGAGAAGAGCTATTCCACAGCAGGGAAAAAACAATAATAATAAAAAAGACATCTTCACACTTAGAGTCAAGTTCATTTCCAATGTGCTGACTTCATGGTAAGTCCTGGCTAACATGACCTCCTACAGTGGAGTTACACTGAGAGATACTTCTGTGGCCTGACCAAAGTGAACTTCTCCTATCTACATATCAAGGCTGATGGAGTAGCCGCAGGGACAGAAATACTGGAACCCAGTGAATGCCTGGAAGGCACATGGTATGTCAGTTATATTTCTCTTTCTGAAATTCTGATTGATTGATTTGAAGACCATTGAATAGTAAAATGAAAGAAGAATGAAATCACTACCTCATCTAAAAATCAAAGATACCCTCCTCAACTTTTTTTCATAAAGGGATTTCCCACAGAATCATGGGTACAGAGAAGCACAGCAGGTGCTTCACACCAGGGTTGGGCTGTAGTTAGGGAGTTGGCCTGCTTGGGATCAAGTCAGAGATCTGCTTGCCACGACTTTGTGCGGCCTTGACAAATAACATCTGGGCCTCAGCTTCTTTACCTTTAAAATGGAAATAAAAATGGAATCTACTTCATACGCTGATTATGAGAATGAAATGATACTCATAAAGCCTGGCACACAATGAATTCTCAATAAATGTGACCTACAGTCTCATGTGGCCATGAAACCTGAAACCAGTAATGCTCCCAGAACAATTTCCCCTTGTGATTGACCCAGGAATTGATCCACAGCCAATAGACATAAAGAAACCAATATGCTAAAAAGGCAGATGTTAAAAATAGTTTCACTCTACAAATACCAGGGTAATTCTGGACATTAGCAGAGATGCATGCTGCCTTTCACTTCAAATTCTAATGCATGTTGACCCGGACCAAGAGCCCTGGAGCTCAATCAGCCATGAAGAAATGAAATCTACTTTCCAGAAAGAGGAGTCCATCTTAGTCACACAGCCTCCTGCCTCCCAGCTGTCCCTCCTGAGCTCACTAGCCCAAAGTCTATCCACCAGGCAAAGCAACTTCTAAAAAGACAGAAAAAGAAGTAGTCACTCTGCACTTTAATTCTTTTTAATATGTGGCCCGTGTTGTCATTTCTCTCGTGATCGTCGGCCAAAAGACAGATCTGATTTCCTCTGCCAGACTTTATTTCAATATTTATTTTTACAAAAACAGTGAAAGCATACTGTTTTCTATCCAACCTTCATTGTTTAAAAAATTATTTAAAATTAATATTCATTGCTCCTTTTGAGAAACCAACCCCCACCTCTCTTTTTCTAATTAGACCCGCTAACAACATAAGATTAAGCATTCAACTGGGCAAACCACACTGCAAAACATCCTCAAAGCCTTGAAAAGCATCAAGACCAAATCAATTACAGCACTTGATTCAAGTGGGTTTTGTTTTCCCTTCCAAGTGATTGACAGAACTTATGGTGGGCTCGAATGGTAAAGTATTTCTAGAGTTTGGGGAAAGACATTAAGTTTGTATGTAGCCTTTAAAAACTTGGGTGTGTTTTCTAGCTATGCTTTTTAGATTACAGTATTACACTTTAACTAGTTGTATCATTCTGGGAGGACACCTGTTCAGAGGAAATATTTTCCTAGCTAAGTCTAATCTCAGAAATTAAAGGAGAGAAAGGATGTAAAATGGGACTTTACTTCTGCAGTCGGGCTTGGACAGTCACAGGGCACTATGTAACTTCTCTCGTCTGATGTTTGCCTTACCTATCAGAGGGCAGAGGCCTTGTGAACATACATTAGCCACCTCATGATGCTAACCATCCACCCTCAGAGGCCTTACCTTTCGGTTTTCTTGATCAGGATGGCCCTGAAGATGTGCTCAAGGGGTGTCTTCTCCTGCTCGTGGGTTGGCTGCACGAAAGGGTGCAGGGCCGCCAGCGAGAAGCCCTGCTGATACAGCTCCAGGAGTTGGGCGGGCAGGTCTCGCAGGGAGGCCAGCCTCACTGCTGAGGACCGTGGGAGCTCAGCTGTGAATAGAGAGAGGAGAAGTTCATCAGAGACCCACCAAAAATGCCTGCCTTACCCTTACGCCAGGACCTGTAAGTTACCTCTTGCTAAAAGTCAGTTTGTCCCCATCTTAACTACTATCTTCAAAGAATATATAAGCACCTGGCTATTTTCCAACTCACTGAAAGGCATTAATAATTGCATACTTTAAATCTATAGTCAATCTTCTCAGAGATCACACTGGAAAAGTCATTTCCGCCCCCTCGAAAAATAAAAAAGGAGGAAGAGACGATAATTGTGCAAACATAAAACTGCCAGGTAGCAAAAAGTGGCATAAACAAACTCAAAAGATAAACTGGAACAAAGTTTCTGTGATATTTATGACAAAGGAGTAATTTTCTTGATTTGCAAAGAAACCCCCTCAAAAAAAAAAAAGAAAAGAAACAAAGTATATGAACAGGCAATTGCCTAAAAAAGTAAAGCCAATCAATATTTAAAAAGACACCTGAATTGATATATTAGAACTGTGCATACAAAACAAATATTTTTCACATACTGAATTATTTTTAAATGTAGATTTAAAAAATTTGTAAGGAGAGACAAGATTAAAAATTCAAGAGGTACAAGCATACACACAGTGAAAAGTCTACATCGCAGCCCTACCGGCTTCCTCTCAGTCTTTTACCCCAGAGGCAATCAATATTACCCATTTTTATATATGGATTAATAATTGCTTAATTCATACACAAGTAAATAAGTCTATACGTCTCTCTCCCTTTTTACACAAATGCATCTGGCTTTTAATAAATTGTTAACAATTACCAGCACACTTTCTAAAGAGACCATTCAATAGTAGTAGACAGAGCTCTTTTATTTTATTTTTTTTACAGATACAGTGTTCCATTGTGTGATGTACCATAGAGTGTTCAAATTTTTGCTTTACAAATAATACTATAATGAAAAATATTGCTCTTATATGGTTTCACATGTGTGCACAAATAGCACAACTAAAAAATAAATTCTTAGGTGTCGATTTTTTGGGCTGAAGATAAATAAATGCATTGCAGTCCTTTCAAATATGGCCCCACTTCCTCCACAGACTAGAACGAATTTACCTCCCATCATTACTGTACAATCACTGACTAATCTCAGTGAAAAAAAGACCCCTTTGAGGTGGTAATTTAAATTTATCTTACTAAATAATTTATATTTTTTAAATTAAACATTTAATGTTTAAATGCTATCTGTGTTGCCTTTTCTGTTAACTGTTCATAATCTTTGCCTAATTTTCTATTGGGTTATTGGTCCTTTTTTCTTATTCTTTTGTAAGAACTCTTTATATATTAAAAAATTTAGTTTTTATTTGTGATACCAGTTGCAAATATCTTTTGCCAATTTGTTGTCTTTACACTTTGCATAAGATGGGTTCTTACCATGCAGAATTTTTTTTTTAAATGAAGTTGAATTTATCAAATTGTCTTCAATGGCTTCTGAGTCTTATGTCATTGCAGCAAGATCTGGAATTATAAACTAATTCTCCCATGATTTCTTGTAGTATATATTTCAATTTTTGCATGTAAATCCTTGATCCATTTTGAATTTATGCAATATGAATTAAACATTTCCCCCCAAGGTTTATCCATTTTTCTTCATTGGTTTGAGATGCCACCTTTATCATATATTATATTCCTGAATATATTTAAGTTTATGACTGTGATTCATTAATGTATTTTAAGAATTTTAGTTTTATATTGTTTTAATATTTGGTCAGGCTATTTCCTGAATCTTCTTATCTTCCTGTTTATTTTCTGAATATTCCTGTCTACTCTTGTTTTTTCAAATGACCTTTAAAATCAGCTCATCAAGTAAGCCTCAAAAAAATCTTGTTGATATTTTTATTGGATCACATTCAAATTATATCTTAACTGAAGAAAAATGAGTATTTTCATCAGGTTATAAGTTTCCATCCAAGAATGTGGCATAATTTTCATTTATTCAAGACTTATTTGGGGTCCCTCAGGTGCATATTAAAGTCTTCTTTATAGAGATATTACAAATTTATCAAGTTTATTCCTATTTTATATTTTATTGCTATTCGAGTAATATAATTGTTTTTCTTTTCACTTGTATGATATCCATCATGGGCGAGAATATTGGGGAAACAGGCACGCTCATCACAGTTGATAGGCAATGTAGTGTTGGCCTTCAAATCTAAAAGTACATACATCCTTTGTCCGACAACCCCATTACTGAGTATTACACCTATGACGGGACTCATAAATGTTTTTCAAGATATAAGAATGAATGAACATGTTCAGACAGGGTTGTTTGCATAGCGAAAATCTGGAACCAAAGAATTCTTAATTGGAGGGCTGGCTTAACACTGGGAAACCCTAATGATGAATCCTCTGAATCATTTAAGGGGATGGAGGTAAATCTGTTATGTGCTGATGGAAATGTGTCCCAGATACATTACTAAGAGGCAAGGTGTTTCAGTGTTTATCATATAACACTCTTGCATAAAACATTAGAAAGATAGACATGCATAAAAATAATTTTCTGGAAAAAAATCGCAAAAACACGTATATTGGAGAGAGGGACTAAAATAGAGAGAGAAGGATGGAAAGGTAGTTTTTACTTTATTTTGTACTTCTAATACTTTTGCCATCAACAGGGATCATATGGATGGAGAGTTTAGGGGGCACTTTAATTTTCATTTTCTTCTTAATATTTAAAAAATAATATTATTTAAAAGGTTCTTTATGTATTTAAAAAGTAATGTGTTATTTTAAAACACAAACTTAAAAACAAAATCTAGAGGTACTTAAGAATACTACTTAACATCAGATACTGTAGATCTCATTTCCATACATCATGCAAGAAATTTATGGGGAAAAAATCTATAGCAATGATTCACTCTAAAGCAAGTGTCTGGCATCCTGAAGAGACCTCCATCAATAACAGGGACAAAGATGAGACGGGCCAAGAAAGCAGAAAAGTCTGTACTCTTCCCCTTGAAGGATTCATGCTGTATGCTGCTAGATAAAAACCTAAACGTAAGTCTGTTAAGGAATGCTTAGCCCCACCACATTCCCATGCACAGAAACCCACCAGGTAAAAGGGGACCCCATGCTTTAGAGTAGGCGTCCTCCACATGTGCTTGTGGGTCCAGCAGCAGCAGCAGCACCAGGAAACTCATTAGAAATGGACATGCACAGTGTAAACATATATATGCCTTAAAGTGTACAGATGAAATGTATTGGATTTTGTTAACCAATGTCACCAAAAAAAATTAATTAAAAATTTTTTTAAATACAAAAAGCTAATAAAGAAAAAAGAAATAAAAGAAATGGAGACCCGAGTCCCTCCCCAGACGAACTAAATCAGAATCTGAAGGATGGGTACATGTCCTTGCAAGTCCCTGAAGAGATTCTGTGGCTGCAAACCACTCTCCAGAGGGTTTCATTTTGGCCCTCCTCCACCTACTGTCCTCTCCACAAGCAAGGAACCTGAGGATCTGAGGGCACGTGTCCACATGTGACCTGCACCCCACTCCACACAGCCATGACCCTGTGATTCCCTGACCTAACAGCCCCAGGCCCACTTTGAGAGCCAGTGCAGGCTTCTCCCCAGGTCTGTGTCAAGGGTGGATGGTGTTTCATATGCACACACTCCCGGGCCCAAGACAGGACAGAGACTAGGGTGAGGTGAGTGAGGAGACGCTTGCCGCAGGTGCAAAATTTCAGGGGCACCAAAAACTCAGGAACCAAGATAAATATGTAATATAATAGGTTAAAAAGTGGACAGTAATATGAAGTCCATAATGAACAAAAGATCAATAATTTTAATAAAGACAGGATCAGTATTATTGATTTTTCTTTTTTGTCTCAAGCTCCAATATGGTTTAGCACAGCACGGTTACTGACCATGTCTTTTTAAAAAATGTTGCCTCACTCGCCTCATCCTAGTGCTGGCCAGGCCCAACACCTCCTCTTGCAGTGTCTTCCTAGGCCCTGCGAATGACAGGAGCCAGTCTGCATGTAGGTTGTGCCCAGGGAATCAGAGGCAGGTTTTCTTTGCTGTCAAGAGGCTACAAAGCAAATGAACTGAAAGAGTATTACATGTGGCATAGATGCTGAAAAATGGCATGGACTTTTGGTAGGGGTGTAGACCTTTCAGGAGGGTAATTTCATGATATCGACCAAAGCACTTAGATCCTCTCTTCCTTGATAAAACCATATATAAAGAGCATCTCTGAGTCATCAAATATGAGACCTCAAACTCAGCCAGTCTCTACGGCTCAATATTTTGTAAACGTTTCAAGTATTTCAAACTCTTACTGCTAAAAGCTTTACTCGGATTTTGATAATTTATTACATTATCACATCACATTATAATAAAAAAATAAAATCAGTTGATGTGTTGAGAAAACTCAGGACTGTAGAATTTGCTCCATTCCTCACTAGCATTAATCCTGGGCATGTGAACACTCAGTGTCCTCGTGTAAAATGGAGATAATAACATCAGCATGTCTTCCTTCAGAGAGTGGTTGCGGGAATCAAATGGGGTAGGATGATGGGTGTGTCATCGAAAAAACCGAAAACTATCATGCTCAGGGGTGTTGGGTGTGGTGAACGGGGAGCTGGCCAGGGAGATTGGTCAGCTTTGGACGGTGGTGAGAAAATTGTGCTGGGGCCATAAAACCCTTCCCCGGTCCCACCCATACCCCTTAACCGTCACATCCCAAATCAGTGCACTAAAAATATTAGTCTATCAACCATTTATAGTTAAATGCTTCCTGAATAAAACATAATATGTTTAAAATTTTTATCTTCAAATCTAACCATGAATTAGCTCCTGTCAAAACTCAGCAATTTTATGGCTTTAATTTTTGGTGCATATGCTGTCAGAGTAGGTTTGGCTTCATGGTGAAAAGACAAAAATGAATCTCAACAATCTTATGGTGATAAAAAAAACAACAGACTTTAAAAAATATGATTAAAACCCTTTATTTCATGTTTCTATTTTAATATTAACCTTAAAAACAAAAACAAAACAAAAAAAAACCTAGTCCTTAAGTGACCAAGCCCCCAGTATTATTACTAAAAAATAAATGAAGGAATGACTTATGTTTGGATGAACATACCATTTGTAGCCTCTTGGTCCATTTCTCACCCCACCCATCAGAGTAACCTCTCCACTATTTTTTTTTTTTTTTGTAATATTTGCCTGATTTCATTTACAAACTATGTGACCTTGGGCAAGTCGTATAATTCCCACCCCATCTCTTGGGTCCCTCATTTATAAAAGTAAGACCCTGGATAGGCTATTCTGAAAGGAGCTTCCAACTTTAAAAGGCAATAATTTTATTATCTATTTCAATTTAGATGCTAAGGTGCCAGTTTCTAAGTAAAAAGTCTTCAGTCTGACCTGAAAGAGTTCCCCCAAACCAGAGCCAAATGGGAATAAGGAACAGACACAGATGTGTGAATGGACGGAAAGATGGAAAGAGGGGCAGGAAACTAATCTGTCGCCATTATGGCAGGATGAAATCACTGCTGTCCCAGGGTCCCAGCCTTCTGCCTGTCCCAGGCACCAGAAGGGGTTCCGCCTGCTCTGACTGTCTTCTGGAACTCTGGGGACCTTTCCAGGGGAGCCCTTGTCCAGAGGTGTCTGCGGGGTGAGGAGAGAGGTGTCTCTAGGTTCCTGTCTTCCTAGCAGAGAACTGCAAGAAAAATGTGGGTTATTTGAAGTTACTTTGGCTTCCTGGGTTTTTATTAGGACCGTACTCCAGGACTTAACCACATAAGTCACCTCATCTAAGTTAAAATTTCTAATAATGATTCTTCATATTCTAAAGATGAGGGACACTGATAAGGTCATCTTGACCAGTCTGAGAAAACGCCACTGTTAGGGCCCAATGTCCATTCAAAGATCACACTTTTCTCTCCACTTTCCAATATGCCATGTTCCAAGGTCCATCTGCAGTGATCGGTCAGCAGGTCCAGGGTCCGGGAGCGGCGGGGCACCTCTGTGCTCCCACTCAGGGAACCATGTCTTCATGTCACATAGGGACTTTGCCCTACTGCTGTGCAAAGCCCAGTTCTCCAGCTGGCTTTTCCTACCAGCCTGGGCAGGGGCTCATCTCACCTCATGACCTGATAGACAGTCTGGTGCAGGTCTCAAGGCCAGGAATGGAGATCCCCCAGGGTTCAGGGGGATAAAGTAAGAGAGACACACAGCCAAAAAGCAATGAACATTAAAGCCCCACCTCACCAAGGGGGTGGCATCTTGTCCTATGCCAATGAGCACATGGGTTTGATGGTGCCAGAACTTCTAAATCTTACCTTCGAGAAGTCAGAAATTTGATCCTAACAGAAACTTTCCTAATCTTTAAATGTGGCAAGTAATTTCAATTTTACTTTCAACCTCACATGGCCCAAAGCCAACACCTGATAGGTTGTAGAGTCTGGACGGGGCATTTGACAAATATGGAGAGATGGATACCCCACACCCTTCCCACCTCTGATCTTAGCACAGTCGAGATGAGGTGTGAGCATCGGTCATGTACTGAAGAGCTTGCAACCTATTTATTCCCACATCATCACAATTTACATCAAAATCTTCAAGGATTCATTTGTTGGTGTTTGACACCAGCCTCTGTTTCCTAATTCCTCCCTCTCCTATACCAGTGTCAAGACGCACAAAGGGTTTGGTACCACATAATTATATTTTGAATCCCTTGGAGATCGTATTTCCACCCACCCCCTCAATTATTAGGCTTTTGAAAATCAAAATATATAAAGTCTGCTGGAAAGGTATTTTAGGTGGCAAGAGAGTCCAAAGATCTTCTGAAATAAGTGTTTTGTTTTCCTTTGAGAAAATAAGTTCATATAAATAAACCACTATTCCTGAAGGGGGAAAAAACAAAACAAAACAATACAAAACAAAAACAAAACAGAAAAAGGAAAAGAAAGGAATGAAAACAGAGGGGGGAAAAAAAACCTAAACCACAAAACCACACATTTATTAACACTCCTGGGATAAAGGAGATTTTGTTCTTGCCATGACAATGTTTTGTTTAGCAAAAACATGCTGCAACTCCACTTATTCCCTGGAAACAAAGCCCTTCAGACATCTGCAGAAGAGCCAAAGTGACGTCTTTGCTACTTCAAACTGTATTATTATTGGGGAAAAGTATCAGCTTCCAACACAAGAAACAAACTGCTACATATGGCAGCAGCACAAGGCACCCAACTAGGGGCAGCAGGCAACGGGATGCTGGCCCCCAGCAGCTTCCATCCTCGTGTCCAGCAATCATTTGTGACTTTAGCCTGATTATTCAAAGTCCGACTTCACTTTTCTAATTACATCCACTCATGGATCTGTCAATACCAAGGAGCACAACACAAGAGAGAGACGACATCTCCCTTGGGCCATTTTCCTCACAGGTAGAGCTCATAATGACATTGTTCAACCAAAAGTTGTTTTTATTTTTTTTTTTAAGTTTCTTGAGGGCCGCTATTTCTATCACATCAAGCTGCCTGGGCTTTGCAGTAGGTCCAATTTAGAAAAACACTGAACTCAATGGTTTTTCAATGTGAGGTTTTTCACCACATAGGTAAGGAATAGGAATTCAATCTTTTAAAGAATGATTACAGCCCGTGTCTTCTGCATCATTTCTAAATCTGTGGAATACAGCTTCCATTTCAGAGCTTTTCAAATTCAGATTTCTGTCATCTTTTTATCAAATAAATTCATGTGTCTGAAACTTAAAAGAAAAAAAAAACATATCCGGGCTCAGGAGACTACTCCATTGAAATACTATTTATTCTTTCTAATTTTTTTAATTGGAGTGAAATTTACATAACATAAAATCAGTCATTTTAAAGTGAACGATTCAGTGGCATTTGGTACATTCATAATGTCGTAACCATCACCTCTATGTAGTTCTAAAACATTTACATCACTCCCAAAGGAAAGCCTACACCCGCGCCCATGAGCAGTTATACCCCATTCCCTCTCCTCCCTGGCCCTGGCAACCACCCACCCGCTTTGAAAAAACACAGTTCTTAACATTTTAACTAAATCATGGATAAACTTAGGGAAGGAAATCTCAGTAAGACTAAAAGCACTTCTTTGATCTTACATAAACCTAGGATTCTATAGGTCAATCAGGGAGTAACTGAAAAAGCAACAGTGCCTCATCAACTGAGTTCTTAAGATGCAGGATGCCAGGCCACACATGATTGTTAAGTATCAGACTATCAGACTGCTATGACAGAGAGAGAGAGAGAGAGAGAGAGAGAGAGAGAGAGAGAGAGAGAGAGAGAGAGAGATTGAGAGAGAGTGTGTGCAGGGAGTGCGCGCAGGGGAGGAGTCAAATTGTTATTGGTTTACTAATCATTTCCAAGGGTCTCACTTAGTCACTGAATAACACACACATATGATATTGTATTGTCAAAAAATCACTGTCTAGGTATTTGTAAGGAGAGTGCCTGAATCATTCCTATTGACTATATCTACCAATCAAACCCCAAAGATGGCATTATTGCTCATCTCACCAGTCCATTTTGTCAGGGAACACACAGGCTAAGATTCATCAAGAAAGCATTTCAAGAAACACCGGGGGCTGTGTTGCTTAGATTTTCACAGTAGGGTATTCAAATATTGAAAGTAACTGGCTAAGAACTGAACCCAGAGTATTAGTAAAATACTTCACACACTTAAAATTATTTTTTATACAGAAGACACAAAAAATCACCAAGCATTCAAACTCATCCGCACCAAATCCAAGAAGAACTTAGCATGAGTCAGAAGGGAGGCCAGTTATCCATATTCTATGCCATTGTCCTAATTGAGCATGATGACATGATAGCTGACGCTCTGGTAGTTCTCTTTGGATTTCGAGAGTAGTACAATAAACTGATTGCATCAAAGACCAGCCACTAATGAATATGTACAAACAATATGGAAATGAAACTATTTAGAATGTAAATGGGACCCTATATGGATTTCTATGATAAAGTCAAAGTAAGCAGCATTGAAAATCTTCAGCACTCGGATGTGGCTAGTCTGAATTGAATGTGCCATAACTGTGAAATATATACCAGATTTCAAAGACAGTATGAAAAAAGGGATGTAAAGTATCTAAATACGAAGGCTTTTTAAAATATTGACGACACACTGAAATGACAATATTTTAAATATATTAGGATTAAATTAAATATATTATTAAAACTAATTTTACCTGTTTCTTTTTACCTGTTTTGAATGTGGATACTAAAACATGTGGACTTATATATAAGGCTCAGGTTATACGTCCACTGGACAACCCTACTCTATATCATTGCTTACCAAGCATTTGTCTCACAGCACCTACCACAATTCTTCATTGTACAAATTATTCATTTACTTTTTCCCTTCTATCTTTCCCAAGAAATAAGTTCCACCAGGCCAGAACCATGCCGGGTTCATTCACCAATAAGGTGACCAACCCACATAGTGCAAGGAGAAGGCTCATCTTGATCATTATTAAAGGAAGAAATTCTCCAATGACATGGCCATGGCCCAAGTACTGATGGCACCAGCATTTTTTCCATCAAAGAAAGTCCAAGGCAAACTGCCACCTGCAGCTACTCTGGGGGCTAGTTAATAGATAGTTAATAGATAGTTAGTAGATAAGCCACAAGACCGGGAGGAGAGAACCATAACCGGCAGAAAACCATCAGCTAGTGTAAAACTCAGAGGGAACTTGGAAATCTTTCTTTTCTAATGGTAGTAAAATATACATGACATAAAATTTACCATTTTAACCATTTTTAAGTGTACAATTCAATGACATTAAGTACTTTTACACTATTGTAACCATTACTGCCATCTGTTTCCAGGAAACCTTTTAACCAACAGTGTCAGTCACACTTCCCACTCAACCCTTCACCGCAGCTACCCAAGAAGGAAGGACACCTCACCCCCATTTCAACATTTTCCCTTTCTCTGCCCCTCTGGTGTGAGATATAAGAGCAGCGAGAAGAAAAGGAAGCTGCTAAAAGTCATCATAATGAGCAAATGTGAAAATCTGCCAGTGGAAAAAATTGGAGATAGCCAAGTGACAGGACAAAGATCATGGTGGTATACAAGAAGTAGCTGGTAATCTTCCCCCCAAACAGCATAAAACAGCAAAAAAGAAGTTTCCCAAAAAGTATGGTGCCCCAAGAGCATAAGCACACTTCAGTCTGGCATTTACACAGGACACAAGAAAATATTACTCTTTGTTTTTATCCTGAGTGATTATCATAAAGGTTCCAACTCTATAGCAGTTTTACATTATGCCAATAGTCTTTACTTATAAAAATATTTTTTTAAATTTCAGAATATAATAATATAAAATAATGCACCTTGGAAACTGTTGGAAAGCATAAAAATTCACCATGTGCAAGAGTAGTTTCAAGAGCTTATGACAGAATTCTGCTCTTTCAGGGCTTAGCACAACTTCAACCCACAAAGGAAGCCCACTTGTCGGTTCAAACGCACTACACCCCACGGATTCTCCCTTTCCCAGCTGTCGTTGAGACACACCATGTATTCAGTGACACAGTCACATAAGCCATTCATGAGGCTTACAGAAAGGTCCACATATTATAAATGCATTTTAATAAATAATATTCTGATGTGTATGACATCACAAAAGATTCAACAAAACTCAAATGAGAACAGGGCCAGACAGGTTCTTGTGCTCTAAAAAAAGGCTTCCACACCTGCATTTTCAGCTTTGCATGAACAATTATTGCGTTCATGCGCAAACTCTCAAATTGGTGCATGGAAATAGAAAATCGTACACACAAGTTGAGCAGCTCTGGGCTCCGCTGAGCAATTTGCATGCAAAATTGTCATCAGCACTCGCTGATTTATTCTTTTCCCATCTAAGAGATGGGGGTAAGGTAGTCTATGATGCCTCTGGAGGCCAATTTTAAGAGGCATTTTGGTTCCCAATAGAAAAAGGCACCCGTAGTGGTTTTTAGGGTCTATGCATACTTGTTATGTCCCTCTCACCTGCCTTCTCATATATTCCAGTCAAAGAGAAGAAAAGCTTGAGAATGAGATCGAGTAACATAATTAGGTGAGAGGAAATGACCAAGGGGTGTGTTCTTCAGCATAACAAAACAAAACAAAAAAATGTGGTAAAAAATATATTTATCCTTAGAAAAATGTTATCTATTAACAACAGTTGGCACAAGAAGGGAAAGATAGATTTCAAACAGGCAGAAGAAAGGACTTTCATGCTTGGCCAGTGAGAATTTATTGATATAAACCATCAGGAAGTGTGGCCTTTGAGATTGCCCATGAGGGTCTGATAGGCATCTATGTGCTTAAAAGGCATTTTTAGTTTTTTTTTTTTTTAACGTTTCCTCCTTCCCTCCTGTGTTTCTTTTTTCCCACTTGAAATATGGCTAGTATGAATTGAGAAATGATGCAATTATGAAATACACACAAGATTTCAAAGACTTTGTATGAAAATAAAGAATGTAAAAAGCTCAATAAGAACTTTTTATTGATTACATATTGAAATAGTTTGACCATATTGGATTAAGTAATGCCTCGTTAAATTAATTTACCTATTTTAGTTTTTAATGTGGCTAGTAGAAAGTTTTAAGTTAGTTCACATCATATTTCTATTGGACAGATCTGTTCTAGAATGTTTTGTTTTAAATTTATTTTAAATTTATTTCAGTTCAAAAGAAAAACATGACCCTTCTCTACCTTTATTAAAGTGCCAGGTCAATTCCTTACTAAGCATCATTTAGTTGCAGCTATGAGTAAGGTCACTTCTTTTCCCAAAATAAACCTGTTAACACCGACGGCTGGGAAAAAGCTGCCAGAATATTTAGTGTGGGATCAAATGAATAACCTTTTCTCAAGCATATTCAATCTCTTCTTTTTACTCACTGTCACTATTCCAAATTGAAGGAGAAAAGGCAAAATTTCGTACTGCCTTCATGTTTGATGTTTGGGTCCCTGAGACCCTTAAATGCTTGCTCTTACAGGATCTCCAGTAATCACACCAGCTTCTAAAATGTTTACCTCTCTGAAGCAAGTGGGTTCACAACCTTTTTCTGCCCTCCTCTGCTGGCAGGTCCACATGCCATCCTGACTTGCACCACCCACCCCACACAGGGAATCTCAAGCTGAGAATCTCAGCACTGCTCTGGCCAAACTGGAAATAGCTGCTGGAGGCAAGCAGCCAGCCGGCATCCTGGCTGAGATTACTCAGGTCAGAAATATCAATAGAGAGTGGACCCTCCAGTCTGTTTTGTTGAGTCCCTGGAAGTGCTTTGTACTGATTTTCCGGATGATTTATGTTACATTCCAGAAATGCAAATTCTCCCTCACGCACTTAATAAATGCATCTGTGCCGTCTCAACGTTTTGACTTAACAAAGCTGTCTCCTTTCCCGTGCTTCCTTGCCTGGTTTCTTTGGGGGTGGGATGGGGGCTTCACAACATCCTAAATTCTCATATATTACTGAGAAGTGACCATTATTAATGCTCTGTTATAATTGCAGTGCAGTCTGTCTTAATTGAAATAAGGTAGATCCTATGAGGCAAATAGAGAAATCTGAAATTGAATTATAGGGTAGAAAGCTAGCGATGCATTAAATATGGCTAAGGCAGAGAGATGGGGGTGTACTGGCCAAGGTTCTGGCTCTGGAGTAAGATTACCTGGGTTCAAATCTCTGCCACCCCTTACTAGTTGTATAACTTCGGGTGAATTACGAGCCCTTGTGGGCCTCAGTTTTGTCTATTTCAGATAAAAGTCACGTCTACCTCATTGAGCTGGCATGAAGATTAAGTGAGATAACGCATATAAAGCACTCAGCTGGGACCTGAAACCCATACTCTTCTATATATGGGAGCTGCTAAAATCATTATTGCCAATGTAATTATTATTAATAACTCTAATCACCTCCCAACTTGTTACCAAGCACACAGACCTTTATGTCCATAAGTTGATCCTTATGCCTGAAATCACTCCAGCTCTACATCAATATTCTTTAATTTTCACATATGACTTTAATTTCTCAGCTTTAGCCACAGGCCAACAGATTTTTTCCTGTGACCCTCTTTTAAATGCTGGTGTAACTTCTCTTCACTTCTGCATGTGAACCTAAAATGGGTCTAGACATCAGGACGCAGAAAAATAAGTGAGGCCAAAGGCACGTTGAGGGGTCACTACCACCGTGATGTGTACCAGACTTCTGCAACACTTAGAGAATGGAGTATGAGGAGCAAGGGATGAGGCCCCATCTGCAATGGGCCTGGAGAAGCCTAAAGAGACAGTTCTAGAAAATGGTACCATGCGGAGAACAGCAGAAGACCCCAGTGAGGTACATAAGCCACATGCCAAAAGGAACAAAAGAATAGACATAATTGAAAAACAGAGGCAGAATCCTGTAAGAATACATTTAGGGCCTTTACCACACAGAACACCAGGAAAAGGCAGATAGTGAGGGCATGGTAAAGAAGAAAGCATCAGGCAGGAGATGTGACAGGAATATGTCACCTCTGCCCTGACTCTCTCCATGCCTGTCTAGAATCCATCCCAAATTTATGAAGTTAAATGTGCAAAGAAAGAAATATTTCCATAAAAGAGGCAAAAACCCAGGGATAATTTCAGCCTCTTTATTTTCCCTCCTCACCCACATTGTCTAAATTCCTCTATTAACTATTAACAACAAGGACTCATATTCTAACTTCTCCTTCTACTTCAGGCCTACCTCGCCTGCAACCCTACCTGGAAGCCTTTCAGGCATAACATTTAAAATGAAAAAATAAGCCCTAAAAATTTGTCCTCAGCTTCTAGCTACTACAAAAAAAAGGTGAGGCTGAACAGATACAGTGTCTGGCCACACCCAGGCACACAGCGTGGCAGCCTTAGAGAGAGAAGGCAGGCAGGTTGGGGACCTGAGGTCTCTACACCCACAGGGCTCAGGACACGCCTCCCAGAGAACTCCCAATGCACAGTGATGCCGCAGGAGCTCAAGTCTGCCAGCAGCCTGTCCCCCATATCTGTGCTGCCTCGGGTGACTTCTGCAGGCAATTAGTTTCATCCAACAACAGCAGGCAAGCATCCCTATCTGTCTAACTGCTCCTGAGACAGAGCAGATACGCTTAACTCAGGATCCGAACAATAATAAATGCTTAAAAAACCTGACCTAGTCGTATCTCTTCCACATCAATCAGAAGAGGTATTATTTTGCTTTCTCTTACCTTTTTAGGAGACTCTGTTTTCAAGTCTCTTCTTTATTTTTCCCCACAGAAAATAAAACCACAGAAATGGCTGAGAGATGAAAGAGATGGCAAAACAGCTTCTAGGTGTCAAGTGTGCAGGGACCTAAATGGATGGTGGTGACGTTCACTGCTTGGTTTTGCTCATGGTTACTGCGAGGAGTTTCTGTGACATCTGAGAGGAAATGTTAGGTCGGCTGCTGGATATAAGGTCAGTGGCACAGAAGAACTCTGAGTAGGAGTTGCAAACCTGAAAATTACCTACTGGAGCATAAATGCTCACTGAGGCCATAGGCTTGGATAAGCTCTCATGACGAGAGAGCATGCAGAGAGAAGAGCAGGCGTTCAAGTGAGCATTGCTAAAGTCTTGATATTTAGTGGCCAGAGATGGACAGATCTACAAAGGAGGCAGAGGAGCAGTTAGAGAGGCTGGGAGAGTGTGTGAGAGAAGCCAAGAGAGGAGGGGGCAGGAGAAGGTATCATAGGTGGCTTTTTCTTACCCAGAACACCAGATTCACCAAAGCCCTGCATGCCTCCTGGGACTTACAGCGAATGCCCCTGCTTGCTGGATGACCGATGCTAACAGGGTACTCTCTAGTACACCCATGACCTTCTGCTTCACCAGCTGGGTCACAGGCCTACCAAAAGCTAGCTGGGTATAGCCCCAAACCTGTTTGTGCCAGTTGTACCAGTTACAATGAGTATGTTTAGTTAAATAGTACACAAATGCAATTGTCAGTAGTGAATGAGAGCTGGTCCTCAGAAACCAAACGCTCCATAAGAGAGAGCTGCTAAAAGAAACGGCTGTCGAGATGGATGAGGGTAAGGAAATAATAAAAGACAAAGTAATTTTTAAATCTACAGTGTTATACTCAAATTGCTTGGTGAACACTGAAGGTCTCCCTCCATCTTAAAAGATTTAATTTGAAAAGTTTAGATGGTATATTATGGGTTTACACAAAAAGATAATGTGGATCTTTAATTTATGTTATCAAAGACCACATCTCTGTATTTAAAGATGGGCACATGGATGTACATTGTTGTGTTTTATGTTAAAACAACATGTTGGAGGTACATATACATATACGTATATATGTTTTAAAATGATTTCCTGACAAATTATGGTCTTGGCTGTGACAATAAGGGAGTGCTCAGTGCTGCCGAGCAGTTTAGTAAGATGAGGAACAGAAAATATCCCTGGGATTCAGAGACAGCTGTGCGTGGAGAAACGCAACTGAAGTCAGGCTGGAGACAAGTCAACAGTTATCTAACAACTCTGCTGCCTGTTCTTCCTCAACTATCACGTTATTTTCCACTTAGTGTTTTAACTTAAATGCTGCTTTTTAACCTGCTTTCCTGAGAACCGTGGCTTCAAAGGATTTTACAGCTGAAAAAGCCCTTGATGATGATGATGACGATGATGACGATGAAGATATAGAAGTATTACAGAAAAAACAGTAGCAACAATGATAACGATGATAGCTAGCTTACATTAAACATATACTGTACACCAGTCATTGTCTTATGTGCTTTACATGCACACTCATTTAATTATCAAACCATCCCTGAACTATGTATTTTTAGCTCCATTTTAAAACTGAGGAAACTCTAAACCAGAGAGGTTGAGCAACTTTCCAAGAGTTGCACAGCCAGTAAGTAGTGACCCCAAGATTCAAACCCAGGGATTCAGAGCCTATGCCTTAACCCTCTACACTAGGAAGTCTTCCTAACTACCTAAACCAGGCCCCTCATTTTACAGACTATAAAATCACGTCCACAGAGATTAAACAGTTGGCTATATGGGCACACAGCCTGCAGCAGAATCAGAACTATAGAAGACCCTGGGCCCCAATGCAGTGCTCTTTCTACTATACTACAAAACTGTAATGAATGCAGCAGGATCAGAACAAAACGACTCCTAAAAGCAGTGTACACTGTCTCCTTTTTCTGTCCAACGGTGTGCCTTCACGGTGTTCCCTTCTGGGCTCTGCATCTTGTTTAGGTTTCATCAATGAGTCGACTGCTTGGGTCAGTGTTTTCCTTGGAAGGCTGATCACAACAAAGCCTTCCTTTAAAGTGGAATGTTTATTTCTTCACTGAATTTGGTAGTGTCATCACGATGTGCGCAACATGTTTACTGTCATGGAAGTCCATAATAGGAGAACCAGGAAAATAAGAACAGCTACGTAGCGATTATCAATAACCATCATAAAGCAGACTTGCTGACTTTCAGGGTATGACACACAACAATAATGCAATTATTTAAAAGCAAATCCAGTTTTCTAATTTTAATTTCAACAGGGATAGTTAAAGATGTTTAGAAAGTGGAGGCTGATACAATTCAGGTGAGCAAATGTGCAGAGCATGTTACTGACCTTGTCCGAGACCCTGGACTTCCTGCCCACAGTGCAGAGGTGGGAGGCGGAGGACAAAAGTCAAAGCCAGGAGGTTCACAGGTGTCATTAACCTCTACAAAGAATATGATCAATAGCTGGTATAAAATGTAGTGCCACTGTCATAAGAGTTTCTCATTCAATCATTCCTAATGTTCTAAAAACCCATGTTCATGTATGTATCTTTACAGAATCAAGATCTGATAGGAACTGCCAAATTGGCCTACATGTTGCTTCTACCAATTCACATCCCGATTCAGTCTAGTCTACAGGGTCAGACCATCTCTATTTCCTCCCATTACTAACCCAACTGGTGAAAAACAAACCTGTTGTTCTATTCTGAATTTCTATAATCAGTAACGAGGTGAGAATACCATATATCCAATATGTAAATCCACACTTATATATTTCTTACTCTTCAGCTAAGATTCCTACCCATTACCCTTTCTCTGACCCATGTGTAGTAAGATTTTCTATGAGTATTAGTCCCTGGTCTATTACACATATTGCAGTCTTGCCTTTTTACTACATAAAAGTTTTAAAATTGTGTATGGTCAGGATTTCTAAAACTTTAAGTCTTCTGGGTTACGTGGCATATTTGGAAAGAACTACACTAATACCTTCATATTTTAAACTCCCTCTATAGTTAAAGATGATGCCACTGACCTCTAAGATAAATAGATGCTTTGAACTTTATTTTCAACTATGGTGACATGTTGTGTGCACAGGTCCGGTACAAGAATGTTTGTCTGAGCAGCGTCGACAGTCCCATATGAGGATGAACTGAATTTCCAGGATGCTTTCTGTGAAGCTACTGTACTGAGATCTCTCTCTCTCTCTCTCTCTCTCTCTCTCTCTCTCTCTCTCTCAAAACGCATGCACACATGTACACCCATTCAATTCAAATTTAGATCATAGATTATTTGTGTTCATGCCTGATATTATATTTTCCTTGACAACTGAAAATCATGCTATTGAAACGTTAGAGTTTGAAGGGACCTTCATTTGACCAAAGGGGAAACTGAGGCTTCTCCCTTCCTAGACTCACACTCTTTGGACATTACTAGAAAGAATCCCAATATACAGCCATGGTCTCCAATGTCAGCAGGGCCATGGCTACCCATATCCCCCTGACTCCCTCTCCTAACTGGCCTAGAAGAAATTACAAACCTGAACCACATTTCCTCCCCTCCATGGCTCCAATTACCATTACCTTCCTAACCAGTCCACGTGCCCCACACATCTCAGCTCCAGACCCACATCAGCAGTTGGTTCATAGAAATCTCCATCTGCAAAACCCACAGACAATCGAAACTCAAGATGTTCAGAACAAAACCCTGCCATCTTTCCAACACTTGCCCTGCCTTCGGCATTTCTTGTGGCTCAAAGCATCACAACCAAGAGCAGCACAAGCCCAAATGCCGGAAAACAACAGATGCCGCCCTCTCCCTCTCCCTCTCCTCTACATCCAGCTGGCCACTGCATCCTGTCAAGACTCTCTCCTGAATTCTTTCTAAGTCTCCTTCCTCTCCACTGCCACCCTCTCAGCCATCGGCAGCCTCCCCTCGCTTCCTAATCACGACGCCTACATCCGGGCTGCCCTCTCTGCACTGTCTACACCAACAGCAGGGCCACTTGGCCAAAACACAAGGCTGGCACACCTAGCGAAAATTCGGGGCCCTATCAACTGGCCCAGTGGTTCTCACGGAGAATGGCAACTGCTTCCTAGGGAACATTATGAAAATTTAAGGTTGGGGGGGTGGCAATATTAGTTACAATGATTGAGAGCTCACTTCCAGGTGAAGGCCAGGCAATCTTCGCACCTACAATGGAGAGGGGCAGCCCCACAGATTGTCCCCATTCCTACACTATTTTTGAAAATCCCGCTGGACATTTTTTGTAGATGAAAGGCCTGTCTATAATGATCTAAGCCTAGAATTTCACTTTGCTTTACATACAAACAAAATAATTTTGCACGATTTAACATACACTGAATTTTCCAGGAACGTACTCCTGTGTACGTTAAGGGAGATCAACTTCTAGAAAACTATTTCTCAACATGGCTATTGAGCACACCTGCATCAGGATCACCTGGAGGTAGGGAAGAGTATGTTTCCTTAAAATACAGATTCCCAGGCTATAGCCGAGACCTTCTAAATCAGATCTGCATTTTAATGATCAGGGCCATTTACCTCTTTTGCTCTCTCAAGTTTGAGAATGATTGTGTGAGGCTGTTGGGAGCCATGTTTTGAAAAGATAGATGTAGGCACAAGATCACAAGATCACGACCTCCCCCTCATTGCCTGTCTGTTTTAAAAATCCTTACTCATCCTCCACAACTCTTTCTAGAAGAAACCTCTGAAACCTACCCCTGCCCTGGGGCTGCCCTCCCTACCCCAAGGCACCACCTAGCATTCTCCTATTAACAGGACAGTTTTCTAGTGTGTCTCTCTGGGAGGCAGGGACTTTGTCTCTTCATTCTGTTCTCCTGGCAACTAGCCCACTCTTTGCTTAGCAAATAACCAGGATTCAATAAATACTTAGCAAATGAATAAATGATTTAAAAAAAAAGGACAGAATAAATACAGAGCCAATTACTGGGAAGGACAAGACAACAAAACTCTCTCTTCCCCTGCGCTTTGTTGCCTGCCATTCAGATCCCTGGGTCCTCCAAAGATAAAGGAAACAAGAGCTGACAAATGAAGACTGGCAGCCTCTCACTCCAGCACCAGACCTTATCTGGGTGTGGTGATGAAGACCTCCAGGCCATCGATGCCCGCTTATGGTAGCCGGACACCGCAGAAACAGCTGCATAGCACCATCCCCGTCTGTTTAGGTAGGGCACGTCTGTGAGAAAAAACTTGCTCTGGGGTGATTTTCTTTAACTATTACTTGGAGGAATGGTGTTATTTTTAGAAGTGTGTCAAATGAATACAATTTGTTCACCTGAACAATACAATTTGTTCACCTGAGCTTTGTGATCGTGTGTGAAATCCTCACACTAGTAGCTGGTAGTTTTCAAATCCACTAGGAAGAGACTCCACGAACAGGAAAATAAAGTCCCCAGGATGACGAGTGTGCAAATTAACCCTAGAACCAGGCAAAGAACCGGTGCTGACAGACAGAAAACAATGACGCTGGCCATATGCAAGGATGAGGAAAATTCTGAATAAGGGAGCTTGTATGCCTAAAAGTTTTATTAGGAAAGGACATTAACACCAGTCACTTATGGGTCCCCAAAGCTCAATATATTAGCACTGGGGCAGGAAGCGGACACTGTATTCAACGGCCCTGACAAATTCAGGACCCAGAGAGCTACATTTTCCTCTGAGCTCTCAGATAATCAACTAATAGACTCAAAATAATCTAATCATGAAGTAATAAATGCACA